>CM047808.1:56838714-57438714 GCA_026214975.1 Gentiana macrophylla | reverse complement strand
TTCCTAAGACATGTATGAGTTTCCCAAGATCCTTGATTGTAAATAGCCTATATATATGGTCTTTGATTTGTTGTATCTGATTTGAATCAAGACTTGTTGCAATAAAATCATCTACCCAAATCAACTAGGAAATTAATATACAATCCTTTGGTAAACAAGTTTTGTTCATGTTTAGGCTGAACAAAGAGTCTGTCAGCTTGCAATTTCATTGTCTGCAATCTTGTTTCAATCCATAATATGACTTGATTAATATGCATCCCAAATTTGGTTTATCAAACTTAAACCCTTGTTGAAGTTGCATGTAGACTTCTATAGACAAATATATCCATGTAAAAAGGCAATGTTAACAAAAACATGATGAAGGTGCCAATTGTTGGATTCTGTAACTGCTAATAGTGTTCTGAATGTTGTGAGCTTCACAATTGGAAAAATGTATTCTCAAAAATCAATGCCATAGGTTTGAGTGTAGGACTTTGCTACTAATCTGGCCTTATACCTCTCTACTGGTCCATTAGGGTTGTATTTTATCTTATACACTCATTTGCACATAATAAGCATCTTTCCAGGTGGCAAAGTAACAATTTCCCATCTGTTGGTCTTCTATAGTGCCTCAATTTCATTTTGCATTGCCTCTGTCCATTCACCATGCTTGATTGCCTTATTGTTTTTATTTTGCTCAGTGATTACATCAATGTCACATACATATTTGGCATGTGCAGCTGAGAGGCATGACCTATTTTAAAGGCATTTAGGTTATGTACATCATTACCACCTTCTTGATAAACGCTTGGTGTCTTTCGGTCCCGTGGATCTCCTCAAGTGAATCGCTGGTGTAGGTGCCCGATTAGCTATGAATGGTCCTCATCGACACCTCAAATAAATCGCTCATGTAATTGATTTCTCAACTAAACTAATATTGTACTTGATTCCTTAATGAATATATAAAAGATCCATTTTTATTATAATGCAATTACACTCCTCATTAATTAATAATGCAATCAAAATAGCAAAGTTGCTTTAACATGTCTCTAATACCACATGCTAGATATACAGAAACCCAAATCATTATCTGAATCCCGAAAACTAGAATCTGGTAAATTTCCAGGTCTCGCTGATCGTCGCACTTGTGTAAGATTCATATAATAGAAAGAGTACTAGGTCAATCGTAGTTTAGAAAAATGCGAATCAAGGTCGATCCTATAGAGACAATGCAATATTGATAGTAAGCATACTACTTAATTAAGAACACACAATGGTCTACAACCAACGTAAAGACCGAAAATAAAGTTGTTGTTTCCCTTCGTAACCGATCTCCTAAATTGTTGTAACTAATCATTATATTTACTTTCCACGTAATTCCTCAATTCAATAAGAAGTTATGTTTTAATTCATATTTTGCTGTGGGTGCAGTAACCTAACCTTGTTTACTTTCATGGGAGGGACAGTAAATGTCTCTATACAGTTAACATCTTTTCTTGGTTGTATTAACTCACACGTGATAAGCACTAGAAAGTTCCAGCCCAAGACCGAGAAGCTACCTAGGAAGCTATCGACACTGAATCGCACGTTTCAAAAGATTTATCCATGCTATTTCCTAACTAACATTTCTCCATGAAAGTCCATCATGTTAATTTCCGATGTACGACAAGTAGATTTGCCAAATCTAATGAACCGTGAATTAAACCTGCTGATCGACGTAGCTAACGCTGAATCACCAGATTCAGGGTGACCTAAGGTGCCTTGAAATTGCGATATAAAAGGTCGCAATTGCAAGTGTGGCGGTGATGACAGTTAAAATATACCTATTTATGTCATCAATTCTAACCTTAAATCGGAGTTAATTGTACATATTTCATATTTAATCACGTGTTTATATTTATTATTTAATGATAAGTGATTATTAATATGATAATTGGTATTTAGCTGTTTTTATTATAAAAGAGCAATTAATTGTGTGATAAGTGTTGATTTTGCAGATCATGATAAATCGGGAAGATAATTATCACGCAATCGGGAGATCTCAAGATAAAAGAGAAGAAAATCGGAGCATTAATGAAAAGATTAATCGATCAATTCAAAAGCGTGGAGTGGGGAACAAGTCGATTTAACCGCAGAAAACGCTGCGTGAAGAGAGAGGCTCGGGTCGACCGAGCCATGCCATTCGGTCGATCGAGCGTGTAGTTCGGTCACCCGAGCCTAATGTGATAAATGCATGTCAATCTTATGGATTCTCCCTATGTCGGCTACAACTCCTATATAAACAAAGCAGCAATACGATGTTGAGAACACACACCACTACAACACAAAAAAACAATTCAAACAATTTTAGCCTTTAAGTTTTAGTTTTATTTTCTTTATGTTCGACATTGTGGATTCGCCGGATTCTCCGGTTAAGGAACGACATTAAAGTGGGAGTCACTCGCCTTCGAGGGTATGACTATTCAATTATGCAATCTTTATTCGTAGATCTCGTTATATTTTATTATGGAGTAGTTTTTTCTTGTATTGATTGCGTGATGTAGATTTATTTACGAACCCATGTGTTTAGGTTAGAAACGCGTTAAGAAGTAATCATGATTTGTTCCGCACAAAATCGTGTTCGGTCGACCTAGACGTGTCACTCGGTCGCCCGAGCATCGCCATTCGGTCGACCGAGCCTGGTGATGTGTAGGCAATATTATGATCGGCTTCGACTCACGCCGATTCTCCGATTTGGAATTAAAACGAGTAATTAAACCCGATCAACTTAGTTATTCGTCATCATAATTTAACATGAAACCTAAAAAGTGATTGTTACTTAGATATAGATTGAATCGGCATCTAAGAAGTACGCCTTACCCTAGGAATGTTGCTTAGATGAGGTTACGGTTTATACCGGCATTCCTAGTCTCGTAATTGTGTCGGGTTATATGAGATGGAGGCATTAAAAGCGAAGTCACGTAATGGAGGCACGATGATTTAGAGGGCCTAACTCGAGCTAAATCTACTCTTGGGGATGACTCGTAGTCATAATAATTAATCTTTAACGCTTGTTTTGTCTCGTTATCATCCTAATTCACATGGGGAGTTATAATCTACTAGCGTAATCAATACTATTTGTTTAGATAATATCAACCGTATTATCCGTGTTTTAGTAGTCTTTAGTTTGTCTTTGTGGTCTTTTGTGTCTTGTGGTTGTCATTATTTTATTTATCGCATTTAGTTGGTCATAGACCGCCTTTCAATTTAGTTCTAATAGATAAAGTTGTGTTTTGTTTGTGCCGAGTCTCGTGGGATCGATTTCGACTTTATCTCGGCTATACTACAATTGAACCTAGTTCTCTTGCTAGTGTGTTAGTAGGCATCGAAGTTAATAGTTTAACTTGACCTCCATCAAGTTTTTGGCGCCGCTGTCGGGACTCGAGTCATTAAATTAAGATATAGCTTATTTTGTTAGAACAGATTCGTGAATATTCCGTGAATAAGAGTTCAGATATTAAACAAGTGTCATAAAAAAAAAGGGTGTTCGGTCGATCGAACACTATCCCCTCGATCGATCGAGAATTAGTTTTTTTCTGCTCGATTCGTCTTAGCTATAAAGCATTCTCGCTTCGCTTGATTTACGCTTTTCTCAAACTTATTTTGAGTCTGCTTTTAGTTAGTTAGTTAAAGGCCTAGCCTTTACTAGTGATTAATTGTTTTATTGTTGTTTATTATTTTATAGTACGCTACTCGGAAATCGAAGGAACCGCTTGAGCCTTATAATCTCCTGAGATAGAGAAATTTGCAAGAAGGAATAGAAGTTAGCTAGGAACTCAAGCAAGCAAGGAGAAGAGGATCCGAATCTTGAGGAAAGCGAGCAAGGGGTGGAAGAAGGACATACAAACCGATCATTCCGAGCATTCGAATCAAAACAGAAATGGAAGGCAATCCAGTCAATCCAAACCAGGTACCTAATCCTGTTATTAATCCTGTTATCAATAATGCAAATAATGTGAATGCAAATGCTAATAATGAGAACCAAGCCCTAGTTCAAGGAGCGAGGCGCACTTTGCAAAGTTATGCAACGCCCACTATTGAACAATTCATTCCCGCTATAGTAGCACCGCAAGATGCTGCGGAAGTCTATCACCCTAGGCCTAATGTAATTCAAATGGTGACCAATTATTCTACTTTTCATGGAGTCCAAAACGAGGATCCTGGTGTTCACGTGACGAATTTCTTGGAAATCGTCAGTACAGTGAAACCAGAATTAATCCCGGAGGGGAACATTCGTCTTAAGCTTTTCCCCTTCACTTTGAAAGATAAAGCTAAGCAATGGCTTCTCTCTTTAGAGGCTGGATCTATTACTACTTGGGAACAATTGTTGCAAAAGTTCATGAATAAGTATTTTCCCTTAGGAAAAACTTTTAAGTTACGCCAAGACATCCTAGGATTTAAGCAACAACCTGGGGAGAGTTTTGATCAAGCTTGGGAGCGTTTCAAGGAAGCTATGAGGAAGTGTCCTCATCATGACATATCTCTCTGGCTTTTAATGCAAACTTTTTACCATGGGTTGAGAGAGACTGAGAAAATTAGAGTAGACGCCTCCAGAGAATGGAGCGTTTGTTCTTCTATCTCCTGAGGAGGCACAAGGGAAGATGGAGCAAATAGCGATGAATAGCCAATGGGGAGGCAATGACATAGCTACTGTGAAGATGGCCGCTGATATATTCGATGATAGTGCATCTACCAAAATCTTAGAACAACTCATTATCAATGATAAGGTAGATGGGATGCAAGAGAGGATGACAAGAGTAGAGAGAGGGTTGGAATCGAGGTAGCACCTCAAGGTGAGAATGCCGGGTACTAAAGAAGCCAATTATGTCGGAAGAGGATACAGACCTAATCATAACCATCCCGGATTCGATATAGTGACATAAATGCAGGAGAAAGGCCTAAACCACCTACCCCTTATGTACCACAAAACAGATCAAAACTTTTGGTTGGGAAGTCTGCGATAAAAACCGAGTAATGTCGCCACCGATAATATGGGACAACTTTCAAAATCTATGGTCGAGTTAGCCACTAACTTTAGCCAATATTGTCGTAAGACAGATGCCAAAGTAACCAATCAAGAAGCTCTAGTCCAAAATCTCACGCACTGTGTAGGACAACTAGCTGAGCAAGTCTCAACTAGACCTCCTGGAGGGTTGCCAAGTAACACTGAAAAGAACCCTAAGGATTTGAATGCGATCATGACAAGAAATGGAAAAGAGGTAACTCCACCATCCTTGCAGGAGAAAGAGAGAATCACAAAGAATAAGGATGGTGAGTCAGGCAGTGAGACTAATACTTCCGAGGCTTTGCCTGAGCAAAGAACATATAAAGAACCTGCTAGCCCTAGAGTTGAACTTTACAACAACAAGTACCCAATTTTCACTGATGTCGATCCTTCAACTCTACCTTATCCTCCACCAAAACCAAGCCTAAGTTTGATAATAAGAGATATAAGAAGTTCGTGGATATGCTTAGTAAGTTACAAATCAATATACCCCTAGTTGAAGCACTAAGTGAAATGCCCGAGTACACCAAGTTTTTAAAAGACGCCGCCTCAACTAAAAGGAAACTTCTAGATTTAGAGACCATATGCCTTAATGAGGAGTGCTCACCATTCTTCAACATAAGTTACCCCCAAAATGCAAAGATCCGGGAAGTTTTCTCATTCCTCGCACTATAGGTAACATATGTTTGAACAAAGCTTTGTGTGATCTAGAGCTAGCGTGAACTCGATGCCACTATCTATTTTTCGGAAGCTAGGCATGAAAGATCTTAAGAAGACTTCAATCACATTGCAATTAGCTGACCGCTCACAAGGAACCGTGTGGAGTGGTTGAGGATGTGCTAGTAAGAGTTGAAAAGTTTGTATTCCCCGTCGACTTTGTAGTATTAGATATGGAAGCTAACTCACTTAAGTACCATTGATATTAGGGAGACCTTTCATGGCCACTAGTAGTAACGCTAATTGATGTTTACAAAGGCGAAGTTGGTGTTAAGAGTGAATGAAGAGAGAGTTGCATTCAATGTCTTCGACACTATGAAGCAACCTGATGATGGAGAGGATGCATGTTTCATGTTGGATTCCATTGATAGGATTGTTCAAGAATTTCAACAACATGAAAGTATAAAGGATTTCTTGATACCGCTCTTAGAAGAAGAAGATGAAGTCAAGCACGTGAGTAGTGAGGAGGAGAAGATGATATGGCCGGGATGTAGTAGAGGACCCCAAGGCCTGTAGAGGAAGTAAGTGTCATGGAGATTGAAAGATTCTATCATAGACCAACGTGGCATAAGTACTTCGAACTCAAACTCACCGGTCAAAAGTTGAAGACCTCTTTGGAAGAACCTCCCACAAATTTGACTTTAAAACCTCTTCCCGCGAATTTGAAGTACGATTTCTTCAAGATGAGACTTTGTCGCTGATTATATCTTCTTCCTTGACGGACTTACAAGAGGAGAAACTAATGAGAGTTCGAGAGAGTACCGCTGGAGCATTTGGATGGACCATAGCCGACGTTAAGGGCATTAGTCCTAGCGTATGTATGCACAAGATCTCCGTGGACCCTAAAAGAAAGCGGTTGCACAACCTCGAGGCGTTTAACACCGCAATTAAAGGAAGTGGTTAGGGATGAGGTTATAAAATGCTAGAAATGGGAATTATATTTCCAATTGTCGATAGCGAATGGGTAAGCCCTATCCACGTAGTTCCCAAAAAGGGAGGATTGACGGTGCAAGCCAATGAGTTGAATGAGTTAATTCCTCTGTGAGGCTAATCATCGGGTCATCGAGTATGCATAGACTTTAGGAAACTAAATGATGCAACTCGAAAGGACCATTTTCCTCTTCCTTCATCGATCAAATGCTCGAGAGACTGAGCGGGCATGCTTTCTATTGTTTTCTCGACGGATATTCGGGATACTATCAAATCCACATCTCGCTCAAGATCGTGAGAAAACAACATTTACATGCCCATATGGGACATTTGCGTATAATCGAATGCCATTTGATTGTGTAACGCCCGCGACATTTCAACGGTGTATGATGTCATTATTTGCGGATATGGTGGATGATTTCTTGGAAATATTTATGGATGATTTCTCCGTGTTTGGGGACGACTTCGACTCATGTCTCGCACATCTAGCACGAGTGTTGAAGAGATGTGAAGAGACTAATCTGGTGCTTAATTGGGAGAAGTGTCATTTGATGGTTACGGAAGGTATAGTACTAGGCCACCGCATATCAAAGAACGGTATAGAGGTGGATAGAGCCAAAGTTGAGGTGATCGAGAAATTACCTCCACCTACTAATCTTAAAACTTTGCGAGGTTTTTTAGGCCACGCCGGATTTTATCGTAGGTTTATCAAGGACTTTTCCTTAATCTCTAGGCCTCTTACCGAATTATTAGGCAAGGACGTACCATTCGTGTTTTCTAATGAGTGCATAAAAGCTTTCAATGAAATAAAAAGTAGACTGATCACTGCACCCGTTCTGGTCGCACCGGATTGGGATCTTCCATTCGAACTGATGTGTGATGCAAGTGATAATGTTGTTGGCGCCGCTTTGGGTCAGAGAAAGGATAAGATTTTTAGGCCCATTTATTATGCAAGTCGGACTTTGAATGCTGCCCAAAGAAATTACACCACAACAGAGAAGGAACTTTTGGCCGTTATCTTTGCTTTTGACAAATTTAGATCTTACTTAGTGGGATCTAAGGTCACTGTGTGGACTGACCATGCGGCTCTTAAGTATCTCCTAGCAAAGCAAGATTCAAAGCCGAGACTGTTGAGATGGATTCTACTATTGCAAGAATTTGACGTAGAAATCCGAGATAAGAAAGGAAGTGAGAACGTGGTGGCCGATCATCTATCGCGCTTACAATTAGAGGATGGTGAGGAATTACCTGAGATAGGAGAATCTTTTCCTGATGAACAACTTTTCTCCATCACCACCATCAGGGGACATGATGATTGTGCTGCAGTTTCTTCGCGAATAGAGGTTGTAAAGGAGAAGAAGCAACCATGGTTTAGTTTGTTTGTCAATTATCTATCCGCAAAGTACCTACCATCGAATCTCACCGCTCTAGAAAGAAAAAATTTTTTAAAGATCTTAGACATTATTATTGGGATGAACCGCACTTGTTTAAGCTAGATCCGATAATGTTTTTCAAGATGTGTGCGGAGGAAGAGTATAATGATATCCTCAAGCATTGTCATTCGTATGAAGTTGGAGGACACTACGGGGAGATAAATCGCGCCAAAGTCCTCCAATGCGGTTTTTATTGGCCGACATTGTTTAAGGATGCACACCAATATGCAAAGGCATGTCATGCTTGTCAAATGACAGGTAATATTTCAAGGAGGAATGAGATGCCACTCAAGAGCATCTTAGAAGTGGAGCTTTTTGACGTGTGGGGGATTGATTTTGTTGGACCCTTCACTTCATCATTATCTAACCGATATATCTTAGTTGCTGTTGATTATGTATCCAAATGGGTTGAGGCCATTGCTTCACCTACTAACGATGCTAGGATTGTGGTTAGATTCTTGAAGAAGAACATTTTTACAAGGTTTGGGACGCCGAGGCGCATTATGTTTACAATGGTAGTCATTTTTGTAATAAACCTTTGAAAGGTCGATGATTAAGTATGGGGTTCGACATAAGCTAGCAACCGCTATCACCCCTGCACTAGTGGCCGTGTAGAAGTCACCAATCGAGAGATAAAGCGTATCCTGGAAAAACCGTTAATACGACTAGGAAGGATTGGTCGTTACGCTTAGACGACGCTTTATGGGCTTATAGGATCGCATATAAAACCTCGATTGGAATGTCACCGTATAGGATTGTTTTTGGAAAGGCATGTCATCTACCTGTGGAACTAGAGCACCGGGCCATGTGGGCAACAAGGATGCTAAATTTTGATGAGACCTTGGCCGGTGAAAAGAGGATGTTAGAATTAACTCGCCTGGAGGAGTTTCGTTTGGAGGCATACGAGAATGCCAAGATTTTCAAGGAGCGCATGAAGAAGTTTCATGACAAAAAGATTCTGGAGAGAACCTTTCAAGAGGGTGATCTGGTTCTCTTGTACACCCGCTTTATGACTTTTCCCGGGTAAGTTGAAATCAAGATGGTATGGCCCATTTCAAGTACAACAAGTCTTTCCTTCCGGAGCGGTGGAGCTATTCAATTTCAAAGACGAGTCCAGATTTGCGGTCAATGGACATCGCCTTAAGCATTATCACGGGCTTCCTTCGCCGGAGGAGGAGGTTTTGTACCTCAATGACCTCGCCTATGAATAAACCATCTTGAGTCGAGTCGAAGCAATGACTATAAACTTAGAACTACTACTTATTACTATCTTTTTCGCTTTTCATTTTAATAAAGTAGCATGCGCGCCTATCACGCTTTTTTCATCTCGCCATGTTCCGAGTCTAAGTTCGGAATAAACGAGGTTTTTTCCTTGATAGCCGTCATGTGAGTTTTTATTTAGGTCTTGTCCATGGCAAAGATAAAGTAAAGTGGCTTAAACTGCTTTTAGATAT
This sequence comes from Gentiana macrophylla, assembly GCA_026214975.1. Lineage (NCBI taxonomy): Eukaryota > Viridiplantae > Streptophyta > Magnoliopsida > Gentianales > Gentianaceae > Gentiana > Gentiana macrophylla. The sequence continues at coordinate 57,429,157 of CM047808.1, read as the reverse complement.
CTAATTACTGCCACGTTATTTTATAACTTCCATAGACATGGTATTTGACGATTTCGTGGAGCTTGTTTGTTTATACAGGATGTGTCTGTCTCTCCACGCTGTGCCGATGATTACTCCTATAATGTTCCTTTACTTGGGAGCCGTTTCAGAGCTAAGTCTTTCATCTTGAACTCATTTATTTTTGTCATTGAGGACAATGCCATGTTTAAGTAAAGGTGGGACTTAGCTATATATTGTGCTATATGTTGAAAAAGTCAAGGGGAACGGAATAATCGAGACAATATTGAGCCAAATTTAAAACTTTTATGGATAAATGCCAAGATGTTTAACTCGCACTTTAAACTTGTGAAGTTCTTATACTTAGAATTAATAGAAATGAACCAAGTTGCGTGAGTACGTGGTCATATTATACTTTTGCGATAAATTGTTAGTAAACTTAAGGATATTCATGCCAACAATTGCAAGTAGTTAGGTATTGTTCAATTACTCAACATGTGAATCGAGTACCGCATGAATTATAATAATTGAAAGAAGTATGTGTACGCTATGTAGATAATTGGTTATGAGGACCTAGTGTCGACATTTGTCGATCGATGTATTCTCGATCTTCTAGCCAACAAAAGCGGAGTAATAAGCTTGGGACGACACTGTTTTGACAATGTATTAAAACACCTGGGCTTGTAGTAAGTTACCAAAGTAGCCTCGCTTGTGGTAATATTCGATGCTAATATTTGATCTAAGATAGAGGGATGCCCTAAAAAGTTTTCCTTCTTGAGATTGATAGTATCTGAAAAATATGAAGATATGAAAAGAATATTCAACTCTTTAAGAGGCTTTGAGTAGTACTCGGTCTCCAAGTCCAAAAACCCTATAGATACGCTTCTTGCTTATTGTTCTATTGCTTTAACCATCATGAGGCATAAGAAGTATGAATGTCGATGTTGGTGAATTTAGATATGAAGTCCATAAACTTTAATCTTGCTACATTTATATAAAACCAATGCACATGCACACAATCACTTCGATTCATAGCGAGGAGTGAATAATGCTTATCCTATGAGCATGACTGGTATGAGTTGACTCGGGTTTCTTGTGTAAGTATGAGTTGACCACATAAAATGTTATCTTGGGGAATAACTTGTTAATGCTTTGTTCGGGACGAAGCAAAGTTTTTGTAGAGCATTTTGATGACGCTTAAAATATACCTATTTATGTCATCAATTCTAACCTTAAATCGGAGTTAATTGTACATATTTCATATTTAATCACGTGTTTATATTTATTATTTAATGATAAGTGATTATTAATATGATAATTGGTATTTAATGCTTTTATTATAAAAGAGCAATTAATTGTGTGATAAGTGTCGATTTTGCAGATCATGATAAATCGGGAAGATAATTATCACGCAATCGAGATCTCAAGATGTAAGAGAAGAAAATCGGAGCATTAATGAAAAGATTAATCAGATCAATTCAAAAGCGTGGAGTGGGGAACAAGTCGACGAACCGCAAAGAAAATGCGTGAAGAAAGAGGCTCGGTCGACCGAGCCATGCCATTCGGTCGATCGAAAGCGTAGGTTCGGTCACCCGAGCCTAATGTGATAAATGCATGTCAATCTTATGGATTCTCCCTATGTCGGCTACAACTCCTATATAAACAGCAGCACCACGATGTTGAGAACACACACCACTACAACACAAAAAAACAATTCATACAATTTTAGCCTTTAAGTTTTAGTTTTATTTTCTTTATGTTCGTACATTGTGGATTCGCCGGATTCTCTCGTTAAGGAACGATTAAAGAGTGGGAGTCACTCGCCTTCGAGGGTATGACTATTCAATTATGCAATCTTTATTCGTAGATCTCGTTATATTTTATTATGGAGTAGTTTTTTCTTGTATTGATTGCGTGATGTAGATTTATTTACGAACCCATGTGTTTGGGTTTAAACGTTAAGAAGTAATCATGATTTGTTCCGCACAAACGTGTTCGGTCGACTCTGGGACGTGTCACCGGTCGCCCGAGCATCGTCGCTCGGTCGACCGAGCCTGGTGATGTGTAGGGCAATATTATGATCGGCTTCGACTACGCCGATTCTCCGATTTGGAATTAAACGAGTAATTAAACCCGATCAACTTAGTTATTCGTCATCATAATTTAACATGAAACCTAAAAAGTGATTGTTACTTAGGATATAGATTGAATCGGCATCTAAGAAGTACGCCTTACCCTAGGAATGTTGCTTAGATGAGGTTACGGTTTATACCGGCATTCCTAGTCTCAGAATTGTGTCGGGTTATATGAGATGGAGGCATTAAAAGCGAAGTCACGTGAATGGAGGCACGATGATTTGAGGGCCTAACTGGAGCTAAATCTACCTTAGGGGATGACTCTCGTAGTCATAATAATTAATATATAACGTTTGTTTTGTCTCATTATCATCCTAATTCACATGGGGGAGTTATAATCTACTAGCGTAATCAATACTATTTGTTTAGATAATATCAACCGTATTATCCGTGTTTTAGTAGTCTTTAGTTTGTCTTTGTGGTCTTTTGTGTCTTGTGGTTGTCATTATTTTATTTACTGCATTTAGTTGGTCATAGACCGCCCTTTCAATTTAGTTCTAATAGGATAAAGTAGTGTTTTGTTTGTGCCGAGTCTCTGTGGGATCGACCTCGACTCTATCTGGCTATACTACAATTGAACCTAGTTCTCTTGCTAGTGTGTTAGTAGGCATCGAGTTAATAGTTTAACTTGACCTCCATCAGGCGGTTCTTAATTCTAGAATTTCATATTACTGTTCTGATTAATTCTGTTAAATTACGGGTGCATTACACATGCAGATTTATTACATCGCATAGAAAAATCTAATCAATCATAATAAAAATACACAGGAACTTTCAAAGTTTCATACCTTAACTGCGGTGGATCTAGCGTGACCAAATCAAGATAGTTGATGGCTTGAGGAAGGAAAGTAATTGAAAAGTTAAATAAAAAACCAATAACATTTATTTCATAGAAACTTAAAAACTTTCATAAGTACTTCGAAAGATATTTCACAATAGGGTTGTTATGGGCAATTTATAGGCAACGTAAAAACCCTAGCCGACTTAATTTTAAGACGAAAGCGTTGATTTCGTGTTCCCGAAGGTTTTGAAATTGCATCTAGGCTTCCATACTTGTGGGCCTAACTTTAGCTTCTTTTTCTTTAGCATATTTCTTCATGGAGTTCCTTGCTTCGGCCCATCAACTCTTTCAGCACGGATTCACTTCATTATTGCTCTAGAACATGGTACACCTAAAAAATCATGGAAAACAGAAGGAATGGTACCAACTTCACTGGATAAATATGTAAATGCAGATTTAATGACCGAGCAACATACACTAAGCAATTAATACGTATTTCACATAATGATCGGACTATCCCCCGTCAATAGAGCATGATTCTATGTAAATAATGGTATATTTTATAGTACTAAATATAGTGTTATCAACTACCCCTCACTTAGCTTTTGATCATCGCAAAAAAGAATGCAAAATAAAATGAATGCTGACGCTCAAAATGATACAACTTACGGCGTCAACATTTCACCAATTCTAAGCTAAAAGTTGTAGATTTCTGCCATTTATAAATTTCATTTCGCACACTTCCTTCACTTATTTTTTTTGGAATCCAACAAGAAACGATCCAATTAATTATGTATGAACCATTTGAGTCAAATTCTCAGCGTTGGGTTTATGAGTCGAGTATTTTGCATTTATTGTTTATATTCCCCGATTTGATATTATGTCGTGCTTTATTGGACTATTTTAAGGTAACGAGATTTGGGCCAAGTGTTGAAGACACATTTTTAGACCACATTGGACGAAGACGGGCCTAGGGTATTCCAGAACCTTCAGTTATGTCGGTAGAGCAGAAAGACCAAATTACCCCCGCAGTTGCGTGAAGGGGTGCGGCAGTCGGAAGAATTCAAGAAGCCCCGGAAAATAAATTTTATTTGTTGAGGGGTAGTTCTAGGTGTTTCTAAGTCAGTTTATGTAGCAGTAAATAAGAGTCATCCGGCCTCATTATCATTGTACCTTGAATATTACATGTTCTATGGAATTAAAAGTTATTTAGTTCTTTATTTATTTTCTTTATGAGATTTAGTCACGGATCTGACGGATTCAGTTATCAGGGATAGATCTGCGGAAGATCTACGCTCATGTTTGAGGGTATGATTTCTGGTTTCCTAGTGTTGGTCCTTTGCAAAGGCCTCAGACAAGTTTTTAGGGGGGGTGAATAAACATGTCACTTAAAACTTTTTCTAATAGTTCTAAAAAAAAAAAACTTTTTCTAATAAGTAAACTTAAAAGACTCGGACTTAAGATAACTGGGTTGTGAAAAAGGTCTGACAAATTATATTATTTTAATGTCTTTTATGATCTTCATATAAGTTCAGTGAAATATCAATTGTTATGTTCTTTTTAAAATGTGCAGTATGCTCTTAAGATGATTGGTATAAACTGAGTTTGTGTTATGCTAGATAATATGATAATGTAAAAAATCACAAACACATAAATAAAATGTTGTAAGTAAATGCGTAAGTAAAGAACACAAAGTTTATAGTGGTTCTAGGTGGTGTAATCTTGTTAATCAACTCTTCTTCCGTGATGTTGGAGGAAATTCGCTAAGTTCTTGAGATAACGTTACAAGACACAAAGTAAACTACGATAGTCTTTCACTATTCCCTAGCTTCACAATCTTTGAGCCTTAGTCCCTAATAGGTTGACTTGTTGTATCACTAAGTCATCTCCACCTGTCCTTGAAGGGTATGATTCCCTCTTCACTAGCTCTACCACAAATACAGTCTTCCTAACCGGACCTCAACTTTCCTTTACACCTTCTTGGTGTTTCGCAGTCTCACCTTTGATAAAATCAAAGTTGAGCCTTGAATCAAGTAAGTGATTCAACTTGTGTGTGAGCTTCTTTTTGTTGATGTATATGGTTTGCACAGTAAGCTCTGTCTTCTTCAATTGTTATATTTCTCTTGATGATTCCGTGTAAGCTTAAAAACACATCAAATATTTTTTGATCTTGCAATTACAATCTTAGCAGGAGTTATTTAAACATATTTTCTTCCCCCTTATTCTTGATCTTCCTTAATTATTTAAAACTTTGAACTCCGCACTTCTTCTTGATTGTATGAGTGATCAATATATTGGGGTTTTCAAATGTTTGAATTTGAATCCTTATAGCCATGGTTGGTGCTCCAAAGTACAAGTCAGATGTCAGTTGTCCTTTCTTACAATAATAGTCCTTTATCTTGTTAGGTTGCTTGATTTTCAACATTCCGATTCTGATTAGTTTTTGTCTTAGTAGAAACTGAGTCTTCTGAGTTTTCAGTTTCTAACTGACTTGGAGTATTAACTCAATTTTTACTCTCCTTCATAAACTCAGTACTCCTAGTTCTTCATTTGATCCTTATTTTTGAGAAAAGAGTACTCAGTTTATGAAGAAGAGTAAAAACTGAGCTCAGTTTATGATGGCTAAGTTACACTGTCCTTATGTAACTTAAATCTTCAATACAAGATGTATAAAGTCAGTTCAGGCCGTCACAGACTTACGTGAGTTCCAAAATTATAGTCTCGGCATTTAGCCTTCATAAAATTGAATTTGAACCCTCAGTTCTTTAGCCTTCAAAATTGAGTCTGGTCCCTCAGCCATGAATCTTTATATTAACATATGGCCAACTGAGTTTGAAACCTCATCAAACTATTCTTGATTCAATTTCATCTTGAATCCTAGACTTTACTAAAACATATCTATTACAGTGCTTGTGTGACATAACCTATACAATAATTAGACTCTAGTAAATCCTATACATTCAGTTTTCTTGATATCTTTTTGCCTTGCACTATAACAATTATTTATGACACTTCATCAAAGGGGTTTAAATAAACAAACAATAAATAGATGAATCATCATCAAAACTAAATTTTATTTCAAAAATTTTCTTCTTTTTTAACGTTGTGAATACCCTCCTCATGAGCAATGCAAAAAGATATGGACAAAAATAAAAGTAAACAAACATACATATCAAAACTTATTTTTATTCATTTTATAGTCGGGATTACACTTGGTATTAGAATACGAAAATTTGAAATGAAAATCTGATTCTAAGTCTTTTCTAGATTTTTTGACTTATCCTCAATTTCAGTTTGGGTGTTCTCTTCAGTTTCTTTTTCAGCCAACTCTGCAACTAATTTGTCATATGCTTTAGCTGATTCTCACTGGTTCAAAAACTGTAGTGAAATCTAAGTTGTTGTTATTGGTCTAGATTTCCCATGAATTACCCATTGGAGTATTTCCAAAGAACTTGTGTTTGTAGAGATTGGTGAATCTTATCATGTATTTTCTAAGTTCTTTATTAGTTGTGAGTTCTGTAATGACTTGTCTAGGTGATGCCAACTAAGTTTCCTTGAATTTTCTTCAGTTATCTTTAACATGCCATCTTTTTCGCATTTTTTTAGTTTCATCATGTAGTGAAGAATAATTGTCTGCATCCACAAGAATTTGTCCAGTGCTTGCTCTCAGGTCTGATCTTCAGCTATTGGTATATTCTTGAATAGCTCATACAAATGAGGATATAAAGCAAGTCTTCTCGGAGTGGGTTGGGAATACTTTGCTATTAGCTCAATTTCATCATAAGTTAGACCAGCTCTGGATTTCTTCAATTTGTTCAGTTTCTCATCAATTGATTCTAGTACTCATTTCATCTCTTCGGCATTGACTTTTAGGATCTATTCACTTCCCCCCTTATTGGCATCATCTTTTGTGAGTATATTCAGTAAGATTGAATTCAGATGTTGTCGGAGGATGCAAATATACTTTGAGAAACAACGGAGTCGTTAAGGGTGTTTTCAATCTTCATCATCATTTGTGAAGTTCTCTAGCATGTCTTGAGTCTCAGTTTTCCTAGCTTTAGACACAACGGTTTATTTCCATATGTCGATTAGAGTGTCTAAGCGGGTATCCTTGATTTCTTGTACTTGTTTCTGTTAGTAATATCATCCGCAACGGAAGCAATTTAAGGATCTAGATCTATAATTTACACATAATAAAATAACTAGATCTACTCTACAAGGGGGTTGTAGAACATACCTCTTGGATCTCAAAATCCAAATAGAAGAACCACAATAGGAAGAACAAAAGATGGTGTGAAGAGCACCACGATCTTCCGCACGTGTGATCCGAGCAACTCCCGGTGGAAGGAAATCCTCGTCTCGAATCCTCCCGATATGCTACCCGGAAAACCTCCAAGATTTTCCCTCACTTACCCCTTGGCCGAATTTTTTCCTTTCTCTCTCTAAGAGATGAAAGTCGAAATTTGTGTGTATGTATGAGTTGGGAAAAGCCTCTTTATATAAGAGAGCTTTCCTTGTCCTCAATGGATTTTATATTACAAATAAATAAATCCAATAAATAAAAGATAATCCTAGAATATCCTAGAACAAATCTAGAATAATCTTTATCTTTATTTTATTTTACCATAAAATATTTATCCAATAAATATTTTGTGCACATGTCTTATTAATCCACAAGAAAACAATTTCTTGTTCACTAAGACAAGCCTTGGCCAAAAATTCCTTATTGACCTAGTCAATATTATTTTCGGCCATAACAGACTAATTGGGCAAAGATTATGAAAAATGTCTTTTTCACATATTTAATTATTTAGCCCAACTAATTTAATAGTCCACTAAACAATTAATTCACATATCGTTTTAATGAAATTTTAATAAGAACTAAATTAATATTATTAGAATTCGACGTCCGAGAATAGCTATGCTATATTGGAGGCACGTCGGGGACCATGGACTAATAATCAGCGGCTCCGATAAATCAAATAAATAATTATCTTACGAACAGAATAATTATATTCAATAAATCAATCACAGGAATATGCCACCATAATCCCGTGACTGCACTCCTCCGATTATGAGATTATATTTATCTCCTCACGAGAATGATAATAAGTGTCCATTGATATAATCACTACATATGGATTGATCCTCCATAGACTGTTCATTCTAAATCAGGAAGTTACCGTTAACCCTTTTTAGAACCTCTTATACTTATTTACCATTAACCCCCTAGTGATCAATTAATTCATACAACTCACTGGTAGCTAATCAGTGTACTATGAACTCGTACGATCGATCAGTTTCTAGGATTAACAAATAAGTGGAATCTGTCCATCTACTTCATAAATGGAAGGAATAGATTCGTATCTCGTGTGATAACACGGACTACTCACTCAATCCAAAGACAATGCCAAGATGGGGTAATTCGGATCACAGACTCGGTGTAATCCTTAACCGTCAAGTCAAACCTCATACTGATTCAAGCTGTTGACTGTGATAAACTCAGGATTAAGATATATCCATAATTATGATCATCGATTGATTTGATAAGATTTCTCGATTACGGAATTATATTGTGAACTCTAATCAAATTGGTCCAGCCCTATATGATATATCTATCACATATAAATGCCCCACTAGGTTCTCTTAACCGAAAGTCCGGATAAGACAATCACACCTATTGTGTTCTGGGCGCATTAATAGCACGTTAAAGGAGAGACCCGATACTCTCGATTAACTTCACTACGGGCTAATTGTATTTTAAGTACATCTTCACTAACTCAATCCTCTCGTGTATATCCCATACACTGAGTTAAGTGATTACATAAACGATATACTTTAGGGTTTTCTATAGTGTAAATAATATTGTCACATCGGTGAATATGAGAATAATAAATATGAATAATAATATCATTTCATTTATTAAATAAAACAATTACAAAATTGTCTTTCGGGCATTACACCTAACAATCTCCCACTTGCACGAAAGCATGTGATTAATTGTTTTAGACACACCCTATTATTTAAAATACATCAAACTATCACTCCCACTTGCTCTAAAGCAAATGAGACTTGTCTCTAATACCTATAGTCTCCAAGTGTCGACTAAAAGATTCAATCGACAGTGTCTTGGTGAATGGATCAGCAGGATTATCGGCGGAGGCGATTCTTCGGACGGAAACGTCCCCTCTATCGACAAAATCGTTGATCACCCCAAGATTTCCTCTCTATATGCTTCGACTTTATTGTGCTTTCGAGGTTCCCTATTGTTGGAAATGGCCCCATTGTTATCACAATAGAGAGTAATAGGATCTTCAGCATTCGGGACAACGCCTAATCCGCTGATGAACTTTCTTAACCAAACCACTTCCTTAGTCGCCTCGGAGGCCGCTATGAACTCTCGGCTTCCATTGTTGAATCGGCAAAGGTCTTTGGATTGCTTTTGGCTTCTCCATTCTATTGCACCGCCACCAAGCGTAAACACTGAACCAGAGGTTGATTTAGAATCATCTCTGTCTGACTGAAAGTCAGAATCGGTGTACCCCGCTAACTCCAAACTCCCACTCGAATAGACGAGCATATAATTTTTGGTTCTCTTCAAATATTTGATGAGATTATTTAATGCAGTCCAGTGCGGTTGCCCTGGATTTGACTGAAAACGGCTGACTAATCCAACGCCGTATCAAATGTCAGGTCTCGTACACCTCATAGCATACATAAGACTACCAACAGCCGAGGCATATGGCACTCTTCCCATAGCTTCAGTCTCTTCAGGAGTTTGAGGCCCCTGAGTCTTAGAGAGGTAAACGCCGTGACAGGTTGGTAGAAAACCCTTCTTGGCGTTCTCCATACTGAAGCGTGCCAGCATCTTATCTATATAAGTTGCTTGGGACAGAGCTAACTTCCTGTTCTTGCGATCCCTTATAATTTGGATCCCTAGAACAAAACTCGCTTCTCCCAAATCCTTCATTTGGAATTGCATGGTCAACCAACTTTTCACGTCGGACATCATCCCCTTATCGTTGCCAATTAGGAGTATGTCATCAACGTACAACACTAGAAATACAATACTCTCTTTGATAACCTTCTTGTACACACAAGATTCAGCAAAGTGTTGTTCGAAATCATAAGACTTGATCGTGTGATCGAATCTATGATACCAGGAACGAGATGCTTGCTTCAACCCATAAATGGATCTAAGCAACTTGCACACCATGTGCTCTCGACCTTCTTCAAAGAATCCTTCTGGTTGCTGCATATAGATTTCCTCATCGAGAAAGCCGTTTAGAAACGCTGTCTTAACATCCATTTGCCAGATTTCATAATCCAGACATGCAGCAATCGAAAGGAGGATGCGGATGGTTTTCATCATGGCCACGGTGAGAAGGTTTCCTCGTAGTCTATACCTCTCATTTGTGTGTAACCTTTGGCTACCGGCCGTGCTTTGAAGGTTTCGACCTTCCCATCTATTCCTCTCTTTCGCTTGTAGATCCATTTACATCTAATGGGCCTTTCACCCTGAGGAAGTTCTACAAGTTTCCAGACTGAGTTAGAGTACATAGACTCCATCTCTTGATTCATTGCGTCAATCCATATATCCTTATCGTGATCCAATATGGCCTTCTTATAGGTCGGAGGATCATCTTCCACCCCATCAGAGGCGACTACGTTCGTCTCTAAATCCATGCCGCATCCACCGGTGGTGGCGAACCACTCTCATGAAGACGCTCAGGTTAAACAGAATGTCGGAAGTGATTGTTGTATTAGTAGTGTTGTTTACTGGAACATCAATGACCACAATAGGCCTGGACGTCATCGAGAGTAATTCCTCTAGTACAATTCTACTTCGAGGTCTGTGGTCTTTCATATAACTTTCCTCCAAAAACGTAGCGTTAGTCGAGACTAGCACTTTGTTATCTTTCGGATCGTAAAATAGACCACCACGTGTACCTTATGGATAGCCTACAAACAAACACACTTTCATACGCGATTCTAGCTTGGTAGTCTTGTACATCAGCACATGTGCAGGACAACCCCATATGCGGAAGTGACGCATGCTTTCGCGACGTCCGGACCACATCTCAACGGGTGTCTTTGATGATGACTTTGACGGCATCGCATTCAAAATGTAGACCGCGCTTCTAAAGCATAACCCAAAAGGATATAGGTAGTGAGGCGAACCTCATCATTGATCTAACCATGTTAATAAATGTCCTGTTCTCCTCTCAAAGAACTCCGTTTTCTTTGAGGTGTGTCTAAGCGCTGAACGTTAGAAACAAATTCCTTTTCACCAAGTAGTCAATGAACTCAGTATCTAAATACTCACCTCCACAATCTGAGCGAAGGCATTTCAATGACTTGCCTAGTTGCCTTTCGGCTTATGCTTGGAACTCCTTGAACTTACCAAAAGCCTCAGACTTCCTATGCAGCAGATAAACATAACCGAATCTCGAGTAGTCATCAATGAAAGTCACAAAGTACTCGTATCCGCCTATAGCTTGTACGTTCATCGGACCACAAAGGTCTAAATGCACTAAGTCTAGAGTTCCCGTGGCCCTATTACTCTTTGACGAGAAGGGACGCTTGGTCATTTTTCCCTCCAGGCAACACTCGCAGACAGGTAGTGTGTCAACAGATGACTCACCTAAGGCATGAACCTTTTCTAGTCTTTTGAGTCTTTCCAAGGAAATATGGCCGAGCCTCAGATGCCACAAGTATGTTTTATCTTCTTTTACTTGAGAAAATTTCTGCCTTTTAGCAGATCTTTGATGAGTAGTTTTAAACATTTCAGTATTAAGTAGGGGAGCTTTATGTGGTCTTACAAAATATAATCCGTTTTCATTCATAGTTGAACACAATTCAAAGCCATTCTTCGAAATAACAAATTCACCATTCAAATTTTAAGTAGAAAATGATTGTTCAACTGAGGCAGAATGAGAAATTAAATATCTCCTGAAATTCGGAATAAAATAAACATTCTCTAAACGTAAAATTCTATTATTAAAGTGTAAGTCCACATCTCCCACTGCTTTAGCCGAAATGAGCGCCCCAGTGCCTACTCGCATTACTTGAGAACCCTCTTCCAGCTCCTTGTATGAACTAAGAATCTACAATGAAGAACATACATGGTTAGTAGCTCCAATATCAAGTATCCAAGTGGACACATCTTTAGCTACATTAAAAGATTCCAAGAATAGTAATTCCGAATTACCTTTCTTATCTTTCCCAGTGACAGCCTTGACTTTGCCATCCTTTACATCACGAAGAAATTCCGGACAATGGCGTTTCCAATGTCCTATCTCCTTACAGTAAAAGCACTTGACCTTGGGCTTGGCCTCGTCAACTTTCTTGGCATTCTTTTTCTTCATTTGCTTGGGCACAGGTGCAACATTACCCTTCTTCTTTGGTTTGGCCTTAGGCTTGTTTGATGGCTTAGATTTGGCCATATTGGCTTCAGCTTTCTTATCCCCTACTTGGACCTTATCTTTCGATAGTAGGCCCTCGTAGATAGTCAGTTCATTAAGCATATGTGTCATGGTCAACTCATGTTTGCCCATCAGATACTGAGTTTTCAATGGGATAAACTCAGGAGTCAACGATTCCAAAATCATCGACACTTGAGTTGCTTCATCGAACATCAATCCATGAATACCGGCGTCATTGAAGTAACTGATCATATTTAGAACATGACCATTCACTGCTTGACCTTTCTTCAATTTCGTGTTAACAGCCATCCTGATGGCATCGTGTCTTGCTTGGTGGCAAGGTGATCCAAACATCGAAGTAAGTTTCTGCATGATTTCTCGTGCAGTCTCAAACTCTTCAATCTAGGTCCTAATAACCTCCGACACTGCCGCCAGGATGATCCCATGAGCCCGGTTATCTGACTCGATCCAGCGATTACGCTGCTCGATCTCAGCTTTTCTGGGTCTTTGGATCGCCACCATAGGGCATTCAGAAGTGAGTACATATTGCACATTCTCATATGTAAGTACCACGTTTAGATTAATCTTCCATTTCTTAAAGTTGTTTCCCAATAATTTTTCAGACAGTAAAGCAGAAATTTGAGCAGACATTTTTGCTGAAAATAAAATGACATATATTAATTCAAGTTTAACACTACTATATAAGTTTATTTTAGGAATTGTAAACTAAAATTAAGTCTACTCTACCATTCCAAGGTTTTAACCTCGCATCTCAATGCCGCCGTAGGGTAGGTCAAAGAGATGACGGTTAAATTGAGACAATCTCATCAATGAATAACTTGTGAGAATCGAACATCCCACGAGAATCGAACATCCCTTTATTCATTGACTACCTTCCTTTTTTAGCCTAGATATTATCAAGAATACCCTTGATGAGTGTGACCTACTATATCGGATCTCTTAGGTCCGCCCCGAGTGTGCCGTCGTAGGATAGGTCAGTGACCTGACGAGCACCCGGAAATCCTATCCTTTCGGAGACCAAGCCATGAATGTTGATAGGGGTGAACACCATCCGTAGGGGGACAAAATCAAAGCGCTGCGAGGCGTCACCCTTCTCTCACTTGCTTGTATCTATAGTAGAAGCCGTGGGGTTGGCTGTCGCCTCCCCCGCTCCCACTCAATATTTTGGAAGTGGTGGTGGGTTAACTAACCATGTCTTTTTGATGTTAACATAAAAGCACATCAAATCAAGGATTCGAATGGTGTCGGTAACGTAGGCAAGCCTACCCGCCCTATTCGTTGGAACATATGTGATGGGCCGGACTAAATCGGGTCAAGAGAGCCCCATTGAGATAAGAAGGAATCACCCCTCCGCTCGCCGGTGTAGCTTATTTTTGCCGGACCCCCGTGCATACATCACACTAAGAGGTTTAAGTCGGTCGAGCGAAGCTCAGTTGACCACCCAAACTATAGGCGAACCGTTTTTATCCAAGATTTATTGTTCTTTTACCATCATTCAATCTCGTAGACACTACGAATCGAAAACGTGATCTCGTTTGGGCTTTTAAGGCGGTTCACCGAGAACACACACCGAAAGGCTTAACGATTTCATAACCCGTCCTCGGATCTTTAATTAGTTACTAAATTAATTAATTACCACGTATTAATTAAATTTCAACTAATTACGCGAGTTTGTATACATGCCTATTTTAATTACCAAAATTAAAATTCTACATGTATGCATGGAGTGGATTTATGATATGATGTATGTCATGGCAATTCCGATTTTATATCTATTTTATGATCAAACACATAAAAAATAAATTGAGGAAAATTTAAACACCGAGATGGATCGTTGGTACCCCCGTGTCTAATCTATCCTAGGAAAGCAGTAAATTACAACTTGTTGTCTCTATGTCTTTGATGTTTGAGCCTTGAACCACGAACCGCGAACCAGAAAGGAGAAGGGGCCTTTATTTTATAAAATCAAAATAAAAAAAAAATTCAAAATTTTTTCTTAATTAAAATCCTGCTGTATTTTTATTCCTGAAAAATAAATTAATTTATTTTTTAAATTTTTTTAAATTTTAAAACAGCCGATTATAAAAAAAAATTGATTGTTAATAAAATCCAAAACCTAACCGAGTTAGGAAAATTATGAACAAAAATTTTCAGCCCCACTCCTATTCATACCTCGAGTTCCGTCTTCATCTTGTGTTCATCATCGTTCTTCGTCATTTTTCCGGAATTTCAAAAAAAAAAAAAGCCGAAAAAAAAGAATAAAAAAAACAACTCTTACATCAATCTTATGCTCAAACGATCTAAATCAAGAGAGCTTACAATAGATCTATCGAGTAAACAGTACCAACCCCAATCCATCTCTTCAAACCACAACAATCGCAACATAAAAAAAATGCATCGGCCCAAAAAACAAAAAATTGGGACACAAAAACTACATGTTTTCCACTCCTAGATCTAATATTTTATACGTATAAATATAAATCACCAGGCTCTGATACCACTGTTAGTAATATCATCCGCAACGGAAGCGATTTAAGGATCTAGATTTATAATTTACACATAATAAAATAACTAGATCTACTCTACAAGGGAATGTAGAACGTACATCTTGGATCTCAAAATCCAAGTAGAAGAACCGCAATAGGAAGAACAGAAGATGGTGTGAAGAGCACCACGATCTTCCGCACGTGTGATCTGAGCAACTCCCAGTGGAAGGAAATCATCGTCTCGAATCCTCCCGATATGCTACCCGGAAAACATCCAAGATTTTCCCTCACTTACCCCTTGGCCGAATTTTTTCCTAGTAGGTTCATGTCATTGCATGAAGTGCTTTCATTTTCATAAAATTGGCATATGCTCTCCAAGCATACACTTTGTAATTTGAGGTCGAAGATGTTTTCCAGTCCATTGAACCTGTGGATCCTTTTCACAATCTCCTATGCAAGACCTGAATTGTCAAATTTGCAAAGAAATTTCTCAAGGGAGAAGATCAATCATGCTTCAATCTTGTAATCAATCATGATTCTTAAAATTCTAAGAAGAATTCGAGGATTTTGAGAGGGATATCACATGTACTTTAAATGCAAGAGAGAGAGATAAAGATTTTGTGTTAGGATAAAGAAAAGGTATTTATAGGCTTGATAAGGTGAGCAGTTGGTGGAATTTGATTGGGGTAGCTGTCGTGTAACAGTCACGTTGTTTTCCTACAGATATGGAAAAGTAATGTTAGTGGGGAGATCGACGATTACGACTAACGTAGGTAATAATGTATTCTGACATCCGTAGTCTATTTCATGAAAGACGACTGATGCAATGTATCTCCAGCTGTAACATTCATCAGTTTTTGCAAGTGTTGGTAAAATTTTTTCATTCCTCTGTTCTTGAGAAAACATGTCAACATTGATACCAAAGATTAAATATCATCAAGCTTGAGTTTAGTGGGAGTCAGTTTTGAAGATTCTTCAAGTACCAGTTTTCTCCTGCAACAAATTAATTTTTTTTTTGGAACCCATACCTTTTCGGTCTTTTTAGGTCTTTTTTGGATTAACTCTTGAAACATGTGAAGATGGTTTCTTCTTGTTTGAAATAATCTCCTTTTCGAGAGTTTTGAATATCTTAATGATTGAATTCATTTCTTTCATATACCTTTGTAGACTTTTGGACTTTTTTAAATACATTTCAATTCTAGTTATTGAATCTATCAAATTTCACGTAGGTCTGTTGTATTGGATTGGTGGCTCTGCATTGACGTTTATGATTATGATCTTTTTGAAACTGAGTTGATATGGCAATAAGAGTAGGAACATTCCAATCTTCAGTAGTAGGAAATACTCCACCTTTCCCTCTGAATCTAGTATCCCTTGCATGAAAGTGATTCCTTGGCATATTAGGTTTAATTGGTCTGTAAACTTACTTTTCGTCAGTTTTTCCATTTCTAGCCTTTTGAGTTTTCTGTTAGATCTGTCAGATTGCTGAGTGCTACAAACTGATCTGCCAGCTTTGTCAATTTTTGTATAAGGCGTAGCTGAACTGTTATATGTTCTAACAGTTTTAGTAGACTTCTGAGATACAGACTTTTTTGCAGCCACAAACATTGGATTTGCTGAACTAGGTCCAGTTTTAGAATTTTGTTAATTATCAAACCTTAAGTCTGATCTATCTCCATATGGCTTTCCTTGTTTGAATTGAACTTTAGAATTTGGATCTGATGATGATTCAGTGATATTGATTACCTCAGTCATACCATCCTAAATATTATTGGATCTAACTTCTTATGTTCTGCTATTAGACTTGATAATGTTGAGTTCAGTATTTAATCTTAAAACATAATTTTTCAGTGAATCTCTTTCTTTATTGACATTCTCATAATTCTTTTGAATTCCCTCTAATTTCTTTAGGAGTATGTCAAGAGTTTCATTGAATTTTGAATTTTTTTGATTGCCTATGGCATTGGAAGAGTTTGATATATAAACATTTACCTATTCATAAGATTTAATCAATAGATTTTCCGAACTGGTTTCATCACACTCTTCAACCATATTTTGTTTTCCTTTGTTTGATTCAACAACTTGTTCTGTTTGATCTGCTCCAAACGAGATGATTTCTTCATACCTTTCAATGCGAGTTCCTGGTGCAAAGCTAATGGGTAAGTGTAGAGTTTCTAAAAAGTTATTTGGATCAAATTGTTATGTATGAATGATTTCTTTGTTGCTTGCTGTGATAGCTTGCGCTTCATCGAATCCTTCAAACAATTTCTCATGTGTATCAGCAACAAGAGCCTGCAATTTACTCTCGTGTACATCAAATCTTAAAAATGAACAACTAAGCAAATTTCTAATGTGACTATGTGAATCCATGATGCAAGTTTCAAAAATATTTTAAAAACAAATTTCAAAGTGATTAACAAATTGATAAGTAGAACAATATTATTACATAGCTATGCCTTTCACCAATGTTGAATAACACAGCTCTGATTCCAATTGTTGGTACGTTGCAAAGGATTCAGACAAGTTTAGAGAAGGGGGTGAATAAACTTGTTACTTAATATTTTTTCTAATAAGTACGGTATTACATAAAAGTCTTGGAGTTAAGATAACTGAGTTGAGAAAAAGGTCTGACAGACTTTTTTCAACTTAGTTAAATGCAACGGAATATATTATTTTCAAGCCATTTATGATCTTAATATCAATTCAGTTAAATATTATTTGTTAAGTTATTTTTAAAATATGATGTGTCCTCTTTTAGTTTATTGGTGTAAATTGAGTTTGTGTTATTCTAGATAATATTATAACGTAAACACTCACAAACACAGATATAAAATGTTGTAAGTAAATGTGTAAGTAAAGAACACAATGTTTTTAATAGTTCCAGGTGGGGTAATCCTGTCAGTCCACTCTTCTCCTGTGATGTTGGGGGAAATTCACAAAGTTCATGAGTAAACGTCATAAGACACAATGCATAGTATGATTGTCCTTCACTAATCCTTTGCTTGAAAATCATCGAGCCTAATAGGTTGAATTGACATGTCACTAAGTCAACTCCACTGGTCAATGAAGGGTATGATTTTCTCTTCACCAACTCCACCATAAACACAGTCTTCCTGACTGCACCTCAAACGTCATTCCCACCTTCATGTTGTTTCACAGTGTAACCTTTGATAAAATCAAAGGTGAGGCTAGAATCAAGTAAGTGATTGAACTTGTGGGTGAGTTTCTTCTTCTTGATGTATTTGATTTACACAATAAGGTCTGTCTTCATCAAGTGTTATATTTCTCTAGATTATTCCATGTAAGCTTCAAAACACTTAGATGATTCTTGATCTTTCAATTATAATCTTAGCAGGAGTTCTTAAATTAGATTTCCTTCCCCCTTATTCTTGATCTTCCTTAATGATTTAAAACATAGAACTCCGCACTTCATCTTGATTACTTGAGTGCTCTATTTATAGGGGTTTTCCAAAGTTTGAATTTGAATCCGTATTGCCATTGGTCATCCTCCATAGTACATGTCAAATGTCAGTTGTCCTTTCTTACAATGTCATTCCTTTATCTAGGTAGATAGCTTGATCTTCAACGTTCTTATTTTGATTAGTTTTTGTCTTAGTAGAAACTGAGTCTTCTGAGTTTTCAGTTTCTAACTGACTTGGAGCATTAACTCAGTTTTTACTTTTCTTCATAAACAGAGTACTCATCTTATCAGAAATGACTAAGTTATATTGTCTTATGTAACTCAGATCATCAATAGAAGATCTATAAGTCAGTTCAGTCCATCATAGACTTACCTGAATTCGAACCTTAACATATCCGCATTTAATCTTCATAAAAATGAGTTTGAACCCTCGGTTCTTCAGTCTTCAAAAATAAGTCTTGTCCCTCAGTCTTCATAACTGAGGTTGTACCCTCAGCCTTGAATCTTCAGTTTAACATATGGCCTAATTATATTGAACTTCAACGAACCATTCATGATTCAGTTTCAGCTTGAGTCCTTGACTCAAGTAAAACCAATCTATTATAGTGTTTGTCTGATAAAACCTATATAATAATCAGACACTAGTAAATCCTATACATTCAGTTTTCTAGACATCTTTTTGTCTTGAACTATAACATTTATTTATGACACTTTATCAAAGTGGTATATTTTCTTAAGGAAAAGTTTTTTACAACTGATAGACAAGATTTCAGTCTATACAACTTCATTGAAGGGGCTGATCCTTGTCGCTTCAATGAGAAATTCAGATTTGGGATGGAAAGAGTGATTTATCCCAGCAATAATCTTCTGGAGATAGGTTCGATACCAAAAGCAATCAAAAAGGCCATCAAGATCTTTAGAACTAAGGTGATAAAGGAAGCTGATCGTTTAATCTTCCTTAAAATCTATAGCACCTTACCAGTTTGGAAAGATGGTATGTTTCAACCACCATATCATTTAATCGAAATTGGAATATCCAAAGAAAAACTTGAGTATACACCCTTAAAACCAATGGAGATCATATCCAATAATTTTGAACGAATTAATATTCATCGATTTGGTCAATTAATTGATCAATTATTAAAGATACGTGATGATTCACTTATCAAGGTTAATTATCGAGATCATCATACTTTGGTAATTTTTAAAACATTGAAGCAAATTACTACAGAAGAGGTAAAATCTCTACTCAAATATGAAAGAAAATTCCGTAATGGACAAGTTATGACCATTATTAATGAAGACATATGTTCTACATTAAAGAAAGCCTTTGAAAAGGTAAAAACTGAGTATCTTTGCAACTATTGCAGCAAAAAGATACAGAAAATAACTGTTATTGATCAAGAGCACAAAACTAGATCAACATCAGCATATGAAGACAAAGCGTCAACATCAACGTCAGGAAAATCCACAACAGATACTATATCAGCAGCTAGTGGATAATATGTAAGCACTCACGTCAGGTGCAATGATACAAACTCAGTGGACAAAAAATTCTCGGTGGAGAATAAAGAAAAAGCAAAAGGAAAAGGTTTGCCGGCCAACAAGCATAAACAACAAACACATTTAACTTTTAGCTTTCCTTTTACGTCAGCAATGACGAATTATAAAACGAATATTCACCTGTGAATTATTCGGATCCTTCCTTCATTCACCTATAAAATAAGAAAGTTCTTGCATTTGTGAGAGATCTTTTCTCGCAGATCTTTTTTCAGCATATCACAATTTGTACCCTTTTCATATTCTAGCTATACCAAAGAATGATGTGTGAGTAGTCCTCTCCTATAATGGAGATGGTAACACCATCATAAATATGTATTTGTTTCCAGTGTGTATGTAAATATGTTTGTATTGAATAAAATTTCTTTACAAATCAAATTTCTACATATCCTATGAATCAATTGTTCTGAGAGCCTGAAGTAGTTGATGCGTCAACGGAAGAGTACCGCTCGGCAGGAGGCCATAGGGAAAGGGTCCACCGGCGTTGCTATTGGTGCGGGAGCAAGGGAAGTCCAAGGGATATGATGAAAGAGAAATTGTTCAGATAGAATTTAGACGATTCAAAAGCAATTATCGTATACATGAAGGAAACTATACATTTGATGGTGCAATCTTCATTATAGCATTTAAAAAACCAAAGGTACGTCCTTTATTATTTTTCCGCTTAAGTCGTAACTCGGGACTAGGGCTGTAAATGAACGTCAGGATTCGATTCGATTCATACGTATTCGCTCAAAAAAGCTCGATTCGAGTTCGATTCGAACCTTCAACGTCGAGCGAACGTTAGGCATTTGATATTCGTCTATCGAGGCGAACAGTATCGAACACGTTCGCTCGAACTATTGTATATTTAAAAAAACTATATATATAAGGTTCGAACATGTTCGAACCGTTCGAACATGTTCGAACATGTCGAACATGTTCGAACTTTCGAACCCGAGCCGAACCTTGCTAAACTAAGGTTCGATCAGTTCGAGCCGAGCCGAACCTTAGGTTCGAACCTTTCGAGCCGAACTCGAACCCTGCACATGTTCGGTAGGGTTCGGCTCGTTTACAGCCCTACTCGGGACCCATAAAAACCCCATGAGAAACTTGGTATCGGAGCCTTGTTAGGTTCCTAAAACAGTAAAAATCCAATATAGATACAGATCCCCTGGATCTAAGTCATACTCACAACTCTGATTGTGAATTAGAAGATGAGTCACAACTCCTCTATAGTGTATCCTCCTCTGGATTCAACGCAAAGATAATGATTCAGCAAGAATTATTAACCAAGATAAAAGCCTTTAAATTAGAGCTTAAGAAAGAAAAAATCTTTAGAATGCCCAATAAGATACCCAGTATCCTAAGTAGCATTTTAAAAAGAGAAAACAAAATATAGTACTCAAGAACTCCACGTCGACATTAAAGATGTCTCAGGAGCAGTATATTTACCTCTTATCACTCGACAAGAGATAAATAAAAATCTTCTTAAAATAAAGGAAGAATTTAGATCTAAAATTAGTATGGTCCATCTCGGAGCCATAAATTTTTTAATAAAATATGAATTTCAAGAAGGCATTAATACGCCTATTAAACTAGCATTAATCGATAATAGGATTAATAGCTGAAAAGATTGTGTACTAGGTGCAGCAAAAGGCAACCTAGCCTACAAGAAGTTTATGTTTGCAGTATATCCTAAGTTTGGACTTAGTATACATAGCAAAAACATAGATAAAGTATTATCACTCATACATCACTTCGAACGAGAAGATCTGATGAATGAAGGTGATAAACCTTTTAGTGTAACTTATTTAATAAGTTATGCTTTAACTAATTGTCATCACAACATTGACTATAGAAAAACAGAAGACATCGAACAAGACGATGTTTTCTCAGAAGTCGGAACTATACAGGAAAAGAATTTTTCCAATATAGATTACAATAATGAATCTTGGGCAATAGACATTGCTAAAGAAAAAAGTATATTAGGCGCTAAAGAAACGCCTAAAATAACTCCTATGCCATGAAATAACTTGCTAGAAAGATCTACATCCATGAGATCAGATAACGAGCTACTCTTATCAATTTCAGAAAGAGTAGATAAAGCCACTGATACGCCTAAAAATATTTGTGGATAAAATGAACAAAGAAAATCCTTGGGATCGAAAGAAAAAATCCAAATGTTATTTCCAAACCCAATGGACATACGAAAGAATTAAAATTCTTAGTAAAAGAAGTAGATTTCAAAAAGATATCTACAAAAGAGAAATAAATGGGAAACCATTAAAAATTTCACTACCTTTAAAGAAGGATTATTCTTTAAAATAATATTGGATACCAAAGATATCCAACAGATCTGGATAGAGCAGTATTACTCTATGACTGAATATTGTACTTACAGAAGAATTGAGATTCTTAGTAAGAGACCAGATTTCTGTAAAGAAATTTACCTAAGGGAAATTTCTGGCAGACAAATAAAAGGAATGCTAAAAAAAGAAGCAATTCTAAATGGATAAAGATTCAATCTTTAAAAAAGAAAGAATTCTTAAAGAAACAAAACCTTTAGGAAGTAGACCTATTATGGTACCAGTACCAGTAACCTGGATCACCAAATGAAGAGCTATCTCTCTTATGAAAAGAGTTTAAAGTCACGCAAACAAGAATGGATTCCAAAAAGAAATCAATTGAAGAGAAATATGAGGAAATAAGAAATTATTTCCCAAGATTAGGTCAACACCAGTTTCTTGCTGGTAGATTGTAGAGATATGAAATATTTCTCCTACAATCTTGATATTAAGATTTTTACAAACCTTGGAGATTGTTATTTTTTCCCCGTTTGCAATCTTAACCTTTATTTTATTGAAATCATTTTCCCAATGTTTGTCTGGTATAACAAATCTGCTTGCAACGCTTAGGCTTGCACCTGTATCTACATAACAATGTAGATTAATTTGTTTATAGCCTTTGAACTTTAATTGTCCTTTTATATAGATGGAATTTGGATTTTTAATGTTAGACATTACTAAATCGTTTTCCAAATTTTCAATGATATCCAAATTATTTGTAACGTTGGCTGTTACAGATTTTCTGAACCATTGACTTTGTCTTGTAACATCAGTTTTTACGAAGTTCATATCCATGTTTTCACATGGTTTTTCGGAGATATTCAGATTATTCCGAATTCTCTGAATTATATCTTTCTAAAGAAAAGCCACCATTGCAAGCATTTTCTTTAAAGATATAAACTTCCATTGATGAATCGTATTCATCTTTTATAGGATTAAATCCTAAGTTATTATTATCTTCAATAAGTTTTATGTTATGAGGATATTGTTGTTTTTTAGGACATTCGTTAGCGTAATGCCCTTCAATATTTCAGATCCAGCATCTGCAATCTTTCTTGCCTTTTGGGCAGAATTTTTGTTTATCAAATTTCTTAATCTGATTGTCTTTAGGTTTGAAATAACTTCCTGGTTTAAACCTTTTATACTTCTTTCTGTAAGAGTATTTTATTTTGTATTATTCTTTGAGTTTATTCTTCTTTTTAGAATAAATCTCTTCTCTACACCCGTAAGTAGGTAGGTTTTCTGATATTTTTTTACAGCAACGTTTGTTGAATTTCTTCAACTGTTGATGTTTATCAGATGTTTCACATATCTTGTTAATTTCATTTTTAACAAGTTATGTAGCAAGTCCAAAATTGAAATTAGCAGTTCCAATTTTTAGATTAGTCTCCCCGAATTGTTAAGGTGCTGTTGGTCCTACAATAGGAATTTTTGATAGGAATTCATTAATGAAACCTTCATATTCCCTGGGAGGTAAATCGTAGAGTTTTCTTTCATATTCAAGTAAGAAAGCGTCAACTTGACCTATATCACATATCTGCATATTTCTAAGCTTGATTCTGGCTTTATCTTGCATCTCTTTTGTGTAGAGATTTCTTGACTCTGTAGAACTTAAATTAGTTCCTGTAAACATGTAGTAGATGCTATCTATTACTTCTTGAGTGACACCCATAGGAGTTTCGTTTGTAAACTCTGTATTTTGGATGAAGTTTTTGACACTACCACTAGTTTTATGTTCTACTAAAAGTAAAACCTTTTTAGCAATATTATTGGCTTCTTTATTAACTTGTGTTACCAAGCTTAATTCTGTAGCCCATTCTTCAATGAGTTTATCTCGATTGATGTCTATCGAGGTTTAAACCTCTTAAATCCGTTATTTTATCCCTAGTGTTAGTAGGTAGATTAAACGAATTAGGTTTATTACTAGTTTCACCTTGATTAAAGGGGCTGCAAGCTTCCTCTCTGTTCATTCGAAATGTTTCTGTATATTCTTTGTCTGACGATGAAGAAGTAATTTCTTCTTGTTCTGAGTAGTCTTCAGATGAAGAAGTGTGATCTTTTTGTTCTAAGACATTTATGGTTTCTAACCCAAGAATCTTTTTTTAATTCTGGTCTGTTTACCATTTCTTCTTCTATTTCTGGCTCGTTTAGAGTCATGAGATAGATTACTTCATCTAATGGTGAATTTTGTTTTCCATCTAGAATAATTTCATCTTTTTCATGGCTGCCCCAGAAAAATAATTGTAGTTGTTCACTAATAATTTCATAGCTATATTATTTTTGGTTTTTGAGGCCAAGGCAAAGCATTAGGGTCTGTGGATGCTCCTAATCCTTTATTTCCAACCATGATGTTGGGATAACAATACTTTCCATCGGAAGGAAAAGTAAGTTCAAAAGATTTTTTATGAACAATAATTGCTCTTTCTTTTGAATCACTTATGATCTTGGCGGCGGTAAATTCTAAGTCTTTAACCGTGCATAAAGAATCTATAGGATTTTCACCACAACTTTTTCTAATAGGTCATTAATCTTTCGAAACTTAGAGTTATCTATGAAAAAGAATTATAATAAAGCATTCAACTTTTAGAGGGGGGGGGGGGATAATAAAGCTGAAGCTGAATTCAAATCTGAAATTGAATTTAATCTAGATAACTCTATGTTTCAAAAGATTAATGACCAATTAGAAAAAGTTTGTGGTGAAAATCCAATAGACCCTAAGAAGTCTAAAAAATGGATGACAACAACCATAAAACTTATAGATCCAAAGACAATAGTCAAGGTTAAGCCTATGATTTATAGTCCATTGGACATAGAAGAATTTGGTAAACAAATTCCTGAATTATTAGACTTAAAAATAATTAAGCCTAGTAAATCAACTCACATGTCTCCAGCATATCTTGTGAAAATGAAGCTGAGAGAAGAAGAGGAAAGAAAAGAATGGTTGTCAACTATAAGGCCATAAATATGTCAACTATAGGTGATAGTCACAACCTTCCAAATAAAGATGAACTCTTTACTCTAATTAGGGGAAAGAAAATCATTAGTAGTTTTGATTGCAAATCAGGCTTCTCGCAAGTATTGCTAGAAGATGAATCACAATTATTAACTGCATTCACATGTCCACAAGGACGATCAATGGAATGTTTTACCTTTTGGGTTAAAACAAGCACCATCTATATTTCAAAGACATATGCAAAATGCATTTAGATATTTTGGGAAATTTTTATGTGTTTATATTGATGACATACTAGTCTTCAGCAACACAGAGAAAGAGCACTTTGTGCACGTTGCAATGGTACTCAAAAAAATGCTAGGAATTAGGAATTATCCTATCTTTAAAAAAGACACAGGTCTTTAAAACAAAGATTAATTTTCTAGGACTAGAAATAGATCAAGGTCTTCATTGTCCTCAAAATCATATTTTGGAACATATACACAAGTTTCCAGATAGGATAGAAGATAAAAAAACAGCTACAAAGGTTTTTAGGCATATTAACTTATTCTGAAAGTTATATTCCAAAACATGCTGAAATGAGAAATCCTTTGCAGGTTAAACTCAAGGACAATACCTTGTGGGATTGGAAAGAAGTTGATACGATCTTTGTAAAAAAGAATAAAAATAGCTTAACTAGCTTTCCAAAGCTATATCATCATTTACCATATGATAAACTGATCATTGAAACCAATGCATCAGATGAATTTTTTTGGGTGGAATCCTCAAAACAATTAACTCTGAACAAGAGTTAATTTGTAGATATACTTCTGGCAGCTTTAAAAATGTTGAGAAAAATTATCACATTAATAAAAAAGAATACCTAGCGGTTATTAGAGCTATTAAAAAGTTTAGTGCTTATCTCACTCCTGTTAAATTTTAATTAGGACTGATAATAAAAACTTCACATATTTTCTAAACACCAATATTAAAGGTGACAACAAACAAGGAAGACTTGTCAGATGGCAGATGTGGCTATCAAGATACTGTTTTGAAGTTGAACACATTGCGGGTTAGATACTGATTTTCTAACCCGTGAATTTATAGGTTAAAACCAGATATTGACACAGTCAAAGCAAAGGAGGAATTGCTATAGCACTGGAGGAATTTCTAACCAAACTCTATCTATAGAACCCTTATCTATCAACATTCATCCATACATATCTCTTAAAATTTGTCTTCTATCACTAGTGTATGAGAAAACTGGCCATCACGGACAAACTCCCGCTTATAACTGTACAAAACTATAACAACTATGAAATCATCTTAGATGTCAAGTATGGTAGAGTCTGTGATAGAAAACAAAATTTGAAGATATGTAGATAAATGCCCAAAAAAAAGTTCAAATTACAATAGATAAATGTTTAGTATAAATAAGACTTATCTTTTTTGTTTTTGCAAGGTGTCACCGGACCGTTTCCTAAGGGCCTGTTTGTTTACACCACTTAACATTTATTCTTAAAAGAATAAGTGATTGTTAAAATAAGTGTTGTTTGATAATACTTTTTAACACCTCTTAATTAATTAAGATCTTCTGAATTTCCTGTGAAAAATTATGAAAATTTTTAAGTGGTTGAGGAACTACTTAATGCTGAATTTTTTCAATAAATCTACGTTAGGTAGGGGTACACCCCACACCCATACCTACCTCACACCTACACCCCACCCCACCCTACCCCCCACCCCACCCTACCCCCAACCCCATCCCCATCCACCCCACCCATACCCCAACCGACCCACACCCCACACCCACACAACCCATACCCCACACACCACACACCCGCCCACACCCTCACCCACCCATACCCATACCCATACCCACCCCCCACACCTCATACCCACCTACACTCTCACACCCCCACTCCAACACCCCACTCCCACCCTCCCTACACCCACACCCAAAGACACACCACACACCACACCCACACCCACCACCCCATACACACACACCCACACCCACACCCACCCATAGCCACCCTTGCACCCCCACAACCCCTGGACCTACACCCACACCCATGCCCACCCGACACCCACCCCACACACAACACACCCGACACCCACCCACACCCACACACCCCACCTACACCCACCTACACCCCCATTACCCCACACCAACACCCCTACCCACCCTACACCCACCTCCACACACCCACACCCACATACACACTCACGAAACAAATTCTAATTTCGGATATAATAAATGTTACCAAACAGTCTAATCAATTTCAAAGACTTAAAATATTCGATTACTTATTTTATTTGAATTAAGACTTTGGATGTCGACTTGATTTGGTCTTGATTTTAACAAACGGCCCCTAAGACTAATCCACTCTTATCCTTCTAGATTGGGATAAGAGTCTATCTTTTGTCTCACCCTCCTCCTGTATAAAGAAAAACCAATGTAACATTTGAATTACCAAAACTAAAACATTGTTTCAGAGTCTATTAGGAGATGAACAAAATGCGCCTCATAATCTATCGAGGTAAATGACCCGACTCTTATTTGTTATTCGACTTATATTTTGATCATGATATTAGAGTCAAATCCACACTATGCCCTTGTTCATTTGGCCTGCTTTGACGAGACATGTTAAAGTTGTTATTTGTCACATAATGATGACTTACTATTGTTTTACCCAACGTTAAGATATAATTTAATTTATTACCTAATAACCTGGATTTTATATTAAAATCATTAATTTTATATATTAAAGCACTTATTTGTTCATCACATCCAATTGCCAAATTCAAAAAAAAAAAACAAAAAACAAAATGTTTTAAATGTGTGGGGTTTTTGTACAAATTAAATGTGTGGTTTTTATATGCATAACTGGCAATACCAAAAAAGTTACTAAATTTGCTTAGTTTTTTCTCTTTGAATTTCAGAATCGAAGCTTCATGCAACAGCTGGGTCAATATTGGCATCTCCTCTCAATTACAACATGGTGTTTTTATAATACACTCCAAAAAAAAAAATATTAAAAAAAACACACACACACACATCACCTACACGTGGTTTACCATTTAGAGTCTTTGCCCCCTTACGGTTAATAATTTACCTCCTTATGCTTTGCCAAAAAACCTTTAAACAAATTTTTTGGCAACCAGATTGATTTTTCCGACAGAATATTTTATAAAATAATGTAATTCCCGATTTGCCCTTTTCTTTCTATTTGTTTCCACCTGCTGGTGTTTTCACGCCATTCCCATCTCTGCAAACGAGGATTTCGAGAGACGGGTGATTTTTGTGCGATTTTGGATCGAAGAACTGTGATTTACTGCGATTGAAAATGTGAATTTGCTGTTTAATTCCTTCTCATGAACGGAGGAGATTAAAGGTTCCAATCTTTCTTTTCCCAGAGCATTTGAATGTTTTCTTGCTGCAATTTGCTGAGATTTTGGTGTTCATTTTTCTCTGCTTCGTAAGTTTTGTTAGGAAACACAAACCGAGCAATAGCCTTTAACGACGGTAACAAAAAATAACAAACAGAAAGAAAATGACAAAACATTAAATTTACGTGGATTCCGGCAATTTGCCGACTAGTCCACGAGCGAAAGAGAAACTATTACTATAGGAGAGAATTACAGAAGATACAATTCTCCGGAAGCCTAAAAAACTATAGCCAAATAGCTAAGGCAATTGAAAGTTTATCTTAATTGGTACTAATTGATACACAAATTGACGCACCAAAATAAACCACCCAAAGGTGATTTATATACTATCCTAAATCGGCTAACAAATTCTAATATGCCGATGTGAAATTGTAGAAATATAAGTAATTTGGGCTTTGGCCCACTCACCCAAAAAATCTCCACCTTTGGACAAAGCCTCACATCCAGAAATTGTAATACCTCTTTTTCTCCACAAACTTCAAAGTCTTCAGACTATGTCAAATAAGTCCAAGCACTACTTGAACTTAACAAATGAGCGACACTTCGTAATGTCAAATTCTGAATGGGATGACATAGAGATTGCAGAATTGCAAATAACTGTGGATCCTTGCAACACATACAAACCACCAGACCTGCAAGCTTTCATAACAACAAGTGCACCTTTAAATACCTTTATAACTCCACCTTCAGTGTTGTACCTAAATTCAAGAGTCTCAAGTGCCCCAAAAGAAATGAGATTTTTCTTCAAATCCGGAACATGTCTGACTTTCTTAAGTGTTCTGACGACACCATGCTGAGACTTGGTTCTAACCATACCAGTTCCTGCAACCTTGCAAACTGGGTCGTTGGCTAAAGAAACAACTCCACCTTGAACTAAATCGTACGTGGAAGACCAATCCTTATTGGGACAAATATGATACCTGCAACAACAATCCAAGATCCATTCATTCGCGACCTTATTCACAACAATCCAACACCACGCTCTTTCTTCTGTTCACGCTTCTCTTTGTTCTTAAGTCGAAAGAAATCAGATTTGATATGCCCGATCTTCTTACAATAGTTGCACGTCAAATCTTTATGTCTGGGATTCAGAACAAAATTTTCACTATCTGCATCCTTCTTATTTGATTTGCCCCGAACTACTAGCACGTCTACCAGACTACTACTACTTCCCCAAGCTATATCTTTATCAATCTGCTCTATTGATTTCAAAATCGACTTAATTTCTTTGTAATAAATAGTTTCCTTACCATAAAGCATCGTTTCCCTAAAATGCTTAAATGACTTGGAAGCGAACACAATAACAACAGGGCATGATCCTCCTCATTATTCTTAGCGTCTATATTACTCAAATCCATAAGAAAGGAATGAAATTTATCTAATTGTGATAATATAGATGACCCTTCAGACATACGAAGCATATACAAACTTTGCTTTTACATGAAGCCTGTAACGCCATGTTCCCGGACACCGAGTCCTTATCCGGAAAGAGCGCTCGACACACATATTATCAAATAAATTCAATAATATATGTAAGCCTTACGTCATACATCAGAACTAAAACGACGCGGAAAATAAAACGACTCGGGAAAACAAAAGATCGAACTCACGGTTTTCAATGCTGTAAAACTAAATCCAATAAAGAGAACTAAAACATCCAACATTAAATTCAAAAGAATTCAACGGAACTAATCCAAAAGAAAGACAACATTGTTTGAAACTAAGTCAACAACATTATTGAATGAAACCAAAGGTAAAAGAACTAAGTCTTCAAGAGCTCCGTCTCACACGTCCTCGTCAAAGAACTCATCAACATTAGCAACCTGTTCATCTTCTTTGGGGAAAGGGAAAGACAAACAAAAAGTAACGGGGTAAGTACATAAGTACTTAGTAACGTGTAGAAGATCGTACAACGTCGGTCTCATATAGATATAAAAGCAACGCCGTCTTTTATTAATTCATTCCGTTATTAACCCTAGCTAACTATCATATTATGTTCATAGCTTAACATGAGGTTCCAAAGTTATCTAGCTTAGCTCAAGTTTGTTACATCATGAATAACAAAGGCACTACGCCTAGTAATAGGATGTACTAGGACAACTGGGTGCAACCTACTTAGAGACACGCTCTAGTAGCCCCGGGAATATATGAGTCCCGATAGTGTGATAACCGGCAGAATGTACCAGACGCTTTATTTAGCCAATCGATTGACCGGCGTGGGTACAGTCTACTTTGTCTGGTCAGAGAACACATCGCGATATTGTACTATGCCTTACCAAACATTTCATGATGTTTAAGATTATTAATCTAGCACATATGTTTGAATAGATGTTTAACTAGCCACCTAAGTTGATTCACATAAAAGGCTCACCTATCAATCTACTCCCTCTTCTTAAGACCACTAGACTCTAACAAAACCTAGCACATACATAGACATCGATAAACCCTAGCTTATCGAAGCACAAGGCAAATCCAAAGCTTTCGACGGTCCCACACTTCATCTTTTTAGGGAATTCATATGGTGCCTGAACTAAACGCATCAAAAGCTAATTCAGGGCTTTGTCACATAAGGTTAAGCAGTAAAACATGATTATAAAGCCTGAAACCAAGCTGACACGAAAAACAGTGAAAAACGGAATAAACAGGTCAAACGCCCGTCTGACTTGGACGTGCGTCCACCAACCCCCAGACGCCCGTCCGTGAAATTCAGCCACATCCTGTATCTAAACTGACCCCTCAAATGCCCGTCCAAAATACCCCAAACGCCCGTTTGAGCTTCAGCTACCGCGGACGCCCGTCTGCCCTTATGCAGACACCCGTCTGCCTAGGATTTACCCAGAAAATCTGCAACTGCGTAACCGTGATTTCCAACCCAAACTCCAACCAAAACAGATTCAAAACCATGAAAATAAACATACAAATTGCTCTACAGCTTTATGAGACCTTAATCATGCGATAAGAACACCACGTTACCTTAAATTGCGATCTACTACGATCCACGCTACCAAAGTCCTGAAAAGGTTAAACCTTTAACTCCAAACCTATACACGATCAATCCAAAGACGATCACTACGATGTTTAAACTCTGAAAACGCAGCTAAACAATGATGATGAACAAACCCTAATATCAAGAACGATGAGGGAAAACTTACGTTAACGGATTTAGGGATTGTTGATATCAAAACGATCCTCGCCTCGCAGTGATCCTTTCTCTCTTGAGATTTCTGTTGAAAAGAGCAACGGTTTAGCTTCGAAATTCGAAAGCCTCTTCTTCTTATTTTTCTCCAAAACTTGCGCCTCTTTCTTCAGATTATTTCTCTTTTTACGTAAAACAACAAATAGGTTAAATTTAGGATTAGTTTTCCTTTTATAATCCCAATTAAAATCTAATTATTCCTTATTAATTAAATCCAATTAATCCTTTTTCTTTTCTTTTCCCTTTTTCTTTTAATCCTTTAAAGCGAAACTAAATATTCAGATTTTTCATGAAAAGACAAGGATGCACTTTTAGAAAAATCGGGTTATTACATTCCTCCCCCCTTAAGAGGAGTTTCGCCCTCGAAACTAGATCGTACCTGGTAGATGAGGGAACTCTGGGAACTCATTGAACATGTCCGCTTCCACTTCCCAAGTGGCTTCCGTCGGTGCATGATTGCTCCATTGCACTAACACTAACGGGATCACTCGCCTCTTTATCATCTTCTCTTTTCTATCCAAAATATTTATCGGCTTCTCCACATATGAAAGATTATCTTTCAAAACATCCGGATCAATCTCAGATTCCACGTCCACTTTAGATAGACACTTCCTAAGCATCGATACACGGAAGACATTGTGGACTCTAGACATCGATTCTGGTAACCGTAGTCTATAAGCCAACTTCCCAATTCTTTCGATGACATCAAAAGGTGCTACATACCTTGGACTTAGCTTTCCTTTCTGTCCAAACCTCTTGACACCCTTCATTGGAGACGCTCGAAGGTAAACTCTATCCCCGACCTCAAACTCTAGCGGTCGTCTTCTAACATCGGCCCAACTCTTCTGACGATCTTGAGCGGCTTTCAGATTCTTCCTTATCACCTCGATCTTCTCCTTGGCTTGTTGAACCATCTCCGGCCCTATGATATGTTTCTCTCCCACTTCATCCCAATAAAGTGGAGTTCTACACTTCCTACCATACAAGGCCTCAAAAGGTGGCATTCCCAAACTAGCATGGTAACTATTGTTGTAAGCAAACTCGGCCAAATTGAGGTAATCTATCCATGATCCTCCGGCATCCAAAACACAAGCTCTAAGCATATCCTCAAGAGTCTGAATTGTTCTCTCTGACTGCCCATCCGTCTGCGGATGAAACGCTGTACTCAAATCACTCCTCGTCCCAAAAGCTTTCTGTAAACCCTTCTAGAAGCGACTGATAAATCTGCTATCCTTGTCGGATACAATAGATAAAGGCACACCATGAAGCTTCACTATATTGTCGATATACATAGTAGCGAACTTCTTTATAGGCATGTCCACTTTACATGGAAAGAAATGGGCTGATTTTGTAAGTCTATCCACAATCACCCAAATCATGTCATGACCGCCCTAAGTCTTAGGAAAACCGGTGATGAAATCCATCATGATATTCTCCCATTTCCATTCCGGTACCTCCAAAGGTTTCAACAAACCTCCTGGCCTTATGTGTTCTGCTTTCACTCTCTGGCATGTATCACATCTTGCCACAAACTCTGTGATCCCTAACTTCATACCAGGCCACCAATATCTCTCCTTGAGATCTCTATACATCTTAGTGGCTCCTGGATGTACCGCAAAAGCAATCTTATGAGCTTCATCCATAACCTTCTCCCTTAGGCCATCCACATCGGGCACACACAAACGGTCTCCGTACCAAAGATGACCGCTCTTGTCCAACTGATATCCCACTGTAGGTTTCTCTCGAGCTACTCGCTTCAAATCAATCAACACCGGGTCTTTATCTTGCTTAGCCTGAATCTCATCTAGCAAATCTGACCTTGCCATCAATGGCGCCAAATTCTGAGCTTCACCCTTCCTTTCAATCACTTGAATCTGCATCATATCCAACTGATCCACAACTTCTTGCAAGGTAGCGATAGCATTAACCGCTCTCCGGCTAAGTGCATCAGCTACAACATTCGCTTTACCCGGGTGGTATTGAATATCCAGGTCGTAATCTTTCATGAACTCCAACCATCTTCTTTGTCTCATGTTCAGATTCTCCTGAGTAAAGAAGAACTTAAGACTTTTATGATCCGTGAAAATCCTTGCCTTGACACCATACAAATAGTGTCTCCAAAGCTTCAGAGCAAACACCACTGCTGCTAACTCCAAGTCGTGTGTAGGGTAATTCTTCTCATGCACCTTTAACTGCCTAGATGCGTAAGAAATTACCTTTCCTAATTGCATCAAAACACAACCCAAACCTTGACCCGATGCATCCGTATATACATCATAGTTATAAAAAACTTCCGGTAATGCTAACACAGGTGCTGTGGTCAACTTTTCTTTCATAGTCTGAAATGCTTCCTCACATTCACTGGTCCACTCATACTTAACGTTCTTTTGAGTGAGCCTCTTGAGAGGTGTAGCTATCTTAGAAAAATCCTTTACAAACTTCCGGTAGTACCCAGCTAAACCCAAGAAACTTCTTATCTCCGTTACTGAGGTCGGTCTAGGCCACTTAGAAACGGCTTCTATCTTTGCTGGATCCACCTTGATACCTTCTCCAAAAATTATATGCCTAAGAAAACAAACTTGGTCCAACCAAAACTCGCACTTAGAAAACTTGGCATACAATTTGTTCTCTTTTAAGGTCTGTAGAACTATCCTTAGGTGTTCTTCATGCTCTTTCTCATCCTTAGAGTATACCAAGATATCGTCTATGAAAACTATCACAAACATATCGAGATAAGGCATGAAAACTCTTTGCATCAAGTCCATGAACTTTGATGGAGCATTAGTGAGTCCAAACGGCATGACCAAAAACTCATAATGTCCATATCTCGTACTGAAGGCTGTCTTAGGTATATCTGACACCTTGATCTTCAACTGATGATACCCGGACCTAAGATCAATCTTAGAGAACACCTTCTTACCTTGTATGGCGATTGAGCAGATCATCAATCCTTGGTAAAGGATACTTATTCTTGATCGTCCGTTTATTCACTCTCTCTGTAGTCGATGCACAAACGCATACTCCCATCTTTCTTCTTCACAAACAAGACCGGTGCTCCCACGGTGATGTACTTTGTTGGATGATGTTTTTTCTCTAGCATCTCCTTAAGTGAGTTTTCAACTCTTTCAACTCATCTGGTGCCATCCTATAAGGTGCTTTAGCCACTGGTGATGCTCCTGCAATCAATTCGATCTCAAACTCTATGGCCCTATCATGCATATGTCCAGGAAATTCTTCCGGGAAGACTTCAGGAAAGTCCTTAACTACACGAGTCTCTCCTAACTTGGGCCTATGCTTTCCCTTATCTAATGCATAAACAATGAAACCCTGGCAACTCTTCTTCAAAGCTCTAAGGGCTTTAATTGCTAAGATAATCGGATAACGACCCTTGCTAGGCTTGTATATGTTACCCTGAAACGTGTTAGCTAATTTCCCTGGGGCCTTAAAGATCACCCTCTTACCTCTACAATCCAAGTAGACGTAATTCTTGGACAACCAGTCCATACCCATGATAACATCAAAGTCTGAGAAATCCAACACTGTCAACGCATGCTGGCACGTGTAAGTCCCAACTCTAATGTCAACTTGGGGTGTGACTTGAGCACACCTAGTTGTTAGTAATATCATCCACAACGGAAGCGATTTTAAGGATCTAGATCTATAAAATACACGTAATAAAATAACTAGATCTACTCTACAAGGGGGCTGTAGAACATACCTCTTGGATCTCAAAATCCAAGTTGGAGAACCGCAATAGAAAGAACGAACGAAGGTGTGAAGAGCACCACGATCTTCCGTACGTGTGATCCAAGCAACTCCCGGTGGAAGGAAATCCTCGTCTCGAATCCTTCCGATATGCTACCCGGAAAAGCTCCAAGATTTTTCCCTTATTCCCCTTGGCCGAAATATTTTTCTTCTTCCTCTCTAAGAGGAGAAGTCGAAATTTACATTGTGTGTAAGGCTTGGGAAAACTCTCTTTATATAGGAGAGTAAAACTTAGCCTCCAAGGATTTAATAATTAATACAAAATCAATTATAATAATCCTATTAAATAAAAGATAATCTCATAATATTCTAGAACAAATCTAGAATAATATTTATCTTTATTTCTTTCCATAAATATTTATCCAATAAATATTTTATGCACATGTCTTATTAATACACAAGAAAATTAATTTCTTGTTCCATAAAACAAGTCTTTGGCCGAAAATTTACTTGCTTGTGACCTAGTCACAATAATTGTGGCCATAACACACTTTTTGGGCCAAGATTATGAAAAATGTCTTTTTCACATATTTAATTATTTAGCCCAACTAATTTAATAGTCCACTAAACAATTAATTCACATATCGTTTTAATAAAGTCCAACAAGAACTAAATTAATATTATTAGGATTCGACGTCCGAGAATAGCTATGCTATATTAGGAGGCACGTCGGGGACCATGGACTAATAATCGTGGCTCCGATAAATCAAATAAATAATTATCTTACGAATGAGAATAATTATATTCGATAAATCAATCACAGGAATATGCCACCATAATCCCGTGATCGCACTCCTCCGATTATGAGATTATATTTATCTCCTCACGAGAATAATAATAAGCGTCCATTGATATAATCATTACATATGGATTAATCCTCCATAGATTATTCATTCTAAATTGGGAAGTTACCGTTAACCCTTTCTAGAACCTCTTATCCTTATTTACCATTAACCCCTAGTGATAAATTAATTCATACAACTCTTTGGTAGCTAATCGGTGTAATATGAACTCCATGGATCGATCGTTTCTAGGATTAACAATAAGTGGAGGCTGTCTATCTACTTACATAAATGGAAGGAATGGATTACGTATCTCGTGATAACACGCACTACTCACTCAATCCAAGTACAATGCCAAGATGGGGTAATTCAGACCACAGACTCAGTGTAATCCTTAACCGTCAAGTCAAACTTCATACTGATTCAAGCAGTTGACTGTGATCACCTCAGGATTAAGATATATCCATAAATATGATCATCCATTGATTCGATAAGACTTCTCGATTATGGAATTATATCGTGAACTCTAATCAAATCGGTCCAGCCCTATATGATATATCTATCATATATAAATGCCCCACTAGGTTCTCTTAACCGAAAGTCCGGATAAGACAATCACACCTATTGTGTTCTGGGCGCATTAATAGCACGTTAAAGGAGAGACCCGATACTCTCGATTAACTTCACTATGGGCTAATTGTATTTTAAGTACATCTTCACTAACTCAATCCTCCCGTGTATATACCATACACTGAGTTAAGTGATTACATAAACGATATACTAAGGGTTTTCTGTAGTGTAATTACTATTGTCACATCGGTGAATATGAGAATAATAAATATGAATAATAATGTCAATTCATTTATTAAATAAAACAATTACATAAATTGTCTTTCGGGCATCACACCTAACACTAGTAACTCTGCCCAAAGGTGTGGTTATACTCAAAGGTCTCTCCAATTCCTTATGAGGTAGGTTCAACTTCTTAGCTATCTTAGAGGAAACAAAGTCCTCAAGCTCCAGATCAAGCAGAGTCGAAAGCGCTAGATTATCTATGATTACGGTACCTAACAATTGAATCAATTTAAGTACAAATATGTAATATCATATGCGCGCTATATCATATTAAATATTTATAATATACACAAACACTGAAAAGTACCTGTCACCACAAGGTCATCTAACTCTTCCGGTTTTGCATCCGCTGCAAAGACACGAACTGGTCTGCTGCCCATGGCACGATTACCCTGCTGGTTACTTCGTCCTCCTGCCTGATTACCTTAGGAGAGTTTCTTAGGACACGCTCTCGAGTAATGTCCTACTTCCACACAGTGGAAACAACTCAAGCTACCTGCCATGCACTCTCATGTATGCGTCTTGTTACACTTAGCACCAACTGATGGCGTTCCACTTGCTGAACTCTTCGTGGCCGGATTTCCTGTCATCTTAACATTCTGTTGCGGTGCTCCTCTATTGCTTCCTTGAAATTCGAGAAAGACCTCTTATCTCCAACTACAACCGTCTGTCTATTGACAAATCTTTCCGCAATCAAAGCTCTATCCAAGACGCTTGCCATGGTAGTGGGTCTATCTCCTAGCATGCCCTTTGCCACTTCATGTGACAATCCTTCCATGAACTTGTCAATTTTCTTCTCTTCACTCCTCATGATTTCAGGGTAGAATCTACCTAACTCATGGAATTTCTAGGAGTACTGAGTCACTGTAGTGTATCTTTCTTGTTTCAGACTCGGAAACTCATTAGCTTTTGCATTCTGTGCTATTCTAGGAAAGTATTCCTTGTAGAACAGATCCTTAAACACTGCCCAATCCGTGATCCTCGGATTAACTTGCTCATAAGCTTCCATCCAACTTTCTGCATTCCCTGCCAACAAGGATATTGCTAACTGAGCCCATTCAGATTCTGGAGCTTTCATATTTCCGCAAGTCCTTTCAAACCCACGAATCCATAAATATGCTGCTGCTGGCTCAAAATTTCCAAAGAATTCTGGCACCCTGTGCTTCTTCATCTTATCATACCAATCCACTTGCCTGTCGAGCCCTCAAACATATGATGCTGTAACGGCTGCTAAACTAGTGGAGCGTTCTGATACTGTGGTTGAGGTTGCTGAACTTACGGTTGGGGGTGAGTCTGCTACGGATAGGTGTAGCCAGGTGCTACAAAAGTATCAGATCTAGGCGGTGGTGGAGGTAGAACCGTTGGTTGAGGCGTAAAACTTAGTGGTGTGGAGGGAAAACACTGACACCTGTGGACGATTGAAAAACTGACTAGCTGGTGGCACAGACGCTTGCTGTGGTTGCATAGAGACGGTTGGGAAAGTACTCACCGTTGGATGAGAAAGTCCTAATCATGTCCAGCTTGTGGTCATTGGAGACACAGACACTCCTGGTGTCACCCGTGCTGAAGTAGTGATGACCGGTATGTTAGGGTTAAACCGTGAAGGACCCCCTCGTTCCACTATCCCCCTAACGACGATATCTGGTCCTTGATTCACCCCACACATGATGTTGCTCACAGACGGGGTGTTCACTTGTGAAACTGTAGGGCCCTGGGTAGTTAGTCCACTTCTTCTCCATCTCAGAATCACAACCCCGGTAAATCCTGCCTCAGTACTACCCGTCTGGGTGTTAACCGCCTTGGTGTTATTCGTATTAGCTTCTCTCTAGTAAGAACCATTCTGTAACCAAGAAAAGAGAGGGGTTACTAATGCTCTAACACTTATCTTAAAGAAGAAATCAAGTCCTACACAACAAGGAAAACCTTTCTCTCTGATACCAACTGTAACGCCCCGTTCCCGGACACCGAGTCCTTATCCGGAAAGAGCGCTCGGCACACATATTATCAAATAAATTCAATAATATATGTAAGTCTTACGTCATACATCAGAACTAAAATGACACGGAAGATAAAACGACTCGGGAAAACAAAAGATCGAACTAACGGTTTTCAATGCTGTAAAACTAAATCCAATAAAGAGAACTAAAACATCCAACATTAAATTCAAAAGAATTCAACGGAACTAATCCAAAAGAAAGACAACATTGTTTGAAACTAAGTCAACAACATTATTGAATGAAACCAAAGGTAAAAGAACTAAGTCTTCAAGAGCTCCGTCTCACACGTCCTCGTCAAAGAACTCATCAACATTAGCAACCTGTTCATCTTCTTTGGGGAAAGGGAAAGACAAACAAAAAGTAACGGGGTAAGTACATAAGTACTTAGTAACACGTAGAAGATCGTACAACGTCAGTCTCATAAAGAAATAAAAGCAATGCCGTCTTTTATTAATTAATTCCGTTATAACTCTAGCTAACTATAATATTATGTTCATAGCATAACATGAGGTTCCAAAGTTATCTAGCTTAGCTCAAGTTTGTTACATCATGAATAAAAGGGCACTACGCCTAGTAATAGGATGTACTAGGACAATCGGTGCAACCTACTTAGAGACACGCTCTAGTAGCCCGGGAATATCTCGAGTCCCGATAGTGTGATAACCGGCAGAATGTACCAGACGCTTTATCTAGCCAATCGATTGACCGGCGTGGGTACAGTCTACTTTGTCTGGTCAGAGAACACATCACGATATTGTACTATGCCTTACCAAGCATTGCATGATGTTTAAGATTATTAATCTAGCACATATGTTTGAATAGATGTTTAACTAGCCACCTAAGTTGATTCACACAAAAGGCTCACCTATCAATCTACTCCTCTTCTTAAGACCACTAGACTACAACAAAACCTAGCACATATATCTGAGACATCGATAAACCCTAGCTTATCGAAGCACAAGGCAAATCCAAAGCTTTCGACGGTCCCACACTTCATCTTTTTAGGGAATTCATATGGTGCCGGAACTAAACGCATCAAAAGCTAATTCAGGGCTTTGTCACATAAGGTTAAGCAGTAAAACATGATTATAAAGCCTAAAACCAAGCTGACACGAAAAACAGTGAAAAACGGAATAAACAGGTCAAACGCCCGTCTGACCCCATGTGAACGCCCGTCTGACTTGGACGTGCATCCACCAACCCCCAGACGCCCGTCCGTGAAATTTAGCCACATCTTGTATCTAAACTGACCCCTCAAACGCCCGTCCGAAATACCCCAAACGCCCGTTTGAGCTTCCACTACCGCGGACGCCCGTCTGCCTGGGATTTACCCAGAAAATCTGCAACTGCGTAACCGCGATTTCCAACCCAAACTCGAACCAAAACATATTCAAAACCATTAAAATAAACATACAAATTGCTCTACAACTTTATGACACATTAATCATACGATAAGAACACCACGTTACCTTAAATTGCGAGCTACTACGATCCACGCTACCAAAGTCTTGAAAAGGTTAAACCTTTAACTCCAAACCTATACACGATCAATCCAAAGACGATCACTACGATGTTTAAACTCTGAAAACGCAGCTAAACAACGATGATGAACAAACCCTAATATCAAGAACGATGAGGGAAAACTTACGTTAACGGATTTAGGGATTGTTGATATCAAAACGATCCTCGCCTCGCAGTGATCCTTTCTCTCTTGAGATGTCTGTTGAAAAGAGCAACGGTTTAGCTTCGAAATTCGAAAGCCTTTTCTTCTCTTTTTTCTCCAAAACTTGCGCCTCTTTCTTCAGATTATTTCTCTTTTTACGTAAAACAACAACTAGGTTAAATTTAGGATTAGTTTTCCTTTTATAATCCCAATTAAAATCTAATTATTCCTTATTAATTAAATCCAATTAATCCTTTTCCTTTTCTTTTCCCTTTTTCTTTTAATCCTTTAAAGCAAAACTAAATATTCAGATTTTTCGTGAAAAGTCAAAGATGCCTTTTTAGAAAAATCGGGATATTACAAAGCCTAAGGAAATAAGGAAATAATGGCCTCATCATATTCATGTTAGATCATCCATAAATTTGCAGCAGAAAAAAATATTGTTAGCATATATGTTTTTAGATGAGAATATAAAATATTCGCGGCTGAGAAAAAAAAAATTATATGAAAAAGGACAAGAGTAATTATGGCATAGAAAAATTCAACTTTGGTAAAGAGTAAAAGAAAATCTAATTTTGGTGGATTGCCTTGAGTTGGATGCTAAAAATTGAGGCTTTTTTGCTGCAACCTGCAAGATCATTAGTTACTTTTAGGGCGAATATTTTTCTTTCTTTGGTTCCAGTACTCTGTCTCTTTAAAGTGTTGCTGTAATACTTTTTGTTTAGAATTTTGGTTTAGAAAAAAATTATAATTTGCTGCGATGGGAATGGCGTGAAACACCATCTCATGGAATCATTTAGAAATTAGAAAGAAAAGGGAAAATCAGGAATAACAATAATTTATAAGTATCTTCTGTCGGAAAAATCATTTCGATGGCCTGAAATTTGATTAAATGCTTTTTGGTGAAACATAGGAAGGTGAACAAAATATTTTTAAACCGTAAGGGGTAAAAACTCTAAAGGATAACCCACAAATAGAAAAACTATGTTTTCCCCTTCTTTTTTTCGGTCCTAAGGAGACAAAGAAGTACATATGGGAATGTGAATGAAAAAAATGGCCGTTCATCGGTGAGGCCAACTTCTCCTGAAATTCTTATCTACCAAAATTGAAGGGGTTGATTGAAAAGACAAAAAAAACAATAAAAACCAAACTATACCAGCAAAAAGTCACCATTAAAAAGATCACAGACTGAACCTGCATTTTCATTTGGAAAATGATGGAAGGCTCGAACCTGCATTTTTATTTTGAAAAATTGATGTGCTTTTGAGAATTGAAAGGGATGTTGTCAAGTATATGACTTGATCTCTACGTCTGGAATCTGGCAAAAATATCTGGTAGTCAACTGGAGGATGGGCTGCTGTCTAGAGTTTCAAGTCTTTGGAAGTTAGCTGAATGAAGTGCAGCTGAGATCCTTCTGGCAGCAGAGTGAAGAGTGTTGAGCTATTGAATGCTGCTGAGCTTTTGCATCTGAGAGTTGGTTATTGAGCTGAGTGAATCAGCAGTGTTGAGTCACATCTAAAGAATTTATAGGAATGCCGACAATGACACTTTGGGGGTTAGGGGTTAAGGTTTAGGACTCCAAGGCTATAAATGCCCAATGTTGTAATCAATGCAAGTGTGTGTAAATTTTTCTATACTTTTGTGTATAATAAAATATCTCTTTTCTGTCTGTAGATAGTCGGTACAACACCGAAAACCACGTTAAATCACTGTGTTCTCTTTGTTACTGTTCGTCTGGTTGTGGATTATCTTGTTAGATGGCTTCTGCGTTAGTCTTTCCTTGTCATCTGTTATTACAAACTGGTATTAGAGCATAGGCACAAGGAATCTCCATAGTTGGAATAGATTTTATCATCACCAAGGTCTTCGCCAACGCTAGATTCTGAGATAAAAGGTATATTCTTCGACAAGAAAGATGCATGTCTGCAATTAACGTGAAAATCAAAAAATTTACACACTTTATGACAAATCAAGATGCAGGCTCCGTTAAAGTCACAAGGGTTGTGGACTCCTTTACCCTGTAAAAGGGATGCCAGTTCTGATGAGATGGCTTGTCTGGAAGAGAAAACA
Source organism: Gentiana macrophylla (assembly GCA_026214975.1). Classification (NCBI taxonomy): domain Eukaryota; kingdom Viridiplantae; phylum Streptophyta; class Magnoliopsida; order Gentianales; family Gentianaceae; genus Gentiana; species Gentiana macrophylla. The sequence goes on along the minus strand of CM047808.1, from coordinate 57,386,291 downwards.
CATTCAACCATCATGCTATGCTGGTTACATGATGTTATCACTAAAGTTGCTGAGAAAGACACTGCTGCTGGGTTGTGGTTAAAGCTTGAATGTCTTTATATGATTAAGTCATTAACAAACAATTTGTTGCTGAAGCAACGTCTGTTCAGTTTATGGATGCGTGAAGGTACTCAGATAAGAGATCATCATGATCAGCTAAACAAAATTGGTTGTATTTAAGGAATATTGATGTCATGATTGAGGATGAACATGCTGCTCTAATAATGTTGGTGTCATTACTTGAATCATATGTGAAATTTGTACAATCATTTGTTGTTGGGAAGGATACAGTGTCTTTTGAGCATGTATGGTCATATAAAGCAGCAGGCACTGACAGTCAGGCTGTTGGGCTAGTAGTCAGTAGTAGCAGCGTGGAGGTGTGAGACAGAAAAAGAAATCAAAGAAATCTAGGTCCATAAGTATAAGTAATGTTGGACTTATTTTTAAGTTTTAGTGATGAGTGCCAGACTAGCTGCTATAGAGCAAAGGCAAAAAGATGTCTAGATCAAATGTATAGGCTTATTAGAGTTTGATCTTGTATAGGTTTGATAAAAAAAGATTGTAAAAGGTCGGTGACTTTCATCAACAGAGACTGCCTATATCGATAGAGGTTTGAGTCAGTAGACTAGTTTAGGAACCTTCTGAAGACTGAAGGCTAAGGGATCAAACTTAGTTATTGAAGACTAAGGGATCAAACTTAGTATTTAAAGTCAAGGATATGGAATCAGAATTTAGGGAAGCCTGTGATGACCTAAACTGATTACATATACCTTGTGTACAAGGTCTAAGTTCCACAAGTTAAATGAAGATTGGAACTTGGTTATGATTAAAATGGTGTAATCTAACTTAATAATAAAAAGTTAGATATAAGAGAAGTCAGCTGAAATGTTTTTATAAACACAGCAACCTTGGAACAGCTGACTGATATGCACTTTAGCAGACTTACAATCACAGGAACCTGCTGATATATATTTCGGATTATTCGACGGTTACATTGGAAGAATACAAAGATAAGGACAGATAACAACCTCTAATTTTATCAAACAAATCAATGGTTAAGATTAAATGGACGTTCGAAAGAAATAGAGCTTTATTCAATGGATACAAGTCAAAGGGTGGACAGACTGAAAACTGTCAAAAAGCATTCGACGATTGTCGTCGATACTATATGATGATGTGAAAGCAAGTCAAATGTGACAAATCTGAAACGGCTATGTTTGAATTTCAAACATAAGTCACAAGGATTCCTACCTATAAATAGAGGACTCATAATTCAGATACAAGTGATGAAAATTAAGGATCTATCTTGAGCTATCAGATTTAAATCGATTAAACACCCTACTGACCCTACTGAGCATAAAGCTACTTATCCAGTCAAACTTTTCAAGTGTAAAGCGCTTTCAAGCAACATCAAGTTTACACACTTGAAGAACAAAAGCTGTTGATCATATCATCCTGATCAAGTGCTGAAACTCGAATCACTTACTTGATTCAAACTTTCTTTTATAAGAAATCTCATCAAAGGCAGTGAAGCATCTTTGGGTGTCAAGGATCGTTGTTTGTGGTGGAGTGGTGAAGAGGCAATCCTACCCTTCAAGGACCCGGTGGAAGACTTTGGAGCAAACAATCCTACCCATTCCAAGTGTTCGAGTTTGTGAAGCCATAGTTATTGGTGAAGGACAAGCAACTTAGGGATTTTTGTAACTGCTACCTCAAGAATATCTAGTGAATTACCTCCAACATCATAGGAGAAGAGTGGACTGATTGGATTACACCACCTGGTACCACTATAAAATTTTTGGAGGTTTGAGTTTGAACGCTGTCAAGTTTGAACGCTGCAAATGCTCGCTTCAAATGGACGGAGAGTGGACGCTCGTCCTCACTGCGTCTGAACTCTCTGATCCAATTCAAGCTTCTGAACGCTGGTTCAATAAAGTGAACGCCCGTTCTTCAAACTGAACGCTCGTCGCTTTGTCTGGACGCCAGTTGGACGCTCGTCCAGACGGCGTCTGAAGGTTCTGTTCTGATTTTTCAGCCTGGACGCTTGATGGACGCTCGTTCTTCAAAGGAATTCCGGTTATGAAAAAAGCAGACTCAATTTGAGAAACAGAGCACATAACTCAAATCAATTTACACCAAACAACATTTAAATATTTTAGGTAATTAATACTTAATAAAAGACTCAAAGCTGAAGCTAACCGTGCCGAATCCCCGGCAACGGCGCCAAAAACTTGTCCCGGATTTTATTGATTATGAAAATAAGAATGACAAGTTATAAATTTATAATCCGGTTTCCCCAAGAGAAGGGATCGTAGTATAGCGATGTAAAACCGGAGTCGAACTCAGGGATTCGAGGTTGAGAGGTGGTTCAGTTTTGAGTCACAAATGTCACGAGATACGTTACAAATTAAGATTACTGTAATGAGATTAAAAGATGGCAAACAATAGGTTTCACAATTTAACAAATTATCAGGTTTCTAATCATACAAGCATGCAATATCAGGACCAAATATTAGGATCTCCTAAACCGAATGCAACCCCTAATCTCTTAGGTGAATGAAACAATCAAAACACAAGGTATAATCTCTCGATTAATTTATCTAAACCGTATTCGATAAACTCTCGTTTTATACTCGAATATTATGGTTCAATTACGTGTTATACTGTTTCAATGCATACAATCTCTCGTATAGCAATCCGTAAGCAAAATCTCTCGATCAAGCTATGAATAATAAAATGTAGAACTTGTAATCTAACCTTTGGTTTGAAATACTGCAATGCTTTATATTAGAAAACCCGAAAACCGTTGAATTGCTTCCCCCAATTGCTTGCCCTTGATGAGTTTAGCTATCCATACCACTAATGACCATTTTGGGATGATGAGAATGCACCATATAGTTATGTGTAGAGCAGGAATTTATATGAAATAAAGCCAAGGTCATGAACGACAATGGAAATTTTGAAGAAATCTCTAAGTATTTGATTATTAAAACTAGGATGGAAACAATACAAGAATTTGTTTGATAGACTCTCCCTCTCAAAATGCTAAAAACAAAGACTGAAAAAGGAAGAAGAATTCTCTTCACTAAGTTCCCAATGAAGCAGATTTATCCAAATAAGAATATGCTATCAATTATTATAATATTAACTTTTCCCTTGCTTTGCTCTCAAAACAGCCCCTTGAATCACTCCCACGTGATTTTGAACCAAAAATGAGTGTCCTTGACTTGCTTTTATGAGTGTCATTGACTTGCTCCAATGTTTAAATGTATTATGTACCTACAACACACATGAAATATACCAAAGCATAACACATTTCCACAATGATATAAAATAATCATTTAAGCACATAAAATGTGTTATTTGAAATTAACATTTATAAAACCGTGTTTGCTCAATAAATCATTTTAAGATTCATTTTCAATGCAAATTATATTAGTTAGGGTGAAATTATAATATAAAGTATAATAAAGTATCGTATAATTCCACCCTTAACAACTCCCCCATACTTAAACCTTTGTTCGTCCCGAATAAAACAATCAAAACATAGCTCAACTTTTATATCTATCCAAATAGTTTCGAACTCAAGTGACCACCGATGCAATGACCATAGCGGGGAGTACCAAGTAGCGATAGACATTGTGTATGTGTTGAAACAAGCCTTTTTCAATTTTTCACAATCTTTCTAAATACATATCCTTTACAAAGCAATTATAATGAACATCTACGGCATAACAGTTTCAATCACGCAAAAAGTAGTCTGTGTGCTCATTAGGATGATCCCTAAATCATATCTATAAGTTTATCTTTGGGGATAAAGTCATCATTAACCAAGTCTTGAGTTTATTCCAACTCACGCAATGCTATAAAATTTTTTTTTTTTTTTGAGAAGAACTATTTAACACACACATCGTAAGTGAGCTTTTGCCCGTCATAGTAGAAATAGGACATTTCGTGATAATCCCCTACCTACTCCAATCATAAGGCGACTTTTTCCGGAACACACACTACATTACTTAAACGGGATTTACGGTGGCAAGTGGTGAAGTAAAGCATACCACTTGCATGCATAATACCCCAAGTAACGATTTTATTCATTCGTTTTATTTCAAGACTTTGGCGATGGTTTATTTATCACATTCAAACATACTGGATATTCACGACACGTTCGGGACTTAGGCGTTCAATCATCATTACTATTAAGATGAATCACTAGAGAAGTAAAAGGATATGGTTTAAAATTCATGCTTTTATATCAAAGGCTTTCGTGAAAGTGTGGTCTATCTCACATCGGTACAAGCATGCTATAGTTATCTTACGTAGTCACATAGAATCATTGTAAGGAAACTACAACTAGTGAGCATTTTGTTTCAATTACATGCCGGAATCTACAAGTGTTCAAGTGTAGAATTTTTTCAATTTTCAGCTCATTTTGCATTAAAAACATGATATTATGATCAAGGGTAATTATAGGTGCAACGAACCAAGAACCCCCCCCCCCCCCACACACTTAGAATACAACGTGTCCTCAAGTTGTTTAGGAAATAAATTAGAGACCAAGTACTTAGTTGATTCGATAGGCGTAGGATCATTGTGCAGGTGGAGCATGAACAATTATAGCGATCCTCATAAGTGTAGGTCATATCAACCAAATAGCTATAGTGCAACTGTAGGACTTGAAAACCACAACCAATATCTCGGGCACAAATGGGGGCATGCTATAATAAGATATGGGAGATAGTGACTCGGGCATGATGACAGTAATCAAGATAGGCTAGCACGAGATGCATGCCAAAAGATAATAAACATAGCCATCCCGACAAAATATGAAGCCAAGGCCTAAGTATCGAAGAAAAACAAACATTGGAGAGTATAACTCAATCCTTTTATTACAAAAGACAAGGAAAATAAAGCAGAAAAACTAGCTAACACACAAAGCTAGGACACCTCCTAGAAAGCGCTTTTATTTACGTTGTTAGCTCAACTTCCTTTTGAACTCAACCCGGATCGGGCCACTTGATCTTTCGGCCCGTTATTTCATCAAATGAGCTCATGCAGAAACAACATTGAGCGAGAGAGAATTTGGCTTTTAACCACCTTCCAAACCTTTCTCATTCTTTCTCTTGTTGATTTCCTCTGGTTTCTTCTCACATTCAACTCATGCTCCTTCCAATATCGCTCCATGTCCCAACTACCAAAGAAAGACTTCTTCTCAGTATGATCATTAGTGGTCTTTGTTTGAATACGATCGATCGGGCTAAACTCCTCCAAATCCTCGGGTATCGAGATATTACCACAAAGGATGTCAATGAATTTGATGAACATCGGAGTTTCTTCGGTTTGTCCTATGTAGTGCTTGCACCGTTGTCCATTTACCCGGAAAGGTTGATTATCTTTTCCATTGAGTTCCAACACACCACTAGAAAAGTCCGAATGATCGTGAAAGGTCCCGACCACCGCGCCCTCGATTTTCCAGGAAAAGATGTAATCTTGAATTATAAAGGAGGACTTGTTCGCGGTATGAAACTCTCTTTTTGATCTTCTTGTCGTGGAGCGGTTTCATTCTGTCTTTGCCGATTTTAGCACTTTCATAAGCTGGAGTCTCGAACTCGTCCATTTCGGCATTTGCTATAATCGATGTTGCCCATAAGCTTGGGAATCGAAATTTAGGAACTTGGTTGCCCAAAGAAGCTCGATGTTCCAATTCGACAGGCGAGATGGCATGGTTTTCCTCGTAGACCATTTGGAATGGAGAAGTACCCACTGGGGTCTTATCTGTTTGTGCGATAAGCCCATAGAGCATCCTCCAACTTCGGACTCCAATCCTTACGGTGACTATTGACCGTCTTCTCAAGAATTTTCTTTAAGCTCGATTACTTCGCTCTACTTGACCACTTGTCATAGGATGATATGGTGTACGGATTTGTGGCGAACACCATATTTTTCTAACACTTTATCAAGTGGTCTATTGCGTAGTGTGTCCTTCATCGATCAAGGCTCGTGGGCGACCAAACCTCACAAAAATATTTCTCTTTAAAAATTTCATGACCGTTTTATGATCATTATGAGGAGTGGCGATCGCTTCCACCCATTTAGATACATAGTCTACGCAGACCAGGATGTATCTCATTATCGCATGAGGACGGAAAGGACCCATAAAGTCAATTCCCGGACATCGAACACCTCACACTCCAAAATGGGCTTCAACGGCATATCATACCTCCTTGTCAACGCCCGGTTCTCGGCATCCATCACGGCCTTTACAAAAGGCTTGGTGTCCTTGAAAATCGATGGCGAGTAAAAACCGATTGGAATATCTTTGCAACGGTCTTCCGGGGACCGAAGTGGCCACCAGTGGGACCACTATGACATTGCTCAATTATGTTCCGTTGCTCGGACTCGGAACACATCGACGAAGCAACCCATCTTTACAAAGCTTGAAAAGATGCGGTTCTTCCTGAACATAATATTTCGGGATCAGAGAAGAATTTCTTCTTCTTGATAGGAGAATCGAGGTTCAGTACCGGGAATGGAGATAGTTTACGATAGAAGAATACCACGGTGGGTCGGAAATCTGACCATCCACGGACATGACACTCTCAAAAGGGCAATATAAATCAATGTCCTGTGGATCTTCCTCTCCTATGGGTAGTACTCTGGAAATGTCTGCACATACTGTATTTTCACTACCCTTGATATCCTTAATATGAACATCAAATTCTTGAAGGGTAAGAATCCATCGCAGTAGTCTTGGTTTGGCGTCCTTTTTATTCATTAGATAGCGTAAAGCCGCATGATCTGTCCAAACAATCACATGAGCACCCAATGAGATAACTTCGAATTTGTCCATAGAGAAGACTACGCCAATAATTCCTTTTCAGTGGTTGTATAATTAGCTTGTGCTGGGTTTAGAGTGTGACTTGCATAGTAGATAGGTTTAAATTTACCTTTAATTCTTTGCCCCAATACTGCACCAACGGCGTAATTGGAAGCGTCACACATCAATTCAAAAGGTAAATTCCAATCAGGGGAGATTAGAATTGGAGCGGAGATAAGACGATTTTTAAGCTCCTTGAAGGCATACTTGCAATCATTGTCAAAGTTGAAAACGATACCATCTTTAAGTAGAGTTGATAAGGGTTTCGAGATCTTGGAGAAGTCCTGAATAAATCTCCTGTAAAAGCCAACGTGACCAAGAAAACTCCTGACTTCTTTCACGTTTTTGGGATAGTTCATTTTTTCTATGGCTTCTACTTTGGCCCTATCAACCTCTATTCCTTTCGCAGAGATCTTGTGGCCGAGAACAATCCCCTCATCCACCATGAAGTGGCATTTTTCCCAGTTGAGGATTAAATTCTTCTCCACACATCTATTCAAAACCTTGTTAAGATTATCGAGGCAGTTGTCAAAAGATTGACCAAACACCGAGAAATCGTCCATAAAGACTTCCATGCACTTCTCAATTAGCCCGTCAAAGATAGCCAGCATACATCGTTGGAATGTAGCTGGGGCATTGCAAAGGCCGAATGGCATTCGCCTGTAGGCGAAAGTACCATAGGGGCAGGTGAAGGTCGTCTTTTCCTGATCGATCGGATCAATAGGAATCTGAAAATACCCGGAGTATCCGTCCAGGAAGCAATAGAAGGGGTGCCCAGCCAAACGCTCAAGCATTTGGTCGATGAAGGGGAGCGGAAAATGATCTTTCATAGTGACCTCATTTAATTTCCTATAATCAATACAAACCCGGTACCCGGTCACTAACCTCAAAGCTACTTCCTCACCTTTATCGTTCTTTTCCACTGTAATCCCCCCTTTCTTAGGGACGACTTGAGTGGGGGATACCCAATCACTGTCAGCTATTGCGTATATGATCCCCATGTCCAATAGTTTTATAATCTCTTTCTTTACCACCTCTTGCATATGTGGATTCAAACGTCTTTGAGGTGCTGCCGAACACATTTAGCTCCTCTTCGGTCTTTATCTTATGCATACACACGTCGGGAGATATACCTTTAATATCTCCTACTTGCCAACCGAAAGCTCTCTCGTTGCTTCTCAAGGCGTTTAATAACTTATCCTCCTCCTCTTTCATCAATTTGGCGGAGATGATTAACGGAAGCTTATCGCCTTCCCTCGTATACATACTTTAAGTGCTTAGGTAAAGGTTTTAGCGTTAATTCTTGAGGGTTCTTTTTAAGCTTGACTTGATATCTCCTTGCTTCAACTCCGACTCACCGATTGTTCTTGAGGATTCCACAAACAAGGTCTCTTCTTGCGGCTCCTCGGCTTCCAAAGCGAGCCCCAATCTTTGTCAAGGTGGATTCTCGCCAGAATTATTCAGATTGTCCACCAGTCTTTCATACTCTGGGTTCATGGCCATGACTTGTGTTTCCATAAAATCACTGAACTCGTCAGTTTCATCAATGGAATAACCGGTTGGGCTTTCAGAAGGTCGCTTTAGAGTTCTAGAAACATTGTATCGCACTTCTTCATCACCAACTCTTAAGGTTACATAACCTTCATCACAATCTATGACAGCACGGGCTGTTGATAGAAATGGTCTACCAAGGATCAACGGAGTGCTTTCTTCTTTTACATCCAGGACAAACCAATCCACAGGAAATGTGAATTTGTCGACCTGTACTAAGAGATCTCTCAAAAATCCTTCGGCTTTCTTGATCGACCTATCTGCAAACTGAAGGTTCATCATGGTAGGTTCCAAAAGATGATCAAGATTAAGTCTTTTGCAGATGGATAATGGCATTAAACTGATAGATGCTCCTAGGTCACACAAGGAGAGAGGGAAAACACAGTCTTGGATTTGTAAGGTTAAAACGAATTTCCCTGGATCGCTTCGTTTCCTTGGAATATGATCACTTCCAATCATGGAGCACTCTTCATTAATCACTCTATCCATGTTCTCCAATTTCTTTTTCGAAGAAACAACATCTTTTATAAATTTAGTATATTTAGGCATCTCAACCAGAACATCAGATAAGGGTAAATTTACTTGTGTGTTCTTCAGAAGGTTGAGTACCTTTTCGTACTTCTTATCTTCTTGTAAAGAGATGTTTTTCTTTCTTGGTGGGAAAGGAAGTTTGCTCAATTCTTCTTCAGAGAAAACTTTCTTCGATGATGAAGAAGCTTTAACTGCTTCGTCCTCTAAATCCTTCCATCTCACTGTCTTGTCAGTCTTTTTACTTGTCGGGATTTCTTCTTCTTGACTTTGAACAGACTTTCCTCAAGACTCGGTGGATCACCAGCTGAGTCTCTTCTTCATCTAGGCGAGGTGAGTCTTTATCCTCAACTTCCCTCCTACCTCATCTACGGTAGGAGGGTCTCATTCGCTTCCTCAGTTCCGGTAAAGCGGGGTTTCCTGTAGTTGGGTTCCGGATCTCAAATTCATTGCGTGTGACTCCTCTGGCTCCGTAAGGTGTAGTAGGAACAATCTCATTGCGTTGGGATACTTGGTTACTTTTAGGGTTCCTTTCGTGAAACTGGGTAAATGTCCCCGAGGTCTTGCAGCTAATTGTTTAGCTAGGCTGGCCAATTTGCCTTTCCAAGTTCTTGATTGTCTTCTCATACTCAGCTTTTGTCGGGCCATCATTTGCCCCAGATGGTGAGTTTTGGAAACCTGGAGGGTTTTGAGTAGGTCTATTTGAAGAGCTGTTGGTATTTCCTTGCCAAATCTGGTTGAGCCTTTGCATGGTATTCGGATTTGGATGCTGGCTATAGATGGGATTTTGGTAATTCTGATTTCGATTAGAGGTTTGAGAGTTGGTATTTTGGTTATAACATGGTTGTTGGTTGAAATTCCGATTCTGGTTATAACCTTGGTTTTGATAATTGTTCTGGCCAGGATGTTGGTTTGAAAACCTCTGGTTTGACTGGCCAGAAAACGCATTGATTTCAGCATTGTCCCTGTTTAGGGGACAAGCAAGAGATGTGTGACCCTCCGTGGCACAAGTTTGACAAACTATCGGTGTGTACGGCCTCATATGTTGGGCCGCATTGACTTGATAGTTGGATGATGGGTATTGATGATGATTCATATTGTGACCATGTTGACAACAGTTGTCACAATACATCATTAGGATATCCGAGAAATTTGGAGGAATAGAAGAAGTGGAATATTGATTGTGTTTTTGTGCCAAAGCCAGGTCAGTGATCTGCTGTTGAAGAGAGGCGATCAGTTGGTTCTGAGACTTGACCTCTTCTATCCCGGGGTAGAAGGTGTAGTGGATTGAATGCTGAGTTGGTGCATAGTTATATTTTGCTATGTCTTCAAACAGGTCCCACCCTTCAGCCGGTGTTTTCTTTAAGAAAGCTCCTCCAGATGAGCTATTCACCATTCCCTTTGTCGTCTCAGTTAAACCACTGTAGAAGGTATTGACTTGTCGTTGCAGATCTAAACCATGATGAGGGCAACGATGTAAGATAGATTTGAAACGTTTCCATGCTTCAAAGAACGTTTCATTACCTTCTTGTCGGAAAGTGAAGATATCGGTTAGACACTGAGCTGTCTTGGAGGGAGGGAAATATTGGCTCAGAAACTCACGTTCCAGATCAGCCCAGGTCGTGATAGATTCAGAAGGTAGTGAGAGATACCATTCTTTTGCTTCACCCCGCAAAGAGAATGGGAATAATTTGAGCTTAAGAATATCATCAGAGATATCCTTGATCTTAGTTGTGCTGCATACTTCCAGAAATGCACGCACATGGGTATGTGGGTTTTCAGATTGGTACCCATGAAAGGTGGAAGTATGTTGTATCATTTGAATTAAACCAGATCTTAATTCAAATGGAACCTCGATGTCCGGCATTACGATAGCGGGATGTATAGTAACAGAGCCCGGAATAGTGTAGTCTGCTAAAGTACGCCTATCTGCCATTATTACTTCAGAGTTGTCAAAGATGACTTCTTCAACGATCTCTTCAAGAGTTTCTTCAACTGTTTCCTCAAAAATACTTCCTTCACTAGCCTCGGAAAATTGAGAACTCAAGGAACGTTGAATTTTTCGATTGGGACGAACGATTGTACGTTCGATCTCAGGATTATAGATTAATGGGCCTGAATGACTCCGTGTACGCATACACTGGAGTGAAAACGAGGTAAAAGGTGATAAGAAGTGAAAAATAATTCCCAGGAGTGATGGAACGCCTGCTCGAAGGAAAAGCTGGCGTTCGGAGTTTGAACGCTCGTCAAGTTTGAACGCCGCTCGCTTCAAATGGACGGAGAGTGGACGCCTTTCCTCACGCGCGTCGAACTCTCTCGATCCAATTCAAGCTTCAACGCTGGTTCAATAAAGTGAACGCCCGTTCTTTCAAATGAACGCCGCCGCTTTGTTCGACGCCGATTGACGCGCTCGTCCGACGGGCGTCTGAAGGTTCTGATTCGATTTTTCACTGGACGCTTGATGGACGCCGTTCTTCAAAGGGAATTCGGTTATGAAAAAAGCGAGAGACTCAATTTCGAGAAACAGAGCACGAACTCTAAAATCAATTTACACCAAACAACATTTAAATATTTTCTGGGTAATTAATACTTAATAAAAGACTCAAAGCTGAAGCTAACCGTGCCGAATCCCCGGCAACGGCGCCAAAAACTTGTCCCGGATTTTATTGATTATGAAAATAAGAATGACAAGTTATAAATTTATAATCCGGTTTCCCCAAGAGAAGGGATCGTAGTATAGCGATGTAAAACCGGAGTCGAACTCAGGGATTCGAGGTTGAGAGGTGGTTCAGTTTTGAGTCACAAATGTCACGAGATACGTTACAAATTAAGATTATGTAATGAGATTAAAAGAGGGCAAACAATAGGTTTCACAATTTAACAAATTATCGTGTTTCTAATCATACAAGCATGCAATATCAGGACCAAATATTAGGATCTCCTAAACCGAATGCAACCCTAATCTCTTAGGTGAATGAAACAATCAAAACACAAGGTATAATCTCTCGATTAATTTATCTAAACCGTATTCGATAAACTCTCGTTTTATACTCGAATATTATGGTTCAATTACGTGTTATACTGATTCAATGCATACAATCTCTCGTATGGCAATCCGTAAGCAAAATCTCTCGATCAAGCTATGAACAATAAAATGTAGAACTTGTAATCTAACCTTTGGTTTGAAATACTGCAATGCTTTATATTAGAAAACCCGAAAACCGTTGAATTGCTTCCCCCAATTGCTTGCCCTTGATGAGTTTAGCTATCCATACCACTAATGACCATTTTGGGATGATGAGAATGCACCATATAGTTATGTGTAGAGCAGGAATTTATATGAAATAAAGCCAAGGTCATGAACGACAATGGAAATTTTGAAGAAATCTCTAAGTATTTGATTATTAAAACTAGGATGGAAACAATACAAGAATTTGTTTGATAGACTCTCCCTCTCAAAATGCTAAAAACAAAGACTGAAAAAGGAAGAAGAATTCTCTTCACTAAGTTCCCAATGAACAGTATTTATCCAAATAAGAATATGCTATCAATTATTATAATATTAACTTTTCCCTTGCTTTGCTCTCAAAACAGCCCCTTGAATCACTCCCACGTGATTTTGAACCAAAAATGAGTGTCCTTGACTTGCTTTTATGAGTGTCATTGACTTGCTCCAATGTTTAAATGTATTATGTACCTACAACACACATGAAATATACCAAAGCATAACACATTTCCACAATGATATAAAATAATCATTTAAGCACATAAAATGTGTTATTTGGAAATTAACATTTATAAAACCGTGTTTGCTCAATAAATCATTTTAAGATTCATTTTTCAATGCAAATTATATTAGTTAGGGTGAAATTATAATATAAAGTATAATAAAGTATCGTATAATTCCACCCTTAACACTTTCTGCAGTTATATTCTGCATTAGTACATTTAACACATCAATCTACTGAACTAGCAACTGAATCACACACATACACTACTGAGTATCTAATACTTGGTATCATATTTTAACAACAAGGAATAAGGCTTAATTTAAATATATTCCGCTGCAACAAATTCAGTAAAGTCAATAGTCAGCAGACTACTGAGTGTCAGCAGACTACTGAGCTATCAACAGGCTGCTGAAGTTGTTGAGTTTGTTAACTCCAAAAGTTTTTAGTGTTAAGTTTATTCACCCCCCTCTAAACTTAACCAAAGCCTTTTCAAAGGACCAACAAGTAAAAAGATGTATGTAATTACTGTAAGGAGCATGGACATTAGATTAAGATAAGAATCTGGTTCTGGTAGCAGAGGACTCAGCACATCATGTTGCTATGTGGATCCTAGATTCTAGAGCATCCTACCATATTTGTCCATACAGGGTGTGGTTCACATCTTATAAGCAGATAGTTGGAGAACATATTTCTATGGCCAACAGCAATGTCTGAAAGATAGTGTGGATTGGTTCAGTTCCGTTGAGGGCAGATGATGGTAGATTATGCACCCTTAATGATGTACAACATGTTTCATACATGACAAAGAATTTGGTAACTCATAGTCTATTGGACAACAATAGGCTCAATTTCAAGGGATATAGTGGAGACAGGAATGGCTACAAAGATTCGGTTGTGGTCCCCAGGGTATCAAGAGGGAAAACTTGTATATATTCCAAGGCTCTATTATATCGGGCTCTGCAACTGTTGCATCCTCTGCAGTTCACCAGCCATAGCAGACCAAGTTGTGGCATATGAGACTGGGTCATGTAGTTGAAAGAGGAATGCAAATTCTTTCTTCAGCAGGTCTTCTTGAGGGATATAAGGTCAAGACTCCGGATTTTTGTGAGCACTGTGTAGTTTGGAAGCTACATAGATACAAGTTCTTAGCAGGCTTACACAACACAAAAGCATCAGTGATTATATCCATCCAGATTGCCGGGGGCCATCAAAGGTGAAATCATTGGGTAGTCATAGATATTTTGTCTCATTTGTTGATGACTATTCAAGGATGACTTGGGTGGTGCTGATAAACACAAAAGTAATGCATTCAGTAGTTTCACGCATTGAAAGGCTCTAGTGGAGAATCAAACAAGGATGAAGATCAAGAGGCTTCAAATAGTTAATGGCCTGAAATTCTTTTAGTCTGAGTTGGATGAGTTCTACAAGAATGAGGGTATTTCAGGGCATCATACAGTCAAGAATACTCCTCAGAAAATGGTGTTGTTGAGAGAATGAATCGCACTCTTCTGGAGAGGGCAAGATGCATGTTCTCTAATGATGGTTTGTCAAAGATATTTTAGGTAAATTTTGTGAGCACATCATGCTACTTAATAAATAGATGACCTCACACATGGATTAATCTTAAAACACCAACTGAGATGTGGTCAAAATATCCTGCTGACTACTCAGTTCAAAGAGTTATTAGAAGCACATTCTATTACCATGTTAGTGAGGGTAAGCTGGAGCCAATGAACATGAATGGAGTGTTGTAGGGTATGTAGATGTGGTGAAGGGCTATAAAATTTGGTCATCCTCAGAGAACAAGGTCACACTCAGTAGACATGTGACAGGCCTTTTTTCCAGTAGTGCTAAACTGGGTCTTTAACCGACATTGTATCGGGTCAAATCAGTAGTGCTAGTATGGTGAGTCGAGTGTCGAATCCTCGGGAACTTGGTAATTCTTCTAAGTGTGGTTAAACACCAAAGAGTCATTATTAACTCGATCTAAACCGCAATTTTATAACACGTATCACTACTATTCTAGTTAACATAAAATAAATAATAAAATTAAAAACTATACTAACATGATATATATAAATACATAAATATATATAGATCTGCATAAACCGCAATTTATATATATATAGATATAAGTATATATAGATACCAAAATATTAAAATGATAATTTTTAGAGCGGCCAAAACTTATATAATTGGTTATACGATCTTTCGATTAAATGAAATGTGTTCGATCTCTCCTTTTATTTTAGGTCCAATTGAGTAAATGAAACGGTGCACTCTCGAGGTAAACAATTCCTCCTCACACGAGCGTATGAAATTGTCATATGTCAATTGCATCACCCAAGGTCCACAATCATTACGGTTTTTCGAACAGGTCCCAGTACAAATCTACCTTTAGATAAAAGGAGTCACTCCGTTCGTCAAACGGTCAATTTTATTTAAAAGGCTCCGGTTGTCAAAGCCGGACGATTCAACTTTCCGGTTTAAGTTTCAATTAAAGCGATGATTTAACATTATTACGATCTCGAAAGTACAAATTATAATAAGATTCATTTCTCCCAAAACAAATCTACCCCGGGTAGAAACCGGATTCCGTTGTCACGTTATTCACACACGCCAATTTTACCCTCCGGTTTTTCTATTAACGAGTTCATAACCTAACTATTAACTATGAGGCGTCAATTCATAATTAGATTATGAATTCCTCGGATCGATTAAATACGTCAATACGAATACGATCAAAATAGAAAAAGATTCAATTAACTCAATTTTAATAATTTTAACTTAACAACATTTCTTTAACGAAAAGATCGAAATAAAACCGATTACATAACTTTGGCAAGTATTATATTTAGCCTAAAAACATTACAACGACTAAAAAGATGAAAATAAACAACATAAACATAAATACTTGAGAAAAGTTACCCGAATACGGCGGTTGATTCGTAAATCGTATTTTCCGGACATTACAACTTCTTCAAAGAAACCGAACTTCCGAGATTTTCCGAGCATTATAACGATACTAAAATTATATTATTACGGCGTAAGGCCTTATTTACAACTACGAAATTAAACAAAAACTAGAAAGGATATATATATATATATATATAGGATGTATATATATATTTTGGTACTCCCCGATCGATCTGTGATGAGCTTCTATATATAGGCAAAGTGCAAAAGGGCGGCCCGGGCCGGCAGTTAGACCGGACCGGTCCGGAATCATCATGAGTGTAACAACTCATCACATTCTGGATCCTTCGATATGATAATTATGCAATTAAAACTTGTAAAATTCGTATCTTGAGTTGTAGACCTCCAAAAATTGCAAACGAAATGCCAAAATTAAGGTCTCGAGAAACTCTACAACTTTCATGAAGGACTCTTCTCCAGAAAACGCCTTCTTGATTACCTCGTGTTCCTCCGAAGCTATTTCGGGATTTTTATTAACCCAAATCGATTAGCCACTTGATCACTGTTTAAGTTGTAGACCTCCAATCTTCATAATTTAAATTGCATTGGAAAGCTTATATGAAGATCTTCAACTTTCATTAAGAACACTTTTTCAGATAACGTCTTTTTGAAGGGCCATTCCCATCGATACTCAGGATTTTTATTTAAGAAACGATTATCCTTTTGATCATTTGACTTATATCAGTGACACTTTATATCTTCCTTCCAATGACTTGAATTGACTTTAAAAAGTGTCGAACTCGGGATTTCAGTTCATCTTAGGATTCTGCAAAGAAACAAACAGAAAATACCCGCGTAAAACAGACACGACACTCCGGTCACTAAAACCGGTGCAAAAACTATGACTTTATACTATAAATTACTAACTTTTACTACTAACTATACTAAACTATAAAGACTAACATTTCATACCAATTATATCATAATTTCATATATTTTACATAGAATTTGTCGATAAAACATAATAAAATCACGTATAATTAATCATATAAAAATAATACATCAAATTACTCCCCACTTAGCTTTTGATCGTCCTCGAGCAAAAATAAGCGGTAATATAAAAGTAAAAGATAACATAATTGATCAGATTTCAGTTTTTAATGTAATTTATATTGTCAATATTATAAATATATTACTTATGCTAATAAGATGACAGAAAGTGTATATAAATTAAATAGCTTAATAATCAAATATTATTTAGATAAAATTGTACATGTAATACTTAATAAGTATAAATAAAATATTAGAATTATTTTTAATCGCAACTATTATGAAATCCTGGAATCGGAAACTTGGTCAGGTAGTCGACAAAAATGGCTTATAAAGTTTAGGCTCAAGATGTTGGTTAATCGGAAAAAAGGAAATCAAAAAGAGAAAGAAGCAAAGTCGTACGTACCTACATCTTCATATTCTTGAAAAAAACGTAATCTCGATTAATAGCATCTTTTTTTTTTCAAGATTAAGAACTAAAAGCGTGAGTGTGTGTAGAAAATCAAACTTACAGGCATTGCTTCATCAAGATTGATCGGAGTACTACTCTTTCGATCGAAAATTACAAGTCCGGTTTCCTTAAACTTGTAATCATTCTTGAGATCTTATGATTCGACTTTTTCTCTTTTTTTATCTCGTGCCTTCATTCCCAGCAATAGGACATTTCGAGATAATACCCTAGCTGGACTACTATAATCAGGCAATCGGGAGCTTCTAACCTCATAGTGATATAGGACATTTCGTGATAATACCCTACTCACTCAAATCATTGGTAGCTACAACCGATATATTCTTTTATTTTTAGTTTGTCGATCACAAATAAGGAAGATACCTGGTATTCGATTAATTCTGTGTAAATATGGTGCTTCGTTCTTAATTTAGAATATTAATATATCCGAACTTATTACCAAAATCGACTATATTGCAAGTGTCATGAGGTAAGATCGAATATACTAATACTTATCTAATCTTTCCAATCTCAGCATATACCAAAACTTAGCTTTTATGTCTCCATCTCTTTTCATAAGTATGTACAAAACTTGCGGAATTTCAAGGAAATGTAGACCAAAATTAGCTAAAGGTTGGTTATTTCTAGTTAATCACAATAGCAATTTCGAGTGAGGTCTCGATCACTCTAATCAACCAGTGAGAGTAGGATGTAAATGGAAATTTATTTAGGTAAATTTATTTGGCTTTAGTTATATTTTTGTGGTGCCAAAATCGACATCCCTAGTCCAATTCCAAACTCATAATTCATATTGAAAAGAAAATGATTCTAAAAATTTTACTTATAATTATCAACATACTTATATAATTTCATAAAAACAATATCTAATATTAATTACTCAATTATATAAACTTAAAATCTTATTAAAATCTAAATTAGACATAAGATATAATTATAATATATCTAATATACTTTACTTAATTAAAAACTTATTCTTCCAAATTATATCATTTCTTATTCATATTTATATATTAACTACTAAAAATTTGAAAATAAGTAATAAAATTTTTATAATTTTATAATTTTCGAAAATTTTAATGAATTTTCTAACCTAACTCTTACTCCCCACTTACGAAGTGGCATCGTCCCGATGTTCAATGAGTAATAAATAAGTAGGTTGGAAAAATAAAATTAAAATTATCTATTATCGTTATTATTCTGATTTTATTTTTAGCGTATACTAATTATATCATTAAAAACAAACAAACTTAAAAAACTGAGACATATATATATTAAACAAGATAGATTAATACAAACTTAAAAGAAAAACATAAACTTAACTAAAGAAACTTCAAACTTAACTTAATTTAACTTATTAAAACGTAAACATCCTAAACAAACCACCAACAAACTCTCTATATCATAGACGAACAACCCGGTGTATCAACCGGTAATAATCCAACTCGACTATCTCTAGACGGAAAAATTTCATCCGTCTCCAGCTCCTCTACTCCATTCAGCCATTCTACGATATTGGTAATGCCAATCAACAACAAAAAACAACAAAAATAAAAATGTCACAACACACTCAAAAATCAAAACAGTTGAAATTAATCTAAAAATTATGAAAATACTAAATTGATAACTAAATAAACTAAATTATACCTTAATATGTAGAAAACGTTGAAAAGTAGGCGGAAAAGTTGAAAAGTCGCCGGAATGAAATGTGGCTTGTTTTTTTTTATCATTTTTTGATTTTTCCAAACTTTTGTGTAAGAGAGGAGATGAAAAGAGGAAGAAATCAAGTAGTGGTAGTGTGAGAGGTGAATTTTTGTAGAAGAATTGATAAAATTTTCAAGTGGTGGGTTTTGGGTGTGTAAAGAATCTTGGTGTTAGAAGAATTAGGGAAGAAGAAGAAGAAAAGAAGGGTCCCCGGCTTTTTTATGATTTTAGACCCCGGACCGGTCCGGGTTAAGGCCGGATCGGTCCGTGCCCAAATTTTTCCACTTTTTCGATTTTTTTTTCTCTTTTTATAATTTTTGATGAAAACTTATAAAAATTCTAATAAAACTTAATTAAAATCTTAAAAATAAGTTTATAAAATTTAAAACTTACTAAAAATAAAATTTGAAGGAAATTTTATAATTTTATAACAATTTCTAAAAATTTAATAAAATCTTTATAACACTTTAATAAAAAGCTTATAAAAATTTAATAAATTTATATCAACTCTTATAAAACATCTAAATTAAAACTAAAAAAAACTTTTATAAAACTTTTATAAAACTCCTCAAATTTCATAAAGATCCAATTTTATAAAATTTTCAGAAGTTATGCGAAAATTTTATAAAATAAAATATAATAAAAGACTAAACTTAAGGGTTCTCGATTCTTCGATTTCTAAATCTTCCGGAGTTACGATATAACGCCGATCAACCTAACTCCTAAAAATGAAGCATTTGAATTATCTCTCGAATTCCATCGGGATTTTCGGATAACCACCTAATCGTTCCTTCCTAACAATATTCAAACACTCATCCGGGATTTGGTTGTGTTTTTCCCACAGCGTCATTCAACATGTTCACTTTTTCCCTGATTCGCAGATCTCATTAGAAACTTTGCCCTTCTTTTATCGCACTTCTTGATGTTCCATTACAAACTTCTTTCAACTGATTTCTCTCAACAATTTCTTGTTTTGTTCAAAAACTAAAGCTTCATAGAAAACGCGACATCTTTATCAAGACCTAACTTCAACAATAAAACAAAACTCCTATTCTATCTAAAAAGGCATCAGGTTCTTTTACGCCTATCCGGTAAAAGGCGAAAAGAGTTTAAACATAATTAAAAATACTGAGAAAAGTAGAGTAAAGATAGATAGCTTTGGTATTGGTGATTCTAGTTTCTCGACCTTTCGATTCTTTTATTTTCCTCTGCTTTTCAATTTGTCGGGGATCAATCAATAGCATTACTTCTTCTTTCAAGTGTGATTCCTTCTCCTCCACAAATAACTTTACTCTGTGGCCATTGGCTATAAAAGTTGTATTTCCATCGATTAGTTCAATGTGACTCCAGTTTTGTAAACCCGTGTTACTTTAAATGGACTGCCCATCTTGATTTAAGCTTTACGGAAACAACTTTAAACGTGAATTGTACAATAACACTCGATCACCTACATGGAACTCACGATTATAGATTTTCTTATCGTGAAAAGATTTCGTGCGTTCCTTGTAGATTCGAGCGTTTTCATAAGAATCGAGACGAAATTCTTCTAATTTTGTTAATTGAAGTAATCTATGATCACCGACAGCCTTAGGATCAAAATTCAGAAATCTAATAGCCCAGAAGGCTCGGTGTTCTAATTCTACTGGGAGATGACATGACTTACCAAAGACTAGCTTGTAGGGAGAACAGCCAATTGGTGTTTTAAAAGCTGTTCTGTACGCCCATAACGCATCATCTAGTCTAACTGCCCAGTTTTTACGATTTGAATCCACTGTTTTTTCTACGATTCTTTTAATCTCTCAATTCGACACCTCTACCTGACCACTGGTTTGCGGATGATAAGGCGTTCCTAGTTTATGCGTTACACCATATTTTTCAATTAACTTAGTAAATGGTCGATTGCAAAAATGTGAACCTCTATCACTAATGATCGCCTGGAATGCCATATCTAGTGAATATGTTCTTTTAAGAAATCGTATGACAACCTTGGTATCATTAGTGGGAAGAGCTTCACTTTCACCCATTTCAAACATAATCTACCATTACAAGAATAAATCTTTTCCAAACGATATAGGGAAAGGTCCCATGAAATCTATGCCCCAAACATCAAAAAGTTCACATTCTAAAATAGGTTGCATAGGCATTTCATGTTTTTTCGAAATATTTCCCCATTTTTGACAAGACTCACAAGATTTAACATATGTATAAGCATCTTTATATAGTGTAGGCCAATAAAAACCACATTGTAAAACTTTAAAAGCAGTTTTCCATCCTCCATGATGACCTCCTGCCTCACGATCATGACAAAACGATAAAATACTTAAAATTTCATTATCAGGCACACATATTCTGATTATCCCATCCGAACACTTACGGAAAAGGTCTGGTTCCTCCCAGTAATAAAATTTTAAGTCGTAAAAGATCTTCTTTTTCTGCTGCCAAGTCCAATGAGACGGAATGTAATCACAGGTTAAGTAATTAACGATATCTCCAAACCAAGGTGAACTTTCCTTAGAAGGAATTCTTTTCTTTAATAACTGCATAGTTGGAGGCATATCGATTCTAAATAGTTGTTCATCAGGAAATGAATCTTTAATTTCATTCCCTATCTCTTCCTCAGTCTCCATTCTACTTAGATGATCTGCTACTACATTCTCACTTCCTTTTTTATCTTTAATTTCAATATCAAATTCTTGAAGTAGGAGAATCCATCTAAGAAGACGTAGTTTCACATCCTTCTTACTCTGTAAATACTTCAGAGCTGAATGGTCTGTGTAGATTATTACCTTAGAACCAACAACATATGATCTAAACTTATCTAAGGCAAAAATTACACCATGCATTTTTTTTAGAGTTGCATAATTGTGAAATTGCGTTTAATGTGTGAGAAGCATAGTAGATAGCTTTGAGAATTTTGTTATAACTTTGACCTAAAGCAACTCCTACAACTAAATCGCTTGCATCACACATAATCTCAAAGGCAAATCCGGCCTGGTGCTACCATCTTTGGTGCGATAATCAACTTCGCTTTCAGGGTCTTAAATGATTCCATACATTTACTATCAAACTTAAAATGTACTTTTTTCAAGCAAATGACTTAGAGGCTTTGCTATCTTGAAAAAATCTGCAATAAATCTCCTATAAAATCCTCGCATGTCCAAGAAATCCTCTTAGAGTCCTTAGATTAACTGGTGGTGGTAATTTTTCAATCACTTCGACTTTAGCTTTATCAACTTCAATTCTATTTGAGAGATTACATGACCTAGAACAATTCCTTCTAATACCATTAAATGACATTTTTCCCAGTTTAAAACTAAATTGGTATCCTCACAGCGTTGTAACACTCTTTCTAAGTGCGACAAACATTTACCAAAAGAATCTCCGTAAACACTAAAGTCGTCCATAAAAATTTCAAAGAATTTCTCAACCATATCAGAAAATATAGACATCATACATCTTTGAAACATAGCAGGAGCATTACATAAACCAAACGGCATTCTTTTATATGCAAAAGTTCCATAAAGACAAGTGAAAGTAGTCTTTCCCTATCTCTCTCTGTATGCAATGAAAATCGTAAATATCCCGAATAACCATCTAAGAAACAAGTAATATTTCTGACCACTTAAACATTCCAACATTTGAACTATGAATGGAAGTGGATGATGATCTTTCTTAGTATGATCATTTAGCTTTCTAAAATCAATGCACATTCGATATCCTGTAATTTCTCGTTGGAATCCATTCATTCTTATCATTCTCTTTCATTCGTGAAACCTCCTTTCTTTGAGATAACTTCTGAGTTGACTTACCCATTCACTATATCGATATAGGAAAGATTCACTACAAAAATATGAAGAAATAATGACAAATAAGCGATGAGAGGTTGAGATTTGGTCACCAAAAACACTATTTTTAAAAATTTAGTGATGGTTGGAATTTTATGTCATTAAAAGATTATCGTCTAGTGATGAATTTTTAAATTGGTAACCATTGATAAACAATTCGGTCACTATTAATCAACTTTAAAAATAAAAAAATAGATCCCGTCGTCCTAAAAGTTCTAATACGGGCTTTCAGGGATGTTATAAATATTTTTACAATAAAAATCTATTTTTCTGTGTACTAAAAGAAACTTCCAATCAATGGATTATCTCCTTCGCCTTCAACCCCAAAAATAAAGGACAGACTAGAGGAGGCCGATCGCAGCCATATGGTGAACCGCATTCATACATTCCTTCCCTCCACCACCATGTCAGTTATGGCCATGCTCATCACCCAACCGGCAACGAAAATTGCCTCCTGCGGTAACCTAGCTATTTCTCATTCCTTAATCATCCTACTAAAATTATGTCTATTAATTTGATGTCTATTCTAACTTCCAACACTTCTTGCGCAGATTCCCTCTGTCGCATTGCTTCTCAGACTAGGCTCATTCTCAACTGCGTTGGACCTTTCCGCCTTTACGGAGAGCCTGTTGCGATGGTCTATGCAGAGACAGGGTGTGATTACTTAGATATTTGTGGTGAACCGGAATTTATGAAAACAATAGAGGACAAATACCATGAGGAGGTGGAGATCGGGTCATTGGTTGTATCATCTTGTGGTTCAATTCGATTCCTGCTGAGTTAGGGTTCATCTTTAATTTTAGGAAATGGGCTTCTCCGGCATCGGAAACCGAGTTGAAGCTGATCTGAGTCTGGAAATCGGAGAAAACTATTGTAGTAGGGAATTTTGCAACCTATGAATCGGCAGCTCTTGGTGTGAGTAATGCCGATAAATTGATGGAGTTGAGGAGGTCTAGACCGAAAAGGTCTCGTACTAAGGTAGAATGCACTGATTTTACTTCAGTTCTACTTTAATTAAATTTACTGGGTGATTTTTTGCATTTTTTAATGATTTCCGAGGGTTGGATCTCTTGGGAGAAATTGTTATTCTCCTTCCTAGGGACTTCTACAAACACTAACTACTTGTGATTGAAATTCATCTATAAGTCTTCGATAGAAGTTCTCAAAGAGTTCTTCACTTTTGACAAACATTTTTAGTATAGAGTTCTTCACTTTTGACAAAATTCATCTAACAATTTTGTTTTTGCCCGTTATGCATTGTTGGACACAGAGGTTAGGAAAATGGATTACCCAAATTAAATACTTAATTGTCCATTGCTATTGGAAACTGTGAGTGCTTGATCCATGAAATTTGTTTTCTTGTTGTAATGACATAGTCAAATAAAATTTGCTTGTGGTTTTCCTAGACACATTAAATTTTCTCTACCATCTCCACCCTTGGACATAAATAAAAAGAGTATTCTATTATAATATTATATTGTTTATTACACAAGTAGATTATGTTGATATCTTTCCTTGATTCTTAAACAAATAATTGTTTAGTGTTCATCTGAGTTCTTTGTGGAATAGTTAACATCAACTTTTCTCTCTTTTTCATTCCATCTTTCTCTACAGGATGTGGGAAAAATGTATAAAGGCCTATTGACTGCTTCTTTAATTCTTCCAACGGCCAACCTATAGGTATATTAGGTGTAGAATTTATTATTTCTTATGTGGTTGTGGGACTGTTTGCTTCCTAGGATTGTGATCAGTCGCAACATAGTGCTCCAAATCATGAAACAGACCTTATTAAACCATCAATATGTAGAAGAACCTTAAAACATATAGGCAAAGAATAAATTCTATACTGGAAAGGAAAAAGATATATAAACGTAGAAAGCGCCATATGTGAGCCCAATCATTGTCAACTTATATGTAAAACAATGAGTCCCAAAAATAATATGCTAACGTTGTGTGGTGTTTTGCATCCATTGGTCTAATTAAATTATCCCGGTAATGTGGTGTCAGGTAAGAACATCAATTATTCTAGAGGGAGTTTTTTTCCCGTTTCCCCCTCGTGTTGGTGCTTATAAGTTCTGGTATTGCATTATCTATCTCAATAGAAATGAGGAATTTTTCAGGCTAATGTAATTCCACGAGAAAAGAGTTGATCAAGTATACTATTTGCCGTACATTGTTTATTATCTCTGTGTGAGATCTTGAAATAGGTAAACTTCTTCTTTAGGATAAATGCGTGAAAATTACCAAAGCGTAACCGGAGCCACAAAACCGATCAAGAAGAACCAGTTGAGTTATGGGTAGACACCTAACATAGTGAACATATTTTTTGGACCAATCACTACCTATATGAAATAAATGCAGGCATATTGTGGTAGCGTAGGCTTATTAGTATAATTTAAAATTTCACTTGTGAAGATTTTTTTCTTGCTTGTGTGTGAGTTCTAAAATGTTGATTTAATTTGCAGGCTTGATCAAAATTGAGGATGAGTTTAGCTTAGTTTAGATTATGTGTTGCAAACTGATATTCTGAGTCCATATCTTATGCTTGTTACATTTTTTCAAAACGGAACTGAACTTGAGAATTTGATTAATAAAAGAATGATAAATTTATAGTTTCACTGATTAGTTGAAATTGCTGAGTTGTTTATTCATATCTTTATACCAATTACCAACTAAATGTTTCTAATAAAGTGATTAGACTTGCTGCCTGTTTTGAACATTATGTTTGAGCTGAATTTGAGAACCTGATTTGTTGTGATACAATCTATTACTTGACTTAAAGTTAGTCCATATCAGATCGTGTTCTTTGGAACTGTTAAGCTTAGTGTTGTATTACTTTGCAGTTTGAATATCAGTCGAAAGTTGTTGAATTTGTCTGAAACCGAATCTGATTTATCATCAAAGTGTTACATTCTGGGTACGTATTGTTAATGAAAATGATATCGCTAATGCTGTTGACATATATAATATGCACCAAGGTTTGTCATCTTCAACAAATCAACACTTGGAATTTGGTCACCATGTTCCATAGTTCCTGCTGCAAACAAGGCTAACTTTTTTTTTTATTCTTTCTAATGTTGAAAATGCATTTTACAGCAGCAAATAATGATGGTGGAGTCAGGATTTTTGATATGCAGAGTTTTCATCTTAAAAAACATTTTCAGTTTCCTTGGCCAGTTAATGCAAGTATAAAGCCTCCTCTTCATAAGTGACATAATGGTGTATGCCTTCCCATTTGTGAATTTTATGTGCTACCACTCTAGTTAGTTTGATCTCACCGATTTTATGTTGCACTTCATCTATGTTTGACTTTGTACTCTATGATGGTGCTGCTCCAAATGTTGCGATCATACTAATTTTATGGATAAAAGGAAATAAATAATGTTGACATCAAGAGATTCCGTTGTTCCTGATTCATTGGTTGGTCCCAAGTTGCGTTCTCTTAGGAAATTTGTTCTGCAACCTGCAGTGATCAGGTATTTGGGTTTATGATTGCATGGCACGTCCTTGAGCCCTGATGGAAAACTTCTCATAATAGTTGGGGATAATCCAGAGGGGATGCTGGTCGATTCTCGGAGTGGACAGGTATCTTCATTTCCTTCTTGGCATTTTATCTGATGCTGTTTGACTGGGAAACGAAAAAAATAAAAAAGTAAAAGAAACAACACTTTCTAAGTGAATATTGTTATTATGATTTCAGGAAGTTTCGCAGCTGTGTGGACACCATGATTACTCATTTGCATCATCATGGCATCCTGATGGGTCTGTCTTTTGCAATTGGGAATCAGGAAAAGACTTGTTGTGTTATGATATTACAAATCTTTCTGATTCAGCTGTGGCGTTGAAGGGCAACTTTGGTTCAGTTCGGTCTATCCGTTACTCGTCTGATGGTAGATTAATGGAAATGGCTGGACCTGCTGACTTTGTCCATGTATATGACGTCAAAACTGGGTATGAGACGGAGTAAGAAATTGAATTTTGGTGAGATCTTAGGCATGTCATTCAGTCCTCATACAGAGTCCTTCTTTGGTGTTTGGGTGGTGTTGTTTTCACATACCTTTGTCATTTAGTATTACATTTTACATTTGATTTAACTTGTTTTATTGATTTCAAACTCGTTGCTTAGATGATTGAGTATTTGAATGTACTAACAACACCATGTTCATGTTTTGTTTTAAACACATCATTTTAATATATTTTTTATGTTTTTTTTTATGTTTTGTATCTATTTATGGTTTTAAAACAAATGTACATCAAGAATGGTGGTGAAGGTTTTGATGAAAATCATTGTATTGCTGCAACTAATTAATAATGAAGGTTTAATGCTTAATAGTTACGGTAATGTTATCATCATCAGAATTAAATTTTAATGCCGGTGCATGTATAAATTGGCAATTAAAGGACTTATTGTGATGGAAAGATTTGTAATAATGACGGGTTACAATGTTGGTATAATTATTTTTAATGAGGGGAGAATGAAACAATACTGATGAAAATTATGTTCATTGAAATGATTTTTCAGTGAGAGTATAATATCGTCATTAACTATATAACAAAAATAATGACAGGACGCCTTACGGTCATTATTTACTTTTAGCTAGGAGGGCAGTAATGACGGGCCATGACGGGAAATTTTCCGTCGTTAAACGTCTTCTATGACGGGAAATTGACGTATAGTGACCCCTTTTCCCATCATTAAAAACCAATTTTCTTGTAGTGATTATTCCCATTTCTAATAGCTTAATCACCTATTTCTTAACGATTAACTGTAAATTCGGGTTGAGGCGGCGTTGCGGTTGAATACAAGGTTTAGCATCTTCTTTCAGAATTATCTTATGAACACAAATCTCAGGGCTAATACCTCGAATATCGGCAACTGTCCATCCAAAAGCTTTCTTATGATTTCTTAATATTCTAAGTACTTGATCTTCTTGTTGTTAGGTGTGATGCCCGAAAGACAATTTTTGTAATTGTTTTATTTAATAAATGAATTGACGTTATTATTCATATTTATTATTCTCATAATCACCGATGTGACAATAGTATTTACACTCTGTAAAACCCTAAGTATATCGTTTATGTAATCACTTAACTTTGTATGTATGGTATATACGGGAGGATTGAGTTAGTGAAGATGTACTTAAAATACAATTAGCCCGTAGTGAAGTTAATCGAGAGTATCGGGTCTCTCTTTAACGTGCTATTAATGCGCCGCAACACGGTTGGTGTGATTGTCTTATCCGGACTTTCGGTTAAGAGAACCTAATGGGGCATTTATATATGATAGATATATCGTATAGAAATTTGGACCGATTTGATTAGAGTTCACGATATAATTCCGTAATCGAGAAGTCTTATCGAATCAATGGATGATCATATTTATGGATATATCTTAATCTCGAGGTGATCACGATCAACCGCTTGAATCGGTATGAAGTTTGACTTGACGGTTAAGGATTACACTTGAGTCGTGGTCCGAATTACCCCATCTTGGCATTGTCTTTGGATTGAGTGAGTAGTCCGTGTTATCACAGATACGAATCCATTCCTTCCATTTATGGAAGTAGATAAACGAGCCCTTATTTGTTAATCCTAGAAACCGATCGATCCATGGAGTTCATATCACAATTGATTGATCACCGGTGAGTTGTATGAATTAATTGATCACTAGGGGTTAATGGTAAATAAGGATAAGAGGTTCTAAAAAGGGTTAACGGTAACTTCCCGATTTAGAATGAGCGAATTCATGGAGGATTAATCCATATGTAATGATTATATCAATGGACGCTTATTATTATTCTCGTGAGGAGATAAATATAATCTCATAATCGGAGGAATGCGATCACGGGATTATGGTGGCATATTCTGTGATTGATTTATCGAATATAATTATTCTATAATTATTTATTTGATTTATCGGGCCGCCGATTATTAGTCATTGGTCCCCGACGCGTGCTCTCCTAATATAAGATATAGCTATTCTCGGACGTCGAATCCTAATAATATTAATTTAGTTCTTGTTGGACTTTATTAAAACGATATGTGAATTAATTGTTTAGTGGATTTATTAAATTAGTTGAAATTTAAATAATTAAATATGTGGAAAAGACATTTTCCATAATCTTACCAATTAGTGTGTGTGGAAAAAATCATATTGACTAGGTCAATAATGAAGAATTTCGCCCCTCATGTATTTTAGTCAACAAGAAATTAGTTTCTTGTGATTAATAAAACATGTGCGATAAAATATTTATTGGATAAATATTTATGGTAAGAAATAAAGATAAAGATTATTCTAGATTTGTTCTAGAATATTTTGGGATTATCTTTTATTTAATAGGATTATCATAATTGATTTTGTATTAATTATAAAATCCTTGAGAACTAAGTTTTTACTCTCCTATATAAAGAGAGTTCTCCTGCCCAAACAAACACACATAAATTTCGACTTCACCTCTTAGAGAGGAGAAGGAAAATTTCGCCAAAGGAGTCAAGGGAAAATCTTGGAGATTTTTCCGGGTAGCATATCGGAAGGGTTCGAGTCGAGAATTTCCTTCCACCGGGAGTTGCTTGGATCACACGTCACGGAAGATCGTGGTGCTCTTCACGCTTTCCTTCGTTCATCCTATTGCGGTTCTTCAACTTAGATTTTGAGATCAAGATGATGATCTACAACCCCTTGTACATATAGATCTAGTTATTTTATTACGTGTAGTTTATAGATCTAGATCCATAAATCGTTTCCGCTGCGGATGGTATTACTAACAGTGGTATCAGAGACCATGGTGATCTATATTTATACGTATAAAATATTAGATCTAGGAGTGGTAAAACATGTAGATTCTTTGTCCCAATTTTTTAAATGGGGCGCATGCATGATTATTTTTATGCTTATGAATGTCGTGGTTGAAGAGATGGATTGGGGTTGGCATCTTTATTTTGCAGTTAGATCTATTGTAAACTCATATAAGCGATGAAAATTCGTCCATATGAGTATAGGAAATTATGTAATTCTTTTTTATTGCAATTTTAATTTCCAGAAAATAGATCTGTTTAGTAGCTGTTTAGTTATTTCGTGTTTCCCGTTGATCGGACCGTTGAAACGAAAATCCCTCCGGTCAGAATCAAGATTAGAAGATGATGATCAACTCCACAAATTTTGGCGTCGATCAGAGTCCGTTTCGATATCCGTTTGATGCTGCGAAGAGGCTGCTGTAACAGAAAAACGCAGGATTCACAGAAACACTATCTGTGACTTCCTCGATTTTCTGGGAGAGTTTGGACCGTTGAAAAGCAAATCGGACCGTTCAGATTGATCAACTTGGAGTTTTGGACGTACCATAAAAATTTCAGGTCGATCGGAATTCATATCGATTCCCGATCTGCCTCAGGAAGTCCTTGATGCAGTGCAGTCAAAGTCAGATTCAGCAGCAAGTTTGGAGGTTTACTGGAGAAAATTGGTAAGTCAAAGCACCGATCCAACCGTCCATATTGAAGTTCAAGGAGTGAAGAAAAGATCTGGAAATTTTCGTCCCGATCCGAGTTCGTTTGGTTTCCCGATCATCGAAGAGTTCGTACAGCTGCAGATTTAGTTAGAAAGTAGTAAACCCTAGTTAGGGTTTTGGTTTTTATTTTCTAATAGATTAGATACGGGGGTGCCAACGATCCATCTCGGTGTTTAAATTTTCCGCATTTATTTTTTTATGTGTTTGATCATAAAATAGATATAAAACCGGAATTGCCATGACATGCATCATATCATAAATCCACTCCATGCATACATGTAGAATTTTAATTTTGGTAATTAAAATAGGCATGTATACAAACTC
Organism: Gentiana macrophylla; assembly: GCA_026214975.1. Classification (NCBI taxonomy): domain Eukaryota; kingdom Viridiplantae; phylum Streptophyta; class Magnoliopsida; order Gentianales; family Gentianaceae; genus Gentiana; species Gentiana macrophylla. The sequence goes on along the minus strand of CM047808.1, from coordinate 57,355,755 downwards.
GTGTAATTAGTTGAAATTTAATTAATACGTGGTAATTAATAAATTTAGTAACTAATTAAAGGTCCGAGGACGGGTTATGAAATCGTTAAGCCTTTCGGTGTGTGTTCTCGGTGAACCGCCTTAAAGCACAAACGAGATCACGTTTTCAATTCGTAGTGTCTACGAGATTGAATGATGGTAAAAGAACAATAAATCTTGGATAAAAACGGTTCGCCTATAGGTTGGGTGGTCAATCGAGCTTCGCTCGACCGACTTAACCCTCCTAGTGTGATGTATGCACGGGGTCCGGCAAGACTAAGCTACACCGGAGAACGGAGGGTGATTCTTCTTATCTCAATGAGGCCGTCTTGACCCGATTTCGTCCGATTGTCACATATGTTCCAACGAATAGGGACGGGTAGGCTTGCCTACACGCCGACACCATTCGGAATCCTTGATTTGATGTACTTTTATGTTAACATCAAAAAGACGTGGTTAGTTAACCCACAACCACTTCCAAAATATTGAGTGGGAGCGGGGGAGGCGACAGCCAACCCCACGGCCTCTACTATAGATACAAGTAAGTGAGAGAAGGGTGGCGCCGAGGCGCTTTGATTTCGTCCCCCTAAGGATGGTGTTCGCCTATCAACATTCATGGCTTGGTCTCCGAAAGGATAGGATTTGGTACTCGTCGGGTCACCGACCTATCCTAAGACGGCATACTCGGGCGTACCTAAGAGATCCGATATAGTAGGTCACACTCATCATGGGTATTTTTGGAAATATCTATTTGAAAAAAGGAAGGTAGTCAATGAATAAAGGGATGTTCGATTCTCGTGGGATGTTCGATTCTCACAAGTTATTCATTGATGAGATTGTCTCGATTTAACCGTCATCTCTTTGACCTACCCTAAGCGCGTGCTTGAGATGCGAGGTTAAAACCTTGGAATGGTAGAGTAGACTTAATTTTTAGTTTACAATTCCTAAAATTAATATAGTAGTGTTAAACTTGAATTAATTTATGTCATTTTATTTACTGACATTATCCCTTACTAAATTGCTTAAAAATTTATAATTGACTAGTATTGACTTCGTTAAAAAGTGAAAGTAACTAGGACGTTGAACTAGTTAATCGATAATGCAATTAATTTTGAAAGAGATATTTTCTCTTAAGCCTTTTAAAACCAAAGTGACATATAGGTATGTCCTTTAGTGTCATTCTGTCAAGCGGAAGACAAACTTAGTTTAAAGGTGACTTTGGACTTTGAAATTCTTCTAGTGAATTTTGAGTATGTAGTAATTACACGAGTAATTTTCTAATTGAAAAATTGGAAAATCATGAAGTGTTACTAGTTGGACGATATTTGGAATCGATGAACTAGTGGGAGCTTTATGATTTGTTGTTTTTCTAGAACATTAGAAAAGTGTAATCGATTACACACATAACCGTTCTAATTGAAAAAACCGGAAAGTCATGAAATGTTGCTAGTTAGGCGATATTTGGAATCGATGAACTAGTGGGAGTTTTATGATTTGTTTTTTTTCGAAACATTAAGCTGTGTAAGTGTTTACACGAGAGATTTTCAAATTGAAAAATTGGAAAATCATAAAATAAAGCATTCTTTGGTTAGGACGGTATTTGGAACCGATAAACTAGTGGGAGCTTTAATGTTATGATTTGTTGTTTTTCCGGTATATTAGAAAATCCGAGAAGTCGACAAGTAACACTCAAATAGACATCCCACGGTTCAAGAGTAGTGTCTACTCACACGAACCGCTAGTTCAAAATCTGTTTCCATTTACGGAAAGTCAAGAATGGGAGAGTATGTCTAAGAGTGTTAGTCATCTAAAATCGAGTTGATTTTAAGGCTAAACCGAAAATTAATAAACTGAAAATCATAGGATAAGGATAGTGATTTGGATCACCAACCTATGAATCCTTGGCGATTTTCTTGAGCTAAGTTCTTTGGAAGAACAAAGCAAAGAAAGTGCATTTAACGATTAAAAGAGTAAACAACGGGCGATTAATTTTAGCTAGAATAGTGGGAGTGATATGAGGAAATGAATCTCGGATTCAATCCTTGGATATCGCAGAAGATTTATTTTTCATTTAAGATTCGTTGGAGCGAATGGATTTACCTTCTATTCGATAATTTGTTTGTCGTATAGAAAGTGAATATACCATTTGTAATCGAATCCAAGACTCGGACTTTTGTTTGATAAAGTCAAAACCACTTACAATCTGAAATATGTATATAAAACACATCTTAAAGAACCATTAAAAGCAATTGGTTTCTATATTTAGATAAACGCTTCTTCATATTCCATAGTTAGTGCATAGTCCCTAAAAGACAAGACAAGACTCAAGGCGGCTCAGGTGATTCCTTTCTCCGACCTGGTTATATTGTCTCAAAGGATCAATGACTAAGTTTCCTTTCAATTTGGAAAGGATAATGGTTATAAAGTAACATAGCTTGTTTATGATTTACCTTCTGGAGTCGATGAAAGATACAAGCTAGTAGGAGCTTCCGAGTAGTGACTTCTTGTCCGATAACTATTCAAACACTCCGGTAAGTTTATCCAAAATATTTTGAGGTTTCTCTGTTTTCATGCAGAGATAGAGTATTCTATACTCGAGAAATGGGCCATCACATAGTCCACAGGGACTGATGCTCGGCCTGCCTCATAGTGAAATGTTTTCACTAGGTGAGAAACCGTTAAATTGCCTTATAGTTTTTTTTTAGGCGTGCTACAATACCTCGCTTAACTCAATAAAGATATTGGAAGTGAAATAACGGTTTCTGATGAAATGTAAGACCGAGAAGTCTACCTAGAATATGCTTTGGAATTTACGGATAAGGTGTGGACTCGGTTCACCCCACTTCCGTAAATATAAGCATTTAGCACACGGTGCTTGAAGGTAGGTCCGAAATTTCGCGACCACGTTCGGTCGATGACCAATCGTTCATATCTTGTAGCATTGAGAAAAAGGTTTGTTATAAGATTCTTGAAATCGGGAAGGGACGGTTATCTTTGTTGCGTCCTTTCTCGATAGAGTCTATGAACAGTAAAACCTTAAACCTTGAAAGCACGTTTACTCAAGGTAGTTACTAAGCGATTAAAATCGAGACCACATCCAACATCGGTTGTTGGTGATAACACTAAATACTACTAAACTAGATCAGAATTTCGATCCACCCAGAATGTAGTGGGAGTATGGTTTATCCATTACCCGTTACGGGTTCTGCAGACTTTGTAGTCTAAGGATCGATCGATGACCTATGGCTCTTTTTGTGAGCGATGATAGGATTACGATAATAGAGGTTGGTTTACAAGCCATAACCCTGTGAATGGAGTTTGGTACTCCAGAGCTGTTCATACTCTTGTAGAACCACCTGAGTGTCTCAGGCCCAGTGGGAGTAATTGGATCTACATGGAAAAGAGTAAAATGAGTTCGGCATTGCATGATTTCGTTCAAAAGCAGAAAATAGGGGTGATTCCCTGAGACTTTCTTGCCAAACAAACGGAGTCTGGATTCATTCAAAACAGAAGGGTATTGACTTATGAACTTATAGCGGGATATTTATCAAGGCTTATGTCCTTTGTGGATAAAAAGCAAACCTCTCGGTCATTGGAAGTCATATATTTCTACAATATGTGGATTTGACGAGAATATTGATAAGTCTTTTGTAGACTGGATATCAATTTTAGTATAGTAGTGAATATATACATATATTAGTGTTTGTGAAGGATAACACTGCACCAGTTGGAATCAACATGGGTGTGTTATCCGAAGTCGAATCTGACAATACCACAATTCTCTGCAATGAGTTTTGGACAACATTCTTTAGAGTTTGACTCGGTCAAATTCATTAGAATCGATCCTTTGGTTTCCCATCCATCTTATTGGTTAAGATGATGCATCCTGTGTATGCAACATTCAACGAGGAAGTTCTACCCTATGCCTCAGGAATGACTCTCTAAATCTTCGGATCAAGAGAAATGGGATAGATTCTCTTTCTAGTAAGAGATGGTCAGGTTATTGAACGTCAATTTTGATCGAATCATAGATTCGGCGGTTAACAAAGCAAGTTTAGTATGTCCTTTAGTATCTTGAAGAGAACGAGGAACAATATGCGGACATATTCATGTGTGAACTTGGATATGTGTGATATAATCGATTTTGACTTTAAGTCGATTGAGGATGATCGTTAAGTCGATCTCGGGCTCAGTGTTTACTCAGTACCACATGATTTGATGGACCGGCAACGTTTCGATTCTACGGAACGTCTCGAGCCGACAACCTGACTAATCATTAAGATCCATGACATCTAGATGTAGGTACTCCCCGAGTCACTGACCTATCCTACGACGGCATACTCGGAGTGTATTTTGGAATCTGAAATGGTTATGATATGCTTAATGGGTACTAGAATACGGGATGAGTCTCCATTGCTTTAGAGCAAGTGGGAGATGTAGTTTGTTGTATTTTAAATAATAGGGTGTGCTCTAAAACAATTAATCACATGCTTTCGTGCAAGTGAGAGATTGTTAGGTGTGATGCCCGAAAGACAATTTTTGTAATTGTTTTATTTAATCATAATCACCGATGTGACAATAGTATTTACACTACAGAAAACCCTAAGTATATCGTTTATGTAATCACTTAACTCAGTGTATGGTATATACACGGGAGGATTGAGTTAGTGAAGATGTACTTAAAATACAATTAGCCCGTAGTGAAGTTAATCGAGAGTATCGGGTCTCTCCTTTAACGTGCTATTAATGCGCCCAGAACACAGTTGGTGTGATTGTCTTATCCGGACTTTCGGTTAAGAGAACCTAATGGGGCATTTATATATGATAGATATATCGTATGAAATTTGGACCGATTTGATTAGAGTTCACGATATAATTCCGTAATCGAGAAGTCTTATCGAATCAATGGATGATCATATTTATGGATATATCTTAATCTGAGGTGATCACAATCAAGCGCTTGAATCGGTATGAAGTTTGACTTGACGGTTAAGGATTACACCGAGTCTGTGGTCCGAATTACCCCATCTTGGCATTGTATTGGATTGAGTGAGTAGTCCGTGTTATCACAGATCACGGAATCCATTCCTTCCATTTATGGAAGTAGATGTGATTCCTTTATTTGTTAATCCTAGAAAGCGATCGATCCATGGAGTTCATATCACATTGATTGATCACCGGTGAGTTGTATGAATTAATTGATCACTAGGGGTTAATGGTAAATAAGGATAAGAGGTTCTAAAAGGGTTAACGGTAACTTCCCGATTTAGAATGAGCGATCTATGGAGGATTAATCCATATGTAATGATTATATCAATGGACGCTTATTATTATTCTCGTGAGAGATAAATATAATCTCATAATCGGAGGAATGCGATCACGGGATTATGGTGGCATATTCTGTGATTGATTTATCGAATATAATTATTCTATAATTATTTATTTGATTTATCGGAGCCGCTGATTATTAGTCCATGGTCCCCGACGTGCCTCCTAATATAGCATAGCTATTCTCGGACGTCGAATCCTAATAATATTAATTTAGTTCTTGTTGGACTTTATTAAAACGATATATGAATTAATTGTTTAGTGGACTATTAAATTAGTTGGGCTAAATAATTAAATATGTGGAAAAGACATTTTCCATAATCTTGGCCCAATTAGTGTGTGTGGAAAAAATCATATTGACTAGGTCAATAATGAAGAATTTCGCCCCTCATGTATTTTAGTCAACAAGAAATTAGTTTTCTTGTGATTAATAAGACATGTGCATAAAATATTTATTGGATAAATATTTATGGTAAGAAATAAAGATAAAGATTATTCTAGATTTGTTCTAGAATATTTTGGGATTATCTTTTATTTAATAGGATTATCATAATTGATTTTGTATTAATTATAAAATCCTTGGGGCTTAAGTTTTACTCTCCTATATAAAGAGAGTTCTCCCAAGCCAAACAACACACATAAATTTCGACTTCACCTCTTAGAGAGGAGAAGGAAAATTTCGGCCAAGGGGAGTCAAGGGGAAAATCTTGGAGATTTTTCCGGGTAGCATATCGGAAGGGTTCGAGTCGAGAATTTCCTTCCACCGGGAGTTGCTTGGATCACACGTACGGAAGATCGTGGTGCTCTTCACGCTTTCCTTCGTTCATCCTATTGCGGTTCTTCAACTTGGATTTTGAGATCCAAGAGGTATGATCTACAACCCCCTTGTAGATATAGATCTAGTTATTTTATTACGTGTAGTTTATAGATCTAGATCCATAAATCGTTTCCGCTGCGGATGGTATTACTAACACTTGTTGCTCAGTTAAAGTTGATGAAATAATAATCGGTAATAGATTATCAGTTTCAAGAAAAGCATATTTCAGATTTAAAGGTAACGGTTTCAATTCCAGCATTCTTCATGGATCTTCTATTGATGATTTAAGAACTGGTCCTTCTAGTTCTAACTCCAAATATTTATGCCATGGTGGCTTAAAAGTAAAGCTTCATTTATCTAGAGAAAGGATTATCTCTTTCATTTCAATGTCTTCCTCATCTTCTTTAAAGATAGACAGAGTTAAGCATTCTTCTAATCTGTCTTCAAAAGTTGGTAACTGATTATCATAGACAGAATGAATATCTTCTATAAAAGAACATGATTCTGGTGATGTATATGGATGGTTTATAGCTTTGAAAATATTGAAAGCAACTTCATCTTCATTGACTCTCAAAATTAATTCTCCTTTCTCGAACATCGAATAAAGTTCTTCCCGTAGCTAGAAATGGACGACCTAGAATAAGAGGTCTTTGAATAACCTTCTTCCATTTCCATAACTACAAAGTCTCTTGGAAAATAGAATTTGTCTACTTTAACCAATACGTCCTTAATAATCCCTTTAGGGTACTTAATCGATCTATCCGCCATTTGCGAGTCATTTTGATCTTAGTAAGCTTTCCTATGCCTAGCTTTTTATAATCCTCGTAAGACATGAGATTTATACTAGCTCCAAGATCACATAAGACCTTCTTAAGCAGAAATCCTCCAATTTCACATGGAATCGTAAAACTTCCAGGATCTTTCGAGTTTAGGTGGTAACTTATCTTTGCAGTGCAGAACATTCTTCATTTAGGCATATATTCTCATATTCCTCTAATTTTTTCTTGTTTGATAGTATATCTTTCAGAAACTTTCCATAAGCAGGCATACTTATTAGAGCTTCAATAACAGGGATATTAACATGAAGATGACGAAAAGTGTCAAGGAAACGAGCATACTTCTTATCAATTTTTGCCTTTTTGATTTGATCTTTAGGAGGGTAAGGTAAAGATTCTAAATCTATAACCTTTGGCTCCTTAGTCAATTTCTCTTTTCCTTTTTCCTTAAACCTTTGAGTATTACTTAGTCGCCATGTTTGAGTTCTTGAATTTTTCCTTTAAATTGTTCCCCTGAATCAATCTCTACTTGAGACTCTTTCGGTTCTTCCTGTTTCTCATCCTTATTACAGTTTCATCTATTCTAACATGTTCCTTGAATAAAGTCCTTAAATCTTTATCCATAGGGTCTTTCAAAATCCTAGGATTTTTACCCATTTTTCACCTTCATTTTCGTGTTCGAACTTTATTACCTTTTAAGAAATTTTCTATAATTTCTTCTTCCTCATCAGTAAATTCAAATTCATCTTTAGTTTGATCATTCTTACCATCTAAGTCATCTTCAACTCCATTGCTTCCACTGAGCTTCCTACTTCTCGTAACTACAACATTTACCTCTCTTGGGTTTCTTTCAGTGTTACTTGGTAATCCTCCTGGGGGTCTGCTGTTATTACGTTCACCTTCCCTACTCAAATGATCTTCCATATTCCTTAATGAAGCTTCTATCGTTCTCATTCTGGTATCATGGCAACTCATAGATGTTTTTATCGAACTCATATCCCTAGTGACTGTACTGATATAAGTCATCATTGTTTCCATATTCTTAGCTTGAGTAGATACTACACCCATCATATTTTCCATCAGTTTTTCCCATTTTTCAACTCCTTCTGCAGATTGAGTTGAACTCTGAGTTACTGGTATACTTTGAGTGGTATGTTGAGGATAGGATCTTGATAATGATTGTAAATTCTGATTAGACGTATCTCCTTGATAAACTTGATTGTTATTCATATTCCTATACTGAACTGGATATGGCGGTTGTCCTGGCTTACTAGGGTTTTCTGACCATCTAAAAGTTGGGTGGTCTCTTCTAATAGCATTAAACGAGTTTGAATATGCATTGTTCAAATTCCTATGCTGTTGAACAAAACTCACCTCCTCCCTTGAATATCCTGTTGGTTCTTCTATCCTTAATGACACATTATCATGACTTGAGTATTCATTTGTTTTACTATTTCCTGAACTTAGGTTCTTATTCTGTTGTAAACCATCAAATTTCCTTCTCAAATTCTCCAAGTGTGCTAGAACTTCCGTATTAGACGTACATTCTCCTGCAAAGGCCACTTTTCTAGTGCTAGAACCGGTTTCCCACATTCTGTTATTTTTGGAAATCTTTTCTATAGCATCGTAAACTGCTTGAGCTTCACTCATCATTAACAAACCACCACATGCATGATCTACATCTGCACGTGAATCTTTCCTTAGTTTACGACAAAAAAGCTGGATTTGCATATCTAAGGAATAACCATGATCGGGACAAGCTCTTAACAGTTTTTTAAATCTTTCCCAGGCATTCCCGAGTGTTTCTTCAGATCCTTGTCTAAAGTTAGCAACCTCGACTTTTAATTCCAAATTTCGTCCTGGAGTGAAATATTGTTTCAGAAATTCAGTTTGAATATCCTCCTAACTAGTTAGTGAGTGGTGTGGAAGAGACATAAACCAATCTCGGGCTCTTCCTTTTAAAGAAAAAAGGAAACATAGTCATCCTCGTTAATTCCTTATGAGCACCTTGACTTTTGGTTGTATTGCACTGATTCTTCAAGCAGATAGAGATGATGATGTGGATCTTCATCATCCTCTCTAGAAATTGGGCTCTTACGTCAATTAAACCAAAAGATGAGACTTAATCTCAAATTATTCGCTCCTTCATTAGGTAAAAGTATGGGATTATTAGTCTGGTTTCTCCTTATGGTTTGATCACAGATTGGTCTCGGGTTTGGTAGGTTATTTCGATTATTCTGGTTCCGATTCTGATTATTTCTATTATTATTATTATTATTATTATTATTATTAGGGTTAATAGGGTTCTGTCCATGCCCTAGAGCATGTTCCGACTACTTGTTCGGTGTTTCATTCTTGATTTCAAACCATTCTCGTATTTCTGTTTGAAGATGATTCGTCGAGATTTCCACGACTAGTATGACCTCGTTTACTCTCTACTCTTTAGCGCGCTTCGTAAGTGTTTATGTCAGGATTATAAAGAGTGAGTGGGGCCTTACCACTTCTGGTCATCAACTAACGAAAATAGAAAATAACACGAAATAGATAGTAGTAGAAAAAATTGGTAACTTACCTATAAGGTAAGTATCAACGAAAAATAAAATAGAAATGGGATAAGAAAAGTGTTGACTTATTCTCGAGAATTTTGAGCTAATACAAGTAGTAACCATAGACACAAAAAGAAATTAGCGGCGTTCCCGGCAACGGCGCGAGGAAATCTGACAGTGCCTTTTTCCCGTAGTGCTAAACCGGTCTTTAACCGGCGATTGTATCGGGTCAAACTGTAGTGCTAGTATGGTGAGTCAGAGTGTCGAATCCTCAGGGAACTTGGTAATTCTTCTAAGTGTGGTTAAACACCAAAGAGCTGTTATTAACTCGATCTAAACCGCAATTTTATAACATGATTCCTACTATTCTAGTTAACATAAAATAAATACGAAAATTAAAAACTATACTAACATGATATATATAAATACATAAATATATATAGATGCATAAACGCAATTTATATATATAGATATATCAGTATATATAGATACCAAAATATTAAAGCAGATAATTTTAGAGAAGCGGCCAAAACTTATATAATTGGTTTATACGATCTTTCGATTAAATGAAATGTGTTCGATCTCTCCTTTTATTTTAGGTCCAATTGAGTAAATGAAACGGTGCACTCTGAGGTAAACAATTCCTCCTCACACGAAAGCGTATGAAATTGTCATATGTCCATTGCATCATCCAAGGTTCACAATCTATTACGGTTTTTTCCGAGCAGGTCCCGAAAGTACAAATCTACCTTTAGATAAAAGGAGTCACTCCGTTCGTCAAGCGGTCAATTTTATTTAAAAGGCTCCAGTTGTCAAAGCCGGACGATTCAACTTTCGGTTTAAGTTTCAATTAAAGCGATGATTTAACATTATTACGATCTCGAGTACAAATTATAATAAGATTCATTTCTCCCAAAACAAATCTACCCCGGGTAGGAAATCGGATTCCGTTGTCACGTTATTCACACGCCAATTTTGCCTCCGGTTTTTCTATTAACGAGTTCATAACCTAACTATGAGGCGTCAATTCATAATTAGATTATGAATTCCTCGGATCGATTAAATACGTCAATACGAATACGATCAAAATAGAAAAAGATTCAATTAACTCAATTTTAATCATTTTAACTTAACAACATTTCTTTAACGAAAAGATCGAAATAAAACCGATTACATAACTTTGGCGGTATTATATTTAGCCTAAAAACATTACAACGACTAAAAGATGAAAATAAACAACATAAACATAAATACTTGAAAAGTTACCCGAATACGGCAGTTGATTCGTAAATCGTATTTTCCGGACATTACAACTTCTTCAGCAAAACCGAACTTCCGAGATTTTCCCGAGCATTATAACGATACTAAAATTACATTATTACGGCGTAAGGCCTTATTTACAACTACGAAATTAAACAAAAACTAGAAAGGATATATATATATATATATATATATATATATATATATATATATATATATATACATATATAGGATGTATATATATATTTTGGTACCCCCGATCGATCTGTGATGAGCTTCTATATATAGGCAAAGTGCAAAAGGGCGGCCCGGGCCGGCAGTTAGACCGGACCGGTCCGGAATCATCATGAGTGTAACAACTCATCACATTCTGGATCCTTCGATATGATAATTATGCAATTAAAACTTGTAAAATTCGTATCTTGAGTTGTAGACCTCCAAAAATTGCAAACGAAATGCCAAAATTAAGGTCTCGAGAAACTTTACAACTTTCATGAAGGACTCTTCTCCAGAAAACGCCTTCTTGATTACCTCGTGTTCCTCCGAAGCTATTTCGGGATTTTTATTAACCCAAATCGATTAGCCACTTGATCACTGTTTAAGTTGTAGACCTCCAATCTTCATAATTTAAATTGCATTTGAAAGCTTATATGAAGATATTCAACTTTCATTAAGAACACTTTTTCAGATAACGTCTTTTTGAAGGGCCATTCCCATCGATACTCAGGATTTTTATTTAAGAAACGATTATCCTTTTGATCATTTGACTTATATCTGTGACGCTTTATAACTTCCTTCCAATGACTTGAATTGACTTCAAAAAGTGTCGATACTCGGGATTTGAGTTCATCTTAGGATTACGCAAAGAAACAAGCGAGAAAATACCCGCGTAAAGCAGAATACGACACTCCGGTCACTAAAACCGGTGCAAAAACTATGACTTTATACTATAAATTACTAACTTTTACTACTAACTATACTAAACTATAAAGACTAACATTTCATACCAATTATATCATAATTTCATATATTTTACATAGAATTTGTCGATAAAACATAATAAAATCACGTATAATTAATCATATAAAAATAATACATCAAATTACTCCCCACTTAGCTTTTGATCGTCCTCGAGCAAAAATAAGCGGTAATATATAACTAAAAGATAACATAATTGATCAGATTTCAGTTTTTAATGTAATTTATATTGTCAATATTATAAATATATTACTTATGCTAATAAGAAGACAGAAAGTGTATATAAATTAAATAGCTTAATAATCAAATATTATTTAGATAAAATTGTACATGTAATACTTAATAAGTATAAATAAAATATTAGAATTATTTTTAATCGCAACTATTATGAAATCCTGGAATCGGAAACTTGGTCAGGTAGTCGACAAAAATGGCTTATAAAGTTTAGGCTCAAGATGTTGGTTAATCGTAAAAAAGGAAATCAAAAAGAGAAAGAGGCAAGTCGTACGTACCTACATCTTCATATTCTTGAAAAAAACGTAATCTCGATTAATAGCATCTTTTTTTTTTCAAGATTAAGAACTAAAAGCGTGAGTGTGTGTAGAAAATCAAACTTACAGGCATTGCTTCATCAAGATTGATCGGAGTACTACTCTTTCGATCGAAAATTACAAGTCCGGTTTCCTTAAACTTGTAATCATTCTTGAGATCTTATGATTCGACTTTTTCTCTTTTTTTATCTCGTGCCTTCATTAAAGAGCAATAGGACATTTTGAGATAATACACCTAGTGGACTACTATCATCGGCAATCGGGAGCTTTAACCTCATAGTGATATAGGACATTTCGTGATAATACCCTACTCACTCAAATCATTGGTAGCTACAACCGATATATTCTTTTATTTTTAGTTTGTCGATCATGAGATAAGGAAGATGCAGTATTCGATTAATTACATGTGTAAATATGGTGCTTCGTTCTTAATTTAGAATATTAATATATCCGAACTTATTACCAAAATCGACTATATTGCAAGTGTCGTGAGGTAAGATCGAATATACTAATACTTATCTAATCTTTCCAATCTCAAAGATATACCAAAACTTAGCTTTTATGTCTCCATCTCTTTTCATAAGACGCACAAAACTTCATGGAATTTCAAGGAAATGTAGACCAAAATTAGCTAAAGGTTGGTTATTTCTAGTTAATCACAATAGCAATTTCGAGTGAGGTCTCGATCGACTCTAATCAAAGTGAGGTAAGGACAGAAATTGGAAATTTATTTAGGTAAATTATTATTTGGCTTTTAGTTATATTTTGTAGTGCAAAAATCGACATCCCTAGTCAATTCCAAACTCATAATTCATATTGAAAAGAAAATGATTCTAAAAATTTTACTTATAATTATCAACATACTTATATAATTTCATAAAAACAATATCTAATATTAATTACTCAATTATATAAACTTAAAATCTTATTAAAATCTAAATTAGACATAAGATATAATTATAATATATCTAATATACTTTACTTAATTAAAAAATTATTCTTCCAAATTATATCATTTCTTATTCATATTTATATATTAACTACTAAAAATTTGAAAATAAGTAATAAAATTTTTATAATTTTATAATTTTTGAAAATTTTAATGAATTTTCTAACCTAACTCTTACTCCCCACTTACGAAGTGGCATCGTCCCGATGTTCAATGAGTAATAAATAGGGACAATTATTGAAAAGGACGCATATTGGACTTAATTAGGCAAAAAGGACACTCAAAACAAACACTTAGTTATAAGGACAAAAAATAGGTAGATTGACCCAAATACCCTTAATGAAGGGAAAAAAAAAAGAAGAAAGCCGGAACGGAAGTCATATGCTGAATGTTGATTTACTTTGTTTATTTAATTTAGATTAGATTTCATGTTGCTGTTGTGTTTTGCTTTTCTTTTTTTTTTTTTTTTAATTTTTTATTTTACTTCACTGGACGCTGAATGTTGGGTTTTTGTTTGTTTTTTTTTTTTGTTTTTTTTTTCTGGACGGAATAAGTTGATTTATTCTTTTTTTAAACATTGACCACGCGTGATCATCGACCACCGCGATCCATTGATCGCGCGATGAAGTGACACCGTAATGGGTCGACAACCGCGATCGATGACCACCACGACGCAGAGACACCGTGATGAAATGACACCGCGATGCATTGACATCGGCAATCATATATGCAATGACATCGGCAATCATATATCGCGTGGCATCAACAATTTATCGCGATGACATCGGCAATCGGATATGCGATGACATCAACATTTTACGCGATGACATCAAAGAATCATATATGAATGACATCAACATTTTATATAGTGACATCGGCAATCATATATGTAGAGACATCGCGATGAAGTGAAACCGCGATCGCGATGCTGCCACACCCGATGTAGAGACACCGCGATGAAGTGGCCACCCCCGATCGAAGACACCGCGATGCGAGACCATCGAGATCTGATGATCACCGGGATGCAGTGACATTTGATAAAACAACACCGTGATGACATTTGATATTTTCCGACTTAATTTCATAAAATCGATTTATTTTCTTCATAAAATCGACTTCAAATGGTTATATCTTTTGATATAAAACTACGATCAACATAAATCTTTCACCTTAATTCATATTTTTATGCAGTTACATCGGAAATCATATATGCAGTGATATCAACATTTTATGCGATGATATCGGCAATCATATACGCGTGACATCAACAATATATCGCGATGACATCGGCAATCGGATATCGCGATGACATCAACATTTTACGCGCGATGACATCGCAATTTATGCGATGACATCAACAATTTAAGCAGTGATATTGGCATTTTATGCCGTGACATCGCCAAATCATACACAAACCCACCATCAACGTATATCTTTGCTTTCTTTGTTTCAAGGTGATGCATGCTAAACTAATTGATCATTATTACATCATGATCAACGGTGTCGATACATGATGTGACACTCGTTGTGTCACAACGGTTGTGTCCGGATCATTCCTCAAAAAAAGAAAGGAAAAAAAATAAAACATCATCCAAAGCCTTTCATAATCATAAACAATGATACAGGAAGAAAGCCATATCTAAAAATAAAGCGAAATACATACAGGAACGACAATGATCATAGAAAACCAAAAGCAACTCCAAAAGCACCTTCAAATAGAATTAAAGCATATAACTCAACAAGCAATTCCTCCATCTCTCAAGAATGTCGCCATGAAAGCCCTGTAAAAGCAAACATTAGACATTAGTAGTCTCACCAAGCTGGGATGTAGCCCTACTTTTAAAGATGTAAAGATGCAATGACATTAAAAGATGCAGTGACATCACGTGTCATTGCATCTTCAAGTTTAATATTAGCAAGTTCTCAAAAGATGCAGTGACAACAGTGCTTAATTATAAACACATTGAGCACATTGCTTGTATTTATAGTACTATTCAATAGGATTTGGATCTCTCTCACGAGGCTTTAGTTAAATGGACTCAACATTTACCACTTTGCCCAAATTCCCGTTGAAAATGCACAATAGAAAATGTTCATAAAACACAAATGCAAGTCAATCAAGTTTGAAAAGGGGAAAATGATAACTTGATAATTTTTCCCTCGTCCCTTCTTTTGCCAATATAACAGTTGAATTTATATAGCTTTTAAATACATAAATTTCCTTGCATTTTCTTCCAACTCAAGGCCAATTCCATCAACATTCATGACTGATTCAATACAGTTCTTGACCAGAAAAGAAAAAAAAAATAATATATATATATACAGTTCTTGATCTATTTCCTCTCATCCTCCCATAATTAATTTCATCAGCATTTAAAAAGACATATCTAGGAAGAAGAGATTTATCTAGGAACCAGAAGCACTTGCCCGAGGAAATTCAACAACACCCAAACTCCTTACCTGTAAATTGATAGGTAAATTTGAAGACTCCTCTCTACTGCTCCCATTATTTGATGTTTCAACATCAATCGACGTCGATTCCAAGCCGGAGGAGCTCAAATTGGACAGATTCGATACCGGATTGTGGATCAAATTCGTCGAATCTAGAGGAGAGGAGCGGTTGGCCAAATCGGCCATGGAGGAGGGCCTGCCGGCGGCCTGAGTTTGGGGTGGCTTATTGTCGTGATTTTGGGGAAGAGGGAGGTGGGTTGGACATTTCTGGCATGTTTTTGATACATCTCCTGACATAGAAGAGCCATAGAAGAGCTGAACGGAGTTGTTATGGAAGTCCAAGGATTTTCCTTCTTTTTTTTTTAACTGAACGAGTAAAATTGTATACATGGACATAGGGTTAATTTTGTCCAATAAGTATTATTTTGTCCTTATAACTAATGATCTTTTATGTGTGTCCTAAGTGTCTAATTAAGTCTGAAAACACGTCCTTATAAACAAATAACACTAATAAATAAGTAGGTTGGACAAATAAAATTAAAATTATCTATTATCGTTATTATTCTGATTTTATTTTTAGCGTATACTAATTATATCATTAAAAACAAACAAACTTAAAAAACTGAGACATATATATATTAAACAAGATAGATTAATACAAACTTAAAAGAAAAACATAAACTTAACTAAAGAAACTTCAAACTTAACTTAATTTAACTTATTAAAACGTAAACATCCTAAACAAACCACCAACAAACTCTCTATATCGTAGACGAACCCGGTGTATCAACCGGTAATAATCCAACTCGACTATCTCTAGACGGAAAAATTTCATCCGTCTCCAGCTCCTCTACTCCATTCAGCCATTCTACGATATTGGTAATGCCAATCAACAACAAAAACAACAACAAAAACAACAAAAAATAAAAATGTCACAACACACTCAAAAATCAAAACAGTTGAAATTAATCTAAAAAATTATGAAAAATACGAAATTGATAACTAAATAAAGTAAATTATACCTTAATATGTAGAAAACGTTGAAAAGTAGGCCGGAAAAGTTGAAAAGTCGCCGGAATGAAATGTGGCTTGTTTTTTTTTATCATTTTTTGATTTTTCCAAACTTTTGTGTAAGAGAGGAGATGAAAAGAGGAAGAAATCAAGTAGTGGTAGTGTGAGAGGTGAATTTTGTAGAAGAATTGATAAAATTTTAGAGTGGTGGGGTTTGGGTGTGTGAAGTCTTATTTATTAGAAGAATTAGGGAAGAAGAAGAGAAGAAAAGAAAGGGTCCCCGGCTTTTTTATGATTTTTTAGACCGGACCTGGGTCAAGGTTAAGGCGGATCGGTCCGCGCCCAAATTTTCCACTTTTTCGATTTTTTTTCTCTTTTATAATTTTTGATGAAAACTTATAAAAATTCTAATAAAACTTAATTAAAATCTTAAAAATAAGTTTATAAAATTTAAAACTTACTAAAAATAAAATTTGAAGGAAATTTTATAATTTTATAACAATTTCTAAAAATTTAATAAAATCTTTATAACACTTTAATAAAAGCTTATAAAAATTTAATAAATTTATATCAACTCTTATAAAACATCTAAATTAAAACTAAAAAAACTTTTATAAAACTTTTATAAAACTCCTCAAATTTCATAAAGATCCAATTTTATAAAATTTTGAAGTTATGAAAATTTTATAAAATAAAATATAATAAAAGACTCTAAAACTTAAGGGTTCACGATTCTTCGATTTCTAAATCTTAGGAGTTACGATATATATTTCGATCAACCTAACTCCTAAAAATGAAGCATTTGAATTATCTCTCGAATTCCATCGGGATTTTAGGATAACCACCTAATCGTTCCCTTCCTAACAATATTCAAACACTCATCCAGGATTTGGTTGTGTTTTTCCCACAAACATTCAACATGTTCACTTTTTCCACAGTCTCGCATCTCATTAGAAACTTTGCCCTTCTTTTATCGCACTTCTTGATGTTCCATTACAAACTTCTTTCAATCGATTTCTCTCAACAATTTCTTGTTTTGTTCAAAAACTAAAAAGCTTCTATAGAAAGCGCGACATCTTTATCAAGACCTAACTTCAACAAATAAAACAAAAACTCCTATTCTATCTAAAAGGCATCCGGTTCTTTTACGTCTACATCCGGTAAAAGAGCGAAAAGAGTTTAAACATAATTAAAAATACTGAGAAAAGTAGAGTAAAGATAGATAGCACCTGGTATTGGTGATTCTAGTTTCTCGACTTTTCGATTCTTTTATTTTCCTCTGCTTTTCAATTTGTCGGGGGGATCAATCAATAGCATTAATTCTTCTTTCGGTGTGATTCCTTCTCCTCCACAAATAACTTTACTCGTGGCCATTGGCTATAAAAGTTGTATTTCCATCGATTAGTTCAATGACTCCATTTTGTAAACCCGTGTTACTTTAAATGGACTGTCCATCTTGATTTAAGCTTACCTGGAAACAACTTTAAACGTGAATTGTACAATAACACTCGATCACCTACATGTAATCTCCAACGCTCTTCCCACTAATGATACCAAGGTTGTCATACGATTTCTTAAAAAGAACATATTCACTTGTGAAAGAGTCTTAACGAAGAAGGAAGTAATTACATCCACGTAAGGAATCAAGTATAAGGAACGTTTGGTTGCAAGAGGATTCAGTCAGAAAAAGGGGTGAACTTTGATGAGACATTCTCAATAGTAGTTAGACACACTTCCATATGGGTATTACTGGCAAAGGTGGCACAACATGAACTTGAACTTGAGAAGTTAGATGTGAAGAAAACATTTCTACATTGTGATGTGGATAAGGAGATATACATGACTCATCGAGAGGGTTTCCAAGTTACTATGAAGGAGTGTTATGTTTGTAAGTTGAAGAAGTCCTTGTATGAACTTAAGCAAGCTCCAAGGAAGTGGTACAAAATGTTTGAAAGGTACATGATCTAGTTGGGTTATAACAGAATTCTATATGACTATACTGTGTATCACAGTTAGCTGAGAGATGGATCACTCATTTACGTTATCTTGTATCTGGATGATATGTTGATAGCTGCTGAAAGAAAGTATGATATTTAGAGTCTGAAGGACCTTCTCAGCATTGAATTTGAGATGAAATATTTGAGTGCAACAAAGAAAATTATGGAGATGGAGATCTTTAGAGACATGAGTCAGAAGAAGCTTTTCTTGTCTCAACAAGGTTATATTCAGAAGATTTTGGCTAGGTTTGGCATGTCTACTACTTAGACAATACATACCACTCTGGTATCCAATGCGCATTTATCTGTTTATGCTTGACAATCAGCTAATGAGAAGGACTAAATGAGAAAAGTTCCCTATGCTAGTTCAGTGGGTAGTCTGGTGTACGCCTTGGTCTGTAATAGGTCTGATCTGGCACAGGCAGTCAGTGTTGTAAGCAGGTTTATGGATCCACGTAGAAAGGAACATTAAAAACTTGGTAAATTGATGTTCAGGCACCATATGGGTACAATAGATGTTTGACTCATTTATCAAGGTGATGCTCAGTGTTTGGTCAAAGGGTACTGTGATGCTGATTATGAAGGTGATGTGGACAACAGAAAATGAATGACTGGTTATGTTTCACTTTGGGTTATTCAATGGTCAGCTGGAAAGCGACTCTTCAGGCAACAATGGCTTTATCAACTACTAGGGTAGAATACATGGCTCTTACTGAATCAGCCAAGGAGGGCATCTTGTTGAAGGTATTGGTCAGTGATTTGGGTCTATATCGGGATAAATTTAAGATATATTATGATAGTTTAACTGTAATATGATTGGATAAGGATCAGGTACGTCATGAGTGAACCAATTGTATAGATGTGAGGTATCATTTTTTAAAGAATGAAAAGAGAATCCAGTTGAGGAAGATCAGCACTCATGATAATCTTGCTGATACACTCACTAAATCTGTTCAGTAAAGAAAATTTTAGTTGTGTCTAGATTTGTTCAACATTCAGAGCTTATAATCTGAATCTAGGAAGACACATCTGAGGGCTGGTAAGCTGAGTACTTTAACTAGGAAAGTCTGGTACAATACATTTGTCATTGACAAATGCATCTATTACGGTACATTTGATTATGAAATATGTGGGAACGAGAGTTCAAGTCAAAGTAGAGTTTTGTTTTCCATTGTGATATGATCTCTACGTCTGGAATTTGGGAAATCTATCTGGAAGTGATTTGGTTGATGGGCTGCAGACTAGAGTGTTCAAGTCTGCGGAAGTTAGCTTAATGATGTGCAGGTGAGATACTTCTGTCAGTAGAGTGAGGAATGTTGCACAGTTGAATGCTTCTGAGCTTTTGCATCGGAGTGTTGGTTACTGGGTTTAGTGAATTAGTAGTGCTGAGTCACATCTGGGGCATTGATAGGAATTCCGACAATGACACTTTGGCGGTTAGGGTTTACGACTCCAAGGCTATAAATACCAAATGTTGTAATCAATGCAAGTGTGTGTAAATCTTTCTAGACTTCAATGCATAGTAAAATATCTCTTTTCTGTCCGTGGTGTAGTTGGCACAACGCCGGAAACCAGGTTAAATCATTGTGTTCTCTTTATTTCTGTTTATCTGGTTGTTGATTATCTTGTTAGATTTCTTCTGTGTTAGTCATTGATTGTCATCTATTATCTCAAGAGAGTGTAATGATAGGTTTGGTGACTGATCCACAGATTCGTTGTTCATGAATGGAGTGAAATTCTAAAGAAAAGGCTGATAAATGGTAGGGGTACTAAGTTTTTGAAGCCCAAAACTTGCATTAAAATTTGGTGGCATGCTCTTTTATAAGAGGTAATGGATATTGATTCCCAGTGGCGGACTCCTATATACTGGCTGAGGGAGGCAATCGCCTCTTAATCCGAAAAAATCCTACTAATATATGTAGTATGTATCTTGTTTGCCCCCCCTCCCTCCTTAAATCTTTTATTTGTCTCTTTAAATTTTTTACTGCCCCTCCTTACCCGAGATCCTGCGTCTGCCACTGTTGATTCCAAGGACACGAGGTCCAAAAAAGGGCAAATATGAATGGTTTGGTTTAATATTTCTACGAGAAAGTCCTGAGACATTAATGTTGGTAGCCCAGAAGAAGTAATTAATAGAGAAATATATAAGAGCATTGATTGATCACAATAATAAACATTAATACAATATTTATAGAATAATTGATGATAATGATCTATTCAAATAGAACTTTACTTAAACAAAATAATCTATCCTAACAACTCAATCAAAATCGAAATTAAAATAACATTATCTAAACAAACAATTCACTCAATCTTGTCATTATCTCTAACATACCCCCACAACCGCATGCTAATGAAATGAACATGGAGATTGACTCGTAATGAATTACTATGGTTTCCATCAGATGGCTTCTGCAATAAACTTCTCCATATCAATTGACAAGAATTGCTTCAAATCAACTTGCTATTGCTTGAATCTGCAATGAATGGCTCAAATGTTTCTATGGAGTCATAGAAGAAGTCATTGAGAGGAAGAAATATTTGAAGGGAATATCATCCTTGAGAGAATTCGATACCCTAAAAAGTAGAAGAATTTATAGCTGAATAAAAAAAAATGATGTGTGGTCACTCTTGTGATCAACACATGGTAGGGATAAAACGTAATAAAACATGGAATGAAGTTGTATCTTAATTAAGAAAATTTGGAATTGAGGATTGTAAAACCCTTAATAAATTTTGGAATAATGTGTTGTACGAACCCTAATAGACGAGAGGGGCTGGCATGCTTGCGCTCCCCTAAGAAGAATGGGATGAGAATAGGTAGAATAAAGACAAACAAAGAAATTTGGATTGGATAAGCTGATGTTTCCTAAGTTGCAGCTTACCATTGAATTGAAAAGAAATCGCAATGGCCTGTAGAAGAGTTTATGTGGTTTGAAAGATGATAATAACATTAGAGTAATTATTTTGATGAATAAATAAACAACGGGAAAAAATCAAAGGACAAAAAATAATGAGGATGGGTGAGGGGGTGAGGCCGTGAGGGTTCGTATAGATTACGGTAACGAACCCCTACCCAAACGAATTTCTTTACGATTCACTCTACCTTGCCATTAACATGGAATTTAGGATTTAGTGATTGGTTTTCTTGGCTAATTGGATACTGATCCATGGATTTGATGTTTAGTCTATCTTGCCAGTTGCCACCTCAATAGGTATTTCCTTTTTAAGGGTCTTGATTGCAAAGTTAAAGCATGGATCAGACAGTACATCTTCTATTGAAGTTTGGTTGATTTCGTTTCCTGTTTCATTTGCCAGCTGCAAAACTTGCTCTTCCAAGGATGTACAAACGCACGCCCAATATTATTCCTGTTTCATTTGTCGCTGTAAAACTAAATAATGTTAATTAAAACAAAAACATGCTAATTAAACAGCTATGAATGTTTGACTATAATTATAAAAAGGCAAATTAACCTTAATTATCTCACTTGAACAAGGAAATTATTAAGTGAGCGGAATCAAGAGCGCTTGTTTAGTGACGTGAACACGACTAAAATCAATCTACGTATAACGTAATCTACTATTAATTTACAATAATTGTATCATCACACGTTATGTACGTATTATGTATGACACGTCTAAAATCAATTTAAAACAATAACAGAAGTTGCAGCAATCAGGAGTGGATCACACGTGGGTCGAAAATTTGTCATACAACACATACATGAATACGAAGTAAAGAAAAAAATAACATTCGTTACGGTACCTATCCACAGGAGTTTACTTGCTCTCTTCTTTGATATGTCATGATCGACGATCTCTCTGATATGAAAAAAATTGAAAGATAACTCATCCATCAGAATCTTCACAATTAAAGGACTTGTTTTCATTTTGCTTGCAAATCCTTTGGAACAATAGATAATTACTACAAATCTTAAGAAATTGTGTACTGGTATTCACCTTATATAAATAGGAGCGGCTACATTAATGGTATAGTAGGGATTTAGAATTTGTAGAAAAACTTATATATAGGAGCGGCTATCAATTGCGCGATAGGGTTCCAGAATTTCTGGAAAAACCGTCGCATCAACAAGTGTTTGTACACAAAGACGGACCTATGCATTGGGCTAGGGTGCTAAGCCCACGTACCCGGCCTGATTTCCTCATATATATATATATATGTATATGTTTATACTTTTACAAACCTAGCCCACCTATACGGTATATACAATTCAATCCAACAAATGGTGCTTAGTGCTCAACTGCGGCTTGGCTACTAACATAACAAATTTTTTTGCTAAAAGAAAAAAAACCAGTGTATATACAATTCAATCCAACTGAATATAAAGGCCCATAATATTCTTTACTCGAATCGGTAAATGCCCAAAAAAAATTTGCATGCCCTAATTCGAATCGTTAAGTATGTAACTTCAAAATAAAATGTCTAATTCGGCGACTTGGCCTTCGGCCAAAAGAATGCCAGGGCCGGCCCTGGCTATAGTGATTAAAATCCAGCAAAGATTCACTTGGGAGCCAGGTTCACTGGGGTAGGAGGTATAAAACCTAGCAAAGATTAGATCCGACTTGGTGCAATACTTGATCGCTGGAGAATTTTAATATAGCAGTGGTCACCAATATTCCTAGAGTGCACTATGACTACAATCCAATCTATTTGGAAACTGATTTGCGGATTCCTAGAACTAAAAAACCCAATGATTTCTTCTTTCACAGAGCTTGGATGAAGCATAACCAATTTGATGACTTTGTACAACAAGCCTATACGGACCATGGTAGTATGTTTGATACCATCAAGGTCTTTTCTAGAGAGGCCAAGTCAAGGAAACAACAGTGCCTGAAGAGATTGGAATGTGTGGAGAAAAGCCCCGAACATCTCCCATCCACCTATCTCACTAAACTTCATGAGCAGCTAAACATGTAGTCAGTGACGGAACTACATACAACAAACTGCCTCCCTTGACCCGAAAAAAATACACTAAAATCTGTAATATACATATAGTTTGCCCTCCCTTAAATTTTTTATATGCCTTTAAAAATTTTATTGTCCCCCTTATCCGAGATCCTGCGTCTGCCCCTGCATGTAGTTGGATGACATCCTTGATCAAGAAGAATCTATTGGCACAAGATATCATAATTAAACAGGATGGCTAAGGGCGAGAGAAACACTTATTTTTATCATCTAACCACTGTGAAGATGCAGCAAGAACAATTTATGGTTAGAAGATTGAGCAAGGATAGTGGACTTTGAATAACGATGTCATGTAGATAAGATCACATTATTCTGTTGTAACCTTTATGAGACGGATGCTTCAGACCAGATTGAAAGTGATATTATACAGTTACCCACAGTCTCACATAGACTTACAATTTCTTAGCAGGAAAATATGAGAGAAAGAGGTTGAAGATGTTGTCTTCTAGATGTGGAGCTATAATGTAATATCCCGAACTTAGGGAAAGGAAAGACGTGTCGATTTTTAAAGTTCGGTAATTATATTTATTTAATTATGGATTAAATAATTATATATATATAATTCGAAATATGTATTAAAGAAGAAAATAAGAGAAGTTATGGGAAATTAATGTTAGGGGAGTTATTTTTGAAAAAAAAATAATAACCTCCCACTAGTCAAGGAAGTTGTCTGAGAAATCATGTCCCAATTCGAACATTAGAAAATTGGAGCACAAAAGAAAAAGAGAATAGAGGGTTTTCATCACAAGTGTTGATTCTGGAATCAGTTATTATTATACTTTGAAGATTCGGAGTCCGCGGGAAGAGAGCATCGCTGTGACATAGAAAAGTTGAATCTTTGTTAAGGTAACGGTTTTAGCCAAAATTATGGTTTTATCATGGTTTGATCATGTTTTGTTCGTCTAAGAGGGTGAATTCGTAGTTCTAATAGTTTAGAAGCTTTTGATCATTAATCAATTCAAGTCTAATTGTGATCAATTAGGCTTTGGTTAATGTTTCCAGAAGTGCTACATGTTTTGTCTTGGAGTGTTGCTTTAAACAAGTAAGAGGCTCTTCCTAATGTTTAATTTAAGGTTTTATGATGTTAAGGTTGAGTGTTTGTGTTGAATTATTTGTTAAAAATCATTTTTATGTTGTAGTTAAAATGTTAGATGCTTTGGCATGATGAAGTGTTGTTTTACTGCTGTTTGCTATTAAAATTTATGATAATCATGTTAGGAAAGGGTAGGGAATCGTTTATGTGCAGAAAGGCACGTTTAGTATGTTGCAGGTGGAATTCGTATGCATTGCTTGGCAATGTGCACGTATTGATGGAACAGAAAGTCAGGTTTTGGTATAGGATCCTCAATGCATACGCATTGGTTTGCAATGCACACGCATTGCTGAAACATGATGGTCTGTTTTACATTCAGTTGGTAGAATGCGCACGCATTGACCCCTGTTTTGGGGAAAATGCTGTTTTAAGCTATGAGATGAGTTTTAAATGATGTTTCTTGATATAATAACATTAAATGAACATGAACAAGCCACGATTAAGCTTCTGATGCATTTAGTTCCGGCACAGAATTTACTCTTACTAAGAGTTGAAGTTCGAGACAATCGGAAGAATATGATTGGCTTGTGCTTTGATTGATTAGTATTCATCAATGTGTGTGTAATTTTTTGGCCTTATCCATGTCTAGTGGTCTAGGAAAGAGAGTAGTACATGTGAGGGAGCTTACTTGAAAATACATTGGTGGCTAGTTAATAATTAATAACGAACATACGTGTGTAGTTAGATGATTAAACATCATGCCATTCTTGGTGAGGCACAATGTCATATCGCGATGTGTTGGCGTTCTAAAGGTGAACAACACTGCTGGCCTATAAACGGCTAAAAGGCAGTGGAGGAACTTCACCGAACGTGTGCACTATCGGAGTCTACCAGAATAGACTTACGTGGTAATTGGTGTGATCCACCAATATGTTGCACCCAGATACTTTATGGTGAGTAGCACTATGTGTAGTACCCTTGAATGCGGATGTAACAAAGATTAGCTAAGATAGAAACAAATCGGCACAACATGTTGATGAGCATGAAGTGAACCCTAGAGTTGTGTCGGTCACATAAAGATAACTTAATTAATAACGTGAACCTTTTTATTGTAAGACTTACTTATACATTAGCTTCTTCCTCTTATCTAAGTACGTTGTACTTACGTACATTGAATTTTGTTGTATGCTTTGTGGGGTGAGAAGATGAACATGTTGAATTTGAGCTCGATGAGGAGTTTGATGTTGTCTGATGACGATGATGCCACGAGGAGCTTTCTTTTTTACTTTTCTTTTAAATGTTGTACTAGACTTGTTGTACATTTGATTTTGATGTTTGTAAGACAAGTTAGGTGTATCTTTTCTTTTGAAACATCGTACGTAGTAAGTTTTGTTTCGTTGTTGTAAGCTTTCCCTTCTACCCATAGTCGGTCTGTAATATATTCTTAATGGCATTTATGTTTTTACCCGAGCCTTATGGGCTTCCGTTGCTTTATTTTTTATACAACGACAGAGAGCCTATCATATAATATTAGATTTATTTAATGTTATACACGACAAACATTCTCTTCCAGATAAGAGCTCGGTATCCGGGAGTGGGGCGTAACAGTTGGTATTAGAGAGAAGCATCATTTGATAGTAAGCTTCCCTTCTTAAGATAAGTATCTATAGACACTTAGTAACATTCATCTGATGAACATCTTCTGGAATGAACTTGATTTCAATTGGGCAGGCTATGTGCTGAATAAAATAAAATTGCAACATTTAGCTGAACTGGAAATTGTTCGTAAAGCTCAAGCTGAAGGAAGACAAAATGTTGGGCGACTTCGACTGAAGAAGACACTCAGTGGAGTTATTCAACATTACCTGGAAAGAGTTAAGGAATGGAATGCAGCAGAACAAACTGGTACTGCATCTGTCAAAAGAATGGATACATCACAGGCTATGTAGCTCTAGTCCATTCTAGGAAAGAAAAGACTTCCCAACCTGAAGCCAAGAAGAAAACTATGTCTCAGCAGATAGCTGACACAAAGGAGTCAAACGAAAAGCTGACTCGGAGAAGGTTAAGTCAGTTGGAAAATGTTTGTTCCCAGGTACCTCAAGTCAGTTAGCTCCAACTGAGAGGGAACAACAACTGACATCTGACGTCACAAAAAAGGACAGTATAGCAACTGAAAATTTTTCTCAGTTACAACAGAAGATCACAGAGAAACAAGTTTCCATTATGCATACTGAAAAGGAGCAACATCGCCAAAGAACAACTCACCCCAAAGAATCACTTCAGTTCTTTTAAGCTGAAAGAATCATCAGACTGATGAAGATGACACTCAAGACAGAAGATTATCGAGAAGCTACTCTACTCAGTGAAGAAAATTTATTGTTGGAGAAACTTGAAGTTAAAGATTTATACACTCTATTTCCAATGGAAGATTTTCTCAATAATTCCTTCAAAAGGTAGACTGAGTTAGCTCAACGAAGAACATCATCCACGTCATCAGCACTGGATATTCAAAAGAAGAAAGATGATGACAAAGATGATGAATCAAAGAAACAAGATGACAAGATTACAGATTTGCAGACAGATGTTCAAATTCAAGCTCAAGCTACGCAAACTGTTAATCAGCAAGATGATTTGCCAGTTGGGAACCAAACAACTGACAATCAGGAAGCAGATGAAAAGATTGATGATCAGCAATTAATGATTATTGAGACTGAGACTCAGCCAGAAATCAAACAAGATGAAGAATTTGATCCATCTGAGATTATGACAAAAGAAGAATTGAGCAAAGTACATGAAAATCTGAAGATTATGCTCAGCCAAAAGGACGAATACAATGGTCTTTTGACCAATATCTCTGGATACTTGGATTATCGGAAGAAGACCGACATTTCAGTTGACACTCAGTTAGCTATGATTCAGAAATCATCTTCTATATCAGCATCAGAAATTCTCACTCTTAATGAGAAACTTGAAAACTCAACCATGGAAGATAGAGAAACGCATGCTCAAGCTGAATGGAATTTAAACAACAGAATCTATGGATTGGAGACTCAACTGAAAGAAGTTCTTACTTCTCAAAAGGCTATCTCAGCTGACCAGAAGGCAACCCATCAGTTGGTAAATCAGTTGTATGATGCCAAAAAGGGGGAAGCTGAAGAAGAAAAGATGAGACTACTTGATGAAAAGATGAAGCTAGAAGAAGAACTGAAGAAATACAAGTCAGCCGCAAATCCTTATGATTGGAATTTAAAGGAATTAACTAAGAAGCAGCTAATTGAAAAATACAGCCAACCTGGACAAAGAAGAGCTACTCTTACAAAGGATATGTGCGTCAATGATAATAACAACCTCAAGCTCAAGTACAAAGACAAAACTTATGATGAATCTCTTTCCTACTTCTTATCTGATCATTATCACAATCAGAGGATGGCACACTATAATATGATCATGAAGATTGAAGAGAAGTTGCAGATCAGAGACAAAACTGAACAAATGAAAACTGATGTGGTAGAATTTGAAAATTACTACAAGGATGAATTAGCTCTGCCAAAGTTAGTTATGTGGAGAAAATGGAAGTTTTTTAGTCAAGTAGACTATAACAGAACTGTTGGGAACATTTTGTTATGTTTTGATGATGGCCATACTAGCTGTTATAGCAAGCCTGAAATAAGTTAGAATTCTCTGTATAAGACTTTAGTTAGAGTCTGACATGTTGTATAAGTAAAGTTAGACAAGTATTGTATTAGTTCGTAGGACGGCTAAGTAAGAACATAAATTCGGCAGAGTGAAGCCAGTCAAGTACCAGCAGAGAAGCATGAAGACATTATGGTCTGACTTATAACCAAGGATTTCTGTGATGACCTTGGATAAGTCTAAGTTATATTCCAAGTGATAAAACTTAATGTTTAAATATGGTGTACACTGATCTCACACATATCAAGGATCAGTGAAGAACAAAGATTCTCCTGAACCTAAAAGAATGAAGAAAACAGTGAATCGGCAAAGTGAACTGACTATCGGCTACGTAAAGACAAAGCAGTGAAGGAATATCTAAACGGCAAAGTCGATGATCACTTAATCGCTCGAGAGAACGCCAAGTAAACCTTACTTGATCAGTTTTTGAAGTAGGAAGAAGATACAGTGGATCAAGCATTAAATGCACAATCAATTAAGGATCAATCATGGACGGATTTTCTGGTAAACGTTTGAAGAAAAATCCGATCACTGAAACCAAGGAGAATATAATTAAGGGGAATCAAGAATAAAATCAAGGATTATTCCCCTCATTAATAAAGCCAACGGACAAAAATTCAAATCAAGGATTATCAAGGCTATATATAGTAGGCATTGACAGACAGAAAAATACACACAAGAGAACGATAAAATCTGAGCAAAAACTCTGTCAAAGTGCAAATCCTTCTATTTGTGCTGAAAAAGAAACATCTAGTGATCAACTCAAAACTCAGAACTACAATTCCAACATAACAAGTTTGTGAATCCAATTCACATCAATCAAGCAACTAACCAGAGCCATCTTAGAAGGAGTTGTGTTTGTGATAGCTGCTGAAGGATTTGTTCCCAAGGACCAGTGAAAGAGACTAAGTCACTGAAGCTGTTGAAGCCAGGGAGTGATAGTCTTAAAGATTGTGAAGCTTGTGCAGTCAAGGATAATCAGGCAATTGTATCTATGAAAACAATAGTGAAATTCCTCATATCATCACAGGAGAAGAGTGGATTAAGGGATTACACCACCTTGAACCACTATAAATCATTGTGTCAATTTACTTTCAGCAATTTACCTTACTGCATTAATTTAATTGCTTATATTATATCATATGTCTGTGATTGCATAATCTACTTTGAAACAACATACTAATAAGGGACTGATCCGCTGCCCAAAAGCTTTTCAATACAAGAAAAGTTTTTGAAACTCCACTATAGTCATTCACCCCCCCTATGCCCCTCTGACTATAGTTTTACCCTTCTCTGTACTAACAATTGGTATCAGAGCGGTGTTCCTAGTATCAGAACCTGTTCAGATCTAATTTCTGGTAACAAGGAGATCACATATTTTCAAAGTATTTTTCAAATATGTGCTTTCTATATATATATATATATATATATATATATATATATATATATATATATATATATATATATATATATATATATATATATATATATATATATATATATATATATATATATATATATGTATGTATAGATATATATATATATGTCTTATTTGTATTTATGGATTCCTCAAATTTTATGTCAAAGGTACCTGTATTCAATGTTAATAATTTTGATGAATACAAAATAAGAATGTTGTCTCATCTTATAGCAACTCATGAGGAGATGTTGGATGTAATTAATGATGGCCCAATCGAGATTACAACTGTGGTAGACACATGAGCAGATCAAGGAAAAGTAATAGACAAACTCAAGAAAGATTGGACAGGAGAAGAGAAAATCTCGATTTTGTTGCAAAAGACATGATTTTCAAGACTCTGGACAGTAACATGTTCATGAGGATCAAAGATTGCAAAACAACAAATGAGATGTGGGACAAATTGGCACTGATCAATGAAGGATCAGAAGCAGTCAAGGAAAACAAATTGTCTGTTGTAAAACAGAAATTTGAGAACTTTAAAATAAAGGCTGGTGAAACCATTGATCAAATGGACAACAGATTCTCAAGCATCATCAGTGAACTACAACAACTTGGACACACATATCCACAGAAAGAAGTGCACCTGAAGATCTTGAGAGGCCTACCTGAAAGATGGAAGATCATCACATCAGTAATCAGAGGGACAACAAATCTTACAACCACTGATACCTTAACTCTAATGTCTCAACTAAAGGCTCATGAATTTGAGTTGAACGGTGAAGATAGTGCACCAGCAGAGGCACATAAGGCCAGTGCACTGGTTGCACCCCAGCAAAGTCAAACAGCTGATGCAAACAACTAAGAGACACATGAGCTGAAGGAACATGTAGCTTTACTAGTAAAATGTTTTGACAGGTTTAGCAAGAAGAAGCAATTCAAAGAAGGTTCATCATCATTCAAGAAGTCTAGCACAAGCAAAGACATGAAGACAAAGGATGATGAATACAGATGCTTCAATTTCAAGAAGAAAGGTCATTTCAAAGTTGAATGCCCTGAAGAAAACGATAAAGATGAGGACAAGAGGAAGTACAAGACAACTGAAAAGAGAAAGAGCAAGAAATCACTCAAAGTTGAATCTAGCAGTGAAAAGAATGAAGAATCATCTGAAAATGATTCTGATGATGATGATGAAGCTGACAGCTCACATAATGAAAAAGCCTACCTATGCCTTATGGCTAAATAATCTAATGAAACTGAGGTAACTTCTTGCCCATACTCATCATCAAGTGCATCCACATTTGACACTGCACAATCTTCTTCTCTTCCACTAGACTCTGCAAAACCTAATTCAAAATCTCAGGAGTAAGTTTGATGAAATTGAGTTGAATCATGAAATTCTGGAACAAGAGTGTGAGAATCTAAGAAAGGAGAATAAAAGATTAAAGAAGGAACTGGACAAAGTAAAAGCTGAAAAAACTAGTAAGGAAATTCACTCAACTGATCAACAAGTAGTAGATGATCACTCATCCAATGTTGAAAGATCAGCTGAGAAAATTTACCTACCAGTCAAGTTCACCACTGCACCACTGAATGCACCAGCTTACAAACCCTAAAAAAGGTTTGGATCTATATCTGGTCTTGGCTACAACAGTCAGAATGAGAATAGAAACAATGGATAACACAATTCTGAATCTAGGACCAAGAATGGACCAAAGTTCAGAAAAGGAAAGACCATAGTTTCAACCACTCATCCAACACCGGTGAAGTCAAAACCCAGTGTAGTGAAACAGCAAACCAAACCATCAATTCAGTCAACCAAAAGCAAAGGTTTTCTAAAAGTTAAAGGAATACTTTGCCCTTCAGAAGATGATTGGAATGTTGCACCTCCAAAATACAAGAAGACACCATTTCATGCCATGCATCATGTGTTTAAGAAAAAAACAACCAAGGTTTGTTCCTAAACACAAGAAGCAACATAGGTTTCCTACTGCATATTGGAAAGTGAAAAAGGATGCAAGTGCACCAAAAAGTGGAGAAAAGTATTAGAATGTCTTCAGTAGAAATATTAGAAGCTATTCTGCCATTCCTTGTACATATGAAGTTGATGACTTTAATTATCCAAAAAGAAGATCATTTGAATATACACTTGGAGTGGGAGGCATGACTGCTAACAGGTATGGACCCAAACAGTGTTGGGTACCTAAACATACTTAATTTGTTTTGTAGGATGTCTGGTACATACACAGTGGACGTCCAGACACATGAAAGGAAACAAAGGATGGCTCACTGACTTTAAAGCTTTTGATGGACCCAAAGTCACCTTTGGAGGCAAAGAAAACCCTGGTAAAATTTTTGGGAAGGCATAATGCTCAAAAACAACTTGAAGATTCAAAATATGGCCTATGTTAAAGGACTGAACTTCAACCTACTGAGTATTAGTCAATTCTGTGACAAAGGCTACAATGTGCACTTCAACAAGGAAGGATGTAAAGTGATTCACAGCCAAACCAACACAGTTGTACTTGTAGAAAGAAGAGAAGACAACATGTATGTAGTAGACTGGAAGACAGCAACAACTGAAACATGTTTGCTTGTCAAAAATAAACAGACGGTCAGCTGGATTTGGCATAGAAGATTAAATCACCTAAATTTCAAGACTATCAACACATTATGAAAAAACAAGTTATTTGAAGGCCTGCCAGAGAACACATTAAAGAAGGAAAGTCTCTGTGATGCATGTCAGAAAGGAAAACAAATCAAAAGCTCCATCAGATCAAAGCCCTATCAAACAACAACAAGAATTTCGTGATCTTCTCAGATATGGATCTTTTGGACCGATCCACACGATCAAGATAAAAGGAAAGAAATACACTCTAGTAGTGGTGGATGACTTCTTCAAATACACCTGGACTATATTCATGAACAAGAAGAGAGAGACACTCAAGAAGTTTCCAGATTTGCTAAGAAGAATTCAAAATGAGAAGGAACTGAAGATCATCAAGATCAGATCAGATAGAGGCACTGAGTTTCTAAATGAAATTATCGAAACTCATTGTGAAGAGAATGCGAGATTACATCAACTATCAGCAGCAGGAACTCCACAGCAAAATGGTGTAGTAGAAAGAAGAAATATAACTCTCAAAGAAGTAGTCCAAACAATGATTGCAGAAGCATGTTTGCCAATGAGATTTTTAATCAAGCGGCAAAGAAATCGCATGATATACTCAAAACAGATCAATCATCAACAAACATCATGGAAAAACTCCATATGAAATATGGAATGGAAGAAAACCTAATATATCATATTTGCATATGTTTGGATCAAATTTTTTTGTGTTGAACAGGAATCAGTTACACACTTTTGATGAAAAAGCTGATGAAGCAATCTTTATGGGATACTCAGAGACCAGCAAAGCATTCAGAGTACTCAACAAAAGGACACTGGTGATTGAAGAACCAATTCATGTAGTCTTTGATGAGTCAAAAACACAAATGGTGAAAGCCTTCAAGAACTTGAAGAAGCAGGACCAAGACAAGTCTACATGAATACAACAGTACCAACTACTATTCTAAATCACAATTTTGGGAATCAAGATGAACCACCAGTCAATACAACAGAAGAGGTACCAACACAAGAGCATGATGCTGATACACAAGCTGAAGTTGTGGAAGCACCAAGTCAAGAACAACTTCAACCAGATCTCAACTGGCTAAGAGATCATCCTGTAGATCAAGTCATTGGAGACATTCACACAGGAGTCAGAACAAGAAGACAACTGGAGCTTATTCTAACATGTTTTCTATCTCAAGTAGAGCCCAAAACAATAGATGATGCAATCCAATATGCTGATTGGATTACAGCCATGCAAGAAGAACTAAATGAGTTTGAATGAAATAAGGTCTGGGAACATGTTGACAGACCAGACATATCCAACATCATTGGAACGAAATGGGTATTCAGAAACAAGAAGGATGAACAAGGAATTGTCGTCAGAAACAAAGAAAGGCTAGTTGCTAAAAGCTACTAGATCTCAAGCAGAGGGAATAGATTATGATGAGACCTTTGCCCTAGTAGCAAGATTGGAAGCAATCAGACTCTTTCTAGCTTTTCTAGCCCACAAAAACTTCAAAGTTTACCAAATGGATGTCAAGAGTGCATTTCTGAATGGACTTTTGGAAGAAAAAGTATATATGGAACAACCTCCTTGTTTTCAACTTAAAAGGAAAGAAGATAAGGTGTACAAGCTCATAAAGGCACTATATGGACTCAAACAGGCACCCAGATATTAGTATGAGACACTATCACAATTTTTCGTCAAGATTGGACTCAAAAATGGAACTATAGATAAGACTCTTTTCAAATTAAAGGAAGGAACAAGCACCCTGTTAGTACAAATCTATGTTGATGACATTATCTTTGGATCAGAGGATGAAAAGTTGTGTGAGAAATTTGCAAACCTAATGAAGAGCAAATTTCAGATGAGCATGATAGGAGAATTAAATTACTTTCTTGGGCAACAAGTAAAGAAAATGAAAGATGGCATTTTCATCAATCAAGCCAATACACTAAAGATCTAATTCAAAAGTATGGTATGGACACAAGTGGCATAGCAGATACAGCAATGTGTGCAAGAGTCATTCTTGGAAAAGATGAAGCTAGGTTAAGATGATGCATCTGTGTATGCAACATTCAACGAGGAAGTTCTACCCTATGCCTCAGGAATGACTCTCTAAATCTTCGGATCAAGAGAAATAGGATAGATTCTCTTTCTAGTAAGAGATGGTCAGGTTATTGAACGTAAAATTTGATCGAATCTTAGATTCGGCGGTTAACAAAGCAAGTTTAGTATGTCCTTTAGTATTTTGAGAGAACGAGGAATAATATGCGGACATATTCATGTGTGAACATGGATATGTGTGATACACTGATTTTGATTTTAAGTCAGATTGAGGATGATCGTTAAGTCGATCTCGGGCTTAGTGTTTACTCGTGTTGAAGCTATTGCCTGGAGGAATCCAGGAATGCCAACTCGACTTTAACTAGTTGGGTGATTAGCGGCTTTTGTAGTAGCTAGAGAGGCGATATAGCTTAAGGATTTCCTTTTCATATCTGGGAGTGATTCTAGATTTGGAAGCCGATACCACATCATTGTGCAAACGATGAAGGGGTAGCTTATAAGGTTTTTCGAAATCACTAGAGGTCAAAAGCATATTGGGAAGGTACCACATGATTAGATGGACCAGTAACGTTTCGATTCTACGGATCGTCTCGAGCCGACAACCTGACTAATCATTAAGACCCATGATATTTAGATGTAGGTACTCCCCGAGTCACTGACCTATCCTACGACGGCACACTCGGAGTGTACTTTATCATCTGAAATGGTTATGATATGCTTAATGGGTACTAGAATACGGGATGGGTCTCCATTGCTTTAGAGCAACTCGGAGATGTAGTTTGTTGTAGTTTAAATAGGGTGTGCTCTAAAACAATTAATCACATGTTTTCGTGCAAGTGGGAGATTGTTAGGTGTTATGCCCGAAAGACAATTTTGTAATTGTTTTATTTAATGAATGAATTGACATTATTATTCATATTTATTATTATCATATTCACCGATGTGACAATAGTATTTACACTACAGAAAACCCTAAAGTATATCGTTTATGTAATCATTTAACTCAGTGTATGGGATATACACGGGAGGATTGAGTTAGTGAAGATGTACTTAAAATACAATTAGCCCGTAGTGAAGTTAATCAAGAGTATCGGGTCACTCCTTTAACGTGCTATTACTGCGCCCAGAACACAATAGGTGTGATTGTCTTATCCGGACTTTCGGTTAAGAGAACCTGGTGGGGCATTTATATGTGATAGATATATCATATATAAATTTGGACCGATTTGATTAGAGTTCACTTATATAATTCGTAATCGAGAAGTCTTATCGAATCAATCGATGATCATATTTATGGATATATCTTAATCTCGAGGTGATCACGAGTCAACCGCTTGAATCAGTATGAGGTTTGACTTGACGGTTAAGGATTACACTGAGTCCGTGTTCTGAATTACCCCATCTTGGCATTGTACTGGATTGAGTGAGTAGTCTGTGTTATCACATATACGGAATCCATTCCTTCCATTTATGGAAGTAGATAGACAGTTCCCTGATTTGTTAATCCTAGAAACTGATCGATCGTACAAGTTTATATTACACTGATTAGCTACCAGTGAGTTGTATGAATTAGTTGATCACTAGGGGGTTAATGGTAAATAAGGATAAGAGGTTCTGAAAAGGGTTAACGGTAACTTCCCGATTTAGAATGAACAGTCTATGGAGGATTAATCCATATGTAATGATTATATCAATGGACGCTTATTATCATTCTCGTGAGGAGATAAATATAATCTCATAATCGGAGGAGTGCAGTCACGAGATTATGGTGGCATATTCCCGTGATTGATTTATCGAATATAATTATTCTGTTCATAAGATAATTATTTATTTGATTTATCGGAGCCGCTGATTATTAGTCCATGGTCCCCGACGTGCCTCCAATATAGCATAGCTATTCTCGGACGTCGAATCCTGATAATATTAATTTAGTTCTTATTAGAATTTAATTAAAACGATATGTGAATTATTTGTTTAGTGGACTATTAAATTAGTTGGGCTGAATAATTAAATATGTGAAAAAGACATTTTTCATAAACTTGGCCCAATGTGTGTGTCATGGCCGAAATCCAACCCTAGGAGGTAGGATGCAATTTTCGGCCATAGAGTGTCTTAGGGAGCAAGAGATTGTTTTCTTGTGTATTAATAAGACATGTGCACAAAATATTTATTGGATAAATATTTATGGTAAGAAATAAAGATAAATATTATTTCTAGATTTGTTCTAGAATATTTTGGGATTATATTTTATTTATTGGATTTATTTATTTGCAAAATCAAAATCCTTGGAGGACAAGGATTACTCTCCTATATAAAGAGAGTTCTCCCAAGCCTAAAAAGACACAAAATTCGACTATCATCTCTTAAAGAGAGGATAGATAAATTTCGGCCAAGAGGGTGAGAGGGAAAATCTTGGAGGTTTTCCGGGTAGCATATCGGAAGGATTCGAGACAAGAATTTCCTTCCACCGGGAGTTGCTCGGATCACACGTGCGGAAGATCGTGGTGCTCTTCACACTATCCTTTGTTCTTTCTAATTGCGGTTCTTCTACTTGGATTTTGGGATCCAAGAGGTATGTTCTACAACCCCCTTGTAGAGTAGATCTAGTTATTTTATTACGTGTAAATTATAGATCTAAATCCTTAAATCGCTTCCGTTGCGGATCTAGATCCACAAACTCTACCGGGAATACAAACTTATCAACTTTCACCAGGACATCCTCCACCACTCCACACGGTTGTTTCATAGACCTTTCCGCTAATTGAAGGGTTATAGATGTTTCATTCAACTCTTTCATACCTAACTTATGAAATATGGAGAGTGACATTAGATTGACACTAGCTCTGAGATCACACAATGCTTTATTTAGGCATACTCCAACAATTGTGCATGGTATGAGGAGGCTCCCAGGATCTTTACACTTAAGAGGCAGTTTGCATTGTAAAACAGCCGAGCATTCCTCGTTAAGGCAAATAGTCTCAAGGTCTAACAACTTCCTTTTGGTAGAGATTGCTTCCTTCAAGAATTTCGCATACACTGGCATTCCGGCCAGAGCTTCTACCAAAGGTATGTTCATTTGCAACTTCTTAAACATTTCTATGAACTTTTTTGTAACGCACATCATCATTATTGGGCTTATATTTCCTAGGGGATATGGTAAAATAGCAGGATTAATAGTTACAGTTCGTGAAGACATACCTGGTGACTGCTGCTGCTCTGCCTGCTTGTCTGCTGAATGTTCAACTCCCGGTATACCGGCCCCTATTTTTCTCCAGATTCTGCTGCGTTCTGCTGTTGACTGTTTCTTGATCCTTCCTGGTCAGTTGGTATAACTGGTCCAGGAAGTTCCTTTCCTCTTCTAGTCATAATTGCATTCATGTCCTTCAGGTTCTTCTCAGTATTACTTGGAAATCCCCCCAGATGATGGTCTGACACTTGTTATGCTATCTGTCCCACTTGGTGCGACAGATTCTGCACTAAGGCTTCTGATTGGTCAGGCTTGTATCATTATTCTGACAATATGTGGTGAAGTTTGTATTCAGGTAAGTCATGGATTTCATAAGTTGATTGACTGTGTCGGTAATAGTTGAGCTCATTTTATCCATGGCTGCTTCCCAACCGAGATTTATTGTGACAGTTTGAGTGAAATTTGTCTAGCTAAGGATCAGGTTCATCATGAGAGAACCAAGCATATTGATGTGAGGTATCATTTTCTTAGGAATGAGAAGAGGGTAGTAGTGAAGAAGATCAGCACCAAGGAGAACCCTGCTGATATGTTCACTAAACCAGTTCACCAGAGCAAGTTTCAATTGTGTCTGGACTTGCTGAATATTAAAAGCTTATAATCTGGAAATCAAGAAACTCAGGTGAGGGCAGGTCAGCTGAGTGGAATTTGTGGAGAAATCTTTTACAATATATCTGGCATTGACCAATGCATCTGGTACAAGTACATCTATTTGTGCAATCTGGTTGACTGTGAATGAGGGTTCAAGTCAAGGTGGAGATTTGTCAGCAAAGTGACTTAATTAACCTCTACATCTGGTGGAACTAATCTGGAAGTCAGCTGAGTGATGGGCAGCTGATAAGTGTATTCAAGTCTGTGTGTATCAGCAGGGTGAAGTCTGCTGAGACCTTCTGTCTTGTCAGCAGACTTACTGAAGTCTGCTGGAGTGTTGAATACAACTGAGTTCTAAAGCAGGGCAATGATCAGCTGAGTTGGGATCAACAGAGTGACACAACATCTGGGGCATTTAAGGAAAATCCGACAAAGATCCTTTGACGGCTAGGTTTTAGGGATCTGTGCCAATAAATACCTTCTGTATTGGTCATTGTAAAGTATTTAATCCATCTGGATTTCAGTGCACAGTAAAATGTCTCTTTTCTATCCGTGGAGTAGTCGACACAACTCTAGAAACCATGTTAAAGCTTGTGTTCATCGTGTTTCTGTTATGTTTATGTTAGATTGCATCTGTTAATTTATTTATCTTGCATCTGGATTCCTTATCCTGTTATAACAGTATCAAAGTAGACACTTCCAGATACGAATTAGGGTTAGAAAGTAGTTCATCAGATCATAGTCTGGCTATCTCTTTTATTTAATTTAAACTATTTGTTGTGTTTTTTTAGTTGTTAGAGCCGACGATCTGAAAAATCACCACGTTCAGTAATAGTGTTGACCTAAACTAGAAATGAGACCTACATTGATATATAATTGACCAGATTCCTCGTGAGATACAATCTTACTCGCCATTTATAGTACAACCGACTCACTACCTTGTATAGTGTAAAACGGTCATCAAATGCATTCTATAATTCAAACCGACGTTCATAACAAGAGATACAATTCATAAGTAAAAAGACAAACTTGAAAGCTCAGTTTTATTATATTAAGTTCAAATCACCATATTAGTTCACAAGTCGAATATTGTGACAACGCGCAGTGTAGGTCTCATTGATTAATGCAAGTCTAATCATGTTCAATAACATAAATATACGTTGTGCCAATTGTTACGAACAGATTACTCCTCATCATCGTACACTATGCATTGTTATTACTCTTGTGAAACCCGGACGCAACTGCATACAATTTGTATGCATTCTTCATCATCTTGTCATGTTCCATCCCCAATAGCACTTTCACAGATGCGTGTTCCGAGAAGGTTTCTGACAATAGGAGTGAAACTGCTTTGAACCCATTTTCTTGGCGATGTATTGGCATTTGCTATTGCTTCAACATTAACTGTGTTATCCTCAACTTCAAAAAGCATTATGCATCCAGAAATTATTTTAAATATGGTCATAAACTAAAGAGAAATCAGCAGCCACTATGTATTTGCAGTGGGATTGAAACAAAAGCAAGAACAAAGGATTTGATCGTGCCTAAACAGATGAAAAAGAAAAAAATCGAAAAAAGAACGGGGAAATTAGCCTTATAAGCGAGGCTGAAAA
Organism: Gentiana macrophylla; assembly: GCA_026214975.1. NCBI lineage: Eukaryota > Viridiplantae > Streptophyta > Magnoliopsida > Gentianales > Gentianaceae > Gentiana > Gentiana macrophylla. The sequence continues at coordinate 57,315,813 of CM047808.1, read as the reverse complement.
TTTTTCCTTTTTAATACTCCCTCTGTCCCATTTTATTTGTCCTTGTTCTTTTTCGATTTGTCTCAAAATAAGTGTCCACTTTGGGCATTTTTTTTATAAAATTTCTTCACATGCTTTTCTCTCTTTACAATATTTACCATAAAAAGTGTGTAGCATTAAATGCTCCAACAACTTCATCAAGGACACACATGTAAAAATACAGGATCATTTAATGAGATTCAAAGCATTCACTACGCTTTGTGAAAATTCAAATGATTGAGGGTGACCCGGATACGTCCACGTGTTGTGCATCCAGAACCACACTTGACCCGGAAGTAGAAGCAATGGTGTACAGATCAGAACCCGGAAGTGAGGTCATGACTAGGGCAGGCCTCTAGTCATGACGGCCATAGTTCACGACCAGGGCAGGTCCTTAGTCGTGTCGGCCATAGTTCACGACCAGGGCAGGTCCCTAGTCATGACGGCCATAGCAGATCCTTGGCCGAGAAGGAGCAGATCAGAGATGTGCACCTGTACAATGGAAACCATTACGCTTAAACGTGAGGCGTGGGTAGAATACATAACCACCCACTAACTCCACTTTGATGCATAATCGCTTGAACTACGGTTGGGCTTGATTCCAAATTTATATTTGGATACGTAGGCAGCATAATTTTTAAGTTCAGTCCATATCAAAAAAATACAACTCTCGATTTCATCCTAGAACAAGAAAGTTTCATAGAGCCTTTATACAAATCAATCCGAGTTCGATCATTGGCGCTAGAAGGAGGGTATTTTCTTGTCTCTAGTGGCAAAATTATAGAGTGGTTAACAACATGAAATCTAAGAAAACTCAGCAAGAAAAGGATCTGGCAAGTACAACCCAAAGTGTAGAAGACCTGCAGGAAATTCTTCAGGAGCATGATGCTGAAAAACAACTAGAAAATCAACAAGATGCACAAAATCCGGCCAGCTAGGCAGGCCCTAGTGGATGCATTAAAAGAGATGTGGGCTGTTGAATTCCAGGCTCTTTTAGACACAATACGAAAAGGAAGATAAGTAGCAAGAAATCTTGAGGAAAATGAACTGCCTCCATTAAAAGGACCATCCCCAGTAAAAGAGAAAGACGGTTTTAAGATGCGGCTGAGTCCAGTTGCCGAATTATCAAGAGTAAAGCTCGTCAAGCGAATGAGGCAGCAAGGGATGAGTTTGAGGCTATACTGAAGGATGAAGAGGACGAATTTAATTTGGCCTCACCTTTTGCAGAGTATATTGATGCTTATCCCTATCCCAGAGGATTTAAGATACCAAAAATCAGTTTATACGATGGTACAAAGGACCCTTATGATCATATGCATCAATACATAGCGCATATTCATTTGTACAATGCTCCAGACGAGATGAAATGTAAGGCATTTCCAGCACTCTTATCTAGGAGGGCTAGAGATTGGTTCAATAAATTACCAGCCAGATCTGTAACCAGTTTTGCTGTTTTTACAAAAAAGTTTATGAGTATGTTCATTGCTGCAAGACCTTTTCAAAGGAACGTCACTCATTTGCTCACTATTAAGCAAAAATCTGATGAAACCATTTTGCAGTTCATTATAAGATTCAACACAGAGTCAACCCAGGTGGCTGACGCAGATGATCGTTTTTTGGTAGCCTCATTCGTAGTGAATTTGCGAGAGGAGGTTACATGCTAAGTTAAATGGAAAAAATCCCAGAACCATGGAGGAATGTTTAGCAATTGCCTTTAAGCACTGTCAGGGTGAGGAAGCCAACCATGCTAAGCGCGAATTAGAAAAAGAGGATCACAAAAAAGGCAAGTCATAAGAGAAATCTGATAAGAAACGCAAATCAGTTTGGGACAGAGTCCAGGCACCTATAACTGATAGGTTGGGTAAGAATGGTACTCTGCAGGACAGGGATTGGATACCTTTGAATAGATCACGAGAACAAGTTTTAGCTATCATGGAATGCAAAGGCATAGCACGAGTTCCACCCCTTATGAGAGGGCCAAGAGAAAAAAGAGATCAGACAAAATTTTGTAAATTCCATCAGGATATTGGTCATGATATAGAAATGTGTAGAGAGCTGATCACGGATATTGATGATGCGGTCATGGAGGGTAGAATTGACGAGGTTGTTGATAGATCTCGAAATGAAGAGCCCATAGGGCGCAGAGAATTCAAGGGAGGGAACCATCAGAATGATATGAACAGGAATAATGAACAGAGGAGGCACAGGAATCAGTCCCCAGATCATGAGGGCCAGATCGACAACAGACCAGTTAATACCATTAACACAATCATGGGAGGTCCGAAGCGATCAGACCAGAAGGAGGAGGGGATAATAGATCCTGTGAAGCAGGATCAAGTTTCTGGTAAACGATAGAAAGTATCATGAGTGGTAAGGTACGCACCAGACCCATTACCACTTGCCATTAATAATGAAGGGTTAGTTATTGAAGCTGACATCAGTAAGAATTGGGTAAAAAGGATTTGTGTAGATATAGGAAGTGCTGTCAACATTCTATACTACAGGGCCTTTTAGGCCATGAAGTTGAAGGATTCAAACCTAATTCCAGTATCCACCCCTCTATTTGGATTTACAGGCCAACCTATCCACCCTATGGGTATGATTACATTGCCTACAACCTATGCAAGTTGCCTAAGGGCAGGACCATAATGGTGAACTACATTGTTGTTAAGGCACCGTCGGCATATAATGTTATTATGGGAAGACCAGCCATCATCGATCTACGGGCAGTTATCTCGTCAGCACATAACAGCATGAAGTTTCCCCTCAATTCTGGATCAGTTGAAATAAAAGGAGATGTGGAAGTATCTAGGAGCTGTTACACATCTGTAGTCGATGAAAGAAAATCTATTCAACAGTAAAATTTGGAGGAATTATTGCCAGAGGAGGATAAGACCTGGGTATGTACAGACCAGACCGAGGCAATTCAGGTCGATGAACAGGGATCAGATTCAGTGGTCAATATAGGATCCTAGATTCCAGATCCACACAAAAGGGCTCTTACAGATTTACTTAAAGAGTATAAGGATGTTTTTGGGTTCCTGGACGCTTATAAAGGATATCATCAAATCTTTATGGACCCTAAAGATGCAGAAAAAACGGCCTTCATAACTGATTTTGGTAAGTATTACTATGTGACCATGCCATTTGGATTGAAAAACGCAGGTGTCACTTACCAAAGAGCAGTCAATCAAATTTTCCGTGCTCAAATAGGCAGATCCTTGGAGGTTTATGTGGATGATTTACTGATCAAAAGCAGGTCTTTAGATCAATATTTACATGATGTAAAAGAAGTTTGCGATGTACTCCGAAGTACAAAGATGAAACTGAATCCAAAGAAATGTACATTCGGCGTCAGATCTGGAAAATTTCTAGGATACATGATCTCAAAGGAAGGGATTAGAGCAAATCTTGATAAGTTGAATGCTTTAAAAATGATGCCACCACCTACCAACATCAAAGAAGTTCAAAGGTTGACGGGTAGGTTAGCAGCTCTGAATAGGTTCCTTTCACGATCTGCACAACGATCATTGCCTTTTTTCAAGATTTTGAGGAAAGCTACCCCATTTCAATAGGATACGGATTGTCAAAAATCTTTCGAGGAATGGAAGAAATATCTGTTGGAATTTCCAACTTTAACCTCTCCTCTGGAAGGAGAAGTTTTGTATCTTTACTTGTCAGTCTGTGATGAAGCCATCAGTGCTGTTTTGGTCAGGCAACAGGGAACATTTCAGAAACCGGTATATTACACGAGCAAGGCATTACATGGACCTGAAGTGAGGTATTCAGAGGCAGAGAAGTTAGTCCTAGCATTAGTCCATGCATCCAAGAAGTTAAGATCTTACTTTCAAAGTTATCCAATCATTGTCCTAACTGATCAACCTTTGAAGTAAATACTAAGCAGGCCTGATACTTCAGGTCGTCTAGCCAAATGGGTTGTTGAATTGGCAGGTTACGATTTGGAATACAGACCAAGAACTGCTATCAAAGCTCAAGCATTGGCAGATTTTTTAGCTCAAGAGAAATCCATTTCTATTGATCAGCGTATATGTCCCAAGGAATCAGGCCAATGGAAGTTGTTCATTGATGGGGCATCTAGTAAAAGTGGATCAGGAGCAGGTCTCCTCCTTATCAGTCAAATGGGTGAAGAATTTCCCTATGCATTACACTTTAAGTTTCAGGCAACTAATAATGAAGCTGAGTATAAAGCGTTGATCACAGGATTGATCTTAGCTCTGAAATTGGGAGTTCAACGTCTTCAAGTCTACAGTGACTCTCAATTAGTGGTCAATCATATAAAAGGAGAATACGAGGCAAAAGAAGAACCCATGAAAAAATATTTTTCTCCGGCCAAGTCAAAGATTGAACAATTTCAAGAAGACCAGGTGGAGCAGGTCTCTAGATCGCAGAATACTCGAGCAGATGCGTTGTCCAAGTTGGCTTCAAATTTCCTATCAGACAAAAAAGTCTTGATTGAATAGATAGATCGACGCAACTAAGAGATGTCCAAAGTACAACCGGTTACACAGAGGGAAACATGGATGGATCCAATTGTTATATATCTGAAAAATGGACGAATGCCTGAAGATAAGCGGCAGGTTCGTAAAATCCAACGTTTTATAAGACAGGTATGCCCTCTTTAATGATGTTTTATATAGCAAATCATTTATATCTCCATGGATACGATGTGTCACCATTGAGGATGGCAACTATTTGTTGAGAGAAATCCGTCAAGGGATCAGTGGAAATCACATAGGAGCAAGAGCATTGGCCCGAAAGTGCAGATTATTTGGCTATTATTGCCCTAAAATGCAGCAGGACGCAGAGGAGTTGGTATTGTCTTGTAGGACATGTCAAGTTCATGGCAACCTATCCCATCTTCCGTCAGAGAACCTAACCCCTATTATATCAGTTTGGCCTTTCGATCAGTGGGCGTAGATTTGGTGGGACCATTGCCTAAAGCACCAGGAAGTTTCCAATTTCTAGTAGTGGCTATTGACTATTTCACTAAATGGGTAGAGGCTGAAGCATTAACTACCATCACAGCCAAACTGATTCAGAAATTCTTATGGAAGAACATCATATGCAGATATGGAATACCTAAAGTTATAATTTCAGACAATAGAACCCAATTTGAAGAAAGAGGAGTTAGGGAATGGTGTTCCGAATTGGGTATAACCCAACACTTCACTTATGTTGGTCACCCACAAGCCAACGGTCAGGTGGAACAGACCAACAGGCAGATTAAGGTAGGTCTCAAAAAAGATTGGAACAAGAAGGAAGCCATTGGGTAGAACATCTACCTAACATACTGTGAGCCTACAGAACTACTCCGAATACATCATCATGTGAAAACCCATTCTCCCTAGCATATGGATGTGAAGCTGTGATCCCAGCCAAAATTGGCCTACCATCTCCAAGAACAATCTTGTATGACACTCAAGTACAGGAACATGAATTAAGGCATGCAAAAGATGAATTAGAAGAGAGAAGGGACGTTGCTTTGATACAAATGGCTAAGTACAAACAACAAGTGTCTCAGTACTATAACTCAAGTGTCAAACAACGTTATTTCAAGGTTGGTGATCTGGTTTTGTGTAAAAACGAAGTCAGCAGGCAAGAATCAGGTGGAAAGTTGAGTCCAAACTAGGAAGGATCTACCCAGATCATCAAAGTGCGCGGAAAAGGAGCATACCCGTTGGAAAACAGTACAGGAAAGACAATTCCCAGAAGTTGGAATGCGGTTAACCTGAAAAAAATTTATGTTTAAGGCAAGTACTTATCGTTTTGTTATTTTGCAAATTTATAATGCACTGTATTATATTGTTAAACCTTTTTGAATTATGTTGAATGAAATGGTGTTTGCTGTAATACAAGCCTGTTTAAAAGCTCTTATAAAAAGAGAAATATTTATTTAAGTCTGAAAAGTCAGATCACTTTAAGACCTCAGGTCAGGTCTTAAATTATCAGACCTCAGGTCAGGTCATTAACTCTTAAAAAGAGAAATATTTATTTAAGTCTGAAAAGTCAGATCATTTTAAGACCTCAGGTCAGGTCTTAAATTATCAGACCTTAGGTCAGGTCATTTACTCTTCAAAAGAGAAATATTTATTTAAGTCTAAAAAGTCAGATCACTTTAAGGCCTCAGGTCAGGTCTTAAATTATCAGACCTCAGGTCAGGTCATTAACTCTTAAAAAGAGAAATATTTATTTAAGCCTGAAAAGTCAAATCACTTTAAGACCTCAGGCCAGGTCTTAAATTATCAGACCTCGGGTCAGGTCATTAACTCTTAAAAAGAGAAATGTTTATTTAAGTCTGAAAAGACAGATCACTTTAAGACCTCAGGTCAGGTCTTAAATTATCAGACCTCAGGTCGTTAACTCTTAAAAAGAGAAATATTTATTTAAGTCTGAAAAGTCAGACCACTTAAAGACCTCAAGTCAAGTCTCAAATTACCAGACCTCATGTCAGGTCATTAACTCTTAAAAAGAAGGATATTTATTTAACTCTGATAAATCAGATCACTTTAAGACCTCCGGTCGGGCCTTAAAGTTAACAGGCACCAAGCCTGATTGGAACACTTCAAGGAAAAACCAAAGTATGACATGTGCTTTCCAACCAAATCACATATCATACTGGGGGTGTAATAACCATGAAATCAAATGCAAACTTAGCAAGAAAAGAAAAAGCAATCTTATAAAAATATGACAAAATAGTGCCATACCATATAAGGGGAGAAAAGAGCATCTTTATATTCCAAGCCAGCTCGTCAGAGTTCCTGAAATCAGCAACAACTTTGGCCATCTGATCAGGGAAAGCATTTTTCAGATCATTTCTCTCCACCTCCAGGTCGTCTATCATCTTTTCCATCTTGGATTTGACTTCATTGGCCGTAGCAACATGGTTTTAAAACTCAACAGTCATAGTCTTCAGCTCCTCATCCTTTTCCTGCAACTGATTAGTTAGAGCAATCTTCTCAGCAGCAGAAGTGTTCAACAAATCTTCATATTTTGCTTTCCATTCAGATAGGGACTTGGATAAATCCTCTTCAACCTTTCCCAAATTTTTTAGCCCGGAAAGTACCTCCCTGCCCAGTTTGGCACCTTATAAAAAAATAATAGTAAAAAAAAATACAGAGAGTAAAGTCAGTACATTTGAGTAAGAAAGATGGATTAGCACAACAAACGAAGGTGCTTACAAATTTGGACAGATCTTGGTTGGACCATTCCTTCCAGTCATATCTTTTCCCATTTCCCGGTTCAGTAGGACCAATACCCTCATCAACTTGGGTACCAGATCTAATACGCTTCGAGGGACGGCAGACTTCTGCAGTAACTTCCAAGTGAGAAGAATGTTGAACCACCTGGTTATCAATCGTATTTTCAGAGTCATCATCAGCCTGATCCATCTGAACTGAGGGTTCAAGTGGATGATTTTCAACAATATTGACAGTGGGGTCAGCGGCATCTGGATTAGCAATGGGATCAGAGGCATTTGGATCCCTAACAGGTGAGGCATCGTCAGCAATCTGGACGATATCGGTAAAACTGGCCGCTGCAAAATATTAACAAATAGTTAAAGGCATGCATCAGAGAAGGTACATAAAAATTCAAAATATGGAATCCTGCTTATATTGTATCTCTCCTCTGATAGCTCAATATAAGGCTCTGGACCAACGGTCTCCAAGTGGTCAGCATCGATTAAATTGAAGCTACAGTTCTTCAGACCCAGATATATGCTAGACCCTCTAATGTCTTTTAGCAACTTTTATCCAGTTTACTTTCCAACACATCACTATTCTTAGTAGAAGTGTTCCACTTACCTAAATCCCTGGCGGTCTGAGGCCTGATTAGAAGAAATATTTCTTCCAATCTGGGAAGGATTGATCAGTTTTCTTAATCAGAGGTATGCTACTCAAACTATTGGTTCTTTTACAAAAGCAATACCAGCCAGGACTATCCTTGACATGTTTACATTGATAAGAAATCCTAAAAAGCAACAATGTGAAAAGGGTGACAAAGCATCTACACCAAATCAAGAAACCGGTGATAGCTCTAATACTATTAGGGACTATCTGACCAATCCCTAGATTGTAATACCAGAGTATCTCCAACTAGGCAGGAGGAAGATGAAATCTAAGGCCGCAATCAAATTGCTCCTTATAAACCGCACAGTATCAAGAAGGAGGAGTAGCTAAACTTTTTCCAATTTCTGGTCAAATGGGGGCATAAACATCCTTATTTATCACATACCTACCGCAAATTTTAGTGATATCCGAATCACTCAGTTTGGAATCAATTGCATGACAAGCCATCATCTTTTTTGTCTCGCGGATAACCCAGAAACACTATATTCAGTCGGGGATGATTCAAGAATTGCAGGAATAACAGAAGCGATTAAATGAGGAGGTAGAATAGAAAAAAAAGGATTCTCACCAGGATTAGAGGTACCAAATTGTTCTGCATTCATAAGAAGTAAAGAAATCGCACAAGATGAAGAAGGACTTACTTGATAATTCAATGCGCAAATCGAGCAGATCTAATATCTTTAGATATAAATAATGACGACTGTTTGCAGGAGTTGATGGGTTTAATAGCCTTTCGTCAAAGGATGGGACGTTCCGACTACGCGTCGTCTAAAAAGATTGTATATGTCATTATGGTGGCGTTTGAAATAACCGAGGCAACATTGATTATGCCACCTATTTGACACATGTAGAATTGTAGTGAACTTCAGATCTTAATCCTTTTTCAAGATACAGCCACAGTGATTAAGATCTGGGGGGCTTTGATTGAGGGTGACCCGGATACGTCCACGTGTTGTGCATCCAGAACCACACTTGACCCAGAAGTAGAAGCAATGGTGTACAGATCAGATCTCGGAAGTGAGGTCCTGACTAGGGCAGGCCTCTAGTCATGACGGCCATAGTTCACGACCAGGGTAGGTCCCTAGTCGTGTGACGGCCATAGTTCACGACCAGGGCAGGTCCTTAGTAATGACGGCCATAGCAGATCCTTGGTCGAGAAGGAGCATATCAGAGATGTGCAGCTGTACAAAGGAAACCATTACGCTTAAATGTGAGGCGTGGGTAGAATACATAACTACCCACTAACTCCACTTTGATGCATAACCGCTTGAACTACGGTTGGGCTTGATTCCAAATTTATATTTGGATACGTAGGCAGCTTAATTTTTAAGTTCAGTCCATACCAAAAAATACAACTCTCGATTTCATCCTAGAGCAAGAATGTTTCATAGAGCCTTTATACAAATCAATCCGAGTTCGATCATCAAACGGGACATATATAATGGGGCGGAGGGAGTATTAAACATTTAAAATGCCTCTTAAGTGTAGGTCTATAACACATATAAGACAAAGTCATATAAACGGTATTACATTACCAACAGAGATGTCAGTATAAATACGAAGACAATGTTGGTAGAGAATTTGATTTCATGATATCTTGTATTCCGGTACCATAGTGAATTATCAACTCTCTTCCAAATACATAAACCGTTAGGGATAGATAATAAAAATATTAAAAAAAAAACACTTCAACACGGTTAGACTATACCGTAGCATGGCATATTTAAGGAAGAGATGAAAGATTTTGAACGAACCTGCGATGAAAACAATGAGCAGAAAGTAAATCTTTGAAGCCATGAGAGTCTTAGAATTTGATAAATTTTTGTTAGTGTATGTTATGAAATGCTTGTGAGTTTTAAAATCGATTTGGTTCTATTTATAACTATGAAAATGCATATTCACGATATTTAATTGAAAAGAAAAAAAGTCATTTTCTTATAAGTATTTTTAGTACACTTGCGTCTAAAGCTCTTTCAAATATCAGATTCTCTATTTTTATACTGATGCGGTGCTATTAACCTATAACTAAATGTTGAAATCTTTAATATATAACTTTTTTTTTTTTGGTTAAATGTAAATTTATAAAACCAAGGTATGCAAACTACAAGAGTTAACATCCTAGACAAAGATCTAGAGTAGTATCTACAAATGTTGAGAAGAGGTTAGATTTGTTGATTTCAAGTAGCATAAGACCCCTGAGGTTATATGCTACAAGAAACAACAGCCACTAAACCCCTATCAACACCCAAAAACAACAAAAAGAGGGGTCATGTGAGAGCATAACTCACAGAGCCTATCCCTAGGGGTGTAGAGAAAGAAAATTATCTCAAACAACCACCAACAACTACCAAAAGTAAAAACAAAAGATGTACAAAACCCTAACATCATGGGGTGAAACTGTACAAAGGAAAGGCAGCTTGCATTATATAAAAGATATGTGTCTTTATACAATGCAAAACATCTGGAATCTTCATCAGATAACCTTCAAATCTTCTCTTATTCCTCATATGCCAGATCCAGTACACAACCACAGAGACAGATCTGACCCTAGCCACATTACCATGAGAAGTTCCTTTACAATGCCATTTAAGCCATCTCAAAGAACTCAAAAGCAGTCTCCAACCTCCTATTAATGCCAAGCCATAATCTGATTTTCCCCAAATCATACAAGAAATAGGGCATTGGAAGAACAAGTGGGAGCAGATTTCATCAATCAAACCACAAAGGAACAGAGTTTATTATCGCAGTAAGAAGCCTATCAGCAGTGAGCAAACTATTTTTAAGGGTAATCCACAACATGAAACAGTGTTTAGGAGTTGCCCTAGAGTTCCATACTGTCTTATACCACCAGACTTTGGGGGCCTTCCTTCTAAAAAAATCATAAGTCGCAGCAGCATAAGCCTAGAACCAGTACACCAGGTTTTCATCAAAGAAACAGAAGAATCTGCTGAATCAGAAGCTAGCAAAATCCTATCCCTGATTCTAAAAATAGCTTTAATAATCTTGAATCTCCATGCTTAAGTTGATAGGTCCAAATACTCACTCCTCGAGGTACTCCTCACTAATCCACTTGACCCATAAAGCAAATCCTTTTGCTCGAAAATTCCATAAGATTCTCGGATGAAGTGCCAGGTTCCAAGCATCCAACTGGAAAAGACCAAGACCACCCTCAGATTTGGGTAGACAGGTCCTATCCCAGCCAACCAAAGACTGCTTGAAAAGATCACAGGAACCACCCCACAAGAATCTTCTACACATCTGATCCAATTTCAGTTTGACACTGCCAATAACATGAAAAATGCCAAGCCAAAAGCAATAAACACCTTGAATCACAGAATGGATAAGCTGCAATCTGCCTGCATAAGATAGAGAGGCACTTTTCCAATTACAGAAGTAGTTCCTCAAAGAAGTAAACATGGGATCATAGTGCCCAACATTCATTCTAACAGCACATAAAGGAATTCCAAGATATCTGATAGGAAAGACTCCTTCTTTTAAACCGTAAATATCCAATAAGTCACTTTATCATCTTTATTTAAACCAGCACAAAACATTTCAGACTTCATCATATTAGCCACCAAGCCAGAACAATCCCCAAAGCAAGACAAACAATTCATAAGAAGAGTAACTGAAATGGGATCCCCTCTAGCAAAAAGCATAAGATCATCAGCAAAAGCAAGGTGGTTAATCTTCAAACTATGACAGCCTGCATGATAATTAAATTCTGAATCCTCCCCCAGGATCCTCAACATTCTGGACAGATATTCCATACCAATAACAAACAGAAAACGAGAGAGGGGATCTCCTTGTCTCAAGCCTCTTTTACCAGGGAAAAAACCTTTCAAATCTCCATTAATAGAAACAGAATAAGAGGCAGTGGAAACACAAAGCATAATCCACTTGATAAATCTGTCAGGAAATCCAAAACCATGAAGAACATCCTTTAAAAAAATCCAATGTACAGAATCAAAAGCCTTTTTTATATCCACCTTAATTAAACATCTAGGAGCACCCCTTTTAACACCATAATGCCTAATCAGTTCTTGACACAGAAAAATGTTGTCAGACATAACTTTGCCATCAACAAAGCCAGTTTGTGCCTCATCAATAATATCAGGAAGACAAACAGAAAGCCTAGAAGCCAAAATCTTAGAGATCACCTTGTAAGTGACATTACAGCAAGAAATGGGCCTGTAATCACCAACAGAGGAAGCATGAGAGGATTTGGGAATCAGAGCAATGACAGCATGATTAATCTGTTTAAGAATAGCATCATTCTGAAAGAACTCCAAAACTGCAGCAGTAAAAGAATCCCCAACAATATTCCAGGATTGTTTAAAAAAACCAACTGAATATCCATCAGGTCCAGGGGATTTGTCATCAGAAAAAGAAAACAAAGCCTCCTTAACATCAACAAAGAAGAACTCTCTCTCAAAGAACAAATCACCGGCCGCAAAGAAGAGATTTTAGGCCAAAGATTGACCACATCTTCTTCAATAGAAACAGAAGAACCTTCAATTGCCTAATAAGTCCGAAAAATAATCAATGAAAGTATCTCCCACCGATCCAAAGAAGTAGTGAAAGTACCATCGAAAGTTGGATGTAAGAAATATGCCTCCCGGCATTATTCTTATTCACCAAAGAGTGGAAGAATTTTGTTCCCTATCACTAAGTTTCATGTACACCCCTTTAGCTTTCAGTGCATAAAAGGAGGCCTCAAGCGACTTCCAAAGTGTGACAAATCTTTTTTCGATCAAGAATTTGAGTAGCTAACAGTCGATTGGCCTCAAATTATACTCGACCCTGAGGTTGCCAAGATCCTTGAGAGCATTACCGCTTTTTGCAGTAAATATGAGCAAAGTGCTTTTGATTTAGGCTCTTGAGGGGAAACTTAAGCCTTTTCAATCTTTTACAAAGTGGAACATAGCAAGATCCAAGATGATCTTGTTCCCAACTATGCATCATCGAATGTCGTTGTAACTTTCATGTCTGCAGCCCACATATTGAAGAACTTAAAAGGTTTTTTCCTAACCACAGAATCTTCAAAAATAACTCGCAAGGAGAATGATCAGAGTGAAGACCCGGAGGATCAAAAAGCAAGAGAGTTTCGATTCCAGTCATACCAATCAAAGATTGATCATGACCCTATCAATTCTAGAAAAACACCACCAGAATTCCAAGTAAAGAACTCCCAGTAAGAGTTCATGTCAAGAAGATTAGCATCAAGACAACAATCAATACCATCCTACAACTCATAGTCGGAAGGAGCAATACCTCCCATCTTGTCATCCACAGAAAGAAACAAAGATTAAAATCACCAAGCACCATCCAGGGAGATCATAACAGACACTCGGGCCTCCTCGATAGTATCCCATAAGGATCTCCTATCACCAATAGTATGCAAGCCATAAACAAAGGTGACAATTACACTCACACCGTAAAACCGTGAACCCGACTTTACAATGAATAAATCGCACATCCATCTCCAAAACCTCCACATCAAAAACAAAGAGGTCCCAAATAACCATCATTCTCCTACTAGAATGCATGTCAAAATTGTGAACAACCTTCCAAAGAGGGATTTTCTTAGCAACAAAAGCATCTAAGTTTTTTGAGACAATTTAGTCTCAAGGATTCCAAATAAGGAAATCTGATGTCTTGCTCGAGGAAAGAGACAACAAGCAGATTGTTTAAGAGCCTTATTGAACCCTCTAACATTCCAAAACCCTATCATTTTTGCCTACCTAGAGGTGATCTACCTCTAGAGACACTATCAAATCTATTTTTAGCATTTTCAGAAACACCAGATGTGTTATGCCTGTTACCTTTCTTTTTCTTCTTAGATTTTTTTGAACCAGAAGCAGCAGTACCTCCTTTATGAGCCAAATCATCATCTTCCACCTCATCTGCCCAGGTTCCAACCTTGTCAGGGGATAAGACATCAAAAGTATTAACAACAGAGAGTAGCAGGATCCTTCCTTTGTTACTAGTGTCCACTGCTTTTCCTTTAACAGATTTGCAAGAGCAAAGCACTGTATAAAGCAGCAGCAAGCCAAAGAGACTTATCGACAAATGTGCTCTTCATCAAATTTACCATCAGCATCAAGAACAATCACTTTCTTCTTCCTGAGGATTAGGTTTAGTAACACCAGGTTTTTAGACCTTTGCCACATACAAAGCAGGAGCATCATTCTTAGTTTCATCATGACCATCATCATTGTGGCCTAGTTTGTTACAAATGGAACAGAACTTGGGCCTTTCCTCATATAAAACTGGTTGCAATAAAACCTTCCCATCATGCATAGTAATAGGGATGACAGAAGGCAATTCCATTTTCAAATCAATCTCCACAAGACATCTTGCAAAACTCAAAACTTTCCTGGAAGCAGTGACCTTATCAGTATACTGGGGACTCCCCAAAAAGGAACAAATCTTACTTAATGCCCTGTCCTTCCAAAGCCTTAGAGGTAGATTAGGTAACTGAATCCAGACTGGGACAACAGTACAAGCATCTTTACTAAAATTAAACATGACAGGCATCTTTTTTAACAGCAAAGGCTTTCCAAAAGCATAGAAAGGACCGACTGCAAGACTCATTAAGATCAGAATCTTGCTCAAACTGAAACACTATCCACCCAGAATTATGGTAATGATATCTGCATTTCCTTGGCCAAGCATTAACAATTTTTTGAACAGCATCTCTTCCTGGAAACTTGGATGGAAAGATACCTATCAAACACAGTTTTTCCAAAGAGTCATCATTTAAGTCTTCTTCTTCCAGGAAAACAGTATCCTGTGAGAGACAGTCCACATGATCAGTCAAGATAACAACTTCATCAGTGAGATCCCTATTCTTTTTTACCATTTGTACCCAAGAAGCAAAATCATCAATAGCCTTTCCAGCATTCTTTCCCAAAAAGACTTCAGCAGGGGTATCAGCAGGCTTTCCAGCAATCTCAGCAGGGGCATCAGTAGGGTTAGTACCAGTATCAGCAGGTTTACCACTAATAACTTTATCATTACTTGCAATAATAACAGGATCCACCTCTACAAGAGTCCCCTGTTCTATCACACCACCAGGTCCTAAAGTGCTAGAAACACCTTCAGAAACAGGCTCTACAACTGAGGAGCCATGATCTATCATACCATCATCGTAAAGTGCTCTACAGATGCAATTGACACTCGCCCAACAGTGCACCAACACTCTCAATTGTCCTTTCAGATATACCATCAATCTTTAAACTATCAATGGAAGCAATATCACTTTGTTTCTCAACTTCCAATAACTCAGAAAGTGTTGAAATACCTGCTGAATCACCATCAGCAGGGACAATCCTCTTCTTCAAAGTGGAGGCAGCAGGGGTGACTAACCTCCCAGATTTCAATTTCATTGCTTCATAAACTCTAGGATTGCAACATTTATAAGCAATCTCCTTTTTTTCCACCATCGAATTGCACTGTTGCTGCAAAGAGCCTCCAGAGTAAGAACAAGATCTCGCAAGTCGCACAGAGAGCAGGGGGTTCTTCAAAGGAGGCTTATCCAAAGCATTTCGATCTTCAATAGAGCCTGCAGGAAGAGCAACAATGGCTTTAGGCGCTACTACACTGTATATCACCTGAAGACTCGGCTTCATGATCCGATTCATGAACAAGTGCCATCAACAAAAGTTTTCTTATTTTTGCGAGCCATAGCTCAAAGCAGGGGCTACAAAATCAGTGAAGAGTAGAGAAGGTAGCAAGAAAGCAAATCGAACAGGTAACAAGAGCAAGAACACAGCAGAGAAGGGATTTGACAAGCTCATCCATGGAAGAGATGAAGCCGGTTGAGAGAAAACATCTCTCTAGAAATCCACTATTCACTTATATATAACTTTTAAATGATTTGAAGTCTGTATTATAAGGGGAAATTTGTTAGAATACCACTACTTTGAACCTTTATTTGTGAGAATATCATTTTGATTTAGTCCAAAGAATTTTCGCCATTTTTTTTATGGGAAATTAGGGATTAGGACACAATCTGGAATATTTTTAAGTAACAGGACAACTACAAATTTTTTATAGGGAGAAAGACAACTGCATAATTTTTATAGCGAGAAGGACAAACAGTGAATCCTGAAAATCAGTGAATATCCCCAGTGAATCCTGAAATCAGTGAATTTTGACAGTGAATCCCAAAAATCAGTGAATTTCGATAATGAATTTTGAAAATTAGTGAATTTCGAAAGTGAATTTCGGCTGTGAATTTAAACAGTGAATTTCGAACACAAGTGAATTTCGACAGTGAATAAATAGTTTTCTCATTTATGGAAAAGTTTCAAAAGACTGTCATTCTACTCAATTGATGAAATATTTCTGTCCTTCTCCCTCATTCCCCCTTTTTTTTTAAATAATCATCAATAAATAGAGTGGTAGTTGAGGAATTTACATACTTCAAAAGTGGTATTTAGGGAATGGAGTGGTAGTTGAGGAATTTACATACCTCAAAAGTGGTAGATTGGCAAATGCCCCGTATTATAAGTGCTCTTAGCCACTATTTTATTGAACACAAATTTTAAGAATGTTCTAATAAAACTAGCTAGCTAATTAAATTAACACACACATATATGTGTTTTAACTTCCTTTTATTAATAACCGAAGCGTTTTATTAAAGATTTGAGAAAAAAGGTTAATACAATGCTTTATCAAGACCTTCATGTTATACCAAAAGCCTTTAGGTTATTTTTCTTAACACAACAACATTATGTTTTCAACTTTTGAATCGACTAGGATTGGATAATCTTAAGCCATGCCTCACACCACTGACTAATCGTATGGTGTACGTATAAATTGAATAAATATAGGAACATTTCAATACCAAATGATCGAACTCAGAATGAAACGGGTAAAGTATTGGGTCTTCTTGCTCTAGGATCAAGCAAAGAGTAGTTGTTATTTTTTGTATGGACTGAACTTAAAGAATAAGCTGCCTACGTATCCAAATATATTGGAATCAAGCCCAACCATAGTTCAAGCAGTTGCTCGTCATAATGGAGTTAATGGACGGTTATGGAACCCACCCACGTTTCACGTTTATTCTTAACTACTCTTTATCCCTAGATGCATATGTCTTCGACCGCTTTTTTCGTCGGGGACCCGCCTAGTCTCGATCTCGTGTGCTTTCTCGTCTGTGGACTCGCCTCGCCTCGATCAGCACCTTTTCCAATCGCCTAGTCCATCTTGCCATACTGACTTCCAGGTCAGGTATGGCTCTATCCATTTTTGCTGGTCCTACTGACTTCCAGGTCAGGTATGGCTCTATCCTGTTCTGCTGGTCGTACTGACTTCCAGGTCAGGTATGGCTCTATCCTGTTCTGCTGGTCCGATCTATATACGCTTGACACGTGGACCTATTATGGTCACCTCCAATCAAAGCCCCCCAGATCTTAATCGATATGGTCTGGCCCTTAAAATAGATTAAGATCTGAAGTTCAAGGGTTTTCCACATGTACCATCCAGATGGCTTATCCACCATTGCCTTGGTTACTTCAAATGCCACCTTAATTGCACACGGTTGTCTCTCCAATCGATGTGTAGTCCAGACGTCCCATCTTTTGGTTAAAGGCTATTAAATCTATTAAACTTTGCAAACGCCCATCATTATTTATTGACACAGAAGTCAGATGGATTTGCTCCTTCAATTAGCAAGTAAGTCTTTCTTCTCTTTGTGTGGTTTTATTTTACTCCTTATGAATCCAGACCGGCCTGAAGTATCCAACCCCGGCGAAAATCCTCTTTTCTCCATTCTTCCCCCTCATTTGATTACTTATATTGTTCCTGCCCTTATCGAATCGCCTCCGACTGAGTACAATATTTCTGGGTTATCTGCGCCCATAAGAGCATTAAGGAGGACCTACGAGACGAAGAAGATGATGGCTTGTCATGCAATCGATTCCAAATTGAAGGATTCCGATATCACAGAAATCTGTGATAAGTACGGGATAAATAAGAACGTTTATGCCCCCATCCGACCTGCGTCTGGAAAAAGTGCTGCTACTCCTCATGCTGGGTATTGCACTGTTTATAAAGAACAGTTTGACTGTGGTCTCAGGTTTCCTCTTCCTCCCGCCTTTCTAGAGATACTTCGATATTACGATTTAGGACTTGGTCAGATAGTCCCCAATAGCATAAGAGCCATTACAGGTTTCTTGATTTGGTGTAGATGTTTTGTCACCCCCTTCACTTTGGTACTTTTTAGAACTTTTTACCAATGCAAACAGGTTAAAAAGAGTCCTGGTTGGTACTGCTTTTGTAGAAGAACTGATAATTTGAGTAGTGTATCTTTGATTAAGAAAACGGACCAATCCTTCTCCGATTGAAAGAAACACTTCTTCTTCATTAGGCACAACACCGCTAGGGATCTAGGCAAGTGGAACACTTCAACGAAGAACAGCGATGTGTTGGAGAGCAAAGCGGACAAGAAGTTGTTAAATGACATCAGGGCGTCCCCCATATATTTGGGTCTGAGGCATTACAGTTCCAATTTAATCGATGCCACTCGTCGGGAAACTTTTCAGACGAGAGATATAATATAAGTAGGATTTCCTTTTTTGAATATTTATGTTTTGTCTGAGACATGCTTTTAATTTCTTGTTGATATTTGCAGTGGCATGTTTCACAGATATCCTCCAGATTGCTGATGAGGCTTCACCTCCCGGAGGTCAGGATGCATCCGGTCCCGTCATCAACCCAGATATACCGGATCAGACTGCCAAGCCTGTTGACAGTCATCCAACTGAGTCCTCGATCGAGACAGATCCTGCTGACGGCGATTCTGAGGAGACCAATGATTATCAGATGGTTTCTCACACTGCTTTAGTGGAGACTACAGCTGAGACTAGGCGTGCTTCAAAATGTTTTAGATCTCAAGATCAAGTTGATGGAGATGTTGAGGCTTCTGAACGATCTCAAGGGGAGAGATATGATTGGAAAGAGTGGACCAATCAAGATCTGTCAAAATTTGTAAGGATCCTCTTCACAAGTAATAACCTGTCTTTTTTAGGTAATATATGCTGATTTTGCTCCCTGTATTCCTTTTTAGGGCGCCAAGTTGGGTAAGGAAATCATGTCCAGACTGAGAAGTTCTAGAAAATTTGAGAAAGACCTGGCCAGCTCGTTGTCAGAATGGAAGGCCAAATATGAAGATTTGTCGAACACTTCTGCTGCTGAGAAAATGGCTTTATCTGATGAGTTGAAGGCCAAGACTGATGAGTTCCAGACTCACACTGCTACTGCTAATCAGATCAAATCCAAACTGGAAAAGATGGTAGCCACCCTTGAAGAGGAGAGAGATAATTTGAAAAGCAAGCTGCCTGAGCACATTGCTGAAGCCCTTGCTAATTATAGGAGGTCTGATGAGCTAGCCGATAGTATCAAGATGTTATTTGCCCGAATTATCTGGTTTGGATATTCCTCAACCATTGAAGATATGAAAGCAGCAGGCCTTAATGTTGAGGCTACCAAGCTTTCCCATGCGGGCTGGAACAGAAAGGATGGATCTCAAATTTTTGAGGCCAGATTCAAAGAGTTTAGGGAAGGAGTGGACTTAGTCTCCAAGTATGGCAAAAAGCCTCCACCTGCTCAAGCTGGCTCATCATCTCAATCTCAAGTTCCCCCAAGTTCAAAGTGAAGACATTTAGCTTGTCCTCCATTTCAATTTTGATTTCAAACATTATAATTTTGCTGTTGTTGTCTTCAAATTATGTTATTCTGATTGTCTTCATATGGGACTTTTTTGAATCTTAGTGCCTCTGGCACCCTTTGCACACTCTATGCACAATCTTTATGCACAATTTATAAGATGTGTTTGCCTTTATCCTTCCCCCCCCCAAGTATGACGTGTGATTGGTCTGTGCAGCATACGTCATACTGTGGTTTTTAGCAACTTAGTTATTTCCAGACTTAATGAATTTCTTCATTTTTAGAATTATTGTCCTGACCTAAGGTCTGAAAGTTTACGACCTGACCTGAGGTCTTAAATCGGTCTGACTTTGTAGACTTAATAAATTTTTCCTTTTAAGAGTTATCGACCTGAACTGAGGTCTGAAGATTACCAACCAGACCTGAGGTCTTAAAACGGTCTGATATTTCAGATTTAGTGAAATTTTCTCTTTTTAAGAGTTATGGACCTGACCTGAGGTCCAATGATTGACGACCTGACCCGAGGTCTTAACATTGTCTGATTTTTCAAACTTAGTGAACTTTTCTTTTTTTAAGAGTTATGGACATGACCTGAGGTCTAATGATTACCGACCTGACCTGAGGTCTTAAAATTGTCTGATTTTTCAGACTTAGTGAACTTTTCTCTTTTTAAGAGTTATGACCTGACCTAAGGTCTAATTATTGACGACCTAACCTGAGGTCTTAAAGTTGTCTGATTTTTCAGACTTAATAAATTTTTTGCTTTTAAGAGTTGTCAACCTGACCTGAGATCTTGAAACCGTTTATAGCTTTAATAATTTCTCTCTTTTTAAGAGTTATGGACCTGACCTGAGGTCTAATGTTTACCGACCTGACCTGAGGTCTTAAAGCGGTCTGATATTTCAGACTTAGTGAAATTTTCTCTTTTTTAAGAGTTATGGACCTGACCTGAGGTCTAATGCTTACCGACTTGACCTGAGGTCTTAAAGCGGTCTGATATTTCAAACTTAAAAACATCTCTCTTTGAAGAGTTTAACAACGAATATATTACAACCACGCAACAAAATTCAAAAAGTTCAAAATAGTATCATAATGCATAGTAAACTTGCAGAATAAAACAATAATCACTTGCCTTAAACATAAAATCTCTTCAGATTAACTGCATTCCAACTTCTGGGAACAGTTTTCCCTTTGCTATCAGCCAACTGGTATGCTCCCTTGCCATGTACTTTGATAATTTGATAAGGACCCTCCCAGTTAGGACTCAGTGTTCCACTTGGCTCCTGCCTGCTGACTTCGTTTTTGCGCAAAACCAGATCACCAACCTTAAAGTAACATTGTTTCACTTTTGAATTATAGTACTGGGATACCTGTTGCTTATACTTAGCCATTCGGATCAAAGAAATATCCCTTTTTTCCTCAAGCTCATCCTTAGCATGCCTTATTTCCTCTTCTTGGACCTATTCATTATGCAATGTTGTTCTAGGGGATGGCAATCCAATTTCTGCTGGAATAACTGCTTCACATCCATATGCCAGTGAGAATGGAGTTTCATGTGTTGACATATTTGGGGTAGTCCTGTAGGCCCAGAGAATATTCGGAAGGTGTTCCACCCAGTGCTTTCCTTCTTGTTCTAGCTTTTTCTTTAAGCCAAGCTTGATCTGCCTGTTAGTTTGTTCCACTTGTCCATTGGCTTGTGGGTGACCAACAGAGGTGAAATGTTGTGTTATGCCCAAATCTGTGCACCATTCCTGAACTCCACTGTCTTCGAATTGAGTACCATTGTCTGAAATTATGGTCTTTGGTATCCTATACCTGCATATCAGGTTCTTCCATAAGAATTTTTGGATCTGTTTGGCTATGATAGTGGTTAATGGTTCAGCCTCCACCCACTTAGTGAAATAGTAAACGGCCACAACTAGGAATTTATAACCTCCTGGTGCTGTTGGCAGTGGCCCTACCAAGACTACGCCCCATTGATCGAAGGGCCAGGCTGAGATAACTGGAGTTAAATTTTCAGGTGGCTGATGGAATAGGTTACCATGGACCTGACATGACCTGCATGCCAAGACTAAATCCTCTGCATCCTGCTGCATTTTAGGCCAATAATAGCCAAACAACCTGCATTTTCTAGCTAAAGCCCTTGATCCCATACTACGCTCCATTGATCGAAGGGCCAGGCTGAGATAACTGGAGTTAAATTTTTAGGTGGCTGATGGAATAGGTTACCATGGACCTGACATGACCTGCATGCCAAGACTAAATCCTCTGCATACTGCTGCATTTTAGGCCAATAATAGCCAAACAACCTGCATTTTCTAGATAAAGCCCTTGATCCCATATGGTTTCCACAGATCCCCAAGTGGATTTCTCTCAACAGGTAATTGCCTTCTTCTATAGTGACGTACAACGTAACCATGGGGATATGAAGGATTTTCTATACAGGATATCATTGAATAGGGCATACCTATCAGATAAGCGTTGGATTTTGCGAGCTTGCATCTTGTCCCCTGGTAACTGGCTGTCTTTCAAATAAGCTACAATGGAATCCATCCATGTTTCCCTCTGTGTGATCGGTTGTACCTCATATACGTCATAGCTACGTTGATTTAATTGCTCGATCAGGACCTTCTTGTCTGATAGGAAATTCGATGCTAACTTGGACAGGGCATCTGCTCTGGTGTTCTATGATCTAGAGACCGCTCCATTTGCACTTCTTGAAACTGACTTATCTTCGATTGGGCCAGAGATAAGTACTTTTTCATTGGTTCCTCTTTTGCATCATATTCTCCTCTGATGTGATTTACTACCAATTGAGAGTCACTGTAGACTTTAAGTTGCGTAACTCCCAATTTTAGAGCTAAATTCAAACCTGTGATCAGTGCTTCGTACTCTGCTTCGTTATTGGTTGCATGGAAATTAAAGTGCAAAGCATACGGGAATTCTTCACCCATTGCACTTATGAGGAGGAGACCTGCTCCTGACCCGCTCTTGCTAGATGCTCCATCAACGAACAACTTCCACTGGCCTGATTCCTTTGGACTCATTTGCTGATCAATAGAAATAGACTTCTCTTCGGCCAAAAAATCTGCTAGAGCTTGAGCTTTCACAGCAGTTCTTGGTCTGTATTCTAAATCGTAACCCGCCAATTCGATGATCCATTTGGCTAATCGACCTGAAGTATCTGGCCTGCTCAGTATTTGCTTTAACGGCTGATCGGTCAAGACGACGACCGGGTGACTTTGAAAATAAGATCCCAATTTTCTGGATGCATGTACTAATGCTAGTACCAATTTCTCCGAAACAGAATACCTCACTTCAGGCCCATGTAAGGATTTTCTTGTGTAATAAACTGGCTTCTGGAGTGTACCATGTTGCCTAACCAAGACAGAACTAATGGCTTCGTCACAAACTGATAAATAGAGGTACAATACTTCTCCTTCTTGGGGTGATGTTAGAGTTGGCAACTCCATCAGATATTTTTTCAATTCATCAAAGGCTTCTTGACAATCTGCCCCCCAATGAAACGGTGTAGCTTTCCTTAAAATTTTAAAGAAAGGTAGTGCACGATGTGCTGATCGTGAAAGGAATCTGTTGGTATTCTCTGAGCAGATCTGTTAGCAACCTTTTATAGGGATCTGGAATCCACGAACCTATACTAATCACCGACTCTGATCCATGTTCCCCGATCTGAACAGCCTCGGTCTGATCTGTAGATACCCAAGCTTTTTCCTCTTCTGGCAATAATTCCTCAAGAGTCACCTGCTGTACCAATTGTTTTTCACCGACTACAGATGTGTAACAGCTCCTGGCTATTTCCACATCTCCTTTAATTTCAACCGATCCATAATTGATCAGAAACTTCAAACTGTTATGGGCTGGGGAGATAACAGCTCACAGATCGATGATTGCTGGTCTTCCCATGATGACATTATAAGCTGAGAGTGCTTTAACCACAATGTAATTTACCATGAGGGTCCTACCCTTAGGTAGTTTACCATAAGTTGTAGGTAGTGTGACCATGCCCATAGGATGAATAGGTGGGCCTGCAAATCCGAATAGAGGGGTGGATACTGGAGTTAAACTTGAGTCCTTCAATTTCATGGCCTGGAATGCTCTGTAATACAGGATGTTAACAGCGCTTCCTGTATCGACACAAATCCTTTTGACCCAGTTTTTGTTGATTACGGCCTCAATGACCAGCCCTTCATTGTTGATGACCAGTGGTAGTGGGTCCTCTGGTCCGTACCTCACTTCTCCTGGTACCTTCTGTCGCTTACCGGGATTCTGATCCTGATCTTCCATTTCCACATCTTTTTCCTGATCTGTCCGCCTGGGACCTCCCATAATCGTGTTGATGGTATTCACTGGACGGTTATCAATCTGACCGTCCTGATCTGGGGATGGGTATCTTGGCCTTCTTTGTTCATTGTTCCTTTTTCTGTCATTTTGATGTGCCCCTCTTCTGAACTCTCTGTGCCCCCTGGGCTCTTCGGTTCGAGATTTGTCAACCACCTCGTCAAGTCTTCCTTCCATAACAGCTGCATCGATGTCCCTGATCAATTCCCTGCACGACTCTGTATCATCACCAACATCCTGGTGGAACTTGCAGAATTTGGTCTGATCTCGCTTTTCCCTGGGTCCTTTCATGGGAAATGGGGTTCTCGCTATGCCTTTGCGTTCCATGATAGCCAGAACTTGTTCCCGTGATCTGTTCAACAGGATTAGGTCTCTGTCCTGCAGAGCACCTCTCTTTCCCAGTCTGTCGGTTATGGGTGTCTGCACCCTATCCCAAACCGATTTACGCTTCTTGTCAGATTTCTCTTCTGCCTTTCCTTTCTTATGATCTCCTTTTTCCAACTCGCGCTTGGCACGATTTGCATCTTCACCTTGACAATGCTTGAAAGCAATTGCCAAACATTCTTCCATAGTTCTGGGGTTTTTTCCATTTAATTTGGCATGTAACCTCCCTTCTCGTAGTCCTGCTACGAACGAGGCTACCAGAAATCGATCGTCTACATCAGCCACCTGGGTTGATTCTGTATTAAACCTTTTGATAAACTGTAGAACCGTTTCGTCGGACTTTTGCTTGATGGTGATCAAATGAGTGATGTTTCATTGGAACGGTCTTGCAGCGATAAACATGCTCATGAATTTATTTGTTAGAACCATAAAGCTGGTGATAGATCTGGACGGCAATTTGTTAAACCAGTCCCTAGCCCTTCCAGATAGAAGTGCTGGAAAAGCTTTGCACTTCATTTCGTCTGGGGCGTTGTATAACTGCATATGCGCTATATACTGATGCATATGATCATACGGGTCTTTTGTTCCATCATACGGACTGATTTTGGGTATCTTGAATCCTATGGGACAGGGGTATGCTTCGATATGCTCTGCAAAAGGTGAAGCCAGATGGAACTCGTCCTATTCATCTTCTAGAATTGTGTCCAACTCGGCCCTTGCCGTCTCATCCGCTTGACGAGTTTTGCTCTTAATAACTCGACAACTGGATTCTGCAACTTCCTTGTGACCATCCCTGTTTTCTGGTGATAACTGCCTTTCTTCTCCAAGAGTTTCTATTTTTTCCTTCCCCTTTCTCACACTTTCGAAAAGAACCTGGAAATCTTGATCTCCCATTGTCTTCAAAGCATCTACTAAGAGTTGTTTCGCCAAATCCTTAGGATTTGGTTGATCTTCTGGTTGTTTTTCTGGATTTCGTTCTTGATCTTGATCCATATTTTATGGATTGTGCGAGGTACCTGCTAGGTCCTTCCCTTGTTGAGTTTTCTTAGATTTCATGTTCACAACTCTGTTAATCTGCCACTAGAAACAAAAATGGCCCTCCTTCTAGCACCAATGATCGAACTCAGAATGAAACGGGTAAATTATTGGGTCTTCTTGCTCTAGGATCAAGCAAAGAGTAGTTGTTATTTCTTGTATGGACTGAACTTAAAGAATAAGCTGCCTACGTATCCAAATATATATTTGGAATCAAGCACAACCGTAGTTCAAGCAGTTGCTCGTCATAATGGAGTTAATGGGCGGTAATGGAACCCACCCACGTTTCACATTTATTCTTAACTGCTCTTTATCCCAGATGCATATGTCTTCGATCTGCTTTTTCTGGTCAGGGACCTGCCCTAGTCTGATCTGTGTGCTTTCTCTGTCCAGGGACCTGCCCGGGCCTGATCTGGCACCTTTTCCAATCGCCTGGTCCATCTGGCCGTACTGACTTCTAGGTCAGGTGTGGCTCTATCATGTTCTGCTGGTCGTACTGACTTCTAGGTCAGGTATGGCTCTATCCTGTTCTGCTGGTCGTATTGACTTCCAGGTCAGGTATGGCTCTATCATGTTCTACTGGTCCGATCTATATACGCTTGACACGTGGACCTATTCGGGTCACCTCCAATCACCTAAATTTCACTCGACTTATATTTTCATACTGACACTGTAGTCTGTATGCATTCTGGTATAGATATTCATGGCAAGCAGAACACGTACGTTCTTCACTAATTAAATGGACTCTAGCTTATGTCTTACACTTTAAACCCTATGGCCTTTCAGTTCTTACAGGTTTTAATTTTCTGATACTGATTAGGACTATTGTCACTTTGATTGCAAATATGTTGGCAGTTATTGTGTGTCTTGGCTCTTCTTTAGTTTGTTGGAGCTCAAACGAAACAATACCTCTTTGCGTGTCTAACACAAAGTCTGAATATCACGATAGCTAGGATGCATGATCTCAGGGCCGGCCCTCATTTTTTTTGGGTTTAAGACAAAGTCCCCGAATTGGGCCTTTTAGTTGAAGTTGTTTTAATTTTAAAAACATACTTATTGTTAGATAATTTTTCATAAATAAATATTTTGGTTATCGTTTACATACGAGTTTCCGTACGAATTAATGTTATCGCAACGAAACGTGTAAGGGTTGCATGCATTTTCGAATAGATATGTACTTACCCTTTCGTGTAAGGGTTGCATTCTTTCATCCGGTGAACAGTGACAACCCTACCCTTTCGAAAGGAGTACCTCCATTCGTTTATGGGGTACTTGCAACCTATAAAAGGCATAAGTATGCAGATTTAAAATTCATAAATTTGACAACATCATCGAAAAACTTTGAGTGTCTCGGTTTGATTCAAACAGTCCTTTGCTTGAATCAAACACCCCATTGTATCCTCGAAGAGATTTTCATTTGATCCCTTAGTGACAAATCGTGTGGGACGAAACATCTCTTAAAAGACAACGTTATTAACGTGCCTTGGAGTTTCTAATTCTCTGTCAAATCCTAAGTACTACATTTTTTCCAACACTTATGGCGTTTTTAACATCCGTAAATGCAAAAAATTAATAAAACTTGTTTGTATGTCTAATTTTATTGGGACCTTTATCGATTGGAGTAAAAAAAAGGGTCCTTTATCAATAGAATATTAAGATATTATATTAGGTTGGATCGGATTCAATCTACACGAAATTTTTTTTTTAGCGAAACATGTACCGTTGGGCCCTCCGACATCGTTGGGCTTAAGACCCGGGTCTCGCTGGCCTCACTATAGGACCGGCCCTGCATGATCTTTAACTCAATATCCCGCGTTTCATACCCAGGGATGGAACTAGGGGCTGGCTAGGGTGGGCGCAGCCCATATTGTTTTATATTTTCAGTAAATATATAAAATTCACTAGAACACTGTTACTTGTCTTAATCCAGTCTACTCGACCATACAAGTATAGTCCATTCATGATTCCATCCCTATTCATACCCAGACTAAGCACATCGAGATAGTTATTCTTATTGTTAGCAATCAAGTTTGTTCTTGCAAGTGAGGAGACTGACAGTCACATTTCTGCTTGTGATCAACTAGCTGATTTATTCACCAAATCTCTTTCCCGTGCTAAGTTTCTTCTCGTTTGAGTCATTCTCACTATGAAGTATTCACCACTTCAGAAAGAAAATGATATGGAAGAATTCTCTGTTAATTCATTCAAGTATTTTCAGCAGTATATTTGCAGGGAATATAACAACACAGATTTAACAACCTATGATACTAGATAAGATCTCTAGGTGTACCAATAGAAACATTACACTTGTTCCACTTATGTAAGGACAAGTGTCAACATTATCTTAACACCCCCTCTCAAACTGAATGTGGAAGAGTTTGAACATTCAGTTTGTCCCTGAAAGGTAGAAACTTGACTCCTGTTAGAGCCTTAGTAAACACATCAGCAGGCTGGTCATATGTTGAGATGTGCTTTACATCCAGCTTTCCTTCCAAGACTTGATTTCGAACATAGTGAACATCTATCTCAATATGCTTGGTCTTGGAGTGATGAACAGGGTTCTATGCAAGAGATTCAGCTTCTGTGTTGTCACAGTAAATAACAGGCTTCTTTGTAACTTTGATCCCAAGTTCAGTCAGCAATGACTTTAACCAAGCAATATCAGCTGCAGCATGTGCTAAGCTCCTATATTCTGATTCTGTACTGGATCTAGACACCACTTATTGCTTCTTTGAGTGCCATGAAACCAAGGATGGTCCTAAGTAGATACAATGTCCTGCTACTGATTTTCTATCATAAGGACAACATCCCCATCCTGCATCAGAGTAACCTGTGATGTCCATACTGCCTCCAGATTTGAAGTAAAAAATGTAGTTCAATGTGCCTTTGATATACCTAAGCAGTCTTTTAAGGGCCTGCCAATGGACATCCCTTGGATCATGCATAAACTGTCTCAAAGAGTTTACCACATAGGCAATGTCTGGCCTAGTGAATGTCATGTACTGGAGTGCCCCAATGATGCTCCTGTAGAGAGTAGGATTTGCCATAGGAGTGCCTTCATCTGGTTCAAAAGTTTTACCAGTTACCATTGGAGTGAGTACAGGCTTCAGATTATTCATGCCTAGCCTATCCAAAAGTTGTTGACCATAGACCTTCTGACTGAGAAACAAACCATTGGAATCTCTGTGTGCTTGCATTCCTAGAAACTGATGAACTTCTCCCAATTCTTTGAGAGGAAATTTGGAGTGTAGGAGCTTCACAAATTTTTGTATATGCTGATCAGAATTACTAGTGATGAGAAAGTCATCAACATACACTAGAATATATAATGTGACACTGCCTTCTTTCAAGATAAACAAAGAAGTGTCTGAAACTGCTTGTCTGAATCCCCAGATTAATAGCTGAGTTCTTAATTCTTCAAACCAGGCTCTAGGTGCCTGTTTGAGGCCATACAGAGCCTTGTTTAACTTGAACACATAGTTTGGTTTGGCTGCATCTACAAACCCTGCTGGTTGTGGCATGTATACACTCTCTTGTAGTTTTCCATTTAGGAAATCATTGTTGATATCAACCAGTTTAACAGGCCAGTTGTTAGTCACAGCAATGGCAAGAAACACTCTAATTGTTCCGGATTTAGCCACTGGACTGAATGTTTCTGCATAATCCATCCCCTCTTGATGTGAGTAGCCCTTGGCTACAAGTCTAGCTTTGTACTTGAGAAGAGTACCATCAGGCTTGTGTTTGATCTTAAAAATCCACTTGTTGCCAACCAAGTGATGATGTGGGGAAGGAGGCACAAGATCCCATGTGTGATTTTGAATCAAGGCACTGTATTCTTCTGCCATAGCTTTCTGCCAATTTGGCTGAGTAAGAGCTTCTGACACAGAAAGTGGTTCAGTGAGAGAATCAGATGAGCACTGCTCAGTGACAAGGGTGAACATAGGTTTAGGTTTAAAAATACCATATTTGGACCTGGTTTGCATTGCATGGCCAGGAGCAGGGACAGGAGGAGATGGTTGTGGGGGAACTGGTGGAGTGGATGGTGGTGTAGGAGTGAGTGGTGAATGTGAAGGAGATGTGGTGTTATCATGGGGTGAGTGTGATGCAGGAGTTGGTGAACTGGTGGATGAATATGGTGTTGCAGATGATGGTGAATCATGATGCTGATTAGAGCTACTAGGAGAATGTACAAGAAGTTGAGGATCAAAATTACCTGGTGAGTGGGGTGCAGCAGCAGGGGTAGGTGTTACTGGACCAGCTGGTATGGTGGTGGTAATGCTGGGGCTTGAAGTGTTGCTAGGATGCAAAGAGGATGATGTAGGATGCATGGAGGAATAGGGGAACTCATGCTCATTGAAGGTAACATCTCTGCAGATATAGAGTCTTCCTGTAGCATCAAGACATTTGTGACCTTTGTGGGCATGACTGAGACCTAGATAAATGCACTTTTGGGTGTGATATTGAACTTTGTGATTATGATATGGCCTAAGGTAAGGGAAACAGGCACATCCAAAGGTTTTGATAAGATGATAAGTAGGCTTTTTGTTGTACAGGACTTGGTATGGTGAGGAGTTATGCAAGACAGGGGTAGGAAGGACATTAATGAGGGTGACAGCATGAAGAAAGCTGTCCCACCAGTATTTTTGTGGAAGAGAGGCTTGAGCTAATAGGGTGAGGCATGTTTCTACTATGTGCCTATGCTTTCTCTCAGCCCTACCATTTTAAGCATGGATATGAGGGCAAGGATGCCTAAACTTAATACCACATTGAGCAATATAAGACTCTAGATTTCTATACTCCCCACCCCAGTCAGATTGGACAGTTTTGATGGTGGTATTAAACTGATTTTCTACCAGTTTCTTAAAGACTGTGAATGCATTATATGCTTCAGATTTTAATTTCAGGGGATATATCCATGTGAACCGACTGAATTCATCAACAAAGTGTATGTAGTAAAGAAAACTAGAAGTTGATCTAACAGGGGATGGTCCCCAGAGATCAGTGTGTATTAATTCAAGGGGATGAGAGGACTTGCTATGTGACACAGGGAAAGGGGAAGCATGAAGTTTACCATACTGACAATCATCACAAAAAGGCATTTGTTCATTGATAGAAACAATACAATCTTTAAGAACTTGATTTAAAACTCTAACAGAAGGATGACCTAGCCTTCTATGCCATACAATGGCTTCACTACTTTGATTGCTAGAAGTAATACTAAAAATAGACTTGATATGGTTGGATTGATGGGAGCTCTAAGGGTGGACATTGAGACATGGTTCAGTGAGTTTGGCTGGATGAATCTTGTAGAGACCATTTTCCAGTGTGCCTTCCAGTAACACCCTCCTTGTTGCTTGATCCTTAATATAGCATTTAGAAGCAGAAAACTCAATTAGAACAGGATTATCAGCAGTTAATTTTGAAACACTAAGAAGACTTTTATGGATTTTAGGTACATGAAGGATATTAGAAAAGTGAAGATTAGGAGTTAAAGTGGCAGATCCTGTGTGTGCAATGTGCATATGATTCCCATTACCAACCACTAGAGTGTCATTACCTTCATACTCAGACCTTCTTAATCGACACAGATTACCAAGATCGGAAGTGACATGATTTAAGCTCCAATTGCCAAAGATACCATCCCGAATCCTGTGACATTTCTGGTGCAGCAAGATAGGCAGCCATTTGCCTAGAGTTTTGCTGGTTTGCAGGATGTTGAGGCACATAATTCTCTTCATACCTGTGCCAGCATTCTATAGCAACATGTCCAGACTTTCCACAGATCTGACATGTTGGCCTGGATGCACCATTTCCAGTAGGAGAAGTAGAATTATTGTTCCTACCTCCACTTCTACCTCTTGATCTACCTCTGCCATTTCCTGAGCCTCTTCCTCTGGAAGAATTTGACTGATTGTAAGGATTCCTTCCTCGACCTTGTGCCATCAGTGCAGTAGGATGAGGCATATCCAGTGAGCCTGTTGAATTGAACCTTGCAATGAGACGTTCATGAGTAGTAAGTTGGGCTTGCACCTCTGCCCAACTCATAGACTGGATCCTAGAGGTAATGTTTACAATTGCTGACTCATATTCCTTAGGTAAACCTCCTAGAGTGGCAAGGATCAATTCTGAGCTAGAAATTGGATACCCAGCTGCAGCTAATCCATCAGAGTATCCTTTCATAACAGCAAGGTAATCGCGCATAGATCTAGCTCATTTAGTAGTTTTAGTTAAAGCATCTTTGTATTCAAGAATCTTGGATTGAGATTGACTGTTAAACAAAGTTTCAAGGGTTACCCAAACTTCATGAGCGAGTGCGACCAACAACCTTTTGTACAAACCCGCTCATCATTGATCCAAGGAGCCATCCTAGGAGAAGTTGATCAACAGCTTGCCATTCTTCATAAATAGGATTTGAGACGAATGTTTGCAGAGTTGAAGATCCCAGACTTGGAGGTCTAAGAGCTGGTGGTATGTTCGTCCCAAACAAATGATCTTCAAGCTTGTGGCCTCGAATGATTGGAAGGATAGTGTACCTCCACAGAAGATAGTTGTTCCGATCCAGCTTGACAGTGATAGTTTGTGATAAATTTGACCCAAATTGAGGTTTAGCCGGAAGGAGAAAATTGGGTGCAGATGGTGAAGTCTGTTGCAGAGTTGCAGCTGTAGAGAAGAGAGGTGGAGGTCTTGTGTATAGGGACGACGAGGTAATCCCAGTTGCTTGAACCAACGGAGAAGATGTGTATTGGTACCGAGTCGGAGTAATAATGGAGGATGAGCTGATGGAGGACATGAAGGGAGGATTTGTGGTTACTGTGATGCCGGAGGAGATAAGTCCGATTGAAGCTGTACTTATCTGAGTTGTTAAAGGTGGGTATGACTCGCCGGAAGGCTGGCCTGAAGTTGCCATGGCCGCCGGTGGCTCTGATACCAAGAAAGAAAATGATATGGAATAATTCTCTGTTAATTCATTCAAGTATTTTCAGCAGTACATTTGCAGGGAATATAACAACACAGATTTAACAACCTATGATACTAGATAAGATCTCTAGGTGTACCAATAGAAACATTACACTTGTTCCACTTATGTAAGGACAAGTGTCAACATTATCTTAACAACTTCGACAGAGGCACGGGATATCGAGAATAATAATACCAAAACAGATAAACTTATGTAGTAAATATCTTGTCGTGCATTGTCATCTATATGCTATATACTCCATTTAATGCTTTGCCCCTCAAGATCACTATGCAAGGCATATTTGTGTTTCTTGTGTACAAGTTTAATAGGTTCTTGTGTTTACCATAACTACATGAACTCTGGATTCTGTTATGGGGTAATAATATTTTAACCTCTGAAAGCTAAAGTTGTCCGAGTTGTACCATAATTTTTCCTAGGAACTGTCAAATGAATAATATAACCCATTAAAATTTTGGGAATATTTGGTATTTTTTGTCATCCTCTTTTTTGACTCTAAGTGATACCCCAAATTTTAGAATCTACAACCATATTAAAATGTAATTTAGAAGCTACCGCCAACCGGTGTTGATAATAGTTTTACAATTTTTGACATCCAATATTCCTGTACTTGGATGATTATATGTAGTTTTTTGAAAGGCAGATTAATGTAAAAGTTACAAAATGCTAAAGTATACATAATTCAAAGGTTTGCAACTATTGAAAGCTGTGGAGAATTCATGATCTTAATGGCAAGTATCATATTAAATAATAACACTATCGAAAAATTCCGAAGCCACATAAACATATAACATTTCATAAAAAATGATAGAAACAATACATAACTGAAATTCAGTCAAATATGCGTTAATTGCCTTCCTTCTGTTGTTACATTAATCTTTTTGCTATGGCCAAGTGTGACGGCCCGGCTCCCTACCATTTAGGGTCGTTGTGGGAGTGGCCTGCGAAGCTATCACCGCGACTTCAGAACATAACTGAATCCTCAAATAAAGAAGTCCATAAAGATAATTGATATAATCCATAAATATTTACAACCATGTTGGTCCCTTTGAAAGGCTAGCACAAGTTTAGGGGGGAGGGGGGAATAAACTTGTCCCTAAAAACTGGATTTTAAACAACTTAAGGTTTAGTTAAAACTTGTGTGGAGTTAAGTTGACTGAGCTGAGTTTGAGTCAAACTGACTTAAGCAAAACTGAGACAACTGGCAGCGGATATAATTTTAGCCTTTTTCTTGATCTTGTTATTCTATGCGAAAGCTGAGTGTGCTAAACTGAATTCTGGTGAATGTCAGTTTGTGAGCTGTGAGATGTATAACAATCATTTCTCAAAATGCTGTAAATAAATGCTGAGTAAGTAAATAAATGCGTAAAGTAAATGAGGCAAATATTATAGAGATTCCAGGTGGTGTAATCCTATCAGTCCTCTCTTCCCCTGTGGTGTAGGAGGAAAATTCCACTAGAACTTCTTGAGGTGAGCTGTTACAAAAAGTCCTAAACAATACTCCTTGGCTAATCTAGCTTCACTATCTAAACAGTTGTAGAACAGGTAGAATTGCTGCTCTTCAATTGCTTGAACACTGGTCCTTGAAGGGTTACGAATGCCTCTTCACCAGCTACCACCACAAACAGAGTCTACCCGACTGCTGTGACAACTGTCCTTAGGAAAACCTTCCCGGTTTGCTTCACAGTATGAACCTTTGATGTAGAATCAAAATTGGGTTGAGAATTAATAAATTGATTCTTGTTTGTGGGTCTTTTAAGTGTATGATTCTTGATAAATCTGTGTAGCTTGAACACTTGGAAGATTTCTAGATATGATCTTGTCATCGCAGATAATGATATCAATTCGAATGAACTTAGACTTGTGCACACAAACTGCTTGTTGATCTTAATACTTCAGTTGTTTTATCGTTGGTGCAAATTCATCTATTTATAGTGTAAGATTCAACGTTCATCTTGCTTGAATTCGAATTGTATCAATGGCTATTTTGTAACGGCTATATTTTATGACCGTTCTGATGTGTAAGTACTTCATCCAATAAAAATGCTTCTTTTACAACGTTTGAGTGTACTATCAGTTTGTTGGATGACTGACTTGTGAAACTGAGTAACCTGATCTGTTTCATGCTTAGTTTGTCAGTTTCTTGACAGACTTAGAGCCTTAACTGAGATTTTACTCTTCTTCAAATATCAGTACTCTATTTTCATCTGATTATAATTGACATAGCTAGAGTAAACCTTTTCCAAACAAATTGTCTAAGAATTCATTGTCCTTATGAATCTTAGGACTTCATACAAGATCCATAAAGTCAGTTCAGGTCACCACAAACTTGCCTAAATTCTAACTTTACAGTCTCGATATGTAAACTGAGTTTGAACCTCGCTTTTCAATCTTTATAATCGAGTCTGTGACCTCGCTTCTTCATCAACCGAGTTTGAACCTCGTTCTTCAATCTTCTAGATAAGTCAAGCGAGTTTGTGTCCTCAATGAACTTATCTTCTTCTGGCCCATATTGGTGTAGTTTGAGTCAGTTTGTCAGTTTGTTTATCTTAACAATTTCCAGTTTTCTGAATGACTTCCAGTTTTCAGTTTCACAACACTCTAACTATTACAGTGCTTGTCTGATATAACCTATACAAATATCAGACTCTAATAAAACCTATACATTATGTTCTAGACATCTTTTTGCTTTTCACTATAACAGCTAGCTCCAACACTCCATCAATGGGGTTAAGATAATACTTTGAATAAATATGATGAATTATCATCAAAACATAAATGTTATTTCCAACAAACCATTTCATAACTATTTCCATCATCAGACTAGAAAGGATCACTACAAGAAAACTGTCATCTAATGAGGAGAATTTAATTAGGAGATGAAATTTCGTCATGAAATGGTAATTTTAATGAGGAGACATAAATTATTTTACTAATTGAGGACCAAGTTCTAAGTCTCCTCGTCTTCTTCATCATAGCGTTCTTCATCACCGCTTCGCTGCTCGCTCTTCATCGTCGCTTCGCTACTCGCTCTCTAGGGCTAGCTATTTCAAGAGGTATATTCTTTTTTCACACCCGGTTCTCTTCTCATCTCACTTGGTTCTCTTATCTTCTTCTCCATCTCTGTGTGCTTCGACTGAATCAAGAGGTGAGGAATTTGTGTGGGGTGAATTCATGGCTGCAGGCTACAAAGTAAGATTGTTGGCTGAGTTAGGAGGTGAGGGAGGAGGAGGTGAGGGAGGAGTGGGTGGGGGTAGAGGGTGGACCGATGGATTTTTGGGGGTGGATGTGGTGGTCGATTGGTGGGAATTGGTCGGGGGTAAAATTGGAAGTGGGTTTAGCGGGAATGGGTGTAGAGGGGTGGAAAAACGGGAATGGCCATTTCTATACGCAACACAAGATGCTGGTTTCAGGTTCTTTAATGCTGCTGTTTTTCACCCAATCTAATTCTTCTGGTTGCTTTATGTCATTTGTAATTGTTTGAACTGGATTAATTGTTGTTTATATTTGGGTTAGTACACTTACTGTGGTTCTATTAATTTTTGTTACTCCTGGGGATGAACTGAGGAAGTATGATTGCAGATGGTGTCGATTTCTACAAAACGACATTTATAGTAGATACATTTATCATGCTAAAAGGTGCTTTAAGTGCTTTGCTTCAGCATTCCATAGGGTGATTTTTTTTATAGTAAATGTGGAAATATAATGGTTAGTTATTGTTTTTTATTCAGTCATTTTATTTCTATTTAAACTTCATATTTTGCTAAAATTGGAGCATTTTGCTCTAGATGGCAACTTTTTCTGTATGAAATTAACTTTCTGACTTGAGCTTTTGCATATTTACTAGAGTATTGTGGTCTCTGTGTGTGTGTGTGTTTGTGTTTTTCTATTTTTATGCACTGAGGATCATCATATACTCTGCCTTTTTAGCATTTTTTTTTCACAAATCTTTACTGTCTCTGTTTTCAAGTTAATTTCTTAGCTGGGCCAAGAGCTTTTATGAATTATTAATTGTTACTAGAGTTGGTGAGCTACCCAAAAGGAAAGTTGAAAAGGGCTATTGTTCTTTTTTTTCCTTTTCTTTTTTTGGCTTTTGGTTGCACAATTAGAAATAGAGATCACTAAGAGTCTATATTGCATCGGACCGTGAAGTTTCATCATGGTCCGAATGATACGAACCATATTGGCAACTTTCAAAGCCCAAACATTAAAGACACATTACTATTTTAGAACTATTCAGCAAATTCTGGAAACTGAAGCGCAGCTACTGTATTTAGCAATTTTGACCCTTATAACTCATCCGTATGAAATTAAGTCCTTCATGAAAGTTGTAGATCTCTTCGAGAACTATAATTTTCATATATGGTTTGCATTCATTGGATAAACGAAGCTCAAGATACAGACCGAGAAAGCTGCTGATCAAAATACATTGTATTTGGAGCATTCAAGATACATTGAATCTGGAAGATACATCCAAGAGAATTTATGGCTGATCTTGGAAGAGCAAATGGCGCCATTATTGATTATAATTTCTAGGGAGTCTTTTCATATTTAGTGCATGAATTCTAGTCCTACTTATTACCTATATAAAGCATTGTAATTTTCATTTGTAAGACAGCTTAGACAACTTTGAGTGATTAAATATATTTCTCCTAAAGTTCAGTGATTGAATTTTAGTTTTGATTGCCTTGTGATTAGATGATTGTCGTGATTATCCTGAGACGGGATCTTCACAAACCTTGGGTGTGATGCTCGAGTTCCCTACAATATTCTGAGATAGAGTATTGTATCTTCTTCTCATTCCTTTCCTTTATTAATTTTCGTGCTTGATCCATTGTTGATGTGCTTTAATCTAGATCCATATTTGATGCTCGAGTATTGTATGTGCTTTAACTTTAGGAGAAATATTTTTAATCACTCAAAGTTGTCTAAGCTGTCTTACAAATGAAAATTACAATGCTTTATATAGGTAATAAGTAGACTAGAATTCATGCACTAAATATGAAAAGACTCCCTAGAAATTATAATCAATAATGGCGCCATTTGCTCTTCCAAGATCAGCCATAAATTATCTTGGATGTATCTTCCAGATTCAATGTATCTTGAATGCTCCAAATACAATGTATTTTGAACAGCAGCTTTCTCGGTCTGTATCTTGAGCTTCGTTTATCCAATGAATGCAAGCCATATATGAAAATTATATTTCTCGAAGAGATCTATAACTTTCATGAAGGACTTAATTTCATACGGATGAGTTATAAGGGTCAAAATTGCTAAATACAGTAGCTGCGGTTCAGTTTCCAGAATTTGCTGAATAGTTCTAAAATAGTAATGTGTCTTTAATGTTTGGGCTTTGAAAGTTTCCAATATGGTTCGTATCACCGAATGTTGCAATAAGATAGACTCTTCATACAAGAATTTTGACCTAACTTGTATGGCTTTTTTAGGTGCCCTACAGATTAAATGAGGTTTAGGATGGTGTGTAGGGTAGGTTTTGCAGGTTACAATTGGCATCCTCAAATTAATAAGTTGTAACTGAACTGAAGACTTAGTTATTATCCAAATTGAATACCATTTTGTGGGGTTTTATTGTTTCAGTGTTTTATTTATTCATTATGGCTACTTTACTGCAAATCTTGAAGGCTAATACTTTTTTGGAAATAGAAGATTGGTCCTTATGGAAGACTTGTGACAAGAATGGATCCTCAAACTTTTATAAGAATGGAAGACTTCTATAGGTTCATTGTGATTGTCATGGAACACCTGCTGCATCATACTTTTGCACCTGCTGCATTTGATCAAGCATATAACCTGCTGTGCATTGGTCCAGTTGCCTTGCACATCAGTTGTATTGCCTTGACTTTGCCTGCTGAATCTGTGTGTTACATTTGTTGCATTGTGCACCAGCAAACTATCATATATTGGCTTTATTTGCTTGTGGCTGATCCTCATTATATACACTGCTGCTGTGCACCATTTGCATCTGATATCCTGCTGAATCTGTGTGGTATTGAAGCCGCTGATCCTGCTCCTTTTTATTTTTCCTGCTGCTTTGTTTTTGCTGAACTTGTTCCTCATCTGCCTGATGTGTACCTGCTGAGTTAAAGCTTAAAAATTGTTGTGCATTTATTGTGTCTCAAGTCCTTTTTATTCTTGTACTGTAAAATTGCACCTGCTGAACATTGATTTTTAATAAGCCTACTCTTTGATGAGGTGTAGTATCCCTACTTTAAAAAAACATGATTCTTTGAAGATAGTTTTCTTTAGTGTAGGTCCCTGTCCCACCAGTGTTCTTTCTTGTTAAGGGGCAAACAAACCCTCTGTGGTGCTTTGCTGCTTTATTTTCTCAGTCCTGAATAAGTTAAGATAGGAAATAAATCAGTTGTTGCTTTACTATAGTCCAAGGATGGATGAAAACAAAAGACGTGTATGCTTGTGTGCTGTGATATTGTCAAGTCACAAATGAAATTGCTATCAAACTGTTTCCAGTGTTTAGTTGCTTTGATTGTCTGTCTGTATAGTTTCCTTAATTATACCATTTCTTGTGTTCGTTTTCTTCCCAGATTCTCAATTACGTGACAAGTTTCTCATTAATGCAAGGAAGTGTATTGTCTTGTATTTTCAATGGACTGAAGAGCATTGAATGTCTAATATACAGATCTATAAGCATATTCACATTATTTTCTGCAAGTGTTCTTAGCCCTATTTGGACATTTGAAGCCTTTAAGATCTTTCAGGCTCACATACAGTTTAAACTTGTACACTTTCAGATTAAAGGTAGCCTAACCAATAAAAGTTGTATTACACATCCAGTTCAAATGCATCACACAGTAGACCTTAACCTTAAAACTAGTTTTAATTTAATAATTAAGATGCAACTAGGGATTGACCGCCCTACAATTCTTCTGGATCTGCCCCCTGGAGCCAGTTAGAGGGCTGATATTACCCATTCTGATAATGGAGCTAACAAAATCATTGAAGAAAAGCATAGAGTTGTTGCAGTAGCTTTTAATAATATCTTTAGTAGTGATTGAAAGGGCTTCATCACTCGAATATAGGATCTAATCTGATTGAAGTAGACCTCTTCCATTAATCAAGTTATGAAAATAATGATTGTCAAATAAATCCCTGGAGCTTCTGTCAAGTGGAGCCGTGTTGTTTCCATCACAAGTCGATGGGCAGATGCTTTGCAGCTCAGGCACAATGCTAATGTCCAACTTGCTGTCTGGTGCACCGGTGCCTGAGAAGTTTGACAACCTTTTGTTGAAGACTGCACATTTTGCTAATCCAAATGTATGTGCACCTGTATGTGCCAAGTAAAATGATTACTCAGTCTTCAAAAGGAGTACTTGTGCTTAGTTAGAGCAGGAAATTTCCATGTTTTTATGATTTTTTTTCAAGTATGAGAATTCACTCATATGATTAGAAAACAAGCAGGCAGTACATACGTACCAGATAACGCAACAACATCTGAAATGTTGAGGCATGCAGCAGCAAACTTAGAAATAATAATATTTAGTGAATCAAAAGGAGATGGAAGCAAAGTGTTTGCGCATGTTTGATTTGCTACTAATCCATCCCTTCTGCCCAGTAACACCCTCCATGAAGGCCCTCCACACTGCATGTAGTTTTCTCTTAGTGATGTGTTATGACCAATCATCAACTAATGTTCCCGTAAATTGCTATATTTGTGTCAAGAGATGAATTTGATGAATTCCAAAAATTAGAAAAGCATCATCCGGAATGCAGCATCTTTCATAGCACCTGGTCAGTTGTCAAAGGAACGCGGATATGCACAAAATACCTCGAATGCTTCATATGAAAGTAAAAGGATAGAAGTTCGGGAGCAAAAGAAAGATGACGTTCGCAACCATGGAATGACCCAAAATTTGTGTAAGTTGACATTGGAATTTATGTAAATTTGGAAGCATATATTCGGGAGCAAAAGAAAGACGTTTGCAACCATGGATGACGTTTATGTAAATTTATGTAAGTAGACATTGGAATTTATTATGCATTGATATTACTCCAACATGTATTTTTTTTTTCCTTTCTACAGGTGAAAATTCTGTTCATACTCTTTTTGTCCATTTTGGTGATGATAAATGGGAAGAAAGAAACATCACAGAAGATTTCTCTTTTTTGGATGTGTTAAGCATATGCAACAGGTTTATCGACATTTATTCTGTACGTATCAAAATTACGGACGTTGATGGCAAGCCTTTGAGAAATGACAAAGATTTGTTGGGTTTGTATAAAGAAAAAAAAATGTGAAGAACATATCAATATATTGGATACGGATACCACCATGAAACCATTGAACTTCAAGTTGGCTGAAGGTAATACATCATTTCGTAGACTTGAATTGGAGTTCTTTATTTTCACTTTTATATAGTTGTCTTTATCACTACTTTATTTATTGTTGTGCCTTTGTAGTTTCTATCCCAATAGCATCACAAATGGGAGATGTGTTGACAGACGATAGTGATGATAGTGCAATGAATTATCACAATACTAAAAGAAATGGTGAAGGTATGTTTTATTGTGAATTTGTAGTTGTGTTTGAACTGAAACTTGGTTATAATCTTTGGGTATTCAAATTATTGCTCAGATTCAACAGACACAAAAGTGAGAAAAGTTAGAGGAACAAAAAAGTTGTTGCTTTAAAGCAAGGAGAAAAACTTGAGATCCAATTTTTCAACAATCATGCAGTCGGACTAAATCACCAATATTGGTCCAGACACTTGGGGAAAATTTTGCGGAACAAGCCTGCATGTCCTATACAAGTGCTTACCGGGAAGGAGATAACTGAAAGTGATAAGCAACTCATGTGAGATATGGCAAAGGTATGGAAATTCACCGAATTTGAGTTTCAAATGTAATTATGAATTTCATATCTTTGAAAATAAAGGCTTGCAACTACATGTAACTACAATGTCACAAGAGTGTATTTATATGTGAAAGAGACACATGGTTCTTGATGGTTTTGTAATATTCAACAATAATTTTTTGATCAATTGTAGGAAAAGTTTTCCAATCCTAGTATCGAACTATATCGCAAGGATACTTTGGAACACATGGACACTTTGTGGACGTCATGGAGGTCAACCTTGAAAGTGAATTACGTGAAACCTTATGAAACTAAAGCACTTGCATTGAAAAATGTTCCTTCCTGGGATGGATGCTAAATATTGGGAGTGGCCTGTTACTGAGAAGTTCTTAAGTGATAAGTTTCAGGTATGCTATGATTAGTCAAAATTCAAAAAAAAAATTATACATTCTTTTGTTAAAGAGCACTTACTGATTAAGATTTTGATGTATGTTTCTTGGTAATATAGGATAGTAGTTCTCGAAATTCTAATAATCGGGCTAAAGGAGTGATGCCTCATCGATCCGGAACCAACCGCATACACAAATCATATATGAGATGGTAGTATTGTTAGATCCGAGATTTATTCACACGTATTATGTTGCTTTATTGATACTTAGTTTCCACTTTTCATTTGTAATTCTTTTACGGGTAAGAAGATACACCAACCGACATTGCAGAAATATTTTTTGCGACTAGACAGAAAAAAGGGAAAACTTGTTGAACCAAGAGATGAAGAAAAATATGTAAGTATCACTACTTAAAGTTTTTTCATCAATTTCTTATTTGTCATCTT
Source organism: Gentiana macrophylla (assembly GCA_026214975.1). Taxonomy (NCBI): domain Eukaryota; kingdom Viridiplantae; phylum Streptophyta; class Magnoliopsida; order Gentianales; family Gentianaceae; genus Gentiana; species Gentiana macrophylla. Next base: position 57,273,832 of record CM047808.1, on the reverse strand, counting down.
TTAGTAATTTAGTTGACATATGGATCTTATGTTTCATAGAATGAAATTGTCAGGTTGTTCAAGGCAATGAATCCTCTCACCTATTGCATTTGTCGACACTTGCTTTGGCCCACAAAACCGTAGCAACGTCTTTGGTTTCGGATATGGGATGAGTATTTTAACGATCCCCGGACAGCACAAATTGAACAACTTCAGGCAAAGCTACATGAGAAAGAAGAAGAAAGCAATGATCTTAGGAAACGTGTTGAGGGAATTGAAAGTGTGTTGACCCGGATGGTGAATGGAATCCAACCAGCTTCAGTTGACCAACCATTGTGTGGCAATGACCTCAATTAGCTCTTACTCAGGTATGCATTATTTTTTTACGGTGTATTATGTTCTCTTATGAAAATGAACAAAATCCGTGTAAATTGAGTATATTGGCATTGCTAATCACCTTCTCCAAATTGCCTACACTATGTTGTTTTGTGCTTTTGTTATTTGTATATATTTTCTGAAGCAGAAACGTGATACAAGCGAAAAGTTATATTAGTTTTAGGTTGATGTGCTCACACTGGTTATTGGATGTTTTGAGAAAAAATTGGTACTATGAAGATGGCAGGGCAATTTCATTTAATGTAGACATGAAGAAGCTAAGATAAATCTAGTTTTTGGTTGCCTTTTCAATAGAAGATGATTTGCCATGAATCATACTGAAATGCTCTGTTACATTCTTGGCTGTTAATGAAATATGAATTGGTTTTAAGCTCTGCCTTATTTCGCATTTCAACTTTTAACTTAGGTGGATTGGGTGTCTATTTTCTTGATCAGAACGTGTTGATTCCTGAGCTTCTAGTCGATGTATTTTAACTACTTTTTTAGTAACTTGGATAGATTTAATGTGTCCCTACGGGTGCTTATTGTATATATATTGTGGCTTTGGGAAATAAGGAGGTCTTTCATATATATGTTGTTATGAAAATGATTTTCTTTTCTGTATGGTGGGATTAGTCTGTATTTGAATTCATGGAGGTTGCATTATGGTTTGGGAAGTTCAGGATGAAAAAGTGATGGTTTGTCGATAAAGTGTTCTTTATTTATTATTCCTATTTTTATCCCGGTTTTGCAGGGCTTTGAGGCTTTTTGAACAGATGAAAAGGATTTCTATCGTATCATATCGTAGGATGTTGTAGTACGTATGAATATTTTGAAAAGTGTTTTGTAGTAACGACCAAAGAAATGTGTTTCTTTTGGGAATGTGATATTAGAAAATCCTTTATATATACATATGTATGTAACTTATCTGTTGGAAACAATCTATCATTGTATATATTGTTGTGGAGCAACAATGAGGAGATGTATCATTTACATTTCACGATTTATATTGTTGTATATATTGTTGTGTACCTTATAATGACGAGATGTATCATTTACATTTCACGATTTAATGAGCAGCAAACGGCCTTTTAATGAAGAGTTGTGTTATATTGAATTTTTTTCCAATGAGGAGTAAATAGCTTTTTAATGAGGAGATTAGTCGTCATTAACAATACTTTTAATGAGTAAAAAATATTCTCATTAAATGTATGCCTTAATTAATAAGAAGATCCATTTCTCCTCATAATATGTCATTAGCGGCGGAAGCGGCAATGAGGATTGAGTTCTCCTCATTAAAAGCTTTTAATGGGGAGAAATGGACAATTTATGAGGAGAATTCTCCTCAATAAAAGACAAATTTCTTGTAGTAATTCGATTAATTACGACCTTTTATCTAACACGTTGGCGCGGCGCCTTCTGGATCCTATATACTCTCATGGTAATTTCTATCTTCTAGTCATCCACCTGGAATCCACTCGAGGTACAAGTTGTACCTGTAACACTGAAAATGGTTTTCGCAAGAGGTGTGAGTTTTTAAACTCAGTGAGGTTCAGTTAGTGCTGTTAACGAGCCGAGTTGAGCTGAGTAGTTGAATTTCAAGCTCGAGCTCGTTTGTAACCGTGCTCGTTCGAGCTCGCTCGTTAACACAAACGAGCCTGAAAAGCCGTTCGAGATCGGCTCGATAAGTATGAAAAATGTTCGAGCTCGAGCTCGAGCTCGATATCAAGCTCGCGAACAAGCTCAAACTCGAGCTTGGCTCGTTCAATAGTATTTTTTTCGATCTTGGCTCGTTCAATGGTATTTTTTTGGAGCTCGGCTCGTTCAACTACAAACTCAATGTGTAAAAATGTTAATGTGTATATATTATTTATATATATTACCTAAGTTCGCGAACACTAACGAGCGTTCACGAGCAGGGCTCGTGTTCGCTCGTTTAGTAAACGAGCAGGAGAAACTGCTCGAGCTCGGCTCGATACCATTAACGAACGAGCTTAAACGAGCCGATTTCGAGCTTCGTTCATGAACGCTCGGTTCGTTTAACAGCCCTAGGTTCAGTGCATATATAATGTGTTGCTTTCACAAACTATATTTGAAACTACACATGGCAGATAAACACATTTACATATACAAGCAGTAATGGCCACATAAGGGTCAAAGATCATACCGGACGGCAGATATAACCAGATACCAACATTGTAACCACTCAGAATCAGATGAAGCTACCTCACACTCCAATGCCGAAATAAACGGCCAGTAAGAATTGCAGATGTCCGGAACATCCACCAGAGCCTTCAGTCTCACGTGGCTAAACCTCCTAACCACGCTTGACCAAGGCGAAACAGGATTAGGAAGTTACCAAGTTGTCAGCCCAAAGCTTTCCCAACCGATCAAGTCCCCGCCTGCCGGCCCCAGTAACGGTTAGCCAATATGGCACACCGTGTCACTACTTTATTCAATAGCCATAACGGCATCAAAGGAACAGTCCATAGCCAAGATAGCACAATAACAGAAACTATATCACAGAGGCAGTAACACAAGTAACACATAAGTGATATTACACATACCACAAATAAGAGTACACATTTTACATGTGTCGCTAGCACTTATAAAGCAAATATAATGATAAATGACAACAATTAACATATGAATCTACATATTTAGGCTTGATAGATCTTAGATCTACTTTAATAACGGCTAAAAAACATGTATTACAATATATAAACAAATAAGGAACCTCACAATGATATCAGTCGAATACTAGTTGTCTCTATTGACACCGGTATGACTATTAGCCAACTTCATAATACTATTAATTGAACATTAGTTGTGTCTCTGCGACACCTCGAGTGTAAAACCATTGCTCCACAATAATAACATTATTCATTTTTATAATATATAAATATATGATATGTGTTATAAAATAACTAAAACATACCAACGAAAGTTTGAAGGAAAATATTTCTGTTCAAGTGAAGTTGCACACAAATATAAGCATAGTGGTAAAGATAGTATATGTATAGATTATATTACTCAACTTCAGGATAATAATAGGTGTGTTCTATCGGCACTCTCCAAATTACTATTGATATCAATTTTTTTTATTATTTTCTTGGACGAAAAAAACATCGGTGACACTGGCGTTCCTTGTTGTGTGCGCGCCGGTGGAAAATCGTGAACTGACGTTTCTTGTGGAGCACCAACGTCAGTATCACAAGGAACACCAGTGCCACCGACGTTCCCGTTTTAAAAAATCATCTGGTGCCCGAAGTAATTTTTTATAGTACCGGAAGTAATAGAGTGTCAGTAGTAAATAGGGTGTGCCGATAGAACCCACCTAATAATATTGCTTAAGGTTCATTCAATATATATACACATAAAAGAAAGAGGAATTTCATACTAAAGCCTCATCACACCATGTGATAATCTAGTATGTAATTAAGTTGATGTCCGCAAGTGAAGATGGCGGTAGGGGATGAGGGATAATGATTACTCTGGATAATTATCTAATCGTGGTACCGTTTAATAAAGACGTAATATATTATACGTCGTTTTATAATGTTAAAACAACCGTCGATTATTTATGTTGATACATATCCATTTAATTTGTTGTGTTTGAGTCGAGACTTAATTATTAAGTAAATTAGCTATGGACTAATGTTTGACACCGAGGAGATATACATTACTTATCCAAAATAATTCTTTCTGACATAATATATATATCAATACATATATACACGTAGTATATAAATTACATATAAATATATGTATGAACATATATTCATATTTAAAAACGTAACTATATATATATATATATATATATATATATATATATATATATATATATATATATATAAGTGTAGATAGGTGTTACTAATAAATCACAAATTTTACTATAATTAGGGACCAAATCCTACTGGTGTCTTACCAACCAATAGGAATTCAACTTCCACCAATGGAATCACATTGTAAAACTTTCACCAATGTATCCCTTTGAAAGTGCTGACTTGGTGGTCCAAAAACTTGCACCTGGACCACCATAAAATTACTGCTAATAAATAACTCCACTTACCGAATGAATTTTAACCTATAACAAAAGTCGAAAAAAATCGAGATGTTACACCAAGTCCTCCTGTAACGCCCATTTCGCGGACACCGAGTCTTTATCCGGAAAAAGAACGTTGGACACGTATAATATAAAATAAATTCCACATTATACGTAAGCCTCTTCTATGTCGTATCGCGTTAAGCAATAACGGAAGCAAAGACTCGGGTATATTTTTTCTCAACGGCCAAGAGTAGAAACAAACATCTAAAGATAGAAATGTATTATATTACAACGAATTTCCAGAAGAAAACTTATTACGTACGAAATCTCCAAAAGAACTAATAAAAGAAATTACCAAGTTTCCCAAAACGAACAACAAAACTAGTGTATCATAAAAAAAGAATAAAATATAAGCTCCAACGTCGGCATCCTCAAACGTCGTCTTTCAAATCCTCAACGAATTCTGGTTCAACCTGTTCAAATATTCAGATTTCCTTGTGTGAAGATTATTATGATTATGCTTTTGTGGTCCATGAAGATCCTATTAAATCCATACAAGTAATGCCTCTAAGTCTTTAAGGCAAAAACTAGCGCTGCCAACTCTAGATTGTGTGTTGGATAATTTTTTTCAAGCACCTTTCGTTGCCTAGACGTGTAGGCTATTTGATGCGTACCAAGAGAGCCAAGAAAGTGAGGTCATTGATGATGAGTTGGAGATTCAAGATGGACCGATGACGAGAGCTCGGAAACGAAGACTCGAAGATGCGTTGAAGAAATTAGTTATTTCTTTGTCTTATAATCGAGTGGGAGAGGAAAACTTATCTATTTTGTTATTATTTATATGTAATAAGGGGTAGGGTTTTTGGGGACTTTTGAACAAATTTGCATAACCCTTCCCAAAATGGCAGTTTTGCCAAACCCGACCTTCGGCTTTCCATTTTGGGAAACTAAACCCTCCATTCTCAAGTACCCTATACCTTAAAGATATCCTAGGCCCTATCCTACAGTAATCTACCCTTTTTACCCTTCAAAAACCCGATACCTTTTTCACCTTAAATTTTGGAAACTTTCCCTACTAAAAATAGACCTTGTCCAAGTTTGCACCCAAGACATGTCCAAGACTTGTCCTAGACATGCCTTGGACGTGGCTTAAGTCTCCCACATCGGTTCTGGCATGTTTCCAACTCCCAAACTCCAAACTATAAGTATTTTTGTCCCACATTGCTAGTTGGGAGTAGCTAGTTATTTTGAGTTCTATATAAGGATTGTAACTTACCTTGTATAAACTTAAGTTATATTTGAGTGAAAATATTATATATTTTAAGTTTCAGTGATTGAAACAAACAGTTAAAACTTTTCCTTGTGACTGGTGAAGGATTAACTAGAGAATATATCAAAGGTGTGAGTGACCTTTGTGCGACGTTCTCGAACTTGGAGAAACCCGGAGTGCGATTCCGAGGGTGGATCTAAGCTGCTCCAATCCTTTTATTTTCGTTCTTAACATTCATTTCCTAGTAAGTATTCGTTTCTTCTTGTTTCTTTCTTCATAAAATGTGAATATAGCATAATTTGCAAGAACACTTTAATCTAGATCCTCAATCTTCATATCATTTGGTATAAGAGCTTCGGGATTTAGGTGTTCATCCTTTAGATTACTTGTTTGTTCATCTTGTTCATTCCACAAATTTTTTTTTTCTTTTCGTCCTTCTAAAAAAGAAAAAAAAAATGTGGCCATCATTTTTGGTGTATGCTAGTCTCTTCTTGATTGGTATATGCTTGTTTTGCTTGATTTCCTATCCTATCTCATATTACTCCTCATTTTCGTCCCTATATATATATAATCAGCCATAAAAATGCAGGTTTTAGACAGCTCCTTCAACCATCCTTGCTTGTTTTGGCTTGTCACTGATTATACAAGATGTTATGATTGTGTGTTCTATTGTGTACTCTTAATCCTTGTTATTATCAGCCATTTCATGAAATTGCAGCCATCTAACCATATACCACTCGGCCCTTTCATAAAGAAAAAGTGTGTAACTTGTGCCTCTTGGAATTATTATGATAATTGGACATAAATTGTTAATTAGTAACATCTTTTTTTATTAAGTGCAGACTTTATTATTTTAGAAGTTTAAAGTTGGTTCAAGTTCTCCATTTATTATCAAAAAAAACAAAAACAAAAAAATACGAGCTGTATTTTTTATAAAAAAAAATAGTTGAGTGTGGAGAACATTTGTTGATTGTTTACACTTTCTTGGATTGATACTTGGCTCCTTGTTACGAGTTACTTGTTACCACTTCTTCCACACAAACTTACCTTCTACTTCACTCACCTATACGCCTTCTTCCAAACAATTCTTACTCATAGATTGCCTTGGGAGTTTGACTTTGGTGTTGTCTTAAAGTTTGTGATTGTTGTGCTTGCTTGCTTCTTCTTTGATTCATTCGACGGTTGGACTTCACCTTTGTGAGTTTTTGAGGGTGAGTTAAACACGAGAGTTTTGTGAGGCATATCTTTCAAAATGGCGCAAGATAATGTTGAAGAAAAACATCTTGATGGTCGTATTCGTCTTCAAATTGCGGCTTATCATGAACAAATGAATAAAAAACTCGAGGACACACACCAAGGACTCTCCGATCAGATTCATGTTCGTATGCAACGACTTGGTATTGATGATGAAGGTGGCGTACAAGGTATAGGTAGAGGTCGGGGATGAGGTATTCGTGGACGTGGGGTTGGTGGTCGTGGTTTGGTTGGTGGACGTGGTGTAGGTGGTGGCCGTGGATATGTTGAGGATGAGGAGAAACTTAGTGATCTTGGGGATGATTATGTACAAGAAGATTACGAGGCTGTACATGATGATTCTTTACGTGGATTGAAATATAAAATTCCTTCCTTCGATGGTAAGTCGGATCCGGGCAAGTATTTGGAGTGGGAAATGAAAATGAACCAGATTTTTGCGGTTCATAATTATAGTGACTCAAAGAAGATGCGGATTGCGACTTTGGAATTTACGGGTTATGCTATGTCATGGTGGCATAATTTTCAAGAAATCCGGCGAAGACGGGGAGAACAACCGATTAATAGCTGGACTTTACTTACGGAGCATATGCGCATAAAATGGGTTCCAAACCATTATTTTCGTGATCAAACTTTTAAGTTGCAACAATTAACTCAATCCGAGAAGTCCGTTGACGAATATCATGAAGAGATGCAGCTTACCATGGTTCGTTCGAACATCATTGAACCCGAGGATGTGACTATGCAGCGGTTTTTATATGGTTTGCGTTACGATATAGCGGGGCAAGTTGAACTTCAGAATTATGAGATGTTGCATGACATGGTTAATGGTGCTATGATGGTTGAGAGGCATCTTAAGAGTAGACGTGAAGAACGGGCAAAGTTTAGTCGTCCATTTGGTTTTCGGAGTTCTCCTAATTCTACTTTTCAGCCCGGGGTTTCTTCCACTACTTCTTCAAATGCACCTTCGAAGTCCATTGATACTACATCTCGTTCTACTAATCACAAGTAGAAAATTGCTAAAATTTTGACTCTGGATAAAGGCAAAGCTGTTGTGGGGCGTTCGAGGGATATAGAATGTTATAAATGCAAAGGCAAGGGTCATTTTGCGGTTAATTGTCCAAACAAACGATCTATGACCATTATGGAACATCCAGGGCATGCGTTCTCGTATGAATCTATTCGGACGAGGAAAGTGGCAATGATGATAGAGAGGACGTGGGGGACTTGGAAGCACACGCCACACCCACATATGGTGCGTGTTATGTCATCCGGAAGACGTTGGCTGTTCATGCCAAGTTGGAGGATTCGATTCAACGGGAGAATATTTTTCAATCCACTTGTGGCATCGCGGGAAGAACGTGCAATTACATAATTGATTCCGGAAGTTGTGCTAACTTGGTAAGTGATCTTTTGGTTCGGGATTTTAATTTTCAGCTTTTACCGCATGCACATCCTTATAACTTGCAATGGATGAATGACGAGAGTGATATTCGAGTGTCGCACCAAGCTTATATAAAGTTCCAAGTCGGTAAATTAGTTGACGAGGTTTTATGTGATGTTGTACCATTATGTGTCACTCATTTGCTGTTAGGTAGACCGTGGCAATTTGATAGAACAGCCATGTATAACGGTCGTCTAAACACTTGGTCTTTCACTTTACGAGGTCACACGATCACTTTACATCCGATGACACCTACACAAGTTCACTCGGAATTAGTTCGCATGACTCATAATCGTAATGCTGCAATGTTGTGTGAGAAAAAAAATAAAAGTGAGGGAGTTTTAGTTGAAAATCAATGCGTTAATTTGGAGAGAAAAAGCCACGAGGGTGTTTTATCCCGTATTGAGGGAAGTACTGTCGAAAATTGCAAAAAGGCAAGGGAGGGCGTTATTTTTGAGGGAGATACTCAGATGGTGCAGCTTGGTAAGGGAGTGGGATCCCGAAATCATGAGGGTAAAAGAAAAGTTGAAAAGAAAGATGTCAATGGAGTGAAGCACAGTTTCCTCGCGAAACCGAATTTGGTTGCTACCACATTGAATAGTGGACATTGCGTTTTTCTTGTTTATTTTAAGGAAGTCGTCCCAAGTTTTAAGTGCTTGGTTTCTTTTGACGACTTAATCCCTTCCCTTCCGAGTGTTGTTTGTTCTTTATTGCAGGATTATGCGGATGTTTTTTCGGAGGAGGAACCAAGTGGTTTACCACCACTACGTGGAGTTGAACATCAAATCGACTTGGTTCCGGGGGCAACACTTCCAAACAGGCCTGCATATCGTGCAAATCCCGAGGAAACTAAAGAGATCGAAAAGCAAGTTGCGGAGCTGTTGGATAAAGGCAAAATTCGGGAATCTTTAAGTCCGTGTGCCGTTCCCGTTATAGTTGTTCCGAAAAAGAGTGGCGAGTGGCGTATGTGTATGGATTGTCGTGCGCTAAATAACATAACCGTTAAATATCGTTACCCGATTCCGCGTTTAGATGATATGCTCGATGAGTTACATGGTAGTATATGTTAGGAAAATATCATCGCAACGGAAGCGATTTAAGGATCTAGATCTATAAAATACTCGTAATAAAACAACTAGATCTATATCTACAAGGGGGTTGTAGATCATACCTCTTGAATCTCTAAATTCAAGTTGAAGAACCGCAAAGGATGAATGTGAAGATGTGAAGAGCACCACAGTCTTCCGATCGTGTGATCCAAGCAATTCCCGGTGGAAGGAATTCTCGACTCGAACCCTTCCGATATGCTACCCGGAAAAATCTCCAAGATTTTCCCCAAAACCCCTTGGCCGAATTTTTCCTCTTCTTTCTCTAAGAAAGTCGAAAATTGCATGTGTCCTTAGACTTGGGAGAACTCTCTTTATATAGGAGAGTAATCCTTGTCCTCCAAGGATTTTATAATTAATACAAAATCAATTATAATAATCCTATTAAATAAAAGATAATCTCAAAATATTCTAGAACAAATCAAGAATATTTTTATCTTTATTATTTACCATAAATATTTATCCAATAAATATTTTATGCACATGTCTTTTTAACACACAAGAAAACTAATTCCTTGTCAAAATAAGACATATGAGGCGCCACAATTTTTTATTGACCTAGTCAATATTAATTTTGCTATTACACAATAATTTGGGCCAAGATTATGGAAAATGTCTTTTCCACATATTTAATTATTTAGCCCAACTAATTTAATAGTCCACTAAACAATTAATTCACATATCGTTTTAATAAAGTCCAACATGAACTAAATTAATATTATTAGGATTCGACGTCCGAGAATATACATGCTATATTAGGAGGCACGTCGGGGACCATGGACTAATAATCACGGCTCCGATAAATCAAATAAATAATTATCTTATGAATGTAATAATTATATTCGATAAATCAATCACAGAATATGCCACCATAATCCCGTGATCGCACTCCTCCGATTATAAGATTATATTTATCTCCTCACGAGAAAGTAATAAGCGCCCACCGATATAATCATTTCATATGGATTAATCCTCCATAGACTGCTCATTCTAAATCGGGAAGTTACCGTTAACCCTTTCGTAACATCTTGTCCTTACTTACCATTAACCCCTAGTGATCAATAATTCAAATAACTCACCTTTGGTAGCTAATCGGTGTAATATGAATCCCATGGATCGATCAATGTTCAGGATTAACTCATAAGGGAATCGTCTCATCTACTTCCATAAATGGAAGGAATGGATTCCGATATCCGTGATAACACGGACTACTCACTCAATCCAAAGATAATGCCAAGATGGGGTAATTCGGATCACAGACTCAGTGTAATCCTTAACCGCCAAGTCAAACCTCATATCGATTCAAGCAGCTTGATCGTGATCACCTCAGATTAAGATATATCCATAATATGATCATCTAATGATTCGATAAGACTTCTCAATTACGGAATTATATTGAGAACTCGGATCAAATCGGTCCAAATTTCTATATGATATATCTATCATATATAAATGCCCCATTAGGTTCCCCTTAACCGAAAGTCCGGATAAGACGATCACACCTATCGTGTTATGGGCGCATTAATAGTACGTTAAAGGGGAGACCCGATACTCTCGATTAACTTTACTACGGACTAATTGTATTTTAAGTACATCTTCACTAACTCAATCCTCCCGTGTATATCTCATACATCGAAAGTTAAGTGATTACATAAACGATATACTCAGGGTTTTTAGTAGTGTAAATACTATTGTCACATCGGTGATTATGAGAATAATAAATATGAATAATAATATCATTTCATTTATTAAATAAAACAATTACAAAATTGTCTTTCGGGCATCACACCTAACAATCTCCCACTTGCACGTAAAGCTTGTGATTAATTGTTTTAGAGCACACCCTATTATTTAAAACTACAGCAAACTACATCTCCCACTTGCTCTAAAGCAATGGAGACTCATCCCGTATTTTAGTACCCACAAAACTTATCATAACCATTTCAGATTCCAAAGTACACTCCGAGTATGCCGTCGTAGGATAGGTCAGTGACTCGGGGAGCACCTATATCTGAATGTCATGGGTCTTAATGATCAGTCAAGTTGTCGGCTCGAGGCGATCCGTAGAATCGAAACGTCGCCGGTCCATCTAATCATGTGGTACTTTCCCAATATGCTCTTGAACTCAAGTGATTTCGGAAATCCTTATAAGCTACCCCTTCATTGTTTGCACAATGATGTGGTATCGGCTTTCCAAATCTAGAATGACTCCCAGATATGGAAAGGAAATCCTTAAGCTATATCGCCTCTCTAGCTACTACAGAAGCCGCTAATCCCCCAACTAGTTAAAGTCGAGTTGGCGTTGCTGGATTTCTCCAGGCAATAGCTTCAACAAGAGTAAACACTGAGCCCGAGATCGACTTTAACGATCATCCTCAATCTGACTTAAAGTCAAAATCAGTGTATCACACATATCCAAGCTCATACATGAATATGTCCGCATATTATTCCTCGTTCTCTCAAGATACTAAAGGACATACTAAACTTGCTTTGTTAATCGCCGAATCTAAGATTCGATCAAAATTGACGCTCAATAACCTCGACCATCTCTTGTCACAAAGAGAATCCATCCCATTTCTCTTTATCCGAAGATTTAGAGAGTCATTCCCGAGGCATAGGGTAGAACTTCCTCGTTGAATGTTGCATACAGATGCATCATCTTAACCAATAAGATGGATGGGAAACCAATGAGTGATTCTAATGAATTCGACCGAGTCAAACTCTTCGAATGTTGTCCAAATCTCATTGCTATGAGAGAATTGTGGCATTGTCGATTTCGACTTGAGATAACACACCCATGTTGAGTCCAATCTAGTGCGGCGTTATCCTTCACAAACACTAATATATATGTATATATTCACTCATCTGTACTAAAATTGATATCCAGTCTACACAAGACTTAATCAATATTCTCGTCAAATCCATATATTATAGAAATATATGACTTCCAATGACCAAGAGGTTTGCTTTTTATCCACAAAGGACATAAGCCTTGGATAGTCATCCCGTCATAAGTTCATAAGGCAATACCCTTCGTTCGAATGAATCCAGATTCCGCTTGTTTGGCAAGAAAGTCTCAGGAATCACCCCTATTTTCTCGCTTTTGAACGAAATCATGAATTACCGAATTCATTCTACTCTTTTCCGTGTAGATCCAATTACTCCCACTGGGCTGAGACACTCGGTGGTTCTACAAGAGTATGAACATGACTCTGGAGTACCAAACTCCATTCACAGTGGTTATGGCTTGTAAACCAACCTCTATTATCGTAATCCTATACTCGCTCACAAAAGAGCCATAGGTCATCAATCGATCCTCGGACTACAAAGTCCGCGAGAAACCGTAATGGGTAATGGATAAACCATACTCCCACTATTTTCTTGGTGGATCGAAATTTCGATCCGGTTTAGCAAGATTTAGTGTTATCACCAACAACCAAAGTTGGATGTGGTTTGATCTAATCAGTAAGTAACTACCTTGAGTATCCGCACTCTAAGGTTCAAGGTTTGTTGTTCATAGACTCTATCGTAAAGGATGCAACAAAGATAAATTGTCCCTTCCGGATGTCAAGAATCGATAACGAACCTTTCTCTCAATTCTTCAAGATATATCACGATTTGGTCATCGACCAAACGTACGTGAAATTTCGGTCCTACCATCATCAAGCATCATGTGCTAAATGCTTATATTGACGGAATTTGGGTGAACCAAATCCACTCATTATCCGTTAATTCCAAAGCACATTCTAGGTAGACTTCTCGGTTATACATTTCAATGTAAACCGTTATTTCACTTCCAATATCTTTATTGAGTTAAGCGGTGTATTGTAGCACATCTACAACTATGTAAGGCAATTCAATGGTTTCTTCCTTAGTGAAAGCATTTCACCATGAGGCGAGCCGAACATCGCCTCAGGACTATGTGATGGCCCATTTCGAGTATAGAATACTCCATCTCTCGATGTAATCCGAGACACCATAAAATATTTTGGATAAACTTACCGGAGTGTTTGAATAGTTATCGGACAAGAAGTCACTACTCGGAAGCTCCTACTAGCTTGTATCTTTCATCGACTCAAGGTCGCCATGAACAAGCTATGTTACTTCTTTATAACCATTATCCTTTCCCGATTGAAAGGAAACTTAGTCATTGAACCTTTGAGACAATATAACCAGATCGAGAAAGGAATCACCCCGAGCCGTCTTGTGTCTTGTCGTTTAGGGACTATGCACTAACTATGGAATATGAAGAAGCGTTTATCTAAATATAGAAACCAATTGCTTTTAATAGTTCTTAAGATATGTTTTCAGTAGATTGTAAGTGGTTTTGACTTTATCAAACAAAAGTCCGAGTCTTGGATTCATACTACAAATGGTATATTCACTTTCTATACGACAAACAAATTATCGAATAGAAGGTAAATCCTTTCGCTCCAACGAATCTTAAGCAGTAAAAGATAAATCTTCTGCGATATCCAAGGATTGAATCCGAGATTCATTTCCTCATATCACTCCCACTATTTTGCTAAAATTACCGCCCGCTGTCTATTAATCGTCAATGCACTACTATCTCGTTCTTCCAAAGAACATAGCCTAAGAGAAAATCACCAAGGATTCATAGGTTGGTGATCCAAATCACTATCCTTATTCTATGACTTTCGGTTTATTAATTTTCGGTTTTAGCCTTAAAATCAACTCGCTTTAGATGACTAATACTTTTAGACATACTCTCCCATTCTTGACTTTCCGTAAATGGAAACAAGTCTTGAACTAGCGATTCGTGTGAGTAGACACTACTCTTGAACCGTGGGATGTCTATTTCGAGTGTTACTTGTCCAGGACTTCTCGGATTTTCTAATATACGAGAAAAACTACAAATCATAAAACTCCCACTAGTTCATCGATTCCAAATATCGTCTAACTAGCGACATTTCATGATTTTCCGATTTTTCAATTAGAATGGTTACGTATGTACTTAGTTACACTTTTCTAATGTTCTAGAAAAACAATAAATCATAAAGCTCCCACTAGTTCATCGATTCCAAATATCGTCCAACTAGCGACACTTCATGATTTTTCGATTTTTCAATTAGAAAATTACTCGTGTAATCACTACACACTTAAAAATTCACTAGAAGAATTTCAAAGTCCGAAATCACCTTTGATCAAACTAAGTTTGTCTCCGTTTAACACGAACGACACTAGTGACATACCCATATGTCACTTTGGTTTTAAAAGGCTTAAGAGAAAATATCTCTTTGAAAAATAATTGCATTATCAATTAACTAGTTCAACGTCCTAGTTACTTTCCACTTTTTAACGAAGTCAATACTAGTCAATTATAAATTTTAAGCAATTTAGTAAGGGATATGATGTCAGTAAATAAAATGACATATATTAATTCAAGTTTAACACTACTATATTATTGTATTTTAGGAATTGTAAACTAAAAGTAAGTCTACTCTACCATTCCAAGGTTTTAACCTTGCATCTCAAAGGTCGCCGTAGGGTAGGTCAAAGAGATCAACGGTTAAATCAATGAATAACTTGTGAGAATCGGACATCCCACGAGAATCGAACATCCCTTTATTCATTGACTACCTTCCTTTTTAGCCTAGGTATTACCAAAAATACCCTTGATGAGTGTGACCTACTATATCGGATCTCTTAGGTACGCCCGAGAGTGTGCCGTCGTAGGATAGGTCGGTGACCCGACGAGTACCCGTAAATCCTATCCTTTCGGAGACCAAGCCATGAATGTTGATAGGGGTGAACACCATCCGTAGGGGACGAAATCAAAGCGCCGCGAGGCGTCACCACCCTTCTCTCACTTACTTGCATCTATAGTAGAGGCCGTGGGGTTGTTTGTCGCCTCCCCGCTCCCACTCAATATTTTGGAAGTGGTGGTGGGTTAACTAACTACGCTCTTTTGATTTTAACATAAAAGCACATAAAATCAAGGATTCGAATGGTGTCGGTGACGTAGGCAAGCCTACCCGCCCTATTCGTTGGAACATATGTGATACCGGACGAAATCGGGTCAAGAGAGCCCTATTGAGATTAGAAGGAATCACCCCTCCGCTCTCGGTTTGGCTTAGTCTTGCCGGACCCCCGTGCATACATCACACTAGGAGGGTTAAGTCGTTTGAGCGAAGCTCAGTTGACCACCCAACCTAAAGGCGAACCGTTTTTATCCAAGATTTATTGTTCTTTTACCATCATTCAATCTCGTAGACACTACGAATTGAAAACGTGATCTCGCTTTCGACTTTAAGGCGGTTCACCGAGAACACACACCTAAAGGCTAACGATTTCATAACCCGTCCTCGGATCTTTAATTAGTTACTAAATTAATTAATTACCACGTATTAATTAAATTTCAACTAATTACGCGAGTTTGTATACATGCCTATTTTAATTACCAAAATTAAAATTCTACATGTATGCATGGAGTGGATTTATGATATGATGCATGTCATGGCAATTCCGATTTTATGTCTATTTTATGATCAAACACATAAAAAATAAAATTGCGGAAAATTTAAACACCGAGATGGATCGTTGGTACCCCCGTATCTAATCTAATAGAAAATAAAAACCAAAACCCTAACTAGGGTTTACTACTTTCTAACAAAATCTGCAGCTGTTCGAACTCTTCGATGATCGGGAAACCAAACGAACTCGGATCGGGACGAAACTTTCCAGATATTTTCTTCACTTCTCGAACTCCAATATGGACGGTTGGATCGGAGCTTTGACTTGTCAATTTTCTCCAGTTAACCGCCCAACTTGCTGCTGAATCTAACTTTGACTGCACCGCATCAAGGACTTCCTGAGGCAGATCGGGAATCGAGATGAATCCCGATCGACCTGAAATTTTTATGGTACGTCCAAAACTCCAAGTTGATCAATCTGAACGGTCGGATTTTTGTTTCAATGGTCCAAACTCTCCCAGAAAATCGAGGAAGTCACAGGTAGTGTATCTGTGAATCCTGCGTTTTTCTGTTACAGCAGCCTCTTCGCAGCATCAAACGGATATCGAAACGGACCCTGATCGACGCCAAAATTTGTGGAGTTGATCATCTTCTTCTAATCTTGATTCTGACCGGAGGGATCTTCGTTTCAACGGTTCGATCAACGGGAAAAACAAAAATACTAAACAGCTACAAACTAGATCTATTTGCTGGAAATTAAACTTGCAATAAAGATAAATTACATAATTTCCTATACTCATATGAACGAATTTTCATCGTTTATACGAGTTTACAATAGATCTAACGGGTAAACAATACCAACCCCAATCCATCTCTTCAACCACAACAATCGCAAGCATTCATCATAAAATTTTCGAAAATAATAAAATTAAAAACGAAAATAATGCAATCTACACATGCATATTCCACTCCTTAGATCTAATATTTTATACGAATAAATATAGATCACCATGGCGACTGATACCACTGTTAGGAAAATATCATCGCAACGGAAGCGATTTAAGGATCTAGATCTATAAAATACTCGTAATAAAACAACTAGATCTATATCTACAAGGGGGTTGTAGATCATACCTCTTGAATCTCTAAATTCAAGTTGAAGAACCGCAAAGGATGAATGTGAAGATGTGAAGAGCACCACAGTCTTCCGATCGTGTGATCCAAGCAATTCCCGGTGGAAGGAATTTCGACTCGGAACCCTTCCGATATGCTACCTGGAAAAATCTCCAAGATTTTCCCCAAAACCCCTTGGCCGAATTTTTCCTCTTCTTTCTCTAAGAAAGTCGAAAATTGCATGTGTCCTTAGACAGGAGAACTCTCTTTTATAGGAGTAAGTAATCTTGTCCTCCAAGGATTTTATAATTAATACAAAATCAATTATAATAATCCTATTAAATAAAAGATAATCTCAAAATATTCTAGAACAAATCAAGAATATTTTTATCTTTATTATTTACCATAAATATTTATCCAATAAATATTTTATGCACATGTCTTTTAACACACAAAAAACTAATTCCTTGTCAAAATAAGACATATGAGGCGCCACAATTTTTATTGACCTAGTCAATATTAATTTTGCTATTACACAATAATTTGGGCCAAGATTATGGAAAATGTCTTTTCCACATATTTAATTATTTAGCCCAACTAATTTAATAGTCCACTAAACAATTAATTCACATATCGTTTTAATAAAGTCCAACATGAACTAAATTAATATTATTAGGATTCGACGTCCGAGAATATACATGCTATATTAGGAGGCACGTCGGGACCATGGACTAATAATCAATGCTCCGATAAATCAAATAAATAATTATCTTATGAATGAATAATTATATTCGATAAATCAATCACGAGAATATGCCACCATAATCCCGTGATCGCACTCCTCCGATTATAAGATTATATTTATCTCCTCACGAGAAAGTAATAAGCGCCCACCGATATAATCATTTCATATGGATTAATCCTCCATAGACTATTCATTCTAAATCGGAAGTTACCGTTAACCCTTTTCAGAACATCTTGTCCTTACTTACCATTAACCCCTAGTGATCAATAATTCAAATAACTCCTTTGGTAGCTAATCGATGTAATATGAATCCCATGGATCGATCAATGTCAGGATTAACTCATAAGGGAACTGTCTATCTACTTCCATAAATGGAAGGAATGGATTCCGTATCTGTGATAACACAGACTACTCACTCAATCCAAGTATAATGCCAAGATGGGGTAATTCGGATCACAGACTCGTGTAATCCTTAACCGTCAAGTCAAACCTCATATGCGATTCAAGCAGTTGACTGTGATCACCTCAGGATTAAGATATATCCATAATATGATCATCTAATGATTCGATAAGACTTCTCAATTACGGAATTATATTGAGAACTCAGATCAAATCGGTCCAAATACTATATGATATATCTATCATATATAAATGCCCCATTAGGTTCCCCTTAAACGAAAGTCCGGATAAGACGATCACACCTATCGTGTTATGGGCGCATTAGTAATGCGTTAAAGGGAGACCCGATACTCTCGATTAACTTTACTACGGACTAATTGTATTTTAAGTACATCTTCACTAACTCAATCCTCCGTGTATATCTCATACACCGAAGTTAAGTGATTACATAAACGATATACTCGGGGTTTTTCAGTAGTGTAAATACTATTGTCACATCGGTGATTATGAGAATAATAAATATGAATAATAATATCATTTCATTTATTAAATAAAACAATTACAAAAATTGTCTTTCGGGCATCACACCTAACAGTATAGTCTTTACTATAGTCGATTTACGAAGTGGGTATCATCAAGTTCGTATACGTGAGGGAGATGAGTGGAAAACCGCTTTTAAGACTAAGTTTGGGCTTTACGAATGGTTAGTTATGCTGTTTGGTCTCACGAATGCACCGTCCACGTTTATGCGCTTAATGAACGAAGTTCTACGAGAGTTTATAGGTCATTTTGTGGTGGTTTATTTCGATGATATTTTAATTTATAGCACCAATCTTGATCTTCACGTAGAACATTTGCGGGCTATACTTGAGACACTACGTCGTGCTAAGTTGTATGCGAACTTAAAGAAGTGTGACTTTTGTTTAGATAGAGTCATATTTCTTGGTTTTGTTGTAAGTGCAGATGGCGTGGAGGTTGACCAAGAAAGGGTCCGAGCAATCAAAGAATGGCCACAACTCAAAACCGTGGCTGATGTACGTAGCTTCCTTGGTTTGGCGGGGTTTTACCGACGTTTCGTGAAGGATTTCAGCTCCATTGCTGCTCCATTGACGGAACTTATCAAAAAGAATGCGCCATTCAATTGGGGAGACCGACAAAGGGAGTCTTTTGAAACCCTTAAGTTTAAACTTATTTCTGCACCTATTCTTGCTTTACCCGATTTTGATAAAGTCTTTGAGTTAGAGTGCGATGCTTCGGGGGTGGGAATAGGGGGTGTGTTACTACAAGACAAATGTACAATTGCCTATTTTTCCGAGAAACTTAAGGGTGCGCATTTAATTTACTCTACGTATGATAAAGAGCTGTATGCTTTAATTCGTTGTTTGCAAACGTGGCAACATTACCTTCGACCACGAGAGTTCATTATTCACACGGACCACGAGTCTTTAAAATACCTTAAAGGACAAGGAAAGTTGAGTAAGCGCCATATTCGTTACATTGAGTTTATCGAGTCCTTTCCTTATGTGATTAAGTTTAAAAAGGGACAAGATAATATTGTGGCCGATGCTTTGTCACGTAGACATTCGTTAATTACGTCTTTGCAAACTCGAATGTTTGGGTTTGAGAGTTTAAAGGATTTGTATCCTACTGATCTTGACTTTGGGGAGGTCTTTAACAAGTGTCCGTCATCCACCATTCCCGACTTTTATATTCACGATGGATTTTTGTTCAAAGGAGATAAGTTATGCATTCCTAGGACATCTATCCGTGAGTTGTTGTTGAGAGAAGCGCATGGGGGTGGTTTAATGGGTCACTTTGGCGTTGATAAGACATTGGCGATGTTACGTAGTCATTTCTTTTGGCCTAAGATGCGTGCTGATGTCACTAGGTTTTGTGAGTCTTGCCTTACATGTAAACATGCTAAATCGACTTTAAAGCCACACGGATTGTATACACCATTGCCTATCCCTACCACTCCTTGGACTGATATTTTGATGGATTTTGTGTTAGGTTTACCTAGGTCTAAGAGTGGGAAAGACTCCGTGTTTGTGGTAGTCGATAGATTTTCTAAGATGGCTCATTTTATACCGTGTTCTAAGACTAATGATGCATCTTATGTGGCTGATTTGTTCTTTAAGGAGATAGTGCGTTTGCATGGGATTCCTAGAACCATTGTAAGTGACCGTGATACTAAGTTTGTAAGTCACTTTTGGCGCGTTTTGTGGTTACGTCTAGGCACACATTTACTCTTTTCCACTTCGTTCCATCCACAAACAGATGGTCAAACCGAAGTCGTGAATCGTGTGTTGGGTCAGTTACTAAGAACAGTGGTGCAACGAAATTTAAGAAATTGGGAATCGAGTTTGCCTTACGTTGAGTTTGCATATAATCGTGCTAAACATTCAGCTACTGAATTTGCTCCTTTTGAACTCGTTTATGGATTTTTACCTTCTACACCATTTGATTTTGTGCTTTTGCCTCCAGGAGAGCACGTAAGTATGGATGGTGAAGCTAAGGCGAAGCTGGTGAAATCTCTTCATGAAAAGGCGCGGTTGAATGTTGAGAAGGCTATGGAGAGTTATGCGAAGCAAGCGAATAAAGGTCGCAAAGAGTTGATCTTCGATCCAGGTGACTTGGTTTGGCTACATCTTCGGAAGGATAGATTTCCACATTTGCGCAAGTCCAAGCTGAATCCACGAGGTGATGGACCATTCAAGGTGTTAACGCGCATCAACAATAATGCATACGAGCTTGACATACCTCCGGCGTGGAATATATCCTCAACTTTCAACATGGCTGATTTGACTCCTTTCACGGCTAATTCAGATCTGAGGACAGATCATCTCCAACCGGGAGGGAGTGATGCGCACCAAGAGAGCCAAGAAAGTGAGGTCATTGAAGATGAGTTTGAGATTCAAGATGGACCGATGACGAGAGCTCGGAAACGAAGACTCGAAGATGCGTTGAAGAAATTAGTTCTTTCTTTGTCTTATAATCGAGTGGGAGAGGAAAACTTATCTATTTTGTTATTATTTATATGTAATAAGGGGTAGGGGTTTTTGGGGACTTTTGAACAAATTTGCATAACCCTTCCCAAAATGGCAGTTTTGCCAAACCCGACCTTCGGCTTTCCATTTTGGGAAACTAAACCCTCCATTCTCAAGTACCCTATACCTTAAAGATATCCTAGGCCCTATCCTACAGTAATCTACCCTTTTTACCCTTCAAAAACCCGATACCTTTTTCACCTTAAATTTTGGAAACTTTCCCTACTAAAAATAGGCCTTGTCCAAGTTTGCACCCAAGACATGTCCAAGACTTGTCCTAGACATGACTTGGACGTGGCTTAAGTCTCCCACATCGGTTTTGGCATGTTTCCAACTCCCAAACTCCAAACTATAAGTATTTTTGTCCCACATTGCTAGTTTGAGAGTAGCTAGTTATTTTGAGTTCCATATAAGGATTGTAACTTACCTTGTATAAACTTAAGTTATATTTGAGTGAAAATATTATATATTTTAAGTTTCAGTGATTGAAACAAAGCAGTTAAAACTTTTCCTTGTGATTTGGGTGAAGGATTAACTAGAGAATATATCAAAGGTGTGAGCGACCTTTGTGCGGCGTTCTCGAACTTGGAGAAACCGGAGTGCGATTCGAGGTGGATCTAAGCTGCTCCTATCCTTTTATTTTCGTTCTTAACATTCATTTCCTAGTAAGTATTCGTTTCTTCTTGTTTCTTTCTTCATAAAATGTGAATATAGCATAATTTGCAAGAACACTTAAATCTAGATCCTCAATCTTCATATCACTATTACTTTTCCTCCTTGCATCAACACACAACCTAAACCTTGTCCCGAAGAATCGGTGTAGACGTCATAGTTGTCAAAGATATCCAAAACTGCCAAAACTCACTAGTCCACTTGGGTTGTAGTC
Source organism: Gentiana macrophylla (assembly GCA_026214975.1). Taxonomy (NCBI): domain Eukaryota; kingdom Viridiplantae; phylum Streptophyta; class Magnoliopsida; order Gentianales; family Gentianaceae; genus Gentiana; species Gentiana macrophylla. Next base: position 57,251,735 of record CM047808.1, on the reverse strand, counting down.
AACTTATCTTTTAAAGTCTGAAAAGCTGCCTCACACTCACTAGTCCATTCAAACATCACATTCCTTTGTGTGAGTTTGGTGAGTGGCGTAGCTATCTTCGAGAAGTCTTGCACGAACTTCATGTTGTAACCAGCTAAACCCAGAAAACTTCTTACTTCCGAAACTGTAGTAGGTCTAGGCCATTTCTCAACTGCCTCAATCTTTGCCGGATCAACATGAATGACATCGCCAAAAATGACATGACCTAAGAAACTGACCTGATTCAACAAAAAATCGTACTTAAAAAACGTAGCATACAACTGTTTTTCCTTCAAGGTATTCAACACTATCCTTAAGTGTCTTTCATGTTCTTTCTCACCCTTTGAGTAGACAAGGATGTCGTCTCTGAATACTATCACAAACTTATCCAGGTAAGGCATGAAAACCCGCTGAATTAAATCCATAAATGCAGATGGTGCTTTAGTGAGTCAAAAAGGCATAACCAAGAATTAATAATGTCCATATCTAGTTCTAAAAATGTCTTAGGTATATCTGCTACCTTGATCTTCAACTAATGATAACGCGACCTAAGATCAATCTTAGAGAACACTCTCTTACCTTACAGCTGATTAAACAGGTCATCAATCCTTGGTAAGGGATACTTTTTCTTGATGGTAAGGTTATTCATAGCTCTGTATTCGATGCACATCCACATGCTACCATCTTTCTTCTTGACAAACAACACAGCGGCGCCCCACGATGATGTACTTGGCTGAATTATATTCCTATCGATCATATCCTTAATTTGTGCCTTCGTCTCTTTCAATTCAGCCGGAGCCATTCTGTAAGGTGCCTTAGCAACTTGTGCAGCTCCGGGTACTAACTTGATCTCGAACTCTATTTCTCTATCCGGCATATTCCCTGGTAACTCGTCTGGGGAAACATCAGGGTACTCCTTTACAACATAGGTCTACTCTAAGTTAGGCTTCACTTGCTCCACATCCATTGCGTACAACAAATATCCTTCACAACCCTTTTGACACACTCTTATAGCCTTAACTGCAGAGATTATTGTGTGACGCTTCTTACTAGGCATGTAGGCATTTCCTTGATATGTCTTAGATGATTTTCCGGGTACTTTAAAGGTCACACTCTTTTCCCTGCAGTCCAAGTGCGCAAAAATCTTGGATAGCCAATCTATCCCAAGAATTACATTGAAGTCTGAGAAGTCCAAAACTGTGAAGTCACTCTTGCACGGATACAATCCTACTCGAACATCCACTTGAGGTATCATTCTAGTTACCTTAGTTACCTTTCGTAAAGTTGTGGTTTTTTCCAAAGTATCTCTTAAGGGTTCTAAAGGTAGATTCAACTTCATAGCTATCTTAGATGACACAAAGGTGTTAGACGCTCCCGTATCAAACAAAATCGTAACCGCTAAGTTGTCTAATAATATTGTACCAAAGATGCAAATTCGGTTATTGAAATACAAATACAACATGATTTAACGTGTTATACAAGTATTCAAACAAAATATAATAAACAACTAAGGTACCTGAAATAACATTGTCGTTAGGATCAGCAATCTCAGCATCCACTGCAAAAACTCGAACAAGGCGACTTGGTCCGCCTTTTCCGCTTCCCTGTCCTTGGTTCTCTTTTCTCCCCTTAGTTGGACATGCTCTCAGAAAATGTCCAAGATCTCCCCAGTAGTACATGTTGGATCGATAATGACGCAACCACACTCTAGAGGGGGTGAATATAGTGTGGGTGATTTTTAAATTCTTTTCGATGATAACACAAGTACTAATAAATTAAGTGTGGCAGCTTACTTAATTTATTATTCGTTTGTATTATATAAAACCTATATGATCAAAGGGATTAATTTATTGTGATAAAAACAATAGCACGTTTGCAAGATGTTCAATGATCAAATACTGTAATAATTAATCAAATAGATATAATTCAAATTAATGTTGATATGATCCAACTGGATATGCAGATGCAAGTCGATCAAACACAGGTGCAAAACAGATTGATCAAAACAAGTTATTTAAACAAAAGACTAACTCGACAAAATACAGCAACTTGGTAAAATGATACAAACAAGTTGCAGGCTAAATATAATTGACTGGATCATAGTGGCGTTTATAAACGTTGCAAAAAGGTCTGGTTACAGCACAGTTCAGATTGAATAAAGTTTGGAGGCTAGAAAAACAGATTCACACTAATCAAAAATGCAATTAACACAGTTAATACAGTATTACAAGAATGTATCAAAAAGTACTTCAAGACAAATAGCAATCAGATACAAAACAGCAAAGTTCCGGCTGTTACGATTAAGAATCAGACAGATATTACAAATAGGCTGCTCAGCTAATATAGATTACAAAAACAGATGCTTCAAAATAGATTACAGCTTCACATCTTAAGAACACTTGGCTGATGTATAATGACACAACTCAACTATCAGCTGACAATCAGAAATGATAATCAAATCAAATGGATAAGATATCCCGGCTGATAATCAGTTCTGAATACAATTTTCAGCAGCACAACTGTTCTATTATACTCATAATAGAAAGAGAGCAAGACAGCAGGCTAAACGCTTTAGCAGATTTAGCATGTAATATCCTGACTTTTCGAAAAAGGGCAGACGTGACTTTTTGCAAAAAATGGAATATTATGATTTACGGATTTAAGTATTTTATGTATATATATATTTTGGATAAATATGTATATATATTGGGGAAAATCTGATTATTTAATAATAAGAGTAATTAAGGAAAATAAGGGATTAGGTTAATTATTGGGATTTTATCTATTTAAGGAAAATAAATCCCATTAGTTTTCCCTAACCTTTTAAATCAGAATTTCCTACTTCCAATAACCCTCTTCTGCGTGTGAGAGTTGAAAATAAAAGGCTGAGGGTTTTTTTTTCAGACTCTAAGTCGGATCTTAACGGTTTTCAGATCAGAGTATAGCAGCGGAATCGTTGTGGAAAGGGCGTCGTTTCAACAAGAAAGTTAGGACTTTGTCAAGGTATGTTTTTGAGCCCTAGTTATGTTCTTGACTGAGTTTGATGGATTCAAACTCATGATTTCGTAGTCTTTTGTGTTTAGAAGCGTGTGATCGAATCTCATTTAAATTCGGATTGATCACATAGGTTTTCTGCGGAAGGGTTCAAGATTTGCTGCAGTTTTCTGAGAATTGGACTTGGGATTAGCTTGCTAGAAGGTAAGAGGATCTTCCTACAAATTTAATCACGGTTTCGTAGGGTTTATGTTAGGATTGGATGTAATTTTATGCTAGAATTGTTACCTTCGTGTTGCCTAAGGATTTAGAGTTGTTGTGATAGATAAAAGTTGTGTTTTTATGCCTTTTTCTGAGTATTATGAAGTTCGACAAGTTTGAGAACGATTATGGATCAATTTGGGTTCAAAAACTAAGTTTTTGGGAAGTTGCCGTGCTTGGTGCGGGAGCACCAAGCCCAGTGCGGACGCGCTGGAGGCCCAGAATGTGAAATTTTACATATAGAGTTCTGGTGCGGGTGCACCAGCCCCAGTGTTGGCGCACTGGATGACCAGAATTCTAGTTTTTACGTACAGAGGCTTAGTGCGTGCGCACTGAACCCGGTGTGGGAGCACTGGACCACTTTTTTGATGAAAAAGATGATTTTTAGCTATGATGTGAATCCTAAATGTTAATCCTTTATCTAATAACATTAATTAAACATAAACAAGCCCCGATTGAGTTCTGATGCATTTGGTTTCTGCACCGGACTTATTCTTAAAGGGAGTTGAAGTCCGGGACCGTCGAAAAGGCATGAACGGGCATGTGCTTTGTTGATATAGAGTTCATCATTGTCTGTGTATTTTGCTAGGCCTTGTCCATGTCTAGAGGTCTAGGAAAGAGAGTTGAGTTGTGAGGGAGCTTGCTTGACTAGTAAAAGACTAAACATCATTTCATTCTTGGTAAGGCACAAGTTTATATCGCAATGTGTAGGCTTTCGGATAAAATGAGTAAACTTGCTAATGATGATTACGTACTAATGATGATTACATACTTGACTAGTAAAAGAATAAACATCATGTCATTCTTGGTAAGGCACAAGTTTATATCGCAATGTGTAGGCTTTCGGATAAAATGAGTAAACTTGCGGGCCTTTCTAGAGGCACCAGGAGTAGAGGGTACTCGTGGATGGATAACTTTGCTGGCCATTAGAGGGCACCAGGAGTAGATGGACTTCACCTAACGCATATACTATCGGGACTAGCCTGTGGCTATTGGTGTGATTCACTAATAGGATGCACCCAGACACTTCGTGGTGAGCAGCACCATGCGTAGTGCCCTATAATGTAGATGTAACAAAGATAAGTTAAGTTAGAAACAGTTAGTCATGAAATGTTGGTGGACATGAAGTGAACCCTAGATTGAGTCGGTCTCATTAAGGATAATTATTAAACTAAAAACATGTTAAGGAGCCTTAGTTAATTTGTAGCTTCTACCTCTTATTGAGTACTTTATACTTACCTCAAATGCATTGTTTTTGTATGTGTTTGAGGAAGAGAAGATGAACAGGTAAATCCAGAGTTCAAGGCATGCTTTGACGACGACGTTTGAGGACGCCGGAGTTGAAGCGTTTACTTATTCTGTTTTCTTTTATATATATTAGATACGTTGTTCTTTAGGAAACGTTGTATTTTCTTTTTTTGAAGGTTTCGTACGTTTTAGTTTTCGTTTGACTTTCCAATGTAATAAACGTTACATTTCTATCTTTAGTATGTCGAGTTCTTTCCATAGTAGCATTTATGGTGTTTTGCCGAGTCTTTTTAGCTTCCGTTTTGCTTAACTCGATACGACGTAGTAGAGGCTTACGTGTAATATTAGATTTATTTAATATTATACATGCCGAGCGGTTCTTTTCCGGACAAGGACTATGTATCCGGGAGCGGGGCGTTACATAGCAAGAAGACTCCCAGATCAGCAGGTACAATTTAGAGCAGGATGATAGCAAGCTCAACAGCAGGTTCAAGCTTCAGTTTATTCAAAAACAACTGGTAAGGTGCATAAACTCAGCAAATCAACAAGCATTATGTGCAGTGAATAGAGCAAGGTGCAAGGCAACTGATTTGCAACAGTGTATATGATAGTGTAAATCAAGTACTAAACAGCCAAGCACATATAGTCAGAATTTCAGTGGTTAACTCAATGACTTTGAGTCAGACTAAGATTCTGAGAGAGGTAACAATTAAGGGGTATAATCAGATAACCAAAGACCACACTAAAACTTAGTGTCCCGTTGATTACAATCACTTATAGCCAAGGAAACGGCCCACCAGTCACACATACAAGGTTCTTTTGGCACGTCAAACCAAAGACTTTTTGTGGTCACTTTCTTGCACGGATTCAATCAATAGACACTAGTCAAAGTGTGACAATGAAAGACGCAGTCAACAACACACAACAATCAAGAAAACAGTTCTTCAAGTACACATCTAGAAAACGGGGAAACAAAGTAGTCACTTACTATTCAATATGAGTGACTACAATCCAAGGACTTGTATTTCCTCCAGTTTTGACTCAGTAACGACATACTACAACTGACCACACTCTTTAGCAAAAACAAGAACAAACTTTTTAACTTGAAAATGTGGGATTTTGCTTGTGTTTCGACTGGTTGATTGTGTGTAAGTCACTAACGTCGATATTACTAGCAAGAATACTAGGTACATCGTAGTATAGTAAATGCGAGTCAATGTCGATCCCATAGAGACAATGCAACTCTAAGTATAAACGATCCTAATCTAATTAAGAAGCAACATGGAAGCGGTCATGGACCAACAATAAACATAAAACAAACTTGGTTTTTCTCCCCCTCTTCTCACCGATCTACTAACTTACATTAGTTAATCGTTACGTTTACTTCCCCACATAATTTCCTTAAATTAATCGAGCGAGCGTTTGATTTAATTATCATCTACGGGTGCAACTCCTAACCCTATCTACTCCGACAATGGTAGTAGACAATCTATACGCAAGCTACCCTCCTTAATTGGTCCGTAATAGCCCAAACCATAAAGAACTAGAATTGCCGATATCGAGCGCTAACTCATACCGCTAACCTGCCTAGACAGCTGTTGACATTGATCAGCACGTTCCTAGGGTCCATTCAAGACTATGTCCAAATTAACACTTCACTATTCGTATTTCATGCTAGTTTTACGATTACAACAAGCAGATTGGCCAGATCTAACCTATTTTTAATTAAACATGTCGATCAACGTAGTGGTTGTGAATCTCAGTTTTAGGTTTTGTAAATATTGCCTCGGTAAACCGGTATAGACCGTGACAGGACTTTTACTAGTGCTATTACAATCCTTAACCGGCAGTGTACCGGGTCAAATTGTAGCGTAATATGGTGAGTCAGGTGTCGAATCCTCAGGGAACAAAATGTAATTCTGAGTGTGGCTAAACACCAAGAAGCTGTTATTAACTCAATCTAAGTCGCAGTTTTTCCTTTTCCTTTTTAGTAACCAGTAAAACGATAAATAAAATTAAAAGCATGATAAATAAATGCATAAAACTAAAACGAGATATATATAGATACATAAATATATATATAAATATATAGAAATACATATATATATATATATATATATATATATATATATATATATATATATATATATATATATATATATATATATATATAGGTACCAATACAATATATAGGATATAAATACTAGTAATATTATTAGAAACTAGCCAAGAATATGTCATTTGAATCGGTATCTCTTTTAGTAGAAATAGATGTGCTTGACCTTTCCTTATTTTAAGGTTAATCAATTATATATAAACCGGTGTACTCTAAGCTAGACAACTCCTCCTCACACGAGCGTATGAAATTGTCATACGTCAAAATTCCTCTGTCCAATGTCATCCTCAAGCTCGGGAACTCCGTTTTGTCATACGGCCGGTATTTTGAGTATTGCTCAATTAAACAGGTGATTTTAACGTGATAATATCTTGAGTCCAATTTTCAATAAGATTTGTTTTTCTAGGACAAATCTGCCTCGGTAGGAAATAGGATTCCGTTTGTCAGGCCGCCATTTTTACCCTCCGGTCTTTCTATTCATGATCGCGTATCCTAACTTCTCTGGTCAGTTCATCATTAGGTTACGATTCTTGTTAAATCGAGTAGCTAATTCAATTTTAACTTTTCATTAAGCGCAAATAGAAAGAGATTCATTATAATCGATTTTAATTCAATTTTAACATAGTCATCATCTATTTCCCTAAAAAAATAAAACTAATTCAATTTCATATCTTGGCTAGATATATAGTTAGCCTAATATCATTATAACTAATATATAGATACTAATATAAATAAACAAACATAAATACATTAAAAAGTTACCAGATTACAATTATAGCGTCAGAGCCGTATTCTCCGGAAATAACAACTCATTTAGCAACAACGAGCCTTGATAATCCTCCTAAGTATTACACGAGACTTATACTACATTATTATTTCGGCAGAATGCCTTTTACGGTATTTACACAACTAGAAACTAGATTAAGATAATATATATATATATATAAGTGATATATATATATTGGTACACTCTTAACAAACTTTATATATGAATTTGTATTTATAGGACAAAGCGTGAGGCAGCGCGGGCCGGTCAAGCAGTCTGCAGAATTCTTTGGTGTCGAGCCCATCTGTCGATTGCGAGAGAGATTCTAGCTCGGGCGGTCTTCTTTGGTTCGGGCCGGACTTTGAAAAATATCATCTTGATTTTCTCTTGTTTCGATCTTAATTCTTGATTTTTCATCATCACACGCACTCACAAGCAGTCAAAAAAACGAGCCACAGTAATTCTGACAACAAAAACTATAAGTTTTACTAAAATTATAACGATAATATCTATTTATAACGATTTAGATTTTTATGAGTTTTTAGATATATTTTTATAGAATTTATGTGATATTATCGTAAATACGATATAAAAAGTCATATAATATAGTTATATTTTTATCATACATCAACTACTCCCCACTTAACTTTTGATCGTCCTCGAGCAAAATAAGCGATAATATATAAAATGTTATAATGCAAATAATATAGTTCTTTCAGACTAAATTTCTAACTTAGTAACGTATATCTTGTCAATATTATAATTATATTAATTTTATCTATCTAAGATTATTAAAAGATAAAAAGTGTGTATAACTTAATAAATTAGTTATAAAATATTATCTAAATGAAATTCTACATGAATTACTTAATAAATATAAAATAAAATACTTAGAGTAACTTTGTAATCGCCACTATAAGAAATTTCGGAATCAAAGACTAAGTCAAGTAGTTGGCAAAATGGTTTATAACGTTCAGGCTCAGGGTGTTTGGCTAATCGAAAGGATAACAAAGGAAAATCAAAAGAAATAGAAGCAAGCCGTACGTACTTACACCTTCAACTTTTGATCAAAAATATCTTGATCAGTAACATCCTGACACTATTTTCAAAATTTAATTCTAATAACCATATTTTATTCATTTTTGCCTTTTTTTTTTAGAGAATACTAACATATCCGAACTCATTGCCAGAATCGACTATCTTTCAAGCGTCATAAGGTGAGAACGAATACATCAGCACCTAACTATTCCAACTTTTTCTTTTTCTAGAGAATAACAATATTTGATAAAAGATTGCCTTCCGAATAATATTTATTCCAATCCCAGCATATACCACTATTGAATTTCGATGTCGTCACCGCTATCCATAAGCACATACTAAACTTGCGGGATTTCAAGGAAATGTAGACCATTTTAAGTTGAGGGTCGGTTATATCTAGTTAATCACAATGGCTAATTTCGAGTGAGGTCTTGATCACTCTACAAGGCTGAGGTGGGGACAAAAATTGGAAATTACGTTCGGGTAGGCTTATTTGGCCATAGTTAGTCAAAGTAATGCCAAAAATCTCATCATTCCTAATCCGATTCCAAATTCATACTTGTCTTGAAAAGAAAATCATTCTAAAATTTTATTATAATTATAAGTAACTTTTGTCTAATTTCAAAAAAAATAATATTTCATACTAATTATCTAGGTATACATACTTAAAATCTTGATAAAAATCTAAAAATAGATATAAATAATACAGAAATAATATATTGAGATTACTTTACTTAGTTTAAAAAAAAATTATTCTATCCAAATATACTATCCATATTATAATAATTCTATATTATTTCGTTTATTTCCTTAAGAATAATTAAACTAAGTGTTTAAGCATTTGATATATTAAATTCAATTTATTTACTAACCAATCTCTACTCCCCACTTACGAATTGGCATCGTCCCGATGTCTAATGGTAGTAAACATTTGGTTTAGAAAATAAAATGAATTTTATAACGGTTAAATATTTTACGTGTCATACAGACGAGCGTTTATATAATATAGCATAAAGGCAAAACATAGTAAAACAACACACGAATATATTACAAAATTAAAAGAAAGTACAAGTTAACTACTAAAATACTACTTTAAACTAGAAAAACTGAAACTAAGTTAATTTATTCTTTCTTAAACTAACTTACTCTTACTTAACTCAACTTACTTCTTCGTCATAAAACATCTAATTTTCTTCACTTGATGAACCTCCTGGGATACCGACTAGTAATAGTCCAACCTGAGGAAGGCGAGCAGGGAAGATTTCATCTGTCGCTCTTTCTCGGACCCTAGCCAAATGAGTACAAATTCGGGATATCAACCATGCAAAAGGCATTGGCTGACGGTTTGGTCGTCTCCTAAAGGCAAAACTCACAGCAGCCTTTTGAATTAAGACTCCCCAATCTATAACAGCTCCACAAGCGATAGCATACAACAACAACATTTCATCATCACTGATTTCTAAAAAATCAGCAGTAGGGTATACTCGGGAATTGATGAAACGTTTCCACGTTCTAAGATGGGGAAGTAAGGCAGCGGTGGAAATATCTTGATTATTATTATAATGTGAGAATATGACTTGGTAAGATTCCTCCCGTTTGTTAATGAATCCAGCAGCAGTATCAAGTCTCCAATGATACTCAAAATGACTAGTAGGTGACGTTTGGACTGGTGGTATATGAAAAACGCTATTTATGATAATAGATGTGAAAGGAACAATCAACACCTCTAACTGTAACAACCTGTGTTGCTCCGACCGTGGTAGCTTCTGACAACATAGAATAAAATTCTCTAACCAATGTAACGTTAATACTTCCTCTTGGCATACGACAAAAATGTTCCCACCCATCACCTTGCATCCGTATGAACGCCAATGATCCACTTTCCGAAAATTTAAACCCTTTTCAATCAAAGACCGGTGGTGATTGAAATTACTGATAAAAGGATTTGGAGTTGAGTCATTCATATAATTATAAGGTAATGGGTGAAAAGTCGGATAATAATATTCGGGATTTGGGGTATGAGGAGGAGAGTAACTATTAACGGACGAATGATCAGACATTTTATACGGTCTTTATAAGAAAACAAGAAGCTTTATTCAGCGAATTAGCAATTGAGGAATGATGCATCTGTTTCCATTTATAGAAATGGCAGAATCAGATAGGAAACAGCCTGAAGAAGGTTGGCAGTACACCAGACCGGCTCGGGCCGGGTCAGTACCGGCGCGGGCCGGTGCTACAGTGCCCGATCAGAGATTTTTTCATTTCAGGATGTTCCATCAGGTTCTTTCAGTTTGTAGATATGCATTTTTATCTAAAACGTGGGAGAAAAAGTCTAATAAAATAGAAACAACGAAAAAAACGTAAAACTACGAAGTGCACTAACCACAGAGTGCATCAAACAGTCTAAAACAAAAAATCAAACCATAGTATATCGTCATACATCAAGGCAAATGTAAAAGATAATAAAAGATAAAAGTCAATCATACGGGTTGTAATCAACAGTATCGTCAAAAGATGAATCATACTACATCGGCGATGATCCAAACAGTCTAGAAGTAAATTCAGCCCAGAGAGTGAGTCGAATGAAATCATAGTTGAACTTGTGGATCTCTTTCAAGTAGATGCTTGAAATGTAGCCTGAGTCTGCCTAGTCGTCATCTTCACTGAACCTTCCAATCCAATCGAACTGAGACCAGCTGTAACATCTGCAACTGAAGTGACTCCTCCCATGCCCATGGATATCTCTGCTGAACCTGTAAACATACCTACCTGTCCTAGAGATGACGGAGTATAATCCAGATAAATAACTGGAGGTGGAATAGGTGGAATCCAGCTAGGCATAGTGAAAGGCTCAGACTGACACCGTGGGAATGTGTCAGGATAAGATGGGTTCAGACTTCCGACATAATCTCTCAGACCTTGCTGACCAATCCTCAAATTTTCCTGCCACTCTCTATTCTTTTTCTCTGACTAAGGCTATGTTGGCATCGATGACGATCCTGTGCTCGAATGATATCTTTGCATCATATCTGATATCTGGCTATTATGGCTCTGGAGTGGCTGTCTAGTAGATCTAGTAAACACTGGTGGTGGTCTAGTAGTAGGTGGTGGTAGCGGCTGCTGCTGGCGATTGGGATTATTGTAATTGATTATACCAGCAGGAAAGGCAGTTAGTTTTTGACCGATAAGTGGAGCATAAGGTGACATAATCCTATCTCGAGGGTAATTTTGGTACTTCAAGAAGATCACACAAAGCAATTTATAAGATTAGGGAGCGGCAAGCGTCCCCTCGAGGTCTATTCTTAACAAAATCACATGCCTTGGTAAAGATTAGTTTCCCCAGATTTACTGGAATGTCATTAACCATAGCCCAGGCTAAAACAACATCTTCACGACCATAAGCACATAAATGAGCCAAAGTATTAACATTAAGTCCTATAATTTGCTTAAAAGCCCTTATGTCTCTTATACAACGTCCATAAGGAAATCTATTATCTTTCCATACTGCTGTGGAATCAAAGGCAGCCTGAGCTTCATATGATTTAGCTTGATGAGTGTAAGAAAGTTGGTCTAAATTCCAAACAGCATGATAATCATCCTCATCAAGTATCTCAGGTAAACCATACATAGTATTAATCATAACAGGATTGAAAGTGACATTAACTGTCCTAAGAGGGATATATTCCAGTTCTTCAAGAGTAGCCTTATCATAAGTAGACAAAACAGAATAGAACTCGGCTACCATTGTAACATTTATCTTATCAGTGCGTTCCATTGCAATATCCATCCACTCCCTATCTTGAAATATTTTTCTCACTTCTTCTCCTAAACAGTCAAAATCAATACCATGTTCTAAAGTAACCCCGCACTTACTAAAATATCCATTATAGGCATTCTTAGCTTCATCACTAGCGGTTTTCTCAAAAGAAGCGGCTTCATGAGGAGTTCGTTTAAGGGCCGCGGTTCATGAACCGGTACTACAACAGGGTTATCTGGCTTTCTTTTCTTAGAGGTTTTCCTAGATGATGAGGCCATCTACGATAATGGTATGACAAAATAACAACAAAAATCAACAATAAACAACAAAAACCAATAAGTACTTAGACCAAAATATAAAATAAATAAAATTTTATAAAACTAAAAGCTTAATAAAAATTGGAATGATTCATATATATATATATATATATATATATATATATATATATATATATATATATATATATATATATTGTTACCGTATAAAGCTAGAAAAAGTAGATAGTTGCAGAATGTATGGTGGTCGCCGGAATGTGTTGAAAAGAGGAGCTTTGCTTGCAAAATCTATCATTTTATGCAATGGTGATGATTTTATGTAGTGTAATGGAAGAGAAGATGATTAATTAAGTAGTTTGGGATAGAAAAATTGGTGGAAAGTGATGAAATTTTTGAATAGGGGAAAAGGGGTGGGGCGGCTTTTGCTCTTGGAAAAATGAAGAAGATGAAGATGATAGAATTGTGATTTTTAGGTTATAAAGCTAACGAATCGAACCGAACTCTTATCGACTCGAATTGTTAGTAATTACTCGATTCTTTTCTTTTCTTTTCTTTTTTGTGTAATAATTTAAATTATATCATAGAAATATTTTTATAAAAATCATAAAATTATTTCACGATAAAATAAATTATTATAATTTTTTATAAAATCTTAAAAAAATATTTTTGGTATGATAATCCTTAATTATATCATATAAATCATATACATGATATAAAAATAAGTTTATCATAAAATTTTTATGAAATCTTTGAAAATTATATATATATATATATATATATATATATATATATATATATATATATATATATATTTTATTTTTTATTTTTTATTTAAAAAAAAACATAAAACGTAATCTAATTCTACTCCTATCATTCTTAAATCTTCAAGACTTCTATAATAACCGTCCATCAACCTAATTCCTAGAAATGATGCGTTTGAATTCTCTCTTTGTTGTCCATCGGGATTTTCGGATAACCACCTAGTCGTTCCCATCTTAATTACCTTCAAACATTCATCCTGAGATTTGGTTGTGCTGTCTCCACATTTTCCATTATGTTCACTTTTTCCACAGATTCTACATCTCATTAGAAATCTTGCCCTTCTCTTTATAGCACTTCTTGATTTTCCATTACAAAGATCTCTTTCTCTGATTTCGCTTATCAGCTCCTTGTTTAAATTAAAAACTAAGGCTTCTATTCTAAAGGCAACATCTTTATCTAAACCTAATTTTAAAAGTAAAATAAAAACTTCTATTCTATCTATAAAAGACATTCCAGTTCTTTAACGTCTATCCGGTAAAAGACGAAACTAATTAAATTGCATATTAAAAAGTGAATTAAAAAGATAGTACCCGTAATCGGCTGAGTTTAGAATTCCTGCTTCCTTAATCTGTTGGAGGGTCGTTAAGGAATAATATTTCTTCTGTTTTCGGTACCCCTTCAGTTTCCACAAAAAGCTTCACCCTGTGACCATTGGCTATGAAAGTTGTTTTTCCATCAGTTAGTTCAACAGCTCCAGATTTGTAAACTTTAGTTATGTCATATGGACCTGTCCATCTTGATTTAAGTTTACCTGGAAATAACTTTAAACGTGAATTGTATAAGAGTACTCGATCACCTACATGGAACTCACAACGATAGATTTTCTTGTCATGGAAAGCTTTCGTACGTTCCTTGTAGATTCGAGCATTTTCATAAGCATCGAGGCGAAATTCTTCCGATTCATTTAATTGAAGTAATCTATGATCACCGGCTGACTTTTGGATCAAAGTTTAAAATTTAATAGCCCGTAAAGCTCGGTGTTCTAATTCAACCTGGGAGATGACAAGATTTACCAAAACTAATTTATAAGGGAACAACCAATTGGTGTTTTAAAGGTCATTATGTATGCCCATAATGCATCATCTAGTCTTTCTGCTTGCTTTTACGATTTGAGTCCTTTGTTTTCTCCACAATTCTTTTGATTTCTCTATTAGACACCTCTGCACTCGCCCACTAGTTTTTGCGGATGATAGGGTGTTCCAAGTTTATGAGTTACACCATACTTCTCAATTATCTTAGTAAATGGTCGGTTAGAAAAGTGTGATCCTCTATCACTAATGATAGCCCTTGGAATGCGATATCTTGTAAATATATTCTTTTTAAGGAACCTTAGCACAACCTTGGTATCATTAGTGGGAAGAGCTTCAGCTTCTACCCATTTCGAAACATAATCAACCATTACTAAAATAAATCTTTTTCCAAAAGATATAGGGAAAGGTCCCATGAAATCTATGCCCCATACATCAAATAACTCACATTCTAAAATCGGTTGAAGAGGCATTTAATGTTTTTTAGATATGTTTCCCCATTTTTGACATGATTCACAAGATTTTGCATATTTGTATGCATCTTTATATAGTGTAGGCCAATAAAAACCACATTGTAAAACTTTGAAAGCAGTCTTCCATCCTCCATGATGACCTCCTACCTCACGATAATGGCAAAACGATAAAACACTTGAAATCTCATTATCATGCACACATTTTCTGATTATCCCATCCGAACATTTACGGAAAAGGTCTGGTTCTTCCCAGTAATAAAATTTTAAGTCATAAAAGAACTTCTTTTTCTACTGCCAAGTCCAGTGAGACGGAATGTAATTACAGGTAAGGTAATTCACAATATTCCCAAACCATGGTGAATTTTCCTTTGATGGTTTTCTATTTTTTAATAATTGCATGGTTGAGGGAGTATCGGTTCTAAAAAGTTGTTCATCTGGAAAGGAATCTCGTATTTCATTTCCTATTCCCTTATCTTTCTCCATTCTACTTAGATGATCTGCCACTACATTTTCACTTCCCTTTTTATCTTTAATTTCAATATCAAATTCTTGAAGTAACAGAATCCATCTAAGAAGATGAGGTTTAGCATCCTTCTTACTTAGTAAGTACTTCAGGGCTGAATGGTCTGTATAGATAATAACCTTAGATCAAACAATATACGATCTAAACTTATCTAAGGCAAAAATTACAGCCAACAGTTCTTTTTCTGTAGTTGCGTAATTTAGTTGAGCTGCATTTAACGTGTGAGATGCATAATAGATTGCTTTGAGTACTTTGTTATATCTTTGACCTAAAACAGCTCCTACAGCTAAATCACTTGCATCACACATAATTTCAAACGGTAAATCCCAGTCTGGTGATATCAGAACTGGTGCAGTAGTCAATTTCGCTTTTAGGGTCTTAAATGCTTCCATACATTTATCATCAAAATTAAATGGTACTTCCTTTTCAAGCAAATGGCTTAAAGGCTTTGCTATCTTTGAAAAGTCTGCAATAAATCTTCTATAAAATCCAGCATGTCCAAGAAATCCTATTAGATTTCTTAGATTCACTGCTGGAGGTAATTTTTCAATTACTTCGACTTTAGCTTTGTCGACTTCAATACCTATTTCAGAGATTCTATGACCTAGAACAATTCCTTCTGATACCATTAAGTGATATTTTTCCCAGTTTAAAACTAAATTGATATCTTCACAGCGTTGTAACACTCGTTCTAAGTGCGATAAACATTCATCGAAGGAATCTCCGTATACACTAAAGTCGTCCATAAATTTTTTTAAAAACTTCTCGACCATGTCAGAAAATATAGCCATCATACATCTCTGAAATGTAGCTGGTGCATTACATAAGCCAAAGGGCATTCGTTTATAAGCAAAAGTTCCATAGGGACAAGTGAAAGTAGTTTTTTTCTCTATCTCCTGCTGCAATGAATATTTGTAAGTATCCTGAATAGCAATCTATGAAACAGTAATACTTATGTCCACTTAATCGTTCCAACATTTGCACTATGAATGGAAGTGGATGATGATCTTTCTTAGTATGATCATTCAGTTTCCGAAAATCAATACACATTCGATATCCTGTAATTTCCCTTGTCGGAATCCATTCATTTTTATCATTTTCCTTTACCGTGAAACCTCTTTTCTTTGGTACCACTTGAGTTGGACTTATCCATTCACTATCAGATATAGGAAAGATTATCCCCATTTCTAATAGTTTACTAACCTCTTTCTTAACAATAGTTTGCAAATTTGGGTTGAGGCGGCGTTGTGGCTGAATACAAGGTTTAGCTCCCTCATTTAGAATAATTTTATGAACGCATATCTCAGGGCTAATTCCTTGAATATCTGCCACTGTCCATCCAAATGCTTTCTTATGATTTCTTAACATTCTTAGTAATTGATCTTCTTGTTCATTTGTTAAGGTTGATGAAATAATAATCGGAAGTAGATTATTATTTTCCAGAAAAGCATACTTAAGATTTAAAGGAAGTGTTCTCAATTCCAGATTCACAGGTGGATCTTCTATGAAGGTTTTAGAAGCTGGTCCTTCTAGTTCTAATTCCAAATACTTATGCCATGGATGCTTAGAAAGCAGTCCTTATTAAGATAAAGGATTACTTCTCTCATTTTGATTATCATTTTCATCTTCTTTATAGATAGATAATGCCAAACATTCTTCTAGTCTATCTTCATAATCTTGTAATTTGACATCACAGATAGTAGATAATTTATCTATAAAAGAACATGATTCTGGTGATTTGTATGGATGATTCATAGCCTTAAAGATATTGAAAGCAAACCGTCTTCATTAACTCTTAGTATTAGTTCTCTTTTTGAACATCGATTAACGTTCTTCTGTAGCTAGAAATGGACGACCTAGAATAAGTGGCGCTGAATATCCTTCTTCCATTTCCATAACCACGAAATCTACTGGAAAGTAAAATTTGTCAATGTTAACCAATACGTCCTCGATGACTCATTTAGGATATTTAATCGATCTATCTGCCATTTGAAGAGTCATTTCAGTATTTGTAAGCTCTCCTATACCCAGTTTCTTATAATCCTCATAAGACATGAGATTAATACTTGCTCCAAGATCACATAGCACTCTTTTAAACAAAAATCCTCCAATTTCACATGGAATTGTAAAACTACCAGGATCTTTAAGTTTAGGAGGTAACCTATGTTGTAATATTGCAGAACATTCTTCATTAAGGCAAATATTCTCATATTCTTCTAACTTTTTCTTGTTCGATAGAATATCTTTCAGAAACTTTCCATAGGCAGGCATATTAACTAGAGCTTCGATAACAGGGATATTAACATGAAGATGACGAAAAGTATCAAGGAAACGAGCATACTTCTTATCAGTTTTTATCTTTTTAATTTGATCTTTAGGTGGGTAAGGTAAAGACTCCAAATCTATACCCTTTGGTTCTGAAGTTATTTTCTCTTTTCCTTTTTCCTTAAATCTTTGAGCGTTACTTGGTTGCCATGTTTCATTATCATACGATCTTTTCTTTGAAACATCTTCTATATCAATTTTTCCCTTTTCGGTTATTGGCAAATCTTCCTTCTTTTCTTCAGTATTGTTTTCTCTAACATGTTCCTTAAATAAGGTTCTTAGGTCTTTATCCATTGGATCTTTTAGAATCCTAGGGACTTTAACCCATTCCTCATTCTTACTTTCAGGTTCAACATTACTATTTTGTCTTAAGAAATCTTCAATAATTTCTTCTTCCTCATCAGTAAATTCAAGTTCGTTCTTTTCCTTTATAAAGTTACCATTTAAATCATTTTCTACTTCATTATTTCCTGAATTTTCTGCTTCAGTATTCCCACGGAGTTTTCTACTTCTGGTAACAACAACGTTCACCTCTCTCGGGTTTCTTTCAGTATTACTTGGTAATCCTCCTGGAGGTCTACTATTTTTACGTTCTCCTTCTCTACTCAAGTGATCTTCCATATTTCGAATTGATGCTTCTATAGTTCTCATTCTGGTATCATGTCCACTCATGGATGTTTTCAACGTACTCATATCCTTAGTGACTGTACCTATAAAAGTCATCATTGTTTCCATATTTTGAGCTTGAGTAGACACTACACCCATCATATTTTCCATTAGTTTCTCCCATTTATCAATTCCCTTCAGGTTGAGTTGAACTTTGGGTGACTGGTATGCTTTGAGTAGTTTGTTGTGGATACGATCTAGGTAATGATTGTAGATTTTGATTTGCGGCATCTCCTTGATAAACAGGATTACTATATGAATTCTTATACTGAATTGGATACGGTGGTTGTCCTTGCTTACTAGGGTTTTCGGACCAACGAAAAGTAGGGTGATCTCTTCAATAGCATTAAAAGAGTTTGAATACGCTACTATTCAAATTCCTATCTTTGTTGAAGAAAACTTACCTCTTCCCCTCGAATAGCCTTTAACTTCACGGTTCTTCTATTCCTAACGACACATTATCATGATTCGAGTATTCATTTGTTATGATAGTTTCTGACTTTACATTTTTACTAGCTTGTAAGCCGTCAAATTTCCTACTCAAATTCTCCAAGTGTGCTAGAACTTCCGTATTCGATGAACATTCTCCTGCAAAGGCTACTTTTCTGGAGCTAGAACCGGTTTCCCACATTCAATTATTTTTGGAAATCTTTTCAATAGCATCGTAAACTACTTGGGCTTCACTCATCATTAAAGAACTACCACATGCATGATCTACATCTGCACGTGAGTCTTTCCTTAGTTTACGACAGAAAAGTTGGATTTGCATATCTAAGGAATAACCATGATCGGGACAAGCTCTTAATAGTTTTTTAAATCTTTCCCAAGCATTCCCGAGCGTTTCTTCAGATCCTTGTCTAAAGTTAGCAATCTCGACCTTTAATTCCAAGTTTCTACCAGGAGTAAAATACTGCTTTAAGAACTCGGTTTGAATCTCCTCCCAACTAGTCAACGAATGACGTGGGAGTGACATAAACCAATCTCGTGCTCTTCCTTTTAAAGAAAAAGGAAACATAGACATCCTCGTTAATTCACGATGAGCACCACGACTTTTGGTCAGATACACAATTCTTGAAAAGATAGAGATGATGATGCGGATCTTCATCATCCTCTCCTAGAAATTGGGCTCTTGTGTCAATCAGGCCAAAAAGATGAGATTTTATTTCAAAATTATTTGCTCCTTCATTTGGTAAAAGAATAGGATTATTAGTCTGATTTCTCCTTACGGTTTGATCACAGATAGGTCTCGGGTTTGGTATGTTAGGATTATTACGATTATTTTGGTTCTGATTCTGATTATTTCTATTTTGATTATTTGGTATTGGTAGATTCTGATTAAGGTTTTGTCCATGTCCTTGGGCATGAGCAATCCCTTGTTCAGGTGTTTCATCACTAGTTTTGGCCATTCTCGTTTCTCGATTTGACGATGATTCGTCGGGATTTCCCTGACTAGTATGACCACGTTTACTCTCTACTCTTAACTGCCTTTCGTAAGTGTTTATGTCAGGCTTATAAGGAGTGAGTGGGGCCTTACCGCTTCTGGTCATCAACTATCAAAAATAGAAAATAACACGAAATTGATAGTAGTAAAAAGATTGGTAACTTACCTACAAGGTAGATACCAACGAAAGATAAAAAAGAAATGTGATAAAAAGAGTGTTGACTTATCCTCGAGAATTTTGAGCTAATACAAGTAGTAACCATAGACACAATGAATTAGCGTCGGTCCCCGGCAACGGCGCCAGAAAGCTGACAGGAGTTTTACTAGTGCTATTACAATCCTTAACCGGCGATTGTACCGGGTCAAATTGTAGCGTAATATGGTGAGTCAGTGTCGAATCCTCGAGGAACAAAATGTAATTGAGTGTGGCTAAACACCAAGAAAGTCGTTATTAACTCAATCTAAGTCATGATTTTCATTTTCCTTTTTAGTAACCGTAAAAGCAATAAATAAAATTAAAACAGTAAATAAATGCATAAAACTAAAACAGATATATATAGATACATAAATATATATATATATAAATATATATAAATACATATATATATATATATATATATATAGGTACCAATACAATATATAGGATATAAATACTAGTAATATTATTAGAAACTAGCCAAGAATATGTCACTGAATCAGTATCTCTTTTTAGTAGAAATAGATGTGCGTGACCTTTCCTTATTTTAAGGTTAATCAATTATATATAAACCGGTGTACTCCTAAGCTAGACAACTCCTCCTCACACGAGCGTATGAAATTGTCATACGTCAAAATTCCTCTCTCCAATGTCATCCTCAAGCTCGGGAACTCCGTTTTGTCATACGGCCGGTATTTTGAGTATTGCTCAATTAAGCAGGTGATTTTAACGTGATAATATCTTGAGTCAATTTTCAATAAGATTTGTTTTTCTAGGACAAACCGCCCCCGGTAGGAAATAGGATTCCGTTTGTCGGTGCCATTTTTACCCTCCGGTCTTTCTATTCATGATCGCGTATCCTAACTTCTCCAGTCGGTTCATCATTAGGTTACGATTCTTGTTAAATCGAGTAGCTAATTCAATTTTAACTTTTCATTAAGCGCAAATAGAAAGAGATTCATTATAATCGATTTTAATTCATTTTTAACATAGTCATCATCTATTTCCCTAAAAAGATAAAACTAATTCAATTTCATATCTTGGCTAGATATAGAGTTAGCCTAATATCATTATAACTAATATATAGATACTAATATAAATAAACAAACATAAATACATTAAAAAGTTACCAGATTACAATTGTAGCGTCAGTGCCGTATTCTCCGGAAATAACAACTCCTTTAGCAACAACGAGCCTTGATAATCCTCCTAAGTATTACACGAGACTTATACTACATTATTATTTCGTGAGAATGCCTTTTACAGTATTTACACAACTAGAAACTAGATTAAGATAATATATATATATATATATATATATATATATATATATATATATATATATATATATATATATATATATATATATATAAGTGATATATATATATTGATACACTCTCAATATTTGCATATGAGCTGTATTTATAGGACAAAAAAGCCATTAGGCGGCGCGGGCGAGCATGCACGGCGCGGGCAGTCAAGCGATCTGATTCTTTGGTGTCGAGCCACGTGTGCCGATTGCAGAGAGATTCCGGCTCGGGCGGTCTTCTTTGGTTCGGGCGGACTTTGAAAAATATATGTCTTGATTTTCTCTCTGTTTTGATCTTAATTCTTCAGTTTTTCATCACACGTACCCTGAAACAGGCAAAAATACGAGCCACAGTAATTCTGACCACAAAAACTATAAGTTTTACTAAAATTATAACGATAATATCTATTTATAACGATTTAGATTTTTATGAGTTTTTAGATATATTTTTATAGAATTTATACGATATTATCGTAAATACAATATAAAAAGTCATATAATATAGTTATATTTTTATCATACATCAGACCGCCGGTTTACCGGGGTCAGCTTTTGCTGTTCCTGGATCTATATTTCTCAATTACGATTAATTTAAGTAAATCATGGGGCCTTCAAACATGCAGATTAACTAAAACACATAAATACGAATTTATCTACCATATTGAGGACAAAAAGGAACGTTCAAAGCTTCATACGTTCAACAATAGAGATCTAGCTCGATCTACTTAAGCTAGAGAAGGTAGAGATAGGGAGAAAACCAGAAATAACTCCTCAAAAGCTTGGAATAACTTTATTTCATCAAATTTTATATAAAAGATTGAATATAATATTTGTCACTTAGAACTTATGCAATAATCTGGTAATGCGGCCTTATATAGATACACTGACCGACTTATGACTCTCTAAAACCCTAACCGACCTAGTAGAGGCGGCAGAATCAATATCGTGTCCAACAAGTCCTCGGTTTACCGGCCCTAGCCCTCGATAAACAGGGCCGACATTTCTTCTTTTTTCTTCAGCAGACATCTTCTTGGAATTTAATCACTTAGCCAAATATACTTCTTCTGGTCCAGATCCATTCTTCAATGCTCCAGATCCGGTATATCCTATAAAACACACAAAACGAGGCAAAACAGTACCAAATCTTCAGGAAAATAACATAGAAGCAGAATTACAATCCTAGAAACATGCACATTGAATTTAACACATATTCCACATAATAACAAGCCTATTTATCCTCTCTTGAGCAGAATTCAGGGTGAATAAGGGTATAATTAATAGTACCATTTAGGGCGTTATCAACTACCCCCCACATAGCTTTTGATCGTTCCGAGCAAAAAGGCGAAAAGAAAACAACACTCTGATTAGTATACAAGTTAATTAAATACAACTATGTCTCACAAAGTCAAGATCAAGATCATGCCACTCATATTCATCAGTAGCGCATTAAACACTATTCACGATGTGAGACAATGTGTGTGTGCAATAACTTTCACAACCGCTTAGTAATGCAGACAATCTCACATTATGTCAACCCGTAGTCGAGAACCGAGTAGGTATTACTCTTTGACTCGCGTTTATCGGTCTATGCAAAAGTCGTGCGTCTTACGCTCCATCGACTCAAATTTTTCCAGAGAGAATGTAGATGTATATATTTCAATGCACTTCTCTTTCTTGGCGGGTGGACTCTCATTGATTTATCTATCCTCACGGTCTCACTCTTGATAAACTACCGAATCTGAAATTCCTTTGCCTTTATAAGCGTTGGTGAAACATAATTCGGGATGAAGCCATTGTCAACTCTAGTCAAAGCAATGCGCTATCGAATACATACCAAGGAAAGTGAGTTATACGTGCTTAAAATGGTGGCTCAAAACAGAATATGCGCTTAATACGCCATTACTTCAGAAGTGGGCACTTACTTTTACTTGTGCAAAGTGAAACAAAATTAAGTCAATTAACTCGAAAAGATCAAAGATATCATATTTTTTCGAAATTCTGTCGATATGAATCAAAGTTTAAGTCGTGAATCGTGCATCAAAGAGAATCAAGATAATCACGCAATTCATGGAATATAATGCTAAGAAGCTAAGTGATGTTCCTTACCCCCTACTTAAACGAAACATTGTCCCTAATGTGTAAGATGAAAAATGAAAAATGAAAAAGAACTTAGCTTCGGTTAAGGGTGGAACCAAACAAGAATTGGATCGTGTCATAAATCATCGGGCTCAGGTAATTAATCCATGAAGAATCTGCGCTAAATGTCTGAAACAAACCAAGAAGAATAGTGGTGACAAGAAACCGTATAATAAAATTACGGCAGTAAAAGAAAAAATAAATAACTCCAAACAAATTAAGCCGTCAAAATCATCATATTAATAAAATTCTGCTACATCAACTAGATAGGAAAGAAAAAATAAAAACAAAAACAAGAAAATGGAAAAGAACAACAACGAAAAGAAAGAAAAACTAGTCCTCCTCGTAATAATCCTCCCAGTCATCTCTAGGCTCAAAACCGGGAGATGGTCCAGAATTTAATGCAGCAGCGGTAGAAGATGATGCTCTATAACGAGGGGCAGTCCTAGGTGGTGGGGTAGCAGGAGGAACTCATAAGAAGTCTTTGATCCTGTCCATCTTGCGATGTAGACTCACGATCTCTCGCGAGTGCTCCTCTAGCAAGGCTCTCTGAGTCCGAGGTGCTCCGTGGACCGGAGTACGCTCTCTCTGCTCTCTGTCCAACCTGTCTTTCCGCCTTTTGAAACTGACTATGAACTAATCATTCGCTCAGGGTCTTCCCACTTATCACTAACTAGAACTTTGACCCCGTTCTCCAAAGCGAACATGTCAATCATCGGTCCGTACGGCAACTTCTCGCGCTCAGATGTGGCAGCAAGCTCGTGAATACGGCTATGCATCAGGAGACCGATGTTGACTGTAGATCCCTGCTCCAGATAGAACACCAACTCTGTCCTCTTCGGTGTGACAGACACCATACGTTTGGTCGGCAGAAGTCGAGCACAAACAAAACTGTTGACCACCTTCCTATCCCAGGATAGCTCGTTTTCTAGAAAGATGGTGGGGGCACCCATAGGATTACGCTTCAATTGCACCCTGAAGAATTCAGCTATCATATTCATCCTCTCTAAGTCATCAATATTGCTCGAGGATGTGTACTCATCCGGGCCCACCGGTGGATTGCGAACCTCATAATACTCGTTGATCCGCTCAATAGAAAAATCAACTTTAACACCACGGACCGTTGCAAAAGTAGCTCCTGGGTTATACAAAACATAAGCATAATATTCCCTTACCACCATGGCATTGAACCGTGTAGGTGCCTCGGCCATATCCAAAATGTCTTGTTCTTGCAAGGCTCATGGCAAGATCTTTCCACAGTCGTCCAGTTCTACGCCCCGTTCTCGAGCAACTGGTCTTCCGTTCCAATGCCCTCAGAATGACCCGTAGATTGCTAATGAATGGAATTGCACAACCCCGTCTATCAAGGGGTTAGCATCTCCAAAGATGCTCTGATAACCACTGGGATGAAGAACAGATCGGCTACGCTTGGGACCCATCCTGGATGGTAACAGGAACTGAAAATGATGTTGATTCTAGAAAAATGACCCTCGGTAAACCGGAGGTAGGCCTCAATTTACCGGCCTGATTTTTCTGGGTTTCTGACCGGGACTGTGCTTCTGATAATAGAAGAAGAACTACAGCACTTCACCTTGCAGAAATACTGCAAATCAGCAACAATGATGGAGAAAATGATATGGTTTGTGTTTTGGGTTGGTAAAAATGGTAGAAAAGCTTGGTTTTGTAGGAGATGTGGTGGAGATGTTGTGGTGATAGTGGTGGTTCTAGGGTTAGATTTTCGGAAGAAAGAGAAATAGAAGAAATTTGGTGATTGAAGAAGAAGATAGTAGATGAGAATGATGATAATGGTGGTGAATGGGTGGATTAAATAGGAAAAATGGTGAAGGTGGAAGGATTTAGTGGGATAATAGGTAGATGAGTAATTAGGGTGAGGGATTTGAGGGGGTGATTGATGGGATTGAGGTGGAGTTATGGTGGAGTGTGGGAAAGGATGAAAAATTTGAAAAAAAGGACGGTTTATGTTGACAGGCCGTATATGGTGCAACGTGTGTCCTCCACGTGTCTCTAAAAATTCAGCTTTTCAATCTGACGTTCAGAAAACTAAAAATCCTGGCTCGGTAAACCGGAGGTAACCCTCGGTTTACCGGGGCTTCTTTTCCCCAGATTTCTCTGTACTCCTTATCTACACACTTTACTCAACCTCTCTACTCAATTCTGACCTCAAATTGACTAGCCTCTTACTCTTTTTGTTGCTATATCTGACTTAATCTTAACCTACGTCACTAGAATCCACAACGAGTAAAAAAACTTTCCCAACAACCATCAGTTTTAAGCCTAAGGGTGCGGTAGGATGAAAAAAAACCCGTCCCTTCATCTAGCTACTTTTATTCATGCCTAATCTACCTAAGGGTTTACTAGAATAGTTCTGAGTTTATTGTCACCAACTCGACTTTCTTCAGATTTCCGATCATTCTGGGGTTGGAGCTTTAACTCGGCAAACTTTGGCTCCAGAGGTTTGTATCTTTATAGAACATTTTTTAGCTCTCTTCCTAGCATCTCTCTCTCTCCCAGCTTGCGTACTAGGTCTACCTCTACGTCGAGATTTGACCTTGATGCCTAAGGATTCCACATTTCCTACTTTAAGCTCATAGTGTTCACTACGCAATACGGAAGGACTAGCTTCCGTGAGTGTCTTATTGTGGTCCTTATCTTATCTCTCTCAGCATTAATCTCATGAATTCCTGCTCAATGGTTTCTACTACAACCTCTCGATGCTTATGGCCTTCCTTCTCTATCTCCATAATTTCCATCTTTCCTGAATCATACGTCATCTTGCAACTTTTTGGCCTATTATCTAGGGGCTCTAAGATTTTGAAATATACTGCGTCATTATTCAACCTTAAAGTAATCTCCCCATTATCAAAATCCATGACTGCTCTGCTTGTCGATAAGAAATGTCTTCCTAACAAAACTGGGGTACTTGGGTCCTCTGGTACGTGTATAACCATGAAATCAATTGGAAAAGTGAACCCTCCTGCATTAATCGTGCACTTCTTAAGCAGACCGGCAAGCATATCTATAGTCCTATCAACAAAAGTCATGGTTCGAGTTTGATTCATAACGACCGGAAGCTTAATCTTTTGGCAGAAGGAAAAAGGTAGAATGTTGCAACTCGAGCCAGATTCGTAGAGACCTAATCCTACTAATATACCATTAACAAAAATTGGGAGTCAGAACGTGCCAGTGTCTCCTAACTTCACCACGGTGTCTGAGTCTGGGTAATCTTCAGGCTCAGAAAACATCGTGTCGGGATCCTTTTCAGGATCATCAGAATCATAATATGTCGATTAACTCGATAGGGAACTCACCTGGACGATACGTGACGTACTCTTTTAAGTTCTCTTCAGATTCTTGCTTGATTGCTTCTTTCTCCTTTTCCACCGCTTCTTATCTGCATCGTATTGCTCCCTGACTGCGGATCCAGGATACATGGAAATTGGTGTGATGTTCAATATTGTCCGAGGCATATTACATGACTCGTTTGCCTTTCTTCAACTCCGGTTCGATCGAATTCCTGAAGTGTCCTAATTATCCTGCGAAAGACAAAATAAAACAAAGAAATTGTTAGCAACTTCCGCTTCAGTTGGGTATGAACCCAACTGTTGCGGACCTACTAACTAAAATCAACAGGGAATAACACAGAAAAACTAAGGCTGTCAGAATTCGATTTCCCAGGCCTCGGTATATCGGGGGTAACCCTCGGTAAACCGACCTTGAGATTTCATATTCTGGCAGAATAACAGGTGTAGGTTTGATCCAGAACGACTCAAAACTCAAAAGAAAATAAAATAAAATAAAAATGACTTCTTAATCAAAATTAAAACGTTTATTTTTAAAATTGGCCATTGTCCCCGGCAACGGCGCCAAAAAATCCTGATCGCGTGTAAGTTACTAACGTCGATATTACTTTCAAGAATACTAGGTACATCTTAGTATAGTAAATGCGAGTCAAAATGATCCAACAGAGACAATGCAACTCTAAGTATAAACAATTCTAATATAATTAAGAAGCAACATGGAGGCGGTAATGGACCAACAATAAACATACAACAAACTTGGTATTTCTCTCCCTCTTCTCACCGATTTACCCACTTGGATTAGTTAATCGTTACGTTACTTCCCCATATAATTTCCTTATATTAATCGAGCGAGCGTTTGATTTAATCATCAGCTACGGGTGCCACTCCTAACCCTATCTACACCGACAATGGTAGTAGACAATCTATATGCAAGCTACCCTCCTTAATTGGTCCGTAATAGCCTATACGCATAAAGAACTAGAATTGCCGATATCGAGCGTTAACTCATACCGCTAGCATGCCTAGACAGCTGTCGACATTGATCAGTACGTTCCTAGAGTCCATTCAAGACTATGTCCAAACTAACACATCACTATTCGTATTTAATGCTAGTTTTACGATTACAATAAGAAGATTGGCCAGATCTAACCTACTGTTAATTAAACCTGTCGATCAACATAGCTGCAGTGAATCCCAGTTTTCTAAATATTGCCTCGGCAAACCGGTATAGACCGCCAGTTTACCGGGTCAACTTTTCTTGTTATTGGATCTACATTACTCAATTACGATTAATCTAAGTAAATCATGGGGTCTTTAAACATGCAGATTAACTAAAACACATAAATACGAACATATCTACCATATTGAAGACAAAAAGGAACGTTCAAAACTTCATAACTTCAACAATGGAGATCTAGCTCGATCTACTCAAGCTAGAGATGGTAGAGAAAAGGAGAAAACCAAAAATAACTCCACAAGAACTTGGTAACTTTATTTCATCAAATTGTATACAAAAGATTGAATATAATATTTGCAACTTAGAACTTATGCAATAATCTGTTAATTCGACCTTATATAGATACAATGACCGACTTATGACTCTCTAAAACCCTAACCGACCTAGTTGAGGTGGCAGAATCAATTTCGTGTCCAACAAGTCCACGGTTTACCGGCCCTAGCCCTCGGTAAACCGGGCCGACTTTTTTCTTTTTCTTCAACAGACTTCTTCTTGGACTTTAATCACTTGGCCCAATATACTTCTTCTGGTCCAGATCCATTCTCCAATTTTCCAGATTCGGTACATCCTATAAAACACATAAAACGAGGCAAAATAGTACAAAATCCTCAAGAAAATAACATAGATGCAGAATTACGATACTGGAAACATGAATATAGAATTTAACACATATTCCACATAATAACGAGCCTATATATCCTCTCTTGAGCAGAATTCGGGGTGAATAGGGGTATAATTAATGGTACTATTTAAGGCGTTATCATTGGTGCCCTCCAAGGTTGATATGAGTGACTATCTATTGGACTTGGGAGTAGAGAACCTTAAAGCCTTCAGTGTGAAACAAATTTGAACTCATTACGAACCGGGTAGATATTCACCGGTTCAAATAAGCACATGTGGTGAGAGAAGATTGCCCTGGCAGAATCAGCGATTGAAGGCTACAATCTTCAGCTTTTAATGCTGTGAATCATCACTGTATCAGAGAACCAGCACACAGATCATGCCTTAAATAGAGGACTGTCTAAACCGCAAACTCAGCAAGAGAATCGGATTAAGGCAGCATCAAATTTATATTAATGTGAGAATATAGTAGATACTGTAGTAATTTAAAAGGTATTTCACTGAAACAAAAAAAAATGGCCTTCTTGAAATATTTACAATGATATACGTGTTTGTAGAAATTTGTAGATATTATAGTAGTTGAAGAGCTATTTAAGTGAAACAAAAAAACAAAAAAAAAATGGCATGAATGAAATATTTACAATGAAATATGAAAGTGTAGACATCTATCATAGTTATGAGAATGAAAAGTAGGATAGGTTCAATTAAAGCGAACGTAAGATTGCACAACAACCATCCCAAAAAACTTTACACAATACCTGGAATGAAAAATTAAAAGAAAATATGTGATCATCCATTAAAAAGTATTTATTACCAAAACAAAATCATCCAAGCCGAAAGATTATTGTCCTAATTTTATTATGTATATGAAAAAAAAACAAAGTAAAAGAATCAGCCTATCACATGATCCCCTATTTCATGTGCTCGATCTTCCTCTTTGCATCACACAATGCAACCTTCAAGTCCCGAATCTCCTCTCGTAGGGCTAAACAAATCCCAGACCCGCCTTTCGTATCCATTGGCCTAGTAGTATTCTCTACCCCGGATTGTCAAGGGGTTATGGAGATAAACAATCTCTAATGGTGTTGCTTCCCAGATCAGAGAGCCATGGTCTTCCATCAGCGGGTCCGGCTGGGGTTCTGGAACA
This sequence comes from Gentiana macrophylla, assembly GCA_026214975.1. Taxonomy (NCBI): domain Eukaryota; kingdom Viridiplantae; phylum Streptophyta; class Magnoliopsida; order Gentianales; family Gentianaceae; genus Gentiana; species Gentiana macrophylla. The sequence goes on along the minus strand of CM047808.1, from coordinate 57,222,018 downwards.
TACTCCGGGGTTGGCGTATCTTCATTCTCCACATTTGCTTCCACCCCTGATTTTCATTTTCTTAGGGTCTTCCTCCTCTGGGTCCTCTTCTTCAAGGTCAAAAAACATCGTGTCGGGATCCTCTTCAGGATCATCAGAATCATAATCCGAAGACGATATGTCAATTAACTCGATAGGAAACTCACCTGGACGATACGTGATGTACTCCTTGAGTGGAAGACCTTAAAGAAAAATGAAAATCAGGGGTAAAAGCAAATGTGGAGCAAGAAGACACGCCAACCGTGGAGTATGTTCCAGAACCCCAGCCGGACCCGCTGATGGAAGACCATGGCTCTCTAATCTGGGAAGCAACACCATTAGAAATTGTTTATCTTCATAACCCCTTGACAATCCGGGCAGAGAATACCCGCTCAAGCCAATGGATCTGAAAAAAGCGGTCTCGGGATTAGTGTTTAGCCTACGAGAGAAGATTCGGGACATGAAGGTTGCATTGTGTGATGCAAAGAGGAAGATCGAACACATAAAACAGGGGATCATGTGATGTGCTGATTCTTTTCCGATGGTTTTTTTATATACATAATAAAATTAGGACAATAATCTTTTGGCTTGGATGATTTTGTTTTGGTAATAAATACTTTTTCATGGATGATCACATAATTTCTTTTACTTTTTCATTCCAGGTGTTAAGTAAACATTTTTGGGATGGTTGGTGTGCAATCTCACGTTCGCTTTTAATTGAATCTACGCTATTTTTCATTATCATAACTATGATATATGTCTACACTTTTATATTTCATTGTAAATATTTCATTCAAATGCTTTTTTTTTGTTATTTTTGTTTCACTTACATACTTCTTGATTCTACTGATATCTACAAATTTCTACAAACACGCATATCATGTAAATATTTCAAGAATGCCATTTTTTCGATAAAAAATTACTACAAGATCTACAAATTTCTATATACACATATCGATTTTTCAAGATTAACGTTATAAAGTCGACGCATTTGAGTTTTATCTTAGTAATTAATAAATAAGGTTTATTTTATTATTGTTTACCGGGTTAGTGGCGGGTCAATTGACTAAAACGGGTCAATTGAGCAGTTTTCTCTCTAAAATATAAATATAGATATTATGTTATATACTTAGACTGTATTACAACTTTTCAGAGAACGAGAGACTTTATGGTGCAGCTGTTTGTAAGAAGGTTATGCAAAGTGGCATCACATTAGGCCTCTCATTTTTACTCTCTTTCACATAATACACTTTTATCGTGTGTGAGAAATTAGAAATGAATGGTTGTAATATATGCCACTTGGTACAACCTTGCTACAACGGTTGTATTATAAAATTTGTCATTGTCTGAAACATATAAATCTACTACAAAAGACTATATATCAACTAACAGACTTGGAAAACTTATGTATACGTTTGTACATAAATAGTGCGATACATAATTCGAAGTAGTATAACACAGATATTTGTATCAGGAGAACACCACACACATATGACGGACTCAAGTTACAAAATAATCACATAAGCATATTTACAGACTTATTGATACAGAAAGATATTACCTTTAATACTCAGATCGAAATAAAACGGGAAATTAAGGTAGACAGAACTTCCTTGAAATAGAAGATGCCAGAGATTTTGATTTAATGGCCGGACGTTGCAAACGAAGGGCCAGATTCTTGAGACCATTGCAAGGCTCAATTTTTTTTTCAATAAAGGTACGACTTTTCGGCTCCAAGCCATCCACAAGATCAACGGAATCAGGAAGTGAATGCTCGAATCATCATCAAATCAATGAGAGGCAGGATCAAATTCGGACAGAATGAGCATTGAAGATGACAGCTTTACGCCCCAACCTTTCCTTAAATGAATTAGCACAAAATCAGGCAACAATCAATTCAGAATAGTATAATATCTCGATATTAACTCGAAATAAAGGAAATACGAAACTTCCCTGAAATAGCAGAGATATTCGAGCATTAAAGCTTTGATCTTTAGCACTGAAACGCCATGCCACCATCAATAAAGGGGCTGCAAATCTTCAGTAGTGAATGCTCTGAAACAGCATCAAATCGGTACAAATATAGCCGCTTTTCCCTTTCGAGCATGCCCTCCATAAACAGATGATTTTGTTGTAGTAAATCACTGATTCGAATGCCTTGCAAAATCTCTGAAGATCAAAACCTTCAATAAGGAGAAACATTCGTGTTTCTATAAGACTTTCCATAATCGAAATAAGCACGAGGAGAAACGAGAGTGGAAGAAATCGGGGAGTCTTTACTCTGGGATTCAAACGGGTGAAACAGACATTGAAAGGTGGAGTTGATTTGGGAAGAAGAAACGGCTGGGAACGGAAAGAGTGTCAGCCGAAGTCTGATGGAGGAATTTAGGCATTATTAGGTTTTATGGTTATACAAAAAGGCCGAAGGTTATATGGGTCCAGGAAATAAACAGGGGCCGGATATATTTAATATAGGTCCAAAGCAGATAATGGATTTACTGGATCAAAAGTATATTTAATAAAGAGTCCAATAACTTGTAATTTAAATTGAAATGCCATACACATTAAAAATGTGTGTTAAATTATCATATGTAATATACTATATTATATGTGTTTCATTTGCATGGCATCACATATAACATATCAAAAATGTCTTCACATAACATTTAAGTGTTTGCATTTAATTAAACAATCGTAGTACATGCAACACACTTAAACTTAAAATTTATTTGTGACACAAATAGTATGATAAAAAGTCATATAAGATATTTAAATAAAAGCTTTAAAACGAAAAGATGTTACTTTTGAAAATTAATCAACATACGAACTAGAACCACAAAATACTCAACAGTAGCAGTCATTAGCTCGACACTCACCTGTATCATTCTTGTTGCACTTTGAGCATAACGGTGCGCCGGTGGAAGGTGTGGCCGCGAAGGGGTTGTAGTCTTCTTCTTGACTGGTCCCAAATCTCCTTTTAGCACCAATAAAGACTGACGGCTTTTTCTTGAACGTCTCAACATCCAATGCTTTATTCAACAATTCAGCCATAGTTCTCGGTGTAGCTCCCAGCATGCCGGCATGTATTCCCAGGGAAAAACCATTCTTGTACAGGGCCATCTGCCTCTCTTCAATTTTCATAATCTCAGGATAGAACCTACCAAACTCGTTAAACTTGTTGATATACTAGGAAACAGTCATATGAATTCCTTGCTTATGGCTTAAGAACTGACTCGCCTTGTCTGCCTGCATCGTAGCTGGAAAGTACTCATTATAAAACAGGTTATTAAATTCTTTCCAATCTGCAACCTTTCCATTGCTACTCTCTATGGCATCTATCCATGCTTCAGATGTACCCAAAAGAAAACCAACTGCTAGTTGTGCCATCTCTGCCACTGGTACATTCATGTTCCTACATGCCTTTCCAAATCTTCTTAACCATGCCTCATCCTTTTCCGGTTCCATATTCCCATGAAAGTCTTGGACCTGAATCCTCTTTAACTTAGTATACTAGTCAACCGGTGGTGCTTGCTCAAAAACTGGTGGTGCTTGCTCAAAAACTGGTGGTGGTCTAACTGGTGGGTAAACTAGAGGGTATATTGGAGGATATTGATCGCGTGCAAAGCACTTACTAGCAATAGGACTATGTCAATCGTAGTAGAGTACTGCGAGTCAAGGTCGATCCTATAGAGACTCGTAAGAACGTCAAATTATCAAGATTGAGTTTGTCACAAATGTGGTCTATGACCAACTAAATTATAGACGGTAGTAAAACTGGTGCCACAAACTAACAAGACTACGCTAGTCCACACGGATGCAAACAAGAGTTTCTAATTTATTTGTTCAATTATGAGTAATTAGTTATTCCCCCCCCCCCCACATGCAATAGTCCTCCCCAATGGTGAATTTTAATTCATTGTTTAGCTACGGGTACAACTCCTAACCCTATCTACTCCGACCATGGTAATAGAGAATCTATACGCAAGCTACCCTCCTTAATTGGTCCGTAATAGCCCATACGCATAAAAAACTAGAGCTGTCGGTATTGTGCGCTAACTAATTCCGCCAACCCGCCTATGCAGCTGTCGACACTGATCATCACGTTCCTAGGGTCCATCAAGATAATGTCCAAATTAACACTTCACTATTCGTATTTCATGCTAATTTTATGAATACATGCAAAAGTTGATCAGGCTACTAACATGTAAATTAAATCTATCGATCAATGTAGCTAGCGCCGATTATCATGAATTAGTAATTTACTAGGCATTCAGATCTATTGATATAGACCGTCGCAGATTTGAAGAACGCAACCACTATTTCATGATTTCTTCACCAACGAATTAGATCTATAACACATGGGATAAAATAAACTGACTACTACATAATTAAACTAAATAAGCAATTAACACATACTAGTCGAATAGAACAACGACATATCTACATCTTGGAAAAGACAGAAAATCATACCCTCGAAGACGAGCGTAGATCTCTCTCGGACCTCTCCCTAGGCGGCGAATCCGTCGTCTCTCCGACAAGAACTCATAAAATAAAATAAAGAACAAAGAACTTTTATTGCATAATACTTGTAAATTGTGTGGTACCAATGTTACATTGAATTCTGAGGCGAAGCCTCTTATTTATAGCTACCAAAACCGACTTAGAAACACCTAGTTCTACCCCTCGACCAAGAAAATATGTTTTGGAAATATCTGGAACCTCGGTAAGTTAGGGTAATTTTGTCTTTTTTTTTCTCTACCGACTTAGCTTGAAAATAAATGCTAAGTGCACATTTCTCAACTCACGAACCTGACATATGATATTCAACTTAAATGGTTCATATTTATAGGTCAAAACAACTATTTTTAGCTCATAATGGATAGAATATTGATGCCATAGGATAGACTATTTTAACGGTCATCAACAACCCTCACTAACCTTTTGCTCGTCCGCGAGCAGAGTATCAAGGTGGAATGTACCTCCTAGAGAAATCCCCATCAACTACCATATATTCAACAAAGATTTCCGACAAGAAACATACTTCAAGCCACAATCCATAAGCTTCCCATTAATCACTACTTATCATGCATCAATGTGTCGTGTGATGAATCATTTGTGATAATGCGTTCGTGAGGAGAATCAAGTTGTAATAACCCCACAATGTTAACTTACCTGCACAGACACTCGCTCATCTTTCCTTCAGACTTGTTACACAACATTGGTACCTTAATTGGGTCGGGCGGACTCGGGGACTGAGCGTCGCTCTTAAGGTTTTGTTTGATTCTTTTTATGCGAGGGTCGTGCCCTTTTTACACGAGTTCGCTTCCCTCACTATCTTTATTGCATATATTGTTCTTTTCATTTCTGTTTTTCATTTTTTTCTGGCAGATTTCCTCACTTTTTTCTCTTTCTCTCAGAAGCCCATTTTGTCCCAGTTACCTCTTGTGGCATTCAAGTTGCTTCCCTTGTCATACAACAATTTGTTAAAGTATATGGACATACAAATAATGATTCCCGTTGAAAACAATTCATCATCTAATCTTAAACAGTTCTCACTCAGATTATGTGTTCAAATATTGATTGCAATGATAGAATAATAATTAATAAGTTACTACTTCATACAACATAACATATGCTCATTCTTCCATACCAAATTGAATACGCTATAGCTCACTTCAAATTGAACTTGGGCTCCTGTTCTACCGATTCCTTACTCGAAAACGTGCAATAAGCAAGCTAAAAACAGTGTTAAAATTTCAAAATTATTCCCTTTTTCGATTACCCAGCTAAGACCGCCTACCCCCCACTTATTATAGACATTGTCCCCAATGACTAATAATAAAGAAAAAAAGGTACTTAGCTCTGGAATTGGTCGGCTGAGTCAAAGCGAATCCCGGAGCGTAATTAGCAGCTCCTAGGTCATTCCTCTTCCAAGTTGTTACCTGCTTTCCAAAATACTTCCAAAAACTGTGTGGAACATGTGAAAACAATAAGAAAATAAGGTGGCGGTAATTGTGCATACCGGTGTAATGCATAAAAACAGTTTAAGCCACTTTATTCTTTATTGTCCTAAGCAAGGCTCAAAAACTTTTACGAGGGTATCACATGAGAATCGTGAAGGAAAAAACCACATATATCTCTAGTCAGATGACCGAAGCTATATGTGTTGAAAAAAACCTTGCGATTGTCACGCTACTTTATTGACTCAAAATAACATAAATAAACAAAAGCAATAAATAAGGGTTTAGAAATAGTTCTGAGTTTATAGTCTCCAGCTCGACTGTACTAATAGGGCTCTTTCATTCGTACTTTGGATTCGTCAATGTAAAGACTTCCAACTCAGGGTTACTTGTGCTCTAGGTAATGCTTCAGCCTGTAGCCGTTTACTATGAAAGTCTGCCCAGAGTAATCATTTCTAACTTCACATGCACCTGAATTGAAAACTTTTGTGACTACATGTGGTCCATACCATCTACACTTCAGTTTCCCAGGAAAAAGATGAAGACGCAAATTATATACCAACACCTTATCTCCAACTTGAAATATGCAGTCCAGAATCCTCTTATCGTGCAGGCATTTCGTTCTTTCCTTGTAAATCTTGGCATTCTCATAAGCTTGAAGTCTAAACTCTTCCAATCTATTCAACTCTAGCATTCTTTTTTCACCGGCTAAATTCTCATCCATGTTTAGAAACCTCATAGCCCACATCGCTCGGTGCTCAAGTTCCACCGGTTAATGACACATTTTTCCAAACATTATCATATATGGTGACATCCCAATCGTGGTCCTATAAGCAGTTCTGTATGCCCACATAGTGTCATCTAATTTCAAAGACCAATTTTTCCTCGTGGGATTCACAGTCTTCTCTAAGATCCTCTAATCTCTCTGTTTGTGACCTCTGCTTGACCACTTTTCTGGGGGTGATATGCTATTGCAATCTTATGTCTAACCTCATATCTCATCATCAACTTCTCAAACAACCTATTACAGAAATGACTCCCTCCGTCACTAATTATGCCTCTAGGCACTCCAAACCTCGTCAAAATGTTTTTCTTAAGAAATTTCATGACAACCCTGGCATTATTAGTAGGTGAAGCCACTGCTTCCACCCATTTGGAAACATAATCAACTGCTACCAGGATGTAACAATTTGATTTTGACGTTGTGAAAGGCCCAACAAAATCAATTCCCCATACATCGAATAACTCCACTTCTAATATACTTTGAAGTGGCATCTCATTCCGCTTAGAAATATTACCAGTCATTTTACAGGATCTTGTGAACTCGCAAGCAGATTTATGAATTGTTGGCCAAAAGAATCCACACTGCAGTACCTTGGCTGATGTCTTGTCTTGCCTATAGTGACCTTCAGTTTCTCTAGAATGACATAGGCACAAAATAATTGGAATCTCATCATCATTGACGCATCTCCTAAGAATGGCATCAGGGCAAGGCTTATATAGGTAGGGATCGTCCCAATGGTAATTCTTCAGATCCGTAAAGAACTTCTTTTTGTCCATATTTGTGAATTCTGGTGGTAGGTACCTTCCTGCTAGATAATTGACAATGTTAGCAAACCAAGGGTATACCTTGCCCACTCTTGATGTATTTTGTCAGGGATGAGATTCAACTCAAGCTACCACTGTGATGGCAAAAACTTATTCATCATGGAAACTCTCCCTGATCTCAGTTGGTTACTCTTCTTCCAGCAATGTTAATCTAGACAGGTGATCAGCCACCTGGTTCTCAGATCATTTTTTATCTTTAATCTCAACATCAAACTATTGTAAGAGTAGAATCCATCTCAAAAATCTGGGCTTAGAGTCTTTCTTGGTTAGAAGGTATTTCAGAGCTGCGTGGTCAGTGAATACAGTGACTTTCGATCCTATCAGATATGGTCGAAACTTGTCAAATGCAAATATGACAGCTCTCTATAGTCGCATAATTCCTCTGGGCACTGTTAAGGGTATGACTGGCGTAATAGATAGGCTTAGAGATTTTATCCTCCCTTTGTCCCAGGGTAGCTCCAACTGCTGTGTTGCTTGCATCACATATAAGCCCAAAAGGTTTGTTCCAATCTGGGGCTACCAGAATAGGGGCGGTTATAAGTATTTGCTTCAATGTGTTGAATGCTTTCTTGCATTCCTCTCCAAACACAAAAGGCACATCCTTCGCATGTAATTCCGTCAAAGGTCTATAAACGTTAGAGAAGTCCTGATAAACATTCTATAAAATCCTGCGTGGCCAAGAAAGGCTCGCAAGGTCTTTAAGTTCGTTGAAGGGGGTAACTTCTCTATTACCTCTATCTTTGCTTTATCAACCTCCATTCCTTTCTTTGAAATCTTATGACCCAGCACTATTCCTTCTGTAACCATGAAATGTCATTTTTCCTAGTAAAGTACAAGGTTGGTCTCTTCACATCTCCTCAGCACTCTACTCAAATTGTGCAAGCTTTTATCAAAGCTATCTCCAAATTAATACAGAGAAATAATCCATAAAAATCTCTAGAAAATCTTCCACCATGTCCGCAAATAATGACATCATGCACCTTTGAAATGTTGATGGCGCATTACAAAGTCCAAAAGGCATGCGATTGTATACAAAAGTTCCATAGGGACATGTGAAAGTGGTTTTCTCCCGGTCTTTGGGGCAATATGGATCTGATAGTAGCCAGAATATCCATCTAAGAAACAATAAAACGTATGACCGCTTAAACTTTCTAACATCTGATCAATGAATGGTATGGCAAAATGATATTTACGAGTTGCATCATTCAGTTTCCTGAAATCTATGCAAACTCGATGTCCAGTAATTAGTCGTACATAGATCAAATCATCGAACTCATTAGGTTGTATAGTGAATCCTCCTTTCTTTGGCACAACATGAATCGGGTTCACCCATTCACTGTCTGCAATGGGGAAAAATATTCCCATCTCCAACTTCTTTATAATCTCTTCCTTAACTACATCCTTTAGTTGTGGCGTCAACCTCTTTTGTGGTTGTGCGCTTTCTTCTCAGGGTTTAGAGATTTTATGCATGCACACCGACGGGCTATTCCTTTAATATCTCCAATCGTCCACCCAAATGCTCCCTTATGCTCTCTCAGTACTCTTAAAAAGTTCTTATCCTCTAAAGGTGATAACATTGATGAAATTATGAGGGGAAGAGTATCATTTTGTAAGTATACGCACTTCAGGTGAGATGGCAAAGGTTTCAACGTTAAGTTCCTCGGTGGATCTTCTAATGATGATCTTAACAGCTTACCAGTCAATTGTAAGTCAAAGAACTTGTGCCATGAAGGTCTATGAATGGTTCCTCCTAAATCCACTGAAGATATAGGCTCTATTTCTCGCACTTGACCTTCGCTATAACCAGGCCATGTTTCCTCATCATTTCTTTCTTCCATCAGGAGTAAAGTCTCTGCTACTTCAGGGTCTAGTGCCACTTGCTGATATAATTCCAAAACAAGCTCGTCTATGGCATCTAGCAGGTAGTATTCTTCTCCTTCATCTTGAGCATATCTCATTGAATTCATCAAATTGAATACTACTTTGTCCTCATTCACTCTCAGAATCAGCTTACCCTTATGAACATCTATCAATGTCTTGCTCTTTGTTAGGAAGGGTCTTCCTAAGATCAATGGAACATCATGGTTAGCCTCTATGTCTAGCACCACAAAGTCTACAGGGAATACAAACTTGTCAACTTTCACCAAAACATCCTCCACCACTCTTCAAGGTTGTTTCATAGACCTATCAGCTAACTGCTTTCTGATTCTTCTTGGACAGTTGGTATAACTGGTCTAGGCAATTCTTTTCCGTTTATAGTCATAATTGCATTTACGTCCTTCAGATTCTTCTCAGTATTACTTGGCTGTCCTCCTGGAGGACGTGCAGACACTTGTTCGGTGATTTGCCGCACTTGGTGCGACAGATTCTGCACTAAGGCTTCCTGATTGGTCAGTCTTGTATCATTATTTTGGCAATATATGGTGAAGTTTGTATTCAACTCAGTCATGGATTTTGTAAGTTGATTGACCGTGTCGGTCACAGTTGAACTCATTTTCTCCATGGCTGCTTCCCAACCACTTGACTTGTTGAACTGAGGCATGAATCCACCAGTTTGTCTCAGTCTCTCTCCACCGTTAGGACCACTTTGTTGAAACCCCCAATAGGGTCACTCAGTCGAAAACCAGGGTGGTCATGAGAACCTGGGCGATATCCCCCCATAAAGATTTCCTTGCCTCCCCATATAGTTCACGTCATCAGTGTTGGTTGCTTCAATTTCTTGAACTTTCTCAACCTTGGCTATGCAATCTTGCATGCCATATATCTTCTCATTCATCGCCATTAGCTGGGATAAGATCTTTTGAGAAGTATCTTCTCCAAATACGCCTTCAGCCACTGATGTGATACTGCACAGATCTAGGAAAAGCGGTATTTGGATTCGAGTCTTTCTTCTCGACACAACTACAACAATTGCATAGAAGTACCTTGGAATATTTTTCGAGAGCTCCTCGACAGAGTCTCAACTTGTGAGAAAGCACCTTGGAATAACCTCAACACTTTGAAAACCTGTTTCTAAGCACCTTGGTATAGGACACTCACAAAGGTTGCTCAAGCGTTTGATAATCCGAAAGAACCTCTATCCAGAGAATTCAACACACTAGTCCAAGTGTAGAAAATATAAAATTTTATTATTGCAAAAGATGATGGTTCAAATACAAGTACATAGCTTTGGTATTTATAGGTGTAAAAATGACAACTTCTAGCTAAAAAAAACACTTCAAATTTCGGCCCCTACATGCTCCAAGAAAGTCCTTCCATGTCATCTATGCAACCTAAGACTTTTGATATTTTTTATGACTAGGATACATTGAACCTATTTTCTTCATGGTAATCTCAAAATGGCGCCACCCTTGATTTATCTACTTAAAATGTTACATATATTATGGTATAGTAACATAGTGCATTTATTTAATAATTACTTAATTTATCCGAGATTCCGTCGAATAAATGACGGTCTTCAAAACTTCAAAATGTGACGAACACTTGGTCTCCAAGTCTTCAAAATGTTGTAGGACCAAATTATTCATCGAGTCAAGCCTCCTTTTTCGTTTGAGACAAGTTTCGGGTCCAAGTCAAGTCGTGACGGGTGGTGGAGTGTCGGATGGCTCTATATTTACATCATTCCCTCCCGGTTGTGAATGATTCATCCTCAAATCAAAAGAATGTCGTATAGTTCAGAATCAAACACCATTCTTAAGTATATCCAAAATATCACCCAACAAATACCGGGATCAAATATGAGTCGAAAACACAACTTCAAAATTGCATGCTGATGTCGAGATCCCTGCTTCACTACAACAATATGAAAAGTGTATCTTGGTTTGATATGAATGTCGATGAAGACCGGTGTGTTAGAAATATAATCATAGAAGTTCAATGTTGCATTAATTTCAACATACGCCGCAAAAGGATCATAAAAAGTGTGCATTGTCTTTTCACCATTACCGATCAGAAATTGTTCATCCAAACTCAATATAGGCTGCATTTGGTGAATCGAACCGTCCGGTTTTCTTCTCATGAAGATCATATACCAACAAAAATAGATTAAGGAAATCTTCAACTGGTGGCACACATGGTTTTACCATCTCCTCAATATTAGGCTCTTCAAACTTAACATTATCGCATTGCAATTGAGAATCCAGCTCCTCAGAATTAAATTTCTTTTCAACAATCAGAGTAACAATTTTAAAAGTCATCTCAGCAACCTTTGTTTCCTCTTCCTCAAATTCAAACTCATCAATTTCTTTATCCTTTCCGGCAATCAATTCTGGTGCTTTCACCCGTCCATCCGCCCAAAAGTCGGCCCAAATTAATTCAACGTCCTTCTTCCTTTTCGCTCACAACTCTTGCCACCATTGGTAAAATTTGTGTTGAAGATAAAAGGTTAGTACATCTCCAAATACCTGCAAAAAGGTTAGTGCCTTATCGAGAAGAATCCCCGCAAGATCAGATATAAACATATAGTATGGAAAAGGAGTAGAAAAGTGCTCATTAAATTCCAAATGAGATACCAATGGATAAAAATCCTTAGATTTGAACAAAATTGGACTCCGAACAGCCGCACAACTCACTTTCTTATCACGAGTATGTGATTTAATTTTTACAGGCTTGGGCGGTACTTTCATAACCTCTTTTTCAGAAGAAGTACGTGCTTGTTCTCTTCTTTCAGCAAATTTGACATAATCGGCATGTGCCTCATGTGGAAGTAACGGACTCAAAGTGATACGCTTGCTGTTGTGGGTCAAAGTATATTTATTGAGAAACCCATCATAAATAACATGCTTATCAAATTGCCAAGGACGGCCAAGTAACAAATGAGTGACATGCATTGGAACAACATCGCAAAGAACTTTATCGTCATATTTCGACAAGCTAAAACTCACGTATGCTTGCTTTGTCACTTTCACGGATCCACTCTCGTTCAACCATTGCAATTTATAAGTTTTTGCATGTTTTATTGTTGGAATTTTTAACTTCTCAACAACCTCACTACTAATCGCATTGGTACAACTACCGGAGTCAATTATGATCATGCAAATTTTTTCCTCGATAAGACAACGAGTTTGAAAAATATTCTCACGTTGTATTTCGTTGTTATCAATTTCACTCACCGTGCTAAGGACCTTTTTGTTACGAGCGATGCGCTCATCATAAAAGTACCTTGGTCTTCATTCTCATCGACCTCAACTTTTTCACTTTCATTAACAATTTCATTCTCATCCTCCGATTCTCGAGTGATATAATCCATCCTTATTAGCAATATAAGGCGCTTATTTCCACATTCATTAGCCTTATGTCCCAACCCCTTTGCATTTATACCAAATCACTGAGTTCTTGATTTTCCCCTAAGCACAGATTGGGGAGGGGTATATTTAATAGCAGATTTTTTAATAGGAAACTTACCTCCGTCGCCCTTAGATGATGTCGGCATATATGGAGCGGTGCTGGAAATTTTGCTAAGTTGTGCTTTCCGCCTTTTGAGTTGCTTTTCTTTAGTCAAAGCTGGATGTACCATGTCATCGTAAGTTGTACAATTCATCAGATTCGTCCGTATCGGTGCGAATTAATGGCATCTCCAATTCATCTTGATAGGCTTGAACATATTTCTCGCCTTATTGGAGAGTTTGCAATTTCCTCACTTGCTCCGGTCGATACGACTCGGGCACCCACTTCCTATGCATCTCATTTTTAAGTACTTCCCAAAAGGATATCACCTGTTGTCTTGATTTCCTGCGCTTTTCATTAGTTTTCTGAAACCAAAGAATAGGTCGTTCCTCAAATTCACTTGTGGCAAGTTGAACCTTAGTTCTTTCCGAATAATTATGACAATCAAATATTTGCTCAATTTTAAGAACCCAAGAAAAATACTCATCAGGATTAGAATTACCTTTAAACGCCGGAATTTTCTGTTTAATACCTTGGAGATTTTCTCTTGGTGGTACCAAGATAGTAGCTGCATCGTCAACATCGTCATCGCCATTTGCAGAATGATTACTGGGTTCAGGCCCGTGTGCTGGAACACCTTGTGCCAGTTGTAGTTGTGCAAACCGATCATCTATTCTTTGAATCAACAATTGAGTAATCTGCTGTAGGCATTGTTGGTCCCCTCATCCATACCTAGAATTTGATTGTGGTTGTTCTTTTTTTTGAAAGTGTGTTGTTTCTCAAGATGGAAGAATATACCGAATATATCAAGAAACTTAGAAACCTTGAGGATTTCTTACAACGAGATGTAGACACAAGAAGTTAAGTGTCATTGGAAATTCTAGGCGCTACTCTGAAATTTAGAAAATATCGAGAGAAGAAAAATACTACAAAATGTAACACAAATTATTGAAGAGTGCGAAGAAAAAAATTGATCCATTCTTCCTTTTTTTTTTCACTTGTTGCTCGTACGGAACAAAATTATTCTTCAAATACACACGATTTAGATGCGCATCCCAATCTTATAAAATATATATATATATATATATATATATATATATATAGATGCTTGTGTGGAATAATGTGTTCTTCAAATACGTACGATTATACGCAACAATAAGGAAGGTAATAAGATGAATGATAGAATACCGTCGATCCCGCCTTGTGCTCTGCTACCAACTGATGTGATATTGCGCGGATCTAGGAAAAGCGGTATTTGGATTCGAGTCTATCTGCTCGACACAACTACAACAATTGCGTAGAAGCACCTTGGAATAACCTCCACTCTTAGAAAACCTGTTTCTAAGCACCTTGGTATAGGACACCCACAAAGGTTGCTCAAGCCTTTGATAATCCTAAAGAACCTCTATCCAGAGAATTCAACACACTAATCCGAGTGTAGAAAATATAAAATTTTATTATTGCAAAAGATGATGGTTCAAATACAAGTACATAGTTTGGGTATTTATAGGTGTAAAAATGACAACTTCTAGCTAAAAAAAACACTTCAAATTTCGGCCTCTACATGCTCCAAGAAAGTACTTCTATGTCTTCTATGCAACCTTGTAGTTTCCAAGTAAGACTTTTGATATTTTTGATGACTAGGATACATTGAACCTATTTTCTTCATGGTAATCTCAAAATGGCGCCACCCTTGATTTATCTACTTAAAATGTTACATATATTATGGTATAGTAACATAGTGCATTTATTTAATAATTACTTAATTAATCTGAGATTCCGTCGAATAAATGACGGTCTGCAAAACTTCAAAATGTGACGAACACTTGGTCTCCAAGTCTTCAAAATGTTGTAGGATCAAATTATTCATCGAGTCAAGCCTCTTTTTTCGTTGGAGACGAGTTTCGGGTCCATGTCTAGTCGTGACGGGTGGTGGAGTGTCGGATGCCTCTATATTTACATCAGCTACTTTAGCAGTTTCAATTTGATGTGTTCCCCATTGACTTGTTAGTGCGATTTGCTCTAGTTTCACTTCATCTTCTTCAGGTGATAACAACGCAAAACATCCGTTGCTTGATGCGTCAACTCTCATTTGTTCACTTGGCCGTAATCCATGATAGAAACTATGCATTCGTATGGGTAAAGTGATATCATGGTGAGGGCATCTCCTTTGTGCTTCCTTGAATCTTTCCCAAGCTTCTTCAAAAGTCTCAGTGGGTTTCTGCATGAAATTCATAATGTCTTATCTCTTGTGTAGTGACTTCCCAGGCGGGCAATAGTTGTTCATAAATTTTTGCAACAGATCGGTCCAAGTTTGGATTGATCCTAGTGCTAGAGACAATAAACATATCTTCGCTTTGTCTTTCAGAGTGGACGGAAACAACTTCAGCTTGATATTATCTTCAGGCACTCCTGATGGCTTGACTGTGCTGACTATCTCCAAGAAGTTTGTGACGTGTACACTAGGATCTTCGTTTGGTGCTCTATGGAGGGTAGTGTAATTAGTCACGAAATGTATCACGTTTGGTTTTGGATGGAAGATCTCAGCCGCATAGGAACAATTGCTGGCACTAGGAACAATTGCTGGCACGAACTGCTCAATCGTTGGCATTACATAACTCTTTAGAGTTCTCCTATCTGCTTGTACCACAACTCCAGCTCTATTGTGTCCATTTTGTCCGTTTTGCACCATGTTGATTTCTGTATCCCCCAAAGGTGGAATCTCTTCTTCCCTCTCATTGTGATCTCCTTCGTGCGAAATCACGTCATTCGCCAGCCTAACAGATTTCTCTCGAGTTTCCTTTCCTTTTTTTCTAGCAAAATTTTCAATTTCAGGTATGAATCTCTCGAGTTTGGCTGATGAACTTCGTGTAGCGTACTACAAGACACAAAAAGAAAATTGAAAATTTAGTGACTTGCCTCGCCGGTTGTTACACTCGCATGGCAGACTCAGAAATACAGACTCTGACTACTGACTACTGACTCGGTGTGGAACTGATAGAAATGATTCTGCCAAAACTGGGACCCTCGGTTTACTGCGGTATACCCTCGGTAAACCGGAAGAAAATTTTTTTCCTAGATTTTAACAGAACTGACTTTGTACTACTCCGGTATAAACAGACAATAAAAATACTAAATTAAACAGACTCGAATATATACAGACACTCAATCTTAAATAAAAAGTATTCTTGACACGAGTCCCCGGCAACGGCGCAAGAAAATCTTGATCGCGTGCAAAGCACTTACTAGCAATTAATAGGACTAGGTCTATCGTAGTAGAGTACTGGTGAGTCAAGGTCAATCCGACGGAGACTCGTAAGAACGTAAAATTATCAAGATTGAGCTTGTCACAAATATGGTCCACAACCAACTATAACATAGATGGTAGTAAAACTGGTGCCACAAACTAACAAGACTATGCTAGTTCACGCGGATGCAAAAAAGAGTTTCTAATGTATTAGTTCAATTATAAGTAATTAGTTATTCCCCCACACATGCAATAGTCCTCCCCATTGGTGAATTTTAATTCATTGTTCAGCTACGGGTATAACTCTTAACCCTATCTACTCCGACCATGGTAGTAGACAATCTATACACAAGCAACCCTCCTTAATTGGTCCGTAATAGCCCATTAGCATAAAAAAACTAGAGCTGTCAGCATTGAGCGCTTACTCATACTGCAAACCCGCCTAGACAGCTGTCGACACTGATCTGCACGTTCCTAGGGTCCATCAAGATAATGTCCAAATTAACACTTCAATATTCGTATTTCATGCTAATTTTACGAAGACATACAAATAGTGATCAGGCTATTAACATGTCAATTAAATCTATCGATCAACGTAGCTGGCGCCGAATATCATGAATTAGTAATTATTGGTCCTAAAGAAGGGTAAAACTATAGTTAGAGGGGGGGGGAGGGTGAATGAATATAGTGGAGTTTCAAAAACATTTCTTATATTTAAAAGCTTTTGGGCAGCGGATAAGTCCCTTCTTTAAATATTGGTTCAAAGTAGATTATTCAATCTCAGATATAGAGTATGCAATGAAATAAGTGCTCTAATGTACATTACTGAAAGTAAATAGACACAAAGGTTTATAGTGGTTCCTTAATCCACTCTTCTCTTGTGATGATTAAAGGAATTCACTATTGTTTTCACAAATACAAAAGCACGATTTTCCTCGGCTACATACTTCACAATCTGCAAGACTATCACTCTCTGGATTCAAAAACTTCAGTGACTCAGTCTCTATCACTGCTCCTTAAGAACAAATCTTTCAGTAGCTATCATAAAGGTTGCAACTCCTTCTCAGATTCCTCTGATTCCATTGCCTTAGTTGATGTGAATTGAATTCACAGATTTGTTGATCAATCTCAGAGCTTGATATGGAATTGAAATTATGATTGTTGAGTTGATCTCTAGATGTTCCCTTAAAGTACAGATAGAAGGCTTTGCACTTTGATAGAGTTTCTGCTTGTTTCTTATCAAATTCAATCTTTGTTTTTCTCTTCTATCAATGCCTTCTATTTATAGCCTTGATAATCGTTGATTTGAATTTCCGTCCGTTGGCTATTTAATGTGGAGTATAATCCTTGATTTAATTTTTGATTCCCCCTTAATTGTATTCTCCTTGATTTCAGTGATCAGATTTCTTTCTCAAACGTCTATCAGAAAATCCGTCCTTGATTGATCCTCGATTGATTGTGCATTTAATGCTTGATCTTCATCATTTGAAATCTGAACGAGTAAAGTTTACTAGGCCATTCCCTGAACGGTTAAGTGATCCTTCTGACTTTGCTATTTAGATCTTCCTTCACTGCTTTGTCTTTACTCAGCCGATTGTCAGTTCACTCTGCCGGTTTACTGCTTTGTTATTTTCTTTGATCTTTCAGGTACTTCTTGTACTTCATTGATCCTTGATTTGGGTGAGATCAGTGTACACCATATTTGACAATGTATTTCATCATTTGAATCATAACTTAGACTTATCCAAGGTCATCACAGACTTCCTTGGTTATAAGTTAGACCATAATGTCTTTATGCTTCTCTGCTGGTACTTGGCTGGCTTCACTCTGCCGGATTTATGTTTTACTTCGCCATCCTACCAACTCTAGTACAATACTTGTCTGACTCAACTTGTACAACATGTCGGACTTTAGGTAAAGACTTATACAGAGAATTCTAACTTATTCCAGGCTTGCTATAACAGCTAGTATGGCCATCATCAAAACATAATAAAATGTTCCTAACAATTTCCCCCTTTTTGGTGATGCCAAAACCCTCATAAACCTGAACATAAGTATACAAAATATTTCATAATAATCAACTTAAAAATTTTATTCATCCATTATAGGGCAATAAGATATTGCATCTTTTACAAAACAAATCAAAGGCATAGAATTAATTCAATAATATTTATTAGAGGGCTACTTCTTCTTTTCTTCAAACCTGATGCCATTGCCCTTGTCTGTTGGGCTTTCTTTCTTTCCACTGGAGCTTTCAGGCTTGCAACTCCCTTCGCCGTTTTTGGCATCTCCATATCTTTCTTCCAAAATTTTGTTGGCTGCCTCTGATTCTAGAAGAGGGCCAATTCATTCCTTAAGAATTTTGTTTGTGGCTCCAGTGACATTGAGTAGGGTGTTGATTTGCTTTCCAGAGTAATCCATAACCTCATCCAGATGGTGAAGTTGTTATGTGTGAGTATTCAATGTATCCACCAAAGGTTTGAGCTTTCCATCAATTTGGTCAGCTAGAAACTCAAGATTACTTTGGACATGATAGGGGATGAGATGTTGTAGGTTGCAAAGTAAGTTGCCTTGTCTCTCCATTACCTCATCTTGAACCTTAATGTGAGTGATGAGGGCCTCAATTTTGTGATTTAAGGAGGTTGCATCACTCCTTAAGACAATTTTAAGATTTTACCTGCTGTGGTACTGCCTCTCCATGTCCACAATCAGGGGTTGAATATCCATATTGAAAATTCTATCTGAATCATTTTCTTCTGGTGCTGATGCATCAGCCTCATCTTCTTCATCTTCTGTTTGGGCAAATGCATCACCTTGCTCTTCTTTCTTTTTCTATTCCTTTTTATGTTCTTTTTCTTCTTCAGCAATCTCATTATCAGAGAGGGATTGGTGAAGTTCACTTGCAGTCCCATGTCCTTGTGACGACGGTTTTTCCTCGGCATGTGCTGTATAAATCCTTTTGCTGGTGTTCCCCCTTCATCAATGCTAGGGGTGTTGGCAAGTTCAGTTTAGTGATTTTGATCTGCTGGCTCACTCGGCTGTTTGTCAACTTTGCTGAGGCTCTTTAGAAGCACCTTTTGAAAGGTCATGTCATCATCAGAATGACCCATCTGTTCTTGATCATCGTCAAGATATCTCCTTCCTGTTCCTCTTCTATAGCTTTGTCCTCCTCATAGTCAGTATCATCTTCCTCTTCTGCTTCATCTGATGATGTAATTTTGTATCCTTCTTCACCTTCTTCCAGATAGGTGACTCCTTCTTGTTTCTCTTCCTCAGTGGCTGTATCATCATTAATCACCACGAGATAATCCCGGTTGCTGGCACTGGTCCCAGGGGTGCCATTATGTGCCTTTTGAGGTCTTGTTCTTCTCCCCACCCCTGATCTGCTACTTTCAGGCTCTTTTCTTTTACGTCTGGCAGTGGGTTTGGGTTTCTAGGATGCATTTACATTGGTAAACATCACATTGGCCTGGTGTGGAGGATGCAGATTAATGGGTGTCACTTTGATTTGATCGAATAGATGTTGAAGTGGTATCCTATATGATTTCCTTTCCCAGAAATCACCTTTCTTCTGCAGACCCTTGCATGGTGCCGTAATTGCCAGATCCATTTCTTTTAGGATTTGAGCCTTTAATCTATTGAAGATAAACTCTGACCTGTTGAAAGAGATACCTTGATAGATAATGGCCATTAGCTTGACTCTGAGCTCTGTCAAGTTTTCCATGGAGCCCTTCTGTCCTTCAAGATTTCATGTTATTACTGGGGCGAACTCAGCAAATGGGCGTTTGAGTGCTGATCTGGGTAAGTTGTATTTCTTGTTGTTCCTTCTGGGGTTCTTTCCAATCTCATTCCAGAATGCATTAATGTCGATCTATAGGCGTTTGGGTGCTGATCTGGGTAAGTTGTATTTTTTGTTGTTCCTTCTAGGGTTCTTTCCAATCTCGTTCCAGAATGCATTGATGTCGATCTACATCTTCGTCACATCAACGGGACCAGTATTGGGTAGATTTAAGAATCTATTGAGGAGTCCAAGGGTGATGACTACTTCTGATCTGGGTCACTTTTCTTGGTGCTGGGAATGAACTTTGCATTCTTCCAAAATGCAATCAGGGTTTGATCGCATATGCCAGTGATTGGGGTGTTTTGAAAGGTCATCGACCCCAGATTAGTACAATCATCAACTAATCATCTGGCCTGTGCATTGTTTTTGCAAAATGGTAGATAGTGTGCAGGCCTAAAAAATGATCCAGTAATGATCAATTTTTCATAGTATTTTTCTATGGCAGACTTTGAAGAGGATGATGCCATTTCTTTGAAAATGTTTGAGATTTTTAGAAAAAGCTTTGATTGTGTAGAGAGAGTAGGGTTTACAATTTGCAAGAGAGCGAAAAGATTTTGTGAAGTGGTTGAATATTGAAGGATTTTGTGACGAAATGGCGTGATTTTATGTATATAAATCACGGTATTTGAGTGTAGTGGGGAAGTGAATTGAGGTAAGTAATGATAAATCCTGGGAATCGAGGCATTTTAATTCAAATATTAATATACTTACCTACATGATTATAATTTGATCTCCACGTGTGTAATATTCCACAATATAATCCTCTATAACTTCTTGAGTTTCCACGTGTATAAAACTGATTTAGTTCACACTTTAGTTTACTGTTTATTCCAATATATATTTCGGTGAAGTGGCTTGGCTGGTCACTAGGCCGGTGTAGTGACATCCTTTATCATTTCATTGTTACAACCTGTTTCTTAACAATCGAGTCTCTTGATTAAATTTCTTTGAGTACAGTGCCTTACTTGCCAAATGAACTCACCCGTAATGGCGAAGGTTTAGTCAGCTAGTGAAGTTACTTAGCTGATTACTCTAGTTAGCTGCTCCGTAGTACTTAGTCAATTTCTGTCATTCCCAACTCAGTTCTTAACTTGCTGAATCTTTCATGACTGAGTGGTTTTGTGAAAATGTCAGCCCATTGATGTTCAGTAGGTATGTATCTTTGAAGAACATCTCCTTTGTCAACATGATCTCTGATAAAATGACGGCTTACATCAATATGCTTTGTTCTTGAATACAATACTGGATTTTCTGTGATAGATATTGCACTTCTGTTATCACACATTAATGTAATTGTCTTCTCTTCCATTCCATAACCCTTTAGCTATTGTCTGATCCAATGTACTTGTGCACAACAATTGCCTGCTGCTACATATTATGCTTCAGTTATTGATGTGGATATAGAGTTTTTATTTTTGCTAAACCATGATACTAAACTAGTGCCTAGCATTTGACAGGTTCTAGAGGTGATTTTTCTATCTATCTTGCATCCAGCATAGTCAGAGTCTGAATATGATATCAACTTGAAACCTCTATCTTTTGGATACCAAATTCCAACACTAATGGTGTTCTTCAGGTATTTGATTATTCCTTTGGCTGCTAGATGGTGTGATTCTTTTGTTTGAGCTTAAAATCTTGCACATACTCCTACTGCAAATGCTATATCAGGCCTGTTTGTAGTAAGATAAAGTAGGGATCCAGTGATTCCTCTATAAAGCTTCTGATCAACATCCTTTCCAGTTTCATCTTTTCCAAGAATAACTCTTGCACACATTGGTGTATTTGATGTGCCACTTGTGTCCATACCATACTTGTGTATCAAGTCTTTTGTGTACTTGGCTTGATTGATAAAGATGCCATCTTTCATTTGCTTTACTTGTAGACCAAGAAAGTAATTTAATTCTCCCATCACGCTCATCAGAAATTTGCTTTTCATTATGTTTGCAAATTTCTCACATAGCTTCTCATCTTCTGATCCAAAGATAATGTCAACAACATAGATTTGACTAACAAGGTGCTTGTTCCTTCCTCTAGCTTGAAGAGATTCTTATCAATAGTTCTCTTTTTGAATCCATTGTTGATTAAAAACTGTGATAGTGTCTCATACCAGGCTCTAGGTGACTGTTTGAGTTCATAAAGTGCCTTTTTGTGCTTGTACACTTTATCTTCTTTCCCTTTGAGTTGAAAACCAGGAGGTTGTTCCATATATTCTTCTTCTTCCAAAAGTCCATTCAGAAATGCACTCTTGAAATCCATTTGGTAAACTTTGAAGTCTTTGTGGGCTACAAAGGCTAGAAAGAGTCTGATTGCTTCAAATCTTGCTACTGGGGCAATGGTTTCATCATAATCTATTCCTTCTGCTTGAGAGTAGCCTTTTGCAACTAGCCTTGCTTTGTTTCTGACAACTGTCCTATGTTCATCCATCTTGTTTCTGAATACCCATTTTGTTCCAATGATGTTGGCCATGTCTGGTCTGTCAACAAGTTCTCGGACCTCATTTCTTTCAAATTAATTTAGTTCCTCTTGCATAGCTGTAATCTAATCAGTATCTTGGACTGTATCATCTATTGTTTAGGGTTCCACTTGTGATAAAAAACTTGTTAGCATATTCTCCAGTTGTCTTATGGTTTTGACTCTAGTGTGAATGTCTGCATTGACTTGATCTTCAGGATGGTCTCATAGCCAGTTGAGGTCAGGTTGAAGTTGCTCTTGACCTGGTGTTTCCACAACTTCAGTTTGTGCATCTGCTTCAAGTTCTTGTGTTGGTGCCTCTTGTGTTGTGTTGACTGGTGGCCCATCTTGATTTCCAAAATTGTGATTGAGAATGGTAGCTGGTACTGTTGTATTCATATAAACTTGTCTTTGTCCTGCTTCTTCTTCAAGTTCTTGAAAGATTTCACCATTTGTGTTTGGTTCATCAAAGACCACATGAATTGATTCTTCAATCACCAAAGTTCTTTTGTTGAGTACTCTGAAAGCATTGCTAGTGCCTGAGTATCCCATAAAAATTTCTTCATCAGATTTTTCATCAAAAGTATGTAGCTGATTCATGTTCAAAACAAAACATTTAGATCCAAACATATGCAAATGTGAGATGTTAGGTTTTCTTCCATTCTATATTTCATATGGAGTTTTTGCATGATGTTCGTTGATGATTGATCTGTTTTGAGTATAGCATGCTTTATTTGCTGCTTCAGCCCAAAATATCTTTGGTTAGCATGCTTCTGCAATCATTGTTATGACTGCTTCTTTGAGTGTCTGGTTTCTTCTTTCAGCTACACCATTTTGTTGTGGAGTCCCTACTGCTGATAGTTGATGCAGTACTCCATTTTCTTCATAGTAGGTTCTGATAATTGTTGGTCCCAGAGAAGGGTAAAACTATAGTCGGAAGAGGGGGGGTGAATGACTATAGTGGAGTTTCAAAACTTTTCTTGTGTTTAAAAGCTTTTGGGCAATGGATAAGTCCCTTCTTACTATGTTGTTTCAAAGTGGTTTAAATAAATCATGTATATAGATTATAATCTAGGTAATTTAAATGAATGCAAAGAAAGTAAATTGCGAGAAAGTAAATTGACACAAGGCTTATAGTGGTTCAGGGTGGTGTAATCCCTTAATCCACTCTTCTCCTGTGATGATTGGAGGAATTCACTATTGTTTTCATAGATACAATAGTATGATTTTCCTTGGCTTCCCAAGCTTCACAAACTACAAGACTATCACTCATTGACTGCAACAGCTTCAGTGATTCAGTCTATTTCACTGCTCCTTGAGATCAAATCCTTCAGCAGCTATCACAAGCACGACTCCTTCTCAGACGACTTCTGATTCGGTTGCTTCAGTTTATTGTGAATGAGATTCAAAAACTTGATTGATCAATCTCAGTGCTGGATATGAAATTGTAGTTCTGAAGTCTGAGTTGATCTCTAGATAAATCCTTGTAAGTTCAGAGAGAAGGCTTTTCAATTTGACACAGTTTCTGCTTGATTTTCTTTTCTAATCGTTGTTTTTATCTGTCTGTCAATGCCTTCTATTTATAGCCTTGAGTAACCTTGATTTGAAATTCCATCTGTTGGCTATATTTATGAGGGGAATAATCCTTGATTTTATCTTGATTCCCCCTTAATTATATTCTCCTTGATTTCAGTGATCTGATTTTTCCTTCAAATGTATAGCAGAAAATCCGTCCTTGATTGATCCTCTATTGATTGTGCATTAAATGCATGATCCTCACGAATCTTCATCATTTTTCAATTTCATTCGATAAATATTACTTGCGTTGCCTTGAACGATCGAGTGATCCATCTGACTTTGCCATTTAGATCTTCCTTCACCGTTATTGCCTTCACTTTGCCGAAAGTCGGTTTACTCGCCGATTCACTTTGTTTCCTTCATCACTGCATTTTAAGGAGAATCTTTGCACTTCACTCGATCATTGATTTGGGTGAGATCAGTGTACACCATATTTGAACCTTGAATTTCATCACTTGAAACATACTTAGACTTATCCAAGGTCATCACAGACTTCCTTGGTTATAAGTCATACCATTAAGTCTTCACTCGCTTCTCACTGGTGCTTGGTGGTGGCCTCACTCTGCCGAATGTCTGCTTTTTATGTGCCGCCCTACCAACTAGTACAATACTTGTCTCGACTTAACTTATACAATATGTCGACTCTAAGTAAAGACTTATACAGAGAATTTCTAACTTATTTCAGGCTTGCTATAATAAATTTAGTATGGCCATCATCAAAACATAATAAAATGTTCCTAACAATTTCCCCCTTTTTGATGATGCCAAAACCCTCATAAGCCTGAACATAAGTAAGCCAAATTATCTCATCCAGATGCTGAATTTGATGAGTGTGAGCATTGAGAGTGTCCACAAGGGGCTTAAGATTGCTGTCAATTGTTTTAGCATGAAACTCAAGATTGGTTTGGACATGGTGAGGAATGAGTTGATGTAAGTTGCACAGCAGGTTTCCTTGTCTTTCCATGACCTCATCTTGGATCTTGATATGACTGATGAGGGCCTCAATCTTGTGGTTGAAGAAGGTTGCTGCACTCCTTAAGGCATACTTCAGGTTTTCCCTGCTGTGATATTGCCTTTCCATGTCCACAATGAGAGGTTGAATGTCTAGGTTGAAGATTCTCTCCGGATTAATTTCCTCTGGTGCCACATTGACCTCCTCTTCATCTCCATCTTCCTCTTTCTCGTTGTTCTCCTCATCCTCTTCCTCTTTCTTCTCTTCTTGCTCACCTTCTGTCTCCTTTTCTCTTTCTTCTTCTTTTTCTTGTCCTTCCTCTTGTTCCTCTTCAACCTTAGTGTCATTGAGAGGTTGTGGGGGAGTGCTTGCTTTGACATCTTCTTCTGCTGGTGTTCCCCCTTGTGCAATATTGGGGGAGTTGACAGGTTCGGCTGAGTGAGCTTTATCAGCTGGCTCACTTAGCTGCTCGTCAACTTTGCCAATGCTTTTGAAAATCACTTCTTGAAGTGTCAGTTCATCATCATAAATCTCCATGTTTTCTTGATTTGCTTCAAGATGGTCACTATCTGAGTGTTCATCTTCTGACTCAGCTTCTTCCTCAACTATCTCCTCTTCTTCAGATGAGGTGATTCTATATCCTTCATCACCTTCCTGTAGGTAGGTGATTTCCTGTCGCTTTTCTTTTTTGTTGTTCTTTGTGTCATCACCGATTGTCACTGAGTTCATCCAAGTTGCTTGTGCCTACCATCGTGGTGTTCTCTTGTGCCTACGGGATCACGGGTTCTTCGTCCCACACCTGATCTGCTGCTTTCAGGTTGTTTTCTTTTGTTCCCAGCAATGGGTTTGGGTTTCATGGATGCTTTGATGTAGGTAAACATTGTCTTAGACTTGTGTGGGACTTGCAGATTTGTGGGTTTCACTTTCAATGCGTCAAACAAGTGTTGAAGAGGGAATTCATATGATTTCCTCTCCCAGAAGTCATCTTTCTTCTGCAGACCCTTGCCTGGTGCCGTAATTGATAAGTCAATCTCCTTTTGAATCTGATCCTTCAATCTATTGAATACGAATGTTGCCCAGTCAAATTTGATGCGTTCGTAGATGATGGCCATCAGTTTGATCCGCACCTCAGTTAGGTTTTCCATTGACCCCTTTCTGCCTTCGATATTCTTTGTGATGACCGGTGCAAATTCAACAAACGGAAGTTTGAGCGTTGATCTAGGTAGGTTGTACGTTTTGCTGTTTTTCTTGGGATTTTTGGCTATTTCAGCCCAGAATTTTATGATGTCAGTCTGCACAAACTTGACATTTGACGGACCTATAATTGGTAGATGGAGGAACCTATTGAGGAGACCAGGCGTAATAACCACCTCTTTCCCAAAGATTGAGCATTTTATGCAATCGACCACAGTTTTCTTTGTGCTGGGCACAAACTTGGCATTTTTCCAAAATGCGATCAGATTTTCATAGCAAATTCCAGTGAGGGGGGTTTAGGAAGGTCATTAACCCCAAGGTTGAACAGCAATCAACCAAGCATTGAGCTTTTGCAACATTATCACAAAAGGAGAGATAGTGTTCAGGTTTGAGAAATGAGCCAGTGATGATGGATTTCTCGTAGAATTTTTTTCAGTGGGAGAGATTGAGGAAGATGAAGCCATTCATAATTGATTGATGATTAGAGAGGAATACTTTGAGTTTTCAGAGAAAATCAAAAGTAGGGCTTGTAATTTTGCAAAAGAATGTAAAGATTTCTGAAAATTTCTAAGTGCCGTTTATATAGGGTGATTTGGGTAGTGTGAACGTGGTTTGAATATGGAAGGATTTTATGACATAATGGCATGATTTTGTGTATGTAAATCGCTATATTCGAGTGAAGTGGGGGAGTGGATAGTGGTAAGTAATGATAGAGCCCGGGAATCGAGGCGTTTGTAATTCGAAAAGAATAATATAATTACCTCCATAATTATAAATTGATCTCCACGTGTGTAATCATCCACAGAATAATCTTCCATAACTCCCTTGTTCTCCACGTGTCTAAAAGTTGATTATGTTCACACTTTAATTTACCCATGATTCCAATCTTTATTTCGGTGAAGTGCCTTGGCTGGCCACTTAGCCAGTGTGGTGATTCTTTCACTGAGCTGCTTTATTTGACTGTTCCTAACAATCAGTGAAGTTAACTTCGCCGAGTACCAGTGCCTTACCTGCTACATCTCCTGTAATGGCAAAGGTTTAAACAGCTGATGAAGTTACTTAGCCGATTACTCCAGTTAGCCGCTCTTTGGTTTTAGTCGATTTCAATCATTCCTAACTCAGTTCTCAGCATGCTAAATCTTTCATGATTGAGTGGTTTAGTGAAGATGTCAGCCAATTGATCTTCAGTGGGTATGTATTTTAGAATGACATCTTCTTTTTCAACATGATCTCTGATGAAGTGATGTCTCACATCAATGTGTTTTGTTCTTGAGTGCAACACTGGATTTTCAGTGATAGATATTGCACTTGTGTTGTCACACATGATTGGAATTGTTTTCTCCTCCACTCCATAGTCCTTTAGCTGTTGTCTGATCCAAAGTACTTGTGCACAACAACTTCCTGCTGCTATATATTCTACTTCTGCTGTTGAAGTAGATATGGATTTTTGCTTTTTGCTAAACCATGGAACTAGTCTGCTGCCTAGCATTTGACAAGTTCCAGATGTGCTTTTTCTATCTATTTTGCATCCAGCATAGTCAGAGTCTGAATATGATATCAATTTGAATCTTCCATCTTTTGGATACCAAATTCCTACATTGATAGTGTTTTTCAAGTATTTGATTATTCTTTTGGCTGCTAGAAGATGTGATTCTTTTGGTTGAGCTTGAAATCTTGCACACACTCCTACTGCAAATGCTATATCAGGTCTGCTTGCAGTTAAGTATAGTAGGGATCCAATGATTCCTCTATACATTTTTTGATCCTCCTTCCCAGCTTCATCTTTTCCAAGAATGACTCTTGCACACATTAGTGTATCTGCTGTGCCACTTGTGTCCATACCATATTTGTGTATAAGGTCTTTTGTGTATTTGGCTTGACTGATGAAAATTCCATCCTTCATTTGCTTTACTTGAAGGCCAAGGAAATAATTCAGTTCTCCCATCATGCTCATCTGAAATTTGCTCTTCATCAGATTTGCAAATTTCTCACATAACTTTTCATCCTCTGATCAACATAGATTTGTACTAGCAATGTTCTTGTTCCTTCCTCTAGTTTGAATAGAGTCTTATCTATAGTTCCCTTGTTGAATCAATTCTTGATCAGAAACTGTGATAGTGTTTCATACCAGGCTCTGGGTGCCTGTTTGAGTCCATAAAGAGCTTTCTTTAGTTTGTATACTTTGTCTTCCTTTCCTTTGAGGTGGAAACCAGGGGGTTGTTCCACATATACTTCTTATTCCAAAATTCCATTCAGAAATGCACTCTTGACATCCATTTGATAGACTTTGAAATCTTTGTGTGCAGCAAAGGCTAGAAAGAGTCTGATTGCCTCCAATCTAGCTACTGGTGCAAATGTTTCATCATAATCTATTCCTTCTGCTTGAGAATAGCCTTTTGCAACTAGCCTTGCTTTGTTTCTTATAACAATTCCTTGCTCATCCATCTTGTTTCTGAATACCCATTTTGTTCCAATGATGTTGGCCATATCTGGTCTATCAACAAGTTCCCCGAATTCATTTCTTTCAAATTCATTTAGTTCTTCTTGCATGGTTGTGATCCAATCTGCATCTTGAATTGCATCATCTATTGTCTTGGGTTCTACTTGTGATAGAAAACATGTGAACATATTCTCCAGTTGTCTTCTGGTTCTTACTCCTGTGTGAATATCTCTAATAACTTGTTCTTCAGGATGATCTCTTAGCCAATTTAGGTCTGGTTGAAGTTGTTCTTCACTTGGTGCTTCGTAATTTCATGTTGTGCATGAGCTTCAAGTTCTCGGTGCTTCTTACGTTGTATTAACTTGTGGTTCATCTTGATTTCCAAAATTGTGTGATGAGAATAGTTCTTTGCATTGTTGTATTCATATACACTTGTCTTTGTGTCGCTTCTTCTTCTTGTTCTTGAAGACTTTCACCATTTGTATTTGGTTCATCAAAGACTACATGTATTGATTCTTCAATCACCAATGTTCTTTTGTTGAGTACTCTGAATGCTTTGCTGGTGTCTGAGTATCCCATAAAGATTGCTTCATCAGCCTTTTCATCAAAGGCATGCAGCTGATTCCTGTTCCAAACAAAACATTTTGATCCAAACATATGTAAGTATGAGATATTAGGTTTTCTACCATTCCATATTTCATATGGAGTTTTTCCATGATGTTTGTTGATGATTTATCTATTTTGTGTATGGCATGTTGTGTTTGTCGCTCAAATTTCAAAATCTCTTTGGTAAGCATGCTTTCGCAATCATTGTTCGACTACTTCTTTGAGAGTTCTGTTTTCTTCTTTCGCTACACCATTTTGTTGTGGGTTCTCGCTGCAGATAATTGATGCAAGATCGCATTTTCTTCAAAATAGGTTACGATAATTTCATTAAGAAATTCGATTGCCTCTATCGATCCGATCTTGATGATTTTCAGTTCTTTCTCATTATGGAGTCTTCTTAACAAATCCGTAGCTTTTGAGTGTCTCTTTCTTCTTGTTCATGAAGATGGTCCAGTGTATTTTGAGTAGTCATCCACTACTACCAGGGTGTATTTCTTACCACTTACATTTACTGGTGTGACTGGTCCAAACAGGTCCATAGCAATAGATGTTGAATTCTTGTTGTTAATTGATAGGGTTTTGACTTGAAAGAACTTTTGATTTGTTTCCCTTTCTGACATGTATCACATAGACTTTCTTTCTTGAATGTGATCTCTGGCAGGCCTTCAACTAACTTGTTCTTTGATAATTTGTTGATGGTCTTGAAATTTAGGTGATTTAGTCTTCTATGCCATACCCAGCTAGTTGACTGTTTGTTTTTTGACAAACAAACATGTTTCTGCCTTGGCTGTTTTCCAATCCACCACATACATGTTATCTTTTCCTCTACCTACAAGTACTACTGTGTTGGTTTGGCTGTGAATGACTTTGCATCCTTCCTTGCTGAAGTGCACATTGTAGCCTTTGTCACAAAATGGACTAATGCTCATCAGATTGAAATTAAGTCCCTTGACATATGCCACATTTTGGATCTTCAGATTGTTCTTGAGCATTGTGCCTTCGCCCTTAATCTTGCCAGGGTTTTCTTTGCCTCTAAATGTGACTTTGGGTCCATCAAAAGCCTTAAAATCAGTGAGCCATCTCTTGTTTCTGTCATGTGTGTCCTGAGCATCCTTTGCCTACATGTACCGGACATCCTACAAAACAAATTAATTAAGTTTAGGTAGCCAACATTGTTTGGGTCCATGCTGTGCTAGATCATGCCTCTTACTCCAAGTGTATATCCAAATGATATTCTTTTTGGATAGTTAAAGTCATCAACTTCATATGTATAAGGCATGGCAGAATAGCTTCTAGTATTTCTACTGAAGTTATTCTGATACTTTTCTCTGCTTTTTGGTGCATTTTCATCCCTCTTCACTCTCCAATATGCAGTGGGAAACCTAACTTGCTTAATGTGTTTAGGAGTATACCTAGTTTGATTTTTCTTAAGCACATGATGCATATTATGGAATGGTTTCTTCTTGTATTTTGGAGGTGCAACATTCCAATCATCCTCTGAAGGATAAAGTCTTCCTTTAGCTTTCAGAAAGTCCTTGCTTTTGATTGACTTGATTGATGATTTAGTCTCATTGCTTTTATCAGACCGGGTTTTGACTTCACTGCACAGGATGAGTGGTTGAGACCATGGTCTGTCCCTTTCTGAATTTTGATTCAATGTTGATCCTGGAATCAGAATTGTGTTGACCATTGTTTCTACTCTCATCCTGACTATTGTAGCCAAGACCAGATCTGGATCCAAACCTATTTGAGGGTTTGTAAACTGGTTCATTTGTTATCTTAACTGGTAGGGGGATTTTCTCAACTGATATGTCAACAACAGATGTATGAACCTCTCTTTGCTTGTTGATCATTTGAGTAGATCTCCTTACTAGTTAGTTCAAAACTTTGCTTTATCCAATTCTTTCTTTAATCTTTTATTTTCCTTTTTAGATCATTGCATTCCTTTTCCGTAATTTCATGATTCATTTCAATTTCATCAAATTAGTCATGAGATTTTGGACTAGGTCTCTTTGGATCTAAAGGAGAATAGAAGATTGTGCGATGTTAGATGTGGATGCATTTGATGAAGAGTAAGAGCTAGATGTTACCTCAGTTTCATCTGATTCTTTGGCCATTAGACATAGGCTTGTATTCTCAATGTCTGAGCTATCACCTTCATCTTCATCTAGTTCTTTGGTCATGAGGCATAGACATGCTTTTTCATTGTGCAAGGGCCTTCTTCTTCATCATCAATTATCCGAGTTATTATCGGAAGATTCTTCATTCTTTTCACTGCTAGATTCAGCCTTTAGTGCTATCTTGCCTTTCCTCTTTTCAGATGCTTTGTATTTCTTCTTTTCATCATCTTTATAATTTTCTTCAAGACAATCAGCCTTGAAGTGACCTTTCTTGTTGCAGTTGAAACATCTGTATTCATCATCTTTCTTTTTCATGTCTTTGTTTGACCTTGACCTCTTGTTTGATGATGAATTTCCTTTGAATGGCTTCTTTTTGCTAAACCTGTCAAAATGTTTAACTAATAAAGCTACCTGTTCATTAAGTTCATGTGTCTCTTTGCTGATACAATCGGCAAAGTTACTTTGCTGGGGTGCAATAAGTGCAGTGGATTTTTGTGTCTCTGCCGGAGCACCATCTTCACCGTTCAATTCGAATTCATAAGCTTTAAGTTGGGACATCAGTGTCAGTGCTTGCAAGGTTTGTGGTTCCCCTAATTACTGATGTTATGATCTTCCATCTTTCAGGCAAGCCTCTCAAGATCTTTAAGCATACTTCTTTCTGGGGATATGTGTGTCCAAGCTGTTGCAGTTCACTGATGATGCTAGAGAATCTGTTGTCCATTTGATCAATGGATTCACTAGTCTTCATTTTGAAATTTTGAAATTTCTGTTTTGCAACATATAATTTGTTTTCTTTAACTGCTTCAGATCCTTCATTTATTAAAGCTAGCTTGTCCCACATTTCCTTTGCTGTTTTGCAATCTTTGATTCTGATGAACATGTTGCTATCTAGAGTCTTCAAAATCATATCTTTTGCAACAATGTCTAGATTTGCTCTTCTCTTGTCATCCTTGGTCCAATCTTTCTTAGGTTTGTCTATCTCCTTTCTTTGATCTGCTCCTATGGATACCACAGTCATGATCATGATTGGTCCATCATTGATTATGTCCAGCATCTCCTCATGAGTTGCTGCAAGATGAGACAACATTCTTATTTTATATTCATCAAAATTATTAACATTGAAAACAGGTACTTTTGACATAAAGTTTGAGCAATCCATAAATGCTAATAATAGATTTATATATGAATGAGTAAAAAACTCAGATTTGAAAACTACTTTGAAAATATGTGATCTCCTTGTTACCAGAAATTTGATCTGAACAGGTTCTGAAACTAGGAACACTGCTCCGATACCAATTGTTGGTCCCAAAGAAGGGTAAAACTATAGTCAGAGGGGGGGAGGGGGTGAATGACTATAGTGGAGTTTCAAAAACTTTTCTTGTGTTTAAAAGCTTTTGAGCAGCGGATAAGTCCCTTCTTACTATGTTGTTTCAAAGTGGTTTAAACAGTCACAGATATAGTGTTGGACTTATTTCTCAGTTTTAGTGATGAGTGCCAGACTAGCTGTTATAGTGCAAAGGCAAAAAGATGTCTAGATCAAATGTATAGGTTTATTAGAGTTTGATCTTTGTATAGGTTTGATCAAACAAACCATCAGAATGGTCGGTGACTTATATCATGAGACTAATCTAGATCGATGAGGGTAGCTAGGTCGAGTAGACTAGTCAGGAACCCGCTAAAGGCCTGAAGGCGAGGCTCAAACTCGGTTAATGAAAGCTAAGGGATCAAACTTAGTGATTAAAGTCAAGGATATGGAAATCGAATTTAGGGAAGTCTGTGATGACCTAAATCGATTACATATACCTTGTGTACAAGGTCTAAGTTCCATAAGTTGGATGGTAATTGGAACTTGGTTATATGCAAAAAGGTGTAATCTAAAGCAGACTAATCTAGATCAGTAGGGTAGCTAGGTCAGTAGACTAGTCAGGAACCTGCTAAAGACTGAAGGCTGAGGGCTCAAACTCAGTTAATGAAGGCTAAGGGATCAAACTTAGTGATTAAAGTCAAGGATATGGAATCAGAATTTAGGGAAGTCTGTGATGACCTAAACTGATTACATATACCTTGTGTACAAGGTCTAAGTTCCATAAGTTGGATGGTAATTGGAACTTGGTTATATGCAAAAAGGTGTAATCTAACTTCATAAATAAAATTTAGATAAAAGAAGTAAGCTGCATTGTGTTTTAAACACAGCAAATTATGGTTCAGCTTACTGATATGTACTTCAGCAGACTCATGAACCTACTGATACATATATCTCGATTTATTCAAGATTACATTGGAAGAAAACAAGGATAAGGACATCTAACTACCTCTGATTTATCAAACAAATCAATGGTTGAGATTAAAAGGACGTTGGGATGATTCAGGACTTTATCCAATGGTTACAAGTCAAGGGTGGGTGACAGATCGCATTCTCATAAAAAGCGGCTTTGATTTGTCAAGATTTATGAACAAAGTGATGTAAAGCAAGTCAAATGGGACATAACATGGAACAGCTATATTTGAATTTCAAATATAAGTCACAAGCATTCCTACCTATAAATAGAGGACTTCCAACTCAGAAAAAGATGATGAAAATTAAGGAAATACAAGAGATAATTCTGAGCTGCATTTTCTTACCAAGAAAAACACCCTGCTGAACTTACTGAGCTTTAAGCTACTGATCCAGAGAAAATCTTCAAGTGTAATCTGCATTCAAGCTACATCAAGTTTACACACTTGAAGACTGCAAGCTGCTGATCATATCTGTTGGTCCCTTGGAAAGGCTAACACAAGTTTAGATGGGGGGTGAATAAACTTGTCACCAAAAACTAATCTCGAAATGGAAAAGCCCTGTGAGGCGAAGTTTCTCTAAAACTCAAACCGATCTTGATTCGCTTTTGTTCTCATCCTTTAACTGTAAGCGGAGTTCGCTTAGCTCAATCGAATATAAATCAATGCCGACTTATATTTAGTCTTGTTAATCGGCAGCGCGGATAAATATTAGCCTTTAGTGTAATAGATGTGTGAATAGAAATCTAGACCTTCTATGTATCGATTCATGGTTTGACTCGATTGTGCAGTGTTTGCCGAGTGATAATGCAATAAATAAAACAAACACAAATGCATAAAGTAAATCAATGTAAGATTCTTTTATGGAAGTTCCGGGTGGTGTAATCCCGCACGTCTCCCTTCTCTCGTGGCGTAGGAGGTATCACTAGAATAATGAGATAACCGTTACAAAATCTAGCACTATGACAAATCCTTCACGACACCCTAGTTTCACTTTGCTACACACAAAATGAAGAAAGGTGAGATTGCTCCCTTCATCCTGCACACTGATCTTTCGGAGGTGGAATTGCTCCTTCACCAGCTCACCACTAACACCAACACACAGTCCTCGGGATCGCACTAACATATTGTGGCAACTAAGTTGCAACTGTATGAAAGAAAGGTAGAATTGCTCTCTTCAAACTATGCACACCAACCCTTTTTCACAAAGGTTAGGTTTAGAATTAATCAAGGATTAATTCAGTGAGCTGTCTGATTCTTCTAGATCTGACTAAGATGCCTTCTTTCCCCCTTGATGGGTTACTGGATCTTTCTTTGAAGTCTTCAAGGCAATTCCTTTGGCTTCCCATTTTTCTAGATATATCTGATCTGATTTTTGTGGATCTGGATTTGAATCTTTGAATATATGCTTGTAAAGCTCTTTTTCTGATCCTCCTCTCTCTCTTCAAGTAATTCTCTTGTGTATTTATAGGGGTGATGTAACGGTCACTAGCTCTTGTAGCCGTTACACTTGTCGTTTAGCCAACGTTCACATGTACGATCTTTTGTCGTATTGTCAGTTTAAATTTAACAAGGCCTTAACTCAGTTTTCTACTCTTCTTCAAAACTGAGTACGTTGTATACTTAATATCTGACTTCAATTGACTAAGTTAGAGTACACCAATCAGTTTCTTCTTATCCAGGTAAGTGATAATCTTTGTCCTTAAGATTATTCAGTTTTACATGATCTATAACTCAGTTTCAGGTCACAACAGACTTGCCTGAATCCTGACTTATAGTCACGACTTAATGAGCTTCTAACCCGAGTTTGCCACCTCGGTTCTTGATCTTCCATAATCGAGTCTGTGTCCTCGGTTCTTGATCTTCTAGATAAGCCAACTGAGTCTGTGTACCTCAGCGAACTTATCTTTTTCAGTTTTAGCATAACTGAGTTTGAACCCTCAGTTCTTCATGTGCATATACAATTTTCTTGCTATAACTCAGTTTTCTTGTTGTGACTCAGCTGTTCGCCTAGTTCCTATTCTATTACAATGCTTGTCTGAAACAACCTATAAAAAGTTCAGACTCTAGATAGAACTTATACATTTATCTCTAGACCATTTCTTGCTTCTTCTTTCATTATGCACTATAATAGTTAGTTACGACTTCATCATCATGGGTTGTAAGTTATTTGTCTAATTACGTGACGAATCATCATCAAAACATAAATAATATTTCCAACAATATCATCATCGATCAATTCGCGTGAATCGAATCATTTACTTGATTCAATCTTTCTTTACAAGAATCCATCAAGACAAGAAAGCATCTTTGGGGTGTGAAAGACTGTTGTTTATGGTGGAGCTGGTGAAGAGGCAATTCTACCCTTCAAGGACTAGTGGAATACTTTGGAGCAGCAATCCTACCTGTTCCAAGTGTTCAGTTTGTGAAGCCATAGTTATTGGTGAAGGACAAGCAACATAGGAATCTTTGTAATAGCTACATCAAAGATCTCTAGTGAATTACCTCCAACATCACAGGAGAAGAATGGGTGACAGATTACACCACCTGGAAACCACTATAAAATCGCCTACTTACTTTCTGCACTTACATTCTACATTTAGTTTATTACACACATCAACCTACTGAATCTAGCAACTGAAATCACACACATACACTACTGAGTATCTAATACTTGGTATCATATTTAACAACAAGTAATAAGGCTTAATTTTGATATAATTCCACTGCACAAATTCAGCAGACTCAACAATCAGCAGACTACTGATGTACCAGCAGGCTGCTGAAGTTGCTGAGTTTGTTAACTCCAAAAGTTTTAAGTGTTAAGTTTATTCACCCCCCTCTAAACATAACCAAAGCCTTTTCAAGGGACCAACAGTTGGTATCGGTGCAGTGCTTCTGTTCTGAAGAAATCCTACTTGTTGTGCTTGTGAAAATACTTTGAAACTTTTTGAAGTTACTGATTTTCAAAGCTTTGCATCATGAATAACAACCAGTATGCTAGAACTATGCTGATGTGTTCTTTAGATAGATTTGATGAGTATAAAAGTCGTATGCAGGCTTATCTAGCTGCAACACATGATGAGATGATGGATGTACTAACTGATGGACCACTGGAGATCACCAAGTCAGTAACAGTGGGAGATGAGACACAGTACATTCCAGAACCAAAAAGAGAATGGAATGCTGAAGATAGAAAGAGAGCAAATCTTAACAATATTGCTATTGACATCATATACATAACTCTGGATAGCAACATGTATATGAAGGTGAAAGATTGCAAAACTGCAAAGGAAAGTTGATCTGTGAAGGCACTGATGCTATCAAGAAAAACAAAATCAGTGTGGCCAAAAAGAGGCTTCAAAAGTTCAAAATGCTACCAAATGAAACCATTGAGCAAATGGAATCAAGATTTAATGCAATCCTGGATGAACTTAACCTACTGAGTGTAAGTTATTCAAAAGAAGAAATCAACTCAAAAATCTTGGAAGCATTACCTGACAAAGAAGTTTGGGAGATGAAAGTCACTGCCATAGAAGAAATGAGGAAGTTACATGAAGAGGATACCTTCAAACTATTCTCAGATATTAAAGCTTATGATTTCAACAAGAGATTGGTTCCTACCACTGAAAAGGAAGAACCAAAGACAACTGCATTGGCTGCCAAACATCAAGAAGAAACATCAGGAGCTCAAGATGATCTGCTGGATGAGATGCAAGAGTAGATTGCCCTACTGAGCAAGAAAATCAGGATGATGAAATCTGGAAAAGGTTCTCCAAGGAATTTCACTAAGAAATTCAGTGAAAAGAAGAAGGATGATTCAAGGAAAGACAATGATTACTTGTGTTTCCAACGCAAGAAACCAGGACACTTCAAACCTGACTGTCCTGAGTTAAAACAAAGTAAGGAACATGATTATCTTTGTTTCAACTGCAAAAATCCTGGACATTTCAGACCTGATTGTCCAGACCTACTGAAAACCAAGAGTCAACAAAGAAGACATGGCAAGAAGGCCATGGTTGCTGAAGATGAATCAGGGTATGAAGTTGAGTCAGAAAAGGGAAATGAATCTGATGACACAACACTGATTGCTGACATGGAAGATTATGCTTTGATGGCTAATATGGATGAAACAGAGGAGGGTGTCTAGTACTTTGACAGTGGATGTTCCAGACATATGACAAAGAATAAGCACTGTTTGTCAAACTATGTGGCAAAGGATGGTCCAAGGGTAAATTTTGGCAACAAGAATACACCTGGATACACAAGAGGATATGGCACACTTGTGAGGAATGGACTAACAATTAGGAATGTTGCATATGTGGAAGGACTGGACTACAACTTGCTGAGCACTAGTCAATTCAGTGACATGGGATACAAGGTCACTTTTGACAAAAACACATGTACTATCATTAGTGAAAGAGGTGATCAAGCTGTATTGGCTGGTAGAAGACAACAAAACATGTATGTTGTGGATTGGTCTACTGCAGTTCCAGAAACATGTTTGATTGTGCATACCAAGTCAGAACTTAATTGGTTATGGCATAAGAAGCTGAATCATCTAAATTTTGATGACATCAATCAGTTGGTAATGAAGAAACTGGTGATTGGTTTACCTGAGATCACATTCAAAAAGGATACTATATGTGATGCATGTCAGCAAGGTAAACAAACAAAGTCAAGCTTCAAATCAAAGACTAAGCAATCAACTAATAGAGTCTTGGAGCTGATGCATATGGATCTATTTGGACCAGTTACACCAACAAGTGTTACAGGAAAGAAATACACCTTAGTGATTGTGGATGATTATTCAAGGTACACTTGGGTGGTATTTATGAACAAGAAAAGTGAAACACTTCAAAAGATGCCTGAACTTTTGAAGAGATTACACAATGAGAAAAGTTTAACAGTAGTAAAAATCAGATCAGACAAGGGTACTGAATTTCTCAATAAAGTTATAAGAGAATACTGTGAACAGAATGGTGTACTACATCAACTTGCTGCTGCTGGTACACCTCAGCAAAATTGGGTTGCTGAAAGAAGGAATAGAACTCTAAAAGAAGCAAGAAGAACTATGATTTGTGAAGTATTGCTACCTGAAAGATATTGGGCTGAAGCAGTTAATACAGCATGCTATACACAAAACAGAACCTCAGTGAACAAGAAGATGCTGAAGACACCTTATGAAATTTGGAATGGAAGAAAACCTAACATATCTTATTTCCATCCATTTGGAAGCAAGTGTTTTATCTTGAATCATAAGGAACATTTGAAGACATTCCAACCAAAATCAGATGAAGGAATTTTCTTAGGATATTCTTCAGTCAGTAAGGCATTCAGGGTACTAAACAAGAGGTCACTAAAACATGAGGAGACAATCCATGTTGTGTTTGATGAGCCTAAGATCACTGGTATGGAAGATGAAGCTTGTGAACCTGCTGAGAATCTACAAGTCACTGATCCAGATTGTGTTGAAGTTTTGGAAAGATTTAATGACCTAAAGATCTCTGATTCTGCCCCTACTGAACACCCTGCTGGTAATACTACTGATGCAACAACTGAAGCAGTTCAAGGATCTGCTGAACCCCTTGTTGAAGAAACAACAGACCCTACTGAAGATGAGGTTCCTGAGAACCAATCTAACCAGAATCCACAATGGTTAAAGGATCACCCTGCTGAACAAGTTATTGGCAACATACAGCAAGGTGTGAGGACTAGAAGACAATTAGAAGCAATGTTTACTTGTTTTCTATCTCAAATTGAACCTAAAGTTGTTGAAGAAGCAATTTCAGATCCAGATTGGATAATTGCTATGCAAGAAGATTTTAATGAATTTGAAAGAAATCATGTTTGGACACTAGTTGAAAATCCTAGTCAAGCAAACATCATTGGTACTAAATGGGTATACAGAAACAAACTTGATGAATCTGGTACCATTGTAAGGAATAAGGCCAGACTAGTTGCAAAAGGCTATTCTCAAGCAGAAGGAATAGATTTTGATGAAACATATGCACCTGTTGTAAGATTGGAAGCTATCAGATTATTCTTGGCACATGCTACATATAAAAACTTCAAGGTATATCAAATGGATGTCAAGAGTGCTTTTTTGAATGGCATTATGGAAAAGGAGGTGTATGTTCAGCAACCTCCTGGATTTGAATTTAAAGATCAAGAATATAAAGTGTATAGACTCAATAAAGCACTTTATAGATTGAAACAAGCACCAAGAGCATGGTATGAGACTCTATCTCAATTCTTGGTGAACAATGGTTTTACAAAAGGCACCCTGCTGGTGCAGATTTATGTTGATGACATAATCTTTGGTTCTGAAAATGAATTGTTATGTGAGAAGTTTGCAAATCTAATGAAGAGTAAATTCCAAATGAGTATGATGGGAGAAATGAACTACTTTTTGGGATTGCAAGTTAAACAGATGAAAGATGGAATCTTCATTCATCAAACCAAGTATACCAATGAGTTACTGAAGAAGTTTGGTATGGAAAACATCACCAAGATATCAACTCCTATGAGTACAAATATCAGATTGAATGAAGACAAAGAAGGCAAAGATGTTGATCAGACCTATATCTGAAGGATGATAGGCGATCATTGCACTTCATCGCCAGCCAGACTGATATATCTTTTGCTGTAGGTGTTTGTGCAAGATTTCAATCTAAACCTAAAGAAAGTCACTTAGGTGCAGTCAAAAGAGTTCTCAAATATCTAAAGGAGACTTTGGGAGTAGGGATATGGTATTCCAAGGATGGAAGCTTCAATGTTATATCCTACTCAGATTCTGATTATACTGGATGCAAGATTGATAGAAAAAGCACCACAGGAACCTGTCAATTAATGGGAAATAGACTGGTTTCCTGGTTTAGCAAGAAACCGAACTCAATATCAACTTCCACTGCTGAAGCTGAATATATTGCTGCTGGAAGTTGCTGTGCACAAGTACTTTTGTTAAGACAACAATTAAGGTATTATGGAATTGAAGAAAGAGAAATTCCAATCATGTGTGACAACACAAGTGCAATAGCAATCACAGAAAATCCTGTTTTGCACTCAAGAACCAAGCATATTGATGTGAGACATCATTTTATAAGAGATCATGTTGAAAAGAAAGATGTGGTGGTTCTTTATATCCCTACTGAAGATCAACTTGCTGATATTTTCACTAAACCATTGGATAGTGAAAGATTTGCTAAACTAAGGACTGAACTTGGAGTTATTAAAGTTGACTGATAATCAGCAATGTAATGGAATTCACCAAGGGGATTAGTCTTTGCTATGTTGGGTGAGCTCACTTAGCAGATTAGTCATTGGTATCAACAATTCCATGTATTTATTTTTGGACAATTAAGCAAATGAAGTTGCCAAGGGGATTGGTCTTTGTCATGTTGGGTGAGCTCACTTGACAGATCAGTCATTGGTATTAAACTTCATCTTGTATTATCAATTGAACAAAACAAGAAGGAATCAAAGATCAGCAGAGTTACACTGTTAGCAGGCTGCTGAGGCATATCTATCAGCAGGCTGCTGAGCCAACCCTTATGATGACAAGGCTGCTGAATGAAACGTTACACAGTCAAATTTACTAAAGTCACAAAGTAATGGCAGGATATTTATTCTATCCATTACAACCACAGTTACACGATCTAACGGTTACAAACGTTATGGAGAAGTAATGGGCCACGTGTCAAGACCGCATTCACTCAGATTTAATCGTGGTTAACATCAATGTACGTGCTCTGACAGTTTCAACTGCATTTGCCTATATATATGCAAATCTTACACGGAAGTTACTCTCAAAAATCTCAGATTGATTCTATCTGCATTTACACTGTGTGAACACAGATTTGAACTCTCTCTTCTTCATCTTTTTCTTTTTATCATGCCTCCTAAGGATGATGTTCATATTGGCACCAGTCAAAGTGTGAGAGGTTATGTCAATGACTGTGACTCTACTGAGTTAGCCATTAACATTGGCAGAAGAATTAGACGTTTTCCTGGATTGGAAGGCATTATCAATAGGAGATTGCAGAGAATTTCATATATTAATGTACTGGAATTCTGGAGAAACATTGTTATACATGAAGGTAGAGAGGCCTTCACTACAACTGTAAATAGAAGAGAAATAGAAGTATCTTCAGACCTACTGAGAGAGGTATTCAAATTTGCACCTGGAAATGATGCTCCTACTAATCCAGAGGCAATGAATCTACCAAGAATAAAATTTGTGGATCAGATAAAGACCAATGATGCTATACCTTCAAGCTTAGGTATTAATGTAAAGCATATTGGATATGAGTACAACCTGCTGAGCAAATTAGTGGCCAAAACTACTTTGGGATTTGTTGGAAGTTTAGACACCCTGTCTGGACCCAAAATAGACCTGCTGATCATCATCTGCAGGAGTATGAAGTTTGATTGGGCTGGATTCTTTGTACATTACATGAAGAAGGTGTTCATTGAAGATAGAGATGGTACAAGGAAATCCAAGGTCAAACCTTTAGGTCTAATGATTCAGACCTTGCTGAATAATTTTCAGATACCTGATGTTGCATCTGAAAAGATAAATCAATCCAGATTCAAGCCAGAAGTTGGTGCTCCTATTCCTGGTCTGGATGATGATGAAGAGATAGATGATGAGGCTACTGAAAGTGATGGTAATGGTGGAGATGATGGTGATGCTGGTGGTGAGCAGGTGAAGCAAACTGTCAAACCTGCTGCACCAAAGAAAGTTACTAAGAAAAGAAAGGCTGCAGATACTAGAAAAATAACAGAGTTGTTAAAGCCTAAGAGGACAAGGAAGCAAACAGCAGAGACTGCTGAGTCCACTGAGGGACCAGTAGAGATTGAGGTTACTGAACCTGATGTAGTTGCTAAGAAGAAGACTGTTGCTGAAGTTTTGAAGAAGCAACAGAAAGAAGCAAGTAGAAAAAGGAAAGTTATTGATCTTGAAGATGATCCACTTTCCAAGAGAATGAAAGAGATTGCCAAAAAGAAGAAACATGGCAAAGGAAAACAGTTAAGAATTTTAGAGGCTCAAAGGGAACATGAAGAAGAAGAAGTAGAAGAAGAAGAGGCTATTGAGGCTGAACCTATAACTATTATAAAGCCTTGTGAGGATGTACAGGTTGTTGTTGAGCAATCTTTTGAAGAATCACAAGATTCTCATTGCACTGAGCCTCTTTGTTGAAGTAATGTAATCCTCACTGTTAAGGCCGCTTGAGCTCACTGAAACTACACAAGTTGTTGTTCAGCAACTTGTAGAAGAACCACAGCAAAACCACTGAGTCTGCACCTGCTGTGGTAACTGAAACATGGGTACAAGACCCTGCAATTCCTGCAATAGTTTAGGGGGAAGAGCAGTCTGCTGCTAACCCTGCTGATGAGCATATAAGTCAGGGGGAACCAATTGTGGTACAGATGAAGGTAGTAGGAACAAATATACAATCTGAGCAACCTACTGACCTACATGCATCTGTTGAAGAAACTCTGACTCTGCTAGTTGGGATCTTTGGAGGTCACCAGAGTAAACAAACAGCTCCTAGGAAACCAACAATGCCATTTGAAAGGTTTGAGAAGAAAAGGAAAGAGGATTTTGTTGATCCTAAACTCCAACAAGTGGCTGATTATTTCCAATGGAAATTTGGTTTCTACAAAAGACAAAAGCCTGCTGCAGAACCTATGACAGACTTTGAAGAATGGGCTTTTGAAAAGTTGGGTGTGGAGAACTTGTTGGATCTAGTTGATACCACTCTGCTGCAATCAAGATTGATGGATATCTTTGAAGATCAACATAAAGAAGAGGGTATCAAGTTTAGGGACCCCAGAGATGACAATGATGATTCATCATCATCATCATCATCTGATTCTGGTGGCAATCATCCATCAGGTCCAGGAGAAACCAGTGGGACTGCATTGATTAATGAACCAATTGTAGGGCAGTCTACTGGTACATGACAGTCTTCTGAGAGACAGCAGACTGGACAAATGGATGAAGATACGGAGAATCTCACCATGGATGATATTGAGGCACAAATCAATGAAGGAATAGATTTTGGTGCAAACAGGATGGTTTGTGAGATAGATGATATGTTTGTTGTTGAACCTACTGAACAACCTGAAGATCAGCAAAATGTTGATTTGGATGAAGAAAGAGTTACTGATATCAGTGATCCTAGTTCCTGTTCAGAGGAATCTATTTAATATCAAGACTGCATTGACACTGAGGGCACTTTATCCAAGGCTGGAAATTTTATAAGAAGGATTCCTGATATGGGGGAATTTCAAAAAGAAAACATGGATGTATTCCCTGATCAGGTTATTGTGGCACAAATTGCACCAGATCCAAGAATTGAAGTGGTGGTTCAGGTTGCTGAGGTTCAAACAACACCTGAGCAAAGATTGGAACAGGAGGTACAAGTTGCTAAGGTACAAACAGCACCTGGACAAAGGTTGGAACCAGATCTGAGTTTGAAGGAAACTCCTGCTGTTGTTGAAGAGGCTGCTGTAGTGGAGCCTACTTAAGGAGACAAGACCACCGTAGGTAAAGATAGTCATCAGACTGCTGTAATTAATGAGGAGGAGCACCTGGTGGACTATGACTATAGTGATGAAGAATTTCAAATTGTTGAGGAAGGATCTACTGATGAAGAAACAGTGATTGAAGAACCTGCTATTGATCCTATCTTGGAGGAGTACCAAGGACCTCACCCTGCTGGAAGGGATATGAGTTATGCCTTGGTGATCAGCAGTCAGTAGCAACAATACAATGTAGAAGAGCCTGCTGATGGAGCTGCTGGAGGAATGACTGGTGGGGTACCAGCACATGTCCTGGATGAGTTGAGGGCGTCAGGGATGACATGACACAGTTAAGGACTCAACTTGATAGACAGGAACAGAGGTTTGAAGGACTGATGAACATGGTGGACAACAATAGAAAGTCTACTGAGACAGTTGCTTCAGGCTACACATCTACTCAGTATGCCATTGATGATTTAACACAAGATGTAAGTGGAATCAAACATGGCAACACACTGAAGGAGAAATTTTTGAAAGACCAACTTGCATCTATTCATCAAAAGTTGGATAATCTTGCTGAGGTACATAGACCTACTGCACCT
This sequence comes from Gentiana macrophylla, assembly GCA_026214975.1. Classification (NCBI taxonomy): domain Eukaryota; kingdom Viridiplantae; phylum Streptophyta; class Magnoliopsida; order Gentianales; family Gentianaceae; genus Gentiana; species Gentiana macrophylla. The sequence continues at coordinate 57,177,212 of CM047808.1, read as the reverse complement.
GCTATTGCACCTCAACCTGCTGTACTGGATCTTAAATTTGATGAACGATTAACCCTGCTGGAGCAAACAATGCAAGAAAGGATCACATCAATTGATACTAGGATTGAAATCTTTGAAAGTCAACTGAACAACCTAGTAGTCACACAAGAGAGTGTACATGGCCTACTGTCCTGTTTTGTTGATGATGTCAATAAGGGGGAAGAGAGCCAAACAGCAGTAGCAAAAGAGGCTGCTAGAATTTTTGCAAAGAAGAGATGGGAAGCTGATACTAATGCATATAGAGAACTCTTTTTGTGGACTTCCACTTCTGAGATGATCTTCTCAAGCAATACAAGAATGTGTACAACAACTGAAGGAGACCTTATCATGACAAGGGCTTTCATGAAGGTCTAAACTCATTCTTGAGTTTGAAATTTTGGGAAGCAAGAGTAAAAGCCATGAGGGCTTCAAGAAGAGGTGGAAGAGGTGGAAGAGGTGGTAGAGGTGGAAGTAGTTTACCTACCACAAATGCAAAGGAATCACTGAATGAGTTCAAGGGAGTTTACATGAAGTTAGGCTTCAGGGTACATCAGATTAATCTAACTCTTCCTGAAGCTTGGCATTGGTGGAAGCAAGTGAATCCTAACATTGACTTCTCTCTGATTGAAAATGATTGGATGAGGAAGATGATCATGGAAATAAGAGCTTACCAAGAACAAGCAGAGAAAGCAAGAGAGGAAAGGGAAAGAATACTGAGAGATCAAAGATACTTTTACCTTTGCTTTTATATTTCTTTGATTCTAGAATTTGTAATACTTTGAACAAATGTTTATAATGAGAAATGACCAAGTTTGTTCTGTTTTTGTTTTAATCTTTTTGCTTTGCTGTTAGGAGAGGGTATTGGCATCATCACCAAAAAGGGGGAAATTGTTGGACTTGTTTCTGAGTTTTAGTGATGAGTGCCAGACTAGTTGTTATAGTGCAAAGGCAAAAAGATGTCTAGATCAAATGTATAGGTTTATTAGAGTTTGATCTTTGTATAGGTTTGATCAAACAAGCATCAGAATGGTCGGTGACTTATATATCAGCAGACTAATCTAGATCAGTAGGGTAGCTAGGTCAGTAGACTAGTCGAAACCCGTCAAGACTCAAGGCCGAGGGCTCAAACTCAGTTAATGAAGGCTAAGGGATCAAACTTAGTGATTAAAGTCAATGATATGGAATCAGAATTTAGGGAAGTCTATGATGACCTAAACTGATTACATATACCTTGTGTACAAGGTCTAAGTTCCATAAGTTGGATGGTAATTGGAACTTGGTTATATGCAAAAAGGTGTAATCTAACTTCATAAATAAAATTTAGATAAAAGAAGTAAGCTGCATTGTGTTTTAAACACAAAGAAATTATGGTTTCACCATCGATATGTACTTCAAACAGACTCATGAACCCATCGATACATATATCTCGATTTATTCAAGATTACATTGGAAGAAAACAAGGATAAGGACAGCTAACTACCTCTGATTTATCAAACAAATCAATGGTTGAGATTAAAAGGACGTTGGGATGATTCAGGACTTTATCGAATGGTTACAAGTCAAAGGTGGATGAGACCATTCTCATTCAAAAAGCGCTTTGACTGTGGTCAAGATTTATGAACAAAGTGATGAAAGCAAGTCAAATGGGACATAACATGGAACAGCTATATTTGAATTTCAAATATAAGTCACAAGCATTCCTACCTATAAATAGAGGACTTCCAACTCAGAAAAAGATGATGAAAATTAAGGAAATACAAGAGATAATTCTGAGCTGCATTTTCTTACCAAGAAAAACACCCTGCCGAACTTACTGAGCTTTAAGCTACTGATCCAGAGAAAATGTTCAAGTGTAATCTGCATTCAAGCTACATCAAGTTTACACACTTGAAGACCGCAGTCTGCCGATCATATCATCCTCGATCAAGCTGCTTTTGAATGAATCATTTACTTGATTCAATCTTTCTTTTACAAGAATTCATCAAGACAGTGAAGCATCTTTGGGGTGTGAAAGACTATTGTTTGTGGTGGGAGTGGTGAAGAGGCAATTCTACCCTTCAAGGACCAGTGGAAGACTTTGGAGCAAAGAATCCTACATGTTCCAAGTGTTCGGTTTGTGAAGCCATAGTTATTGGTGAAGGACAAGCAACATAGGAATCTTTGTAATGACTACATCAAAGATGTCTAGTGAATTACCTCCAACATCACAGGAGAAGAGTGGGTCGACAGATTACACCACCTGGAACCACTATAAAATCTCGCCTACTTACTTTCTCGCACTTACATTCTGCATTTAGTTTATTACACACATCAACCTATTGAATCTAGCAATCGAAATCACACACATACACTATCGAGTATCTAATACTTGCTATCATATTTAACAACAAGTAATAAGGCTTAATTTTGATATAATTCCATTTGCACAAATTCGGTGACTCAACAAATAAACAGACATCAAGTATCAAGCGAGAGTTACTGAATTTCTTTGAGTTTATTAACTCCAAAAGTTTTATGTGTTAAGTTTATTCACCCCCCCTCTAAACTTAACCAAGGCCTTTTCAAGGGACCAACATATAGATTATAATCTAGGTAATTTAAATGAATGCAGTAAAGTAAATTGCAGAAAGTAAATTGACACAAGGCTTATAGTGGTTCAGGGTGGTGTAATCCCTTAATCCACTCTTCTCCTGTGATGATTGGTGGAATTCACTATTGTTTTCACAGATACAATAGTATGATTGTCCTTGGCATCCCAAGCTTCACAATCTACAAGACTATCACTCCTTGACTACAACAACTTCAGTGATTCAGTCTGTTTCACTGCTCCTTGAGATAAAATCCTTCAGCAGCTATCACAAGCACAACTCATTCTCGGATGACTTCGTTGGTCCCTTGGAAAGGCCGACACAAGTTTAGAGGGGGTGAATAAACTTGTCACCAAAAACTTGATTTTAAACAAATTAGGATTCGAGATAAAACTTGTGTGGAGTTGAGTGACTAAGGTAGATTAAATCAAAGCGATTTGTTTTCAAATCGAGTCAACCGGCAACGGATATAATTTTAGCCTTTATATTGATCTTGTTGTTTTGTTATGAAAATTGAGTGTTGTGAACTGAATTCTGGTGAATGTCAGTTGTGACTGTGAGATGTATAACAATCAAGTATTACAATGCTGTAAGTGAATACTAAATAAGTAGGTAAATGCGTAAAGTAAATAAGGCAGATGTTATAGAGGTTCCAGGTGGTGTAATCCTGTACGTCCTCTCTTCCCCTGTGGTGCGGAGGAAAATTCCACTAGAACTTCTTGTGGTAAACTGTTACAAAAAGTCCTAAACAATAGTCCTTGGCTAATCTCTAGCTTCACTATCTAAACAATTGTAGAACAGTAGAATTGTCGCTCTCCAAATGCTTGAACCATCTGGTCCTTAGAGGTAGGATTTCCTCTTCACCGCCTACCACCACAAACATAGTCTACCCATCGCTTGTCACAATCTGTCCTTGACAAAACCTTCCCGGTTTGTTTCACACAGTCTAAACCTTTGAAATAGAATCAAAGTTGAAATGAGAATCAATAAATTGATTCTTGTTTGTGGTTCTTCAGAGTGTTGAATTCTTGATAAATTCTTTGTAGCTTTGAACACTTGAAGAAATACTAGATATGATCTTGTTATAGTTCAGTGATGATGACAATTCAAATAGTGTGCACAAATCGCTTGTTGATTCTTGTAAAAATGTTCTGTATATTTTGTTTGTGCAAAGTCTTCTATTTATAGTGTGAAGTCCAACGTTCATCTGACTTTGATTTGAATTGTATCAACGTATAACTTGCAACGGTTATATTTTCTGACCGTTCCTGCTCTGTCAGTGATTCATCCAATGAATTTTCTTTCTTTACAACGTTCGATTGTACTTTCAGTTTGTTGGATGGCTGACTTATAAAACTGAGTTTCCTTGTCAGTTTTTCATCGTCAGTTTCCTAACTGACTTGGAGCATTAACTGAGATTTTATTCTTCTTCAAAAATCAATTACTCAGTTTTCATCTGATTATAATTGACTTAATCAGAGTACACCATGATATATTTATCATCTAAGAATTCATTGTCCTTATGATTCTTAGGTCTTCATACAAGATCCATAAAGTCAGTTCAGGTCACCACAATCTTGCCTGAAGTCCAACTTTATAGTCTCGACTTTAATCTTCAGAACTGAGTTTGTCCCCTCAGTTCTTCATTCTTCAATAACTGAGTCTGTGTCCCTCAGTTCTTCATTCTTCTAGATAAGCCAACCGAGTCTGTAACTCTCAGCGAACTTACCTTCTTCAGTAGATGTATTCTGAGTCTGTTTGTTTGTCTTGATGATTTCCAGTTTTCTAATTGATTCCCAGTTTTCAGTTTTACGACACTATCAATTACAGTGCTTGTCTGATGTAACTTATACAAAGATCAGACTCTAATAAATCTTATACATTCAGTTCTAGACATCTTTTAGCTTTCCACTATAAGAGCTGGCTTCACCACTTCATCAATGGGGTTAAGATAACATTATAATAAATAAGATGAATTATCATCAAAACATAAAATTTTATTTCCAATAATTTCCCCCTTTTTGATGATGCCAAAACTCTCCCTAAAAGAAAAGCTTAAAGATCAAAACAATATAAAAGTGTAAAACTGAAAAACTGGTTTTCAATAGAATGAGCAAAAACTGGACACATGCATTTTGTTCAAATATCTATGCTTAAAGACTGAGCTTCTTCTTAGCTTTTTGCATGACTAAGTCATATCTTTTTTCCTTGTCATACAAACGAAAATCTTCTTCAAGTTTGGAGTCTTCCTTTGAAAAGGTCTTGTTGTAGTCAACTTGACTACTTTCTTTCCATCTTCTCCATTGAATTAGCTTGGGTAAGCTTGAGTCTTCCAGATAGTATTTTTCAAATTCTGTTAGATCGGCTTTCATTTTTTCAACCTTGTCTTTGATCTTCAGTTTATCTTCAATCCTTCGATCCTTCTTATGTTGTGCAATTTTTTGCTTTGAGTAAATATCAGACAAAAAGTAGTTCAAGGATTCCTCAAATGTTCTGTCCTTGTATTTGGCTTTAATAGGATTGTATTCTTTGATAAACTGCGTCCACAGATCCTTTGTAAGAGTAACTCTTCTGTCTCTAGGTTGATTGTATTTTGCAATAAGTTGATCATCAGTTAACTCTTTCTTCAAGAATTTAGGATCTGATCTGTATCTTTGTAGTTCTTCTTCAAGTCACTTCATTTCTCTGAGTAATTTCAGCTTTTCTTCTTCAGCTTCCCCCTTTTTGGCATCATATAACCTGATCTACCAGGCATGGGTTGCTTTTGATCTTTCGAGATTTGTCGTTGAGAATCGAGTACTTCCTTAAGTTGAGCTTCTAACCCGTAGATATCTTTGATTAATATGCCAATGAGCTTGAGCATGAGTTTTCTATCTATCTGCGGTTGAATCTTCAAGTTGTTGTTTGAGTAAGACAATCTCTGAAGCAGAACTTGAACTTGATTTGTGAATCATCTCTAGTCTTGCATGAACCGAAACATCAGTTCTAGTCCTATAATCAAGATATCCAGATATGTTTGATAGAAGAGCATTCTGTGTATCTCTTTGACTGAGTACTATTTTCAAGTTTTCATGAACTTTGGCTAATTATTCCTTAGATAGAAAATCAGAGGGATCATATGTAGTTTCCACTTGATCCTTGTCCTGAGTATTAATGATCATCAGTTGTCCGATTTCATCACCGCTTGTCGATTGATGGTTGTCCGGTTTTCAACCGACAAAGCTTTGCCGTGGGTACGATTTGTGTCACTTTGGTTGTTGCGGTTGAGTGATTGTTTGCAAAGCGTAGTATCATCGCCTTCTTTTCTTGGCCTATCATGATCATCATCATCCTTTTTCGAAACTGTCTTTAGATGATGTGCCCGATTTTCTTCTTTTGCTAACTCAAGAAATCTTTTGAAACAGCTTGTCAAGAAATTCCTTAATAGAAACATAGAGTAAAGATCTCTTACTTCCAATTTCTCCAAGAGTGATTTTTCTTCGATTTGTAAAGCGGCATCACTAAAATCTTCTCGTTGAAGTTTCATTTTCATCACCTTATGACTTTGTCACCGAACACCGGTGCCGTTTGTTGAACCGGGATCGTTGTTGTGTTTGAGAAGTAAGAATAGCATTGACATTGTCTTGAATATCTTCAGTTGTCAATTGTTGTTCCCCCTCAGTTGGTGCTATCTCACTTGAGATTTCAGGGTACAAGCATCTTACAACTGATCTTTCTTCTATGGATTCGATTTTCGCTTGGTCCTCTTTGTTCGGTTCTTTTCTTTGACACAGATTGATCGCTTTGCTTCATGTTGGAAAGTTGTTTCTGTGATTTCCTTTGATGTCACAGTTTCTCTTGCTTGCTTCCCTTCCTTAATTCTTTCTAAATAAAACTGAATGATTCCACTAAGAGTTTTCTTCAGTCGGAATCTGCCATCAGTTACTTGTCCTTCAGCTTGAGCTTTTGCCATACTTTCTAATTCAGCTAAATATTGCTTCTTGAATTGATTGACAATATAACCTGCCCAATTAAATTCTATGTTGTCCTGTGATTATATTCATCAAAGAAAATATTTTCTTGTAAAGTATATTAATCCTTTGGATTTTCCAATGACGTGTTTCTTTGAGCCATCTCACGAGATGTCCAAATTCCGGCTTGATTTTGTCGACATGAACACTAGGTACGATTGGTTCCGTAGATGAAGTGATCATAGCGAGAAAATCTTCTTTCTCCAATGGTAGGGTTGCTAACTCTATTGAAGTTGCTGTTGTATTTGCGAACCCAAAGAGTGATCTCATAACTCTTTCATTGAACACAATGCGATCTCCTCGAACAGTTGTAATCAAGGAGTCCCTGATTAATCACATATTTTGCCAAAACTACAAAATCCCTTCCACAACTCGTTTTTCTTTGAAGCGAACTTCGAGGATGTTGTTCAATCCTGGTTGCTTTTCGATTTTGTCTCGTATACAGCTGGCTAATAGAGTATTTTGACACATAGCTTCATACATTTCGAGTGTCAGTTCATCCAGCTCTGTGATTAATCGTCTGTCTTTTGAATCAATTGTAGTGGCCATGTTTGAGTGTGAACACAAAGAAATTTGATTTGAAGGGTAGGTTTGAAAAGAGTCTGTTTTTCTTAATAAGAAAAATAGTGTGAACATAGATTAAATAAAATAGGTAGGATATTCTGGCGGTTGGATGGTACAACTTTTCAAATTCCACGATGGTTTTGATAACCGATACATGTACTGTTTTCTGACAATCGTGGGGTGTACACACGAAGTCCTGACAAAAAGAACTGTGGCAATTTAATGCAAAATAACCGCTGTTGATTTTTTCTTATCAACCTTTGACCAATTTTGAATAAAGTGAAAACTGATGCTGAGGTCAGTTTTAGGAATAATTCAGTTCCTATCAAATTGTTCAGTTCTGTCAAATTCTTCCAATTTGTCAGTTTGAGATTGTTGATGTCAATGACTAATCATTAAGTTAGCGCACCCAATATAACAAAGATTAATCCCCTTGACAAATCTCTCTCGCTTAATCGACTTTGATTATTCCCAACTCGCTTTAATTTTGCAAATCTTTCTTTGTCCAGTGGCTTAGTAAAGATGTCTGCCAACTGATCTTCAGCAGGTACATAAAGAACTGTTATATCCTTTTTCTCTGCATGATCTCTTATAAAGTGGTGACGAACATCAATGTGCTTTGTTCTTTAGTGTAAAACAGGATTATCAGTAATTGCAATTGCACTTGTGTTATCACACATTATGGGAATTGTTCCTTCTTCTATCCCATAGTCTCTTAATTGTTGTCTGATCCATAAAACTTGAGCACAACAACTTCCAGCTGCTATATATTCAGCTTCTGCTGTTGAAGTTGAGATTGAGTTTTGCTTCTTGCTAAACCATGACACAAGTCTATTTCCTAATAACTGACATGTGCCTGATGTGCTTTTTCTGTCCACTTTGCATCCAGCATAATCTGAATCTGAGTAAGAAATTAGCTTGAATTCTCCTTCTTTTGAATACCAAATACCAACTCCATCTGTGTCTTTTAGATATTTTAAGATTCTCTTCACAACTGTGAGATGGCTTTCCTTTGGTCTTGACTGAAATCTTGCACAAACACCGACAGTAAAAGATATGTCTGGCCTACTTGCTGTAAGATAGAGTAAGCTTCCAATCATCCTTCTATAGAGTGTTTGATCAACATCTTTACCTTCTTTATCTTCATCTAGTCTGATGTTGGTTCCCATTGGTGTAGAAATTCCAGTAGATTTCTCCATTCCAAACTTTTTGATAAGTTCTCTTGTATATTTGGTTTGATGAATGAAGATTCCATCACTAGTTGTTTAACTTGCAAATTCTAGGATATAATTTAATTCTCCCATCATAATCGTTTGAAATTTGCTTTCAAAGAAACTTGCAAATTATTCACATATTTATTCATTTTCTGATCCAAAGATGATATCGTCAACATAAATTTGAAGAAGTAGAGTATCTTCTCCATTCTTCATTCTGAATAATGTTTTGTCGATTGTTCTTTTGATAAATCCGTTATCTACTAAAAATTGAGACAGAGTTTCGTACCAAGCTCTTGGTGCTTGTTTAAGTCCATAAAGAGCTTTCCTTAGTCTGAAAACTTTATCAGTTTGATCCTTGATTTCAAATCCAGGTGGTTGTTGAACATACACTTCTTCTTCAAGAATTCCATTCAAAAACGCACTTTTAACATCCATCTGATAGACTTTGAATTTCTTGTGAGCTGCATAAGCAAGAAAAAGTCTGATTTCTTCTAGTCTTGTGACTGGTGCGTAAGTTTCATCAAAATCTATGCCTTCTGCTTGAGAGTATCCTTTGGCTACAAGTCTGGCTTTGTTTCTTATGACATTTCCTTCTTCATCAAGTTTATTTCTGAAAACCCAATATTGACATGAACTGGTTTATCTACCAGTTCCCATACTTGATTTCTCTCATATTCATTTAGCTCTTCTTGCATAGCCAATATCTAGTCTGGGTCTTTCAAGGCTTCTTCAAGTACTTTAGGTTCCGATTGAGATAGAAAGCATGCTATCATCGCATCCAGTTGATGTCTTGTTCGAACTCCAGTTTGAGTGTCACCAATAACTTGTTCTTCAGGATGGTCTCTCATCCATTGATGTGTGTGAGTTTGTATTGGTTGATTTGTACTTTGTTCAACTAATTCTTCAAAAACTGGTTCTTGAGTTTGTTCAACTGAGTCAGATTGATGTTGTTCAAGTGGTTGAGTAGTTGGAAACTGAGGCTGATCTTGATCTGAACATTCTGAAATTTGTAGTCTTCCAACATCAACTAAAACAGGTTCTGGTGTGATTGGTAATCGAGACTCGAGGAACCGGTTCAGTCGGTCTTGATTGTTTCACCAGGAAAATTTGGTTCATCAAATACTACATGTATTGATTCTTCATGCTTGAGTGTCCTTTTATTCAATACTCTGAATGCTTTGCTGACACTTGAATATCCTAGGAAAATTCCTTCATCAGCTTTAGGTTGAAAAACGTGAAGTTGATCTTTTCCATTATTGTGTATGAAACATTTGCTTCCAAACGCATGAAAGTATGAAACATTTGGTTTTCTTCCATTCCATATTTCATAAGGAGTCTTTTCATGTCTCTTGTTCATGAGAGCCCTGTTCTGAGTGTAACAAGCTGTGTTTACTGCTTCTGCCCAATATCTTTCAGGTAGTTTAGCTTCACAGATCATAGTTCTTCCAGCTTCTTTGAGCATTCTGTTTCTTCTTTCAGCCACACCATTTTGTTGAGGTGTTCTTGTGGTAGCCAGTTGGTGTAAAACACCATTTTCTTCACAATATTCAATAATCACACTGTTGAGGAATTCAGTTCCTTTATCAGATCTTATCTTTACAACTGAAACTCCTTTCTCGATTTCGAGGTCTCTAAGAAGTTCTCGTGAGTTTTTGCTTGGTTTCACTTTTCTTGGTTAGAAAGATGACCTGTATATCTTGAAAAATCATCTACTACCACCAATGTATACTTCTTTCCACCGACATCGATTGGTGTAATAGGTCCAAATAAGTCCATATGTAGCAATTCTAGATGTCCGGTTGTTGAATGCCGAGACTTAGTCTTGAAACTTGCCTTTGTTTGTTTTTCCTGTTGACATGCATCACATAAGTCGCCCTTCTTATATGATATTTTCGGTAATCCAATGACTAGTCGCTTCTTAACAAGTGTATTGTTGTCATCAAAGTTGAGATGACTCGCTTTCTTGTGCCACACCTAAATCGATTTACGATTTGGTGTGCACAAGCAAACAAGTTTCAATGACGGCCGTTGTCGATCTACCACATACATATTTTCCTTCCTTCTTCCGGCTAAGACAACTTGATAAGTCGATTCACGATGACAATGCGAGTAAATCTTTATCAAAAGTAACTTTGTATCCCATATCACAAAATTGACTTGTCTTGAGTAGATTGTAGTGTAGTCCTTCTACATAGGATACATTCTTGATTGTAAGTCCATTTCGATTAAGGTGCCAAAACCTCCGTGTAACCTCGGTTTATCTTTACTTTTAAAATTAACTTTTGGTCCATTCTTTTCAATGAAATTATCGAGACAGTCTTTGCTCTTTGTCATGTGTTCAGAGCAACCACATCCAAAGTACCATATATCTGCAGTTGAGAATTAAAATTTTTAGGTACCCAACTCAGTTTGGGTCCATGAGGGTCGATTGTCAAGATAACTCGGGAATATATCCTTTTGGAATTCTTCGGATATTGTTGCACTTGTTTTCATATATGTAAGCCACACTCCCATAGCATCTATGTTTGGACTATGTCTTATTTATATGATTTCTCAGATCTTATGACTGTAATTTGTTTCCATGTTGATTTTTGTTATTAAAGCTGGAGTGGTAACCATCATTCCTTTCGCATGCAGGTCTATACCGACCTTTGTATCGTGACTTATCTTGAGAATCGAGATTAGTCCTCTGCTTGAGTTTTTGGTGAAACTTGTGATAAGTTTTCGGTCCGGAATGATTGTCATTATTAGTTTTAATAACAAATTCAAGAAAATTCCAATCATCATCGAGAGGATACAACCTTCATTTCCCACGAATGTGTGAATCTTTGAATGGTTGACATTCTTGGATTTGTTTTGATTGTAATTTTTCTGGTTCCTGACTTCATTGGTTTTTGTGGATCTGGCAGTTGATTTGCCGTGTCGGTTTCTATTGAATACAGCTGATCTATCATTTGATTTAGTTTTGTAGGTAGATACAGTTGTCTTCTTAGAAAACTGATTTATCATGTGTGATACTGGCTTTACTGGTTCAGCAATTTTCTCAGTTTGTGGAACTTGCTCAACTACAAACTTAATACCAGTTTTGGTACTCAGCCCGGCGGCTTTGCTAGTTCCATTCTTCGAAGATTGTTGTGTATCAAATCCTAACCCAGTTTTGTCTCCATATGGTTTTCCTGATTTGAATCCAGTAATTGAACTTGATTGAGCAAACGATTCGATTCTTGCTTGTCGCCGATCTGATGGTCGATGCTGAATCTTTCCTTTATCAGTTTTAGTCAGTTTCAACATTTTTAGTTCAGACTTCAATCTTTCAACTTCAAGAATTAGACTTTCTTCCTCGGCTTTGATTGATTCATAACCAGCTTGTATGGTTACTAGCTGATTCATCAATTCATCGAGAGTTTCTTCTAATTCTAGATTTTTGGATTGAGTCGTGATCGAAAGAACATGCATTCATCATGGAAATGAGTGAGGAATATTTAGAGTTTGATTCACATACCTCATTTGGATCTTCCATGTGAGCCATTAAAGCTGTATCATCTGATAATCTTTCAGTACCGGCTTCATAATCTGATTCATCTCCAGCAAGAAGTGCTCTTCTACCAACTCTCCTTGGTGGTGTCTTCTTGATCAGTTCTGGACATTCAGCTTTATAGTGTCCTGGTTTCTTGCAGTTGAAACAGAGGTATTCATCATCTTTTCTTCTCTCAGGAGTCCTTTTGATGAACTTTTGAGTGATTGTATATCCACTCTTCATTCTTCGAATTCTATTCATCATTAGAGCCATTTGTTCTTCCATTTCATCCAATTCATGAATATTGTTAGATGAGCTTTCTTGAATCTCATTTGATGTCTTTGCAAGTCTTTGTGGTCTTTGGTTCTTCCAGAGCTTTAATTATTGCAGCTGTGGTTGTGAAATCTTCACTGAATTCGTAAGCTTTCAGATCTGAAAAGATCTTGAATGAGTCTTCTACATCAAGTCTCCTGGATTCTTCCATAGCAGTGACCTTCATTTTCCAGCACATTGGCAATGCCTTCAATATTCTGGTGTTTATGACTTTCTTTGAGTATTCAATCTTGAGTAGATCTAGTTCATCCATAATAGCACTGAATCTTGTCTCCATTTGATCAATGGTTTCTCCAGATTTCATCTTGAAATTCTCGAACTTTTGCTTTGCAATGGAAATTTTATTTTCCTTGATTGAATCTGTTCCTTCACAAACTAACTGAATTTTGTCCCACATTTCTTTGGCAGTTGTGCATTCTTTCACCTTTAAGTACATGTTGCTGTCAAGGGTTCTGAGGATAAAGTCCATGGCAACATTGTTGAGGTTGTTTCGCTTGCGATCATCACTGGTCCATTCAGATTTGGGTTTTGGAACTCGAACTTGTCTGTCACCTTCAGTTTGCATGTAGGTGATCTGGATCGGTCCATCAGTGAGTACATCCATCATTTCATCATGAGTAGTTGCTAAGAATGCCTCAGATACGACGTTTGTATTCGTCAAATCATCCATGTTGCACATAAGCATTTGTCTTGCATATTGATTGTTATCCATTGTGAGTGAGTGAAGACGATCGTAGACTAATTTAAAAAAATTTAGCTTTCAAATAAGAACAACTAGAGGATAACGAGCAAATGATATCTGATTTAAAGAAACTTGCTCCGATACCAATTGTTGGTCCGTTGGAAAGGCTGACACAAGTTTAGAGGGGGTGAATAAACTTGTCACCAAAAACTTGATTTTAAACAAATTAGGATTGAGATAAAACTTGTGTGGAGTTGAGCTGACTAAGCAGAGATTAAATCAAACTGATTTAAGCTGAAACTGAGTCAACCGGCAACGGATATAATTTTAGCCTTTATATTGATCTTGTTGTTTTGTTATGAAAATTGAGTGTTGTGAATCGATTCGTGAATGTCGGCCAGATTGTGAGATGTATAACAATCAAGTATTACAATGTCGTAAGTGAATACTAAATAAGTAGGTAAATGCGTAAAGTAAATAAGCGAGATGTTATAGAGGTTCGGTGGTGTAATCCTCAGACGTCCTCTCTTCCTCGTGGTGCGGAGGAAAATTCCACTAGAACTTCTTGTGGTAAATCTGTTACAAAAAGTCCTAAACAATAGTCCTTGGCTAATCTCTAGCTTCACTATCTAAACAATTGTAGAACAGGTAGAATTGTCGCTCTCCAAATGCTTGAACCACTCGGTCCTTAGAGGGTAGGATTTCCTCTTCACCACTACCACCACAAACATAGTCTACCCGATCGCTTGTCACAACTCATCCTTGACAAAACCTTCCCGGTTTGCTTCACGATCTAAACCTTTGAAATAGAATCAAAGTTTAATGAGAATCAATAAATTGATTCTTGTTTGTGGTTCTTCAGAGTGTTGAATTCTTGATAAATTCTTTGTAGCTTTGAACACTTGAAGAAATACTAGATATGATCTTGTTATAGTTCAGTGATGATGACAATTCAAATAGTGTGCACAAATCGCTTGTTGATTCTTGTAAAAATGTTCTGTATATTTTGTTTGTGCAAAGTCTTCTATTTATAGTGTGAAGTCCAACGTTCATCTGACTTTGATTTGAATTGTATCAACGTATAACTTGCAACGGTTATATTTTTCGACCGCTCTCGCTGTCGCTGATTCATCCAATGAATTTTCTTTCTTTACAACGCTCGATTGTACTTTCGTTTGTTGGATGGTGACTTATAAAACCGAGTTTCCTTGTCGCTTTTTCATCCGTCGCTTTCTAATCGACTTGGAGCATTAACTGAGATTTTATTCTTCTTCAAAAATCAGTACTCCAGTTTTCATCTGATTATAATTGACTTAATCAGAGTACACCATGATATATTTATCATCTAAGAATTCATTGTCCTTATGATTCTTAGGTCTTCATACAAGATCCATAAAGTCAGTTCAGGTCACCACAATCTTGCCTGAAGTCCAACTTTATAGTCTCGACTTTAATCTTCGAATCGAGTTTGTCCCTCGCTTCTTTCATTCTTCAATAACTGAGTCTGTGTCCCTCAGTTCTTCATTCTTCTAGATAAGCCAACCGAGTCTGTAACTCTCAGCGAACTTACCTTCTTCAGTAGATGTATTCTGAGTCTGTTTGTTTGTCTTGATGATTTCCAGTTTTCTAATTGATTCCCGATTGGGCCAGCTTTTACGACACTATCAATTATGATGCTTGTCGATGTAACTTATACAAAGATCAGACTTAATAAATCTTATACATTCAGTTCTAGACATCTTTTAGCTTTCCACTATAAGAGCTGGCTTCACCACTTCATCAATGGGGTTAAGATAACATTATAATAAATAAGATGAATTATCATCAAAACATAAAATTTTATTTCCAATAATTTCCCCCTTTTTGATGATGCCAAAACTCTCCCTAAAAGAAAAGCTTAAAGATCAAAACAATATAAAAGTGTAAACTCGAAAATCGGTTTTCAATAGAATGAGCAAAATCGGACACATGCATTTTGTTCAAATATCTATGCTTAAAGACTGAGCTTCTTCTTAGCTTTTTGCATGACTAAGTCATATCTTTTTTCCTTGTCATACAAACGAAAATCTTCTTCAAGTTTGGAGTCTTCCTTTGAAAAGGTCTTGTTGTAGTCAACTTGACTACTTTCTTTCCATCTTCTCCATTGAATTAGCTTGGGTAAGCTTGAGTCTTCCAGATAGTATTTTTCAAATTCTGTTAGATCGGCTTTCATTTTTTCAACCTTGTCTTTGATCTTCAGTTTATCTTCAATCCTTCGATCCTTCTTATGTTGTGCAATTTTTTGCTTTGAGTAAATATCAGACAAAAAGTAGTTCAAGGATTCCTCAAATGTTCTGTCCTTGTATTTGGCTTTAATAGGATTGTATTCTTTGATAAACTGCGTCCACAGATCCTTTGTAAGAGTAACTCTTCTGTCTCTAGGTTGATTGTATTTTGCAATAAGTTGATCATCAGTTAACTCTTTCTTCAAGAATTTAGGATCTGATCTGTATCTTTGTAGTTCTTCTTCAAGTCACTTCATTTCTCTGAGTAATTTCAGCTTTTCTTCTTCAGCTTCCCCCTTTTTGGCATCATATAACTGATCTACCAGGGCATGGGTTGCTTTTGATCTTCTGAGATTTGTCGTTGAGAATCGAGTACTTCCTTAAGTTGAGCTTCTAACCCGTAGATATGCTGATTAATATGCCAATGAGCTTGAGCATGAGTTTCTCTATCTACTGCGGTTGAATCTTCAAGTTGTTGTTTGAGTAAGACAATCTCTCAAGGTAACTTGAACTTGATTTGTGAATCATCTCTAGTCTTGCATGAACCGAAACATCAGTTCTAGTCCTATAATCAAGATATCCAGATATGTTTGATAGAAGAGCATTCTGTGTATCTCTTTGACTGAGTACTATTTTCAAGTTTTCATGAACTTTGGCTAATTATTCCTTAGATAGAAAATCAGAGGGATCATATGTAGTTTCCACTTGATCCTTGTCCTGAGTATTAATGATCATCAGTTGTCTGATTTCATCACCTGCTTGCTGATTGACAGTTGTCTGGTTTTCAACCGACAAAGCTTTTTGCTGTGGTACAGTTTGTGTCACTGGTTGTTGCGGTTGAGTGATTGTTTGCAAAACTGTAGTATCATCAGCTTCTTTTCTTGGCCTATCATGATCATCATCATCCTTTTTCTGGAAACTGTCTTTAGATGATGTGCCTGATTTTCTTCTTTTTGCTAACTCAGTAAATCTTTTGAAACAGTTGTCAAGAAATTCCTTAATAGGAAACATAGAGTAAAGATCTCTTACTTCCAATTTCTCCAAGAGTGATTTTTCTTCAGTTTGTAAACTGGCATCACGAAAATCTTCTGGTTGAAGTTTCATTTTCATCAGCCTTATGACTTTGTCAGCTTCGAACACTGGTGCCGTTTGTTGAACTAACTGTTGTTGTGTTTGAGAAGTAAGAATAGCATTGACATTGTCTTGAATATCTTCAGTTGTCAATTGTTGTTCCCCCTCAGTTGGTGCTATCTCACTTGAGATTTCAGGGTACAAGCATCTTACAACTGATCTTTCTTCTATGGATTCTGATTTTCGCTTGGTCCTCTTTGTTCGGGCTTTGTCTTTGAGACACACGCTTGATCGCTTTGCTTCATGTTGGAAAGTTGTTTCGTGATTTTTGATGTCCTGATTTCTCTTGCTTGCTTCCCTTCCTTAATTCTTTCTAAATAAAATCGAATGATTCCACTAAGAGTTTTCTTCGGCTTGGAATCGCCATCGCATTACTTGTCCTTCACTTGAGCTTTTGCCATACTTTCTAATTCAGCTAAATATTGCTTCTTGAATTGATTGACAATATAACCTGCCCAATTAAATTCTATGTTGTCCCAGATTATATTCATCAAAGAAAATATTTTCTTCTGAAAGTATATTAATCCCTTTGGATTTTCCAATGACGTGTTTGCTGAGCCATCTGCTGAGATGTCCAAATTCCGGCTTGATTTTGTCGACATGAACACCAGGTACGATTGGTTCCGTAGATGAAGTGATCATAGCGAGAAAATCTTCTTTCTCCAATGGTAGGGTTGCTAACTCTATTGAAGTTGCTGTTGTATTTGCCAACCCAAAGAGTGATCTCATAACTCTTTCATTGAACACAATGCGATCTCCTCGAACAGTTGTAATCAAGGAGTCCCTGATTAATCACATATTTTGCCAAAACTACAAAATCCCTTCCACAACTCGTTTTTCTTTGAAGCGAACTTCGAGGATGTTGTTCAATCTGGTTGCTTTTCGATTTTGTCTCGTATACAGCTGGCTAATAGAGTATTTTGACACATAGCTTCATACATTTCGAGTGTCGGTTCATCCACTTGTGATTAATCGTCTGCCTTTTGAATCAATTGTAGTGGCCATGTTTGAGTGTGAACACAAAGAAATTTGATTTGAAGGGTAGGTTTGAAAAGAGTCTGTTTTTCTTAATAAGAAAAATAGTGTGAACATAGATTAAATAAAATAGGTAGGATATTCTGGCGGTTGGATGGTACAACTTTTCAAATTCCACGATGGTTTTGATAACCGATACATGTATCTTGTTTTCTCGACAATCGTGGGGTGTGTACACGAAGTCCTCGACAAAAGAATCGTGGCAATTTAATGCAAAATAACCATTTGTTTTTTTCTTATCAACCTTTGACCAATTTTGAATAAAGTGAAAACTGATGCTGAGGTCAGTTTTAGGAATAATTCAGTTCCTATCAAATTGTTCAGTTCTGTCAAATTCTTCCAATTTGTCAGTTTGAGATTGTTGATGTCAATGACTAATCTGTTAAGTTAGCGCACCCAATATAACAAAGATTAATCCCCTTGACAAATCTCTGGCTTAACTGACTTTGATTATTCCCAACTCAGTTCTTAATTTTGCAAATCTTTCTTTGTCCAGTGGCTTAGTAAAGATGTCTGCCAACTGATCTTCAGCAGGTACATAAAGAACTGTTATATCCTTTTTCTCTGCATGATCTCTTATAAAGTGGTGACGAACATCAATGTGCTTTGTTCTTTAGTGTAAAACAGGATTATCAGTAATTGCAATTGCACTTGTGTTATCACACATTATGGGAATTGTTCCTTCTTCTATCCCATAGTCTCTTAATTGTTGTCTGATCCATAAAACTTGAGCACAACAACTTCCAATGCTATATATTCAAACCTTCATTGTTGAAGTTGAGATTGAGTTTTGCTTTCTTAAACCATGACACAAGTCTATTTCCTAATAACCGACATGTGCCTGATGTGCTTTTTTCATTCACTTTGCATCCAAAGATAATCTGAATCTGAGTAAGAAATTAGCTTGAATTCTCCTTCTTTTGAATACCAAATACCAACTCCATCTCATGTCTTTTAGATATTTTAAGATTCTCTTCACAACCGTGAGATGGCTTTCCTTTGGTCTTGATCGAAATCTTGCACAAACAACCGACAAAGAAAAGATATGTCTGGCCTACTTGCTGTAAGATAGAGTAAGCTTCCAATCATCCTTCTATAGAGTGTTTGATCAACATCTTTACCTTCTTTATCTTCATCTAGTCTGATGTTGGTTCCCATTGGTGTAGAAATTCCAGTAGATTTCTCCATTCCAAACTTTTTGATAAGTTCTCTTGTATATTTGGTTTGATGAATGAAGATTCCATCAGCTAGTTGTTTAACTTGCAGTCCTAGGATATAATTTAATTCTCCCATCATAATCGTTTGAAATTTGCTTTTCAGTAAACTTGCAAATTATTCACATAGCTGTTCATTTTCTGATCCAAAGATGATATCGTCAACATAAATTTGAAGAAGTAGAGTATCTTCTCCATTCTTCATTCTGAATAATGTTTTGTCGATTGTTCTTTTGATAAATCCGTTATCTACTAAAAATTGAGACAGAGTTTCGTACCAAGCTCTTGGTGCTTGTTTAAGTCCATAAAGAGCTTTCCTTAGTCTGAAAACTTTATCAGTTTGATCCTTGATTTCAAATCCAGGTGGTTGTTGAACATACACTTCTTCTTCAAGAATTCCATTCAAAAACGCACTTTTAACATCCATCCGATAGACTTTGAATTTCTTGTGAGTCGCATAAGCAAGAAAAAAAGTCGATTTCTTCTAGTCTTGTGATCAGTGCGTAAGTTTCATCAAAATCTATGCCTTCGCTTGAGAGTATCCTTTGGCTACAAGTCCGGCTTTGTTTCTTATGACATTTCCTTCTTCATCAAGTTTATTTCAAAACCCAATATTGACATGAATCGGTTTATCTACCAGGTTCCATACTTGATTTCTCTCATATTCATTTAGCTCTTCTTGCATAGCCAATATCTAGTCTGGGTCTTTCAAGGCTTCTTCAAGTACTTTAGGTTCCGATTGAGATAGAAAGCATGCTATCATCGCATCCAGTTGATGTCTTGTTCGAACTCCAGGTTTGAGTGTCACCAATAACTTGTTCTTCAGATGGTCTCTCATCCATTGATGTGTGTGAGTTTGTATTGGTTGATTTGTACTTTGTTCAACTAATTCTTCAAAACTCGGTTCTTGAGTTTGTTCAATCTGAGTCGATTGATGTTGTTCAAGTGGTTGAGTAGTTGGAAACCGAGGCCGATCTTGATCTCGAACATTTCAAATTTGTAGTCTTCCAACATCAACTAAAACAGGTCTCGTGTGATTGGTAATCGAGACTCGAGGAACTGGTTGCAGTCGGTCTTCGATTGTTTCACCAGAAAATTTGGTTCATCAAATACTACATGTATTGATTCTTCATGCTTGAGTGTCCTTTTATTCAATACTCAATGCTTTGTCGACACTTGAATATCCTAGGAAAATTCCTTCATCGCCTTTAGGTTGAAAACGTGAAGTTGATCTTTTCCATTATTGTGTATGAAACATTTGCTTCCAAACGCATGAAAGTATGAAACATTTGGTTTTCTTCCATTCCATATTTCATAGGAGTCTTTTCATGTCTCTTGTTCATGAGAGCCCCTGCTCGAGTGTAACAAGTCGTGTTTATCGCTTCGCCCAATATCTTTCCGGGTAGTTTAGCTTCACGATCATAGTTCTTCCAAACCTTCTTTGAGCATTCTCGTTTCTTCTTTCAGCCACACCATTTTGTTGAGGTGTTTCTTGGTAGCCAGATTGGTGTAAAACACCATTTTCTTCACAATATTCAATAATCACTTCGTTGAGGAATTCGGTTCCTTTATCGATCTTATCTTTACAATGAAACTCCTTTCTCGATCTCGAGGTCTCTTAAGAAGTTCTCGTGAGTTTTTGCTTGGTTTCACTTTTCTTGGTTAGAAAGATGACCTGTATATCTTGAAAAATCATCTACTACCACCAATGTATACTTCTTTCCACCGACATCGATTGGTGTAATAGGTCCAAATAAGTCCATATGTAGCAATTCTAGATGTCTGGTTGTTGAATGCTGAGACTTAGTCTTGAAACTTGCCTTTGTTTGTTTTCCCTGTTGACATGCATCACATAAGCTGTCCTTCTTATATGATATTTCTGGTAATCCAATGACTAGCTGCTTCTTAACAAGTGTATTGTTGTCATCAAAGTTGAGATGACTCAGTTTCTTGTGCCACAGCCAACTGATTTCTGATTTGGTGTGCACAAGCAAACAAGTTTCAGCGACGGCTGTTGTCCAGTCTACCACATACATATTTTCCTTCCTTCTTCCGGCTAAGACAACTTGATAAGCTGATTCGCTGATGACAATGCAGAAATCTTTATCAAAAGTAACTTTGTATCCCATATCACAAAATTGACTTGTACTGAGTAGATTGTAGTGTAGTCCTTCTACATAGGATACATTCTTGATTGTAAGTCCATTTCTGATTAAGGTGCCAAAACCTCTGGTGTAACCTGGTTTATCTTTACTTTTAAAATTAACTTTTGGTCCATTCTTTTCAATGAAATTACTGAGACAGTCTTTGCTCTTTGTCATGTGTCAGAGCAAACCACCGCCAAAGTACCATATATCCCGCAGTTGAGAATTAAAATTTTTAGGTACCCAACTCGGTTTGGGTCCATGAGGGTCGATTGTCGGTACAACTCGGGAATATATCCTTTGGAATTCTTCGGATATTGTTGCACTTGTTTTCATATATGTAAGCCACACTCCCATAGCATCTATGTTTGGACTATGTCTTATTTATATGATTTCTCGAGATCTTATGACTCGTAATTTGTTTCCATGTTGATTTTTGTTATTAAAGCCGGAGTGGTAACCATCATTCCTTCTCGCATGCAGGTCTATACTCGACTTTGTATCGTGACTTATCCGAGAATCGAGATTAGTCCTCATTGAGTTTTGACTGAAACTTGTGATAAGTTTTCGTCCGGAATGATTGTCATTATTAGTTTTAATAACAAATTCAAGAAAATTCCAATCATCATCGAGGATACAACCTTCATTTCCCCGAATGTGTGAATCTTTGAATGGTTGACATTCTTGGATTTGTTTTGATTGTAATTTTTCCGGTTCCCGACTTCATTGGTTTTTGTGGATCTCGGCGGTTGATTTGCCGTGTCGGTTTCTATTGAATACAAATTTGATCTATCATTTGATTTAGTTTTGTAGGTAGATACTGCTTGTCTTCTTAGAAAACTGATTTATCATGTGTGATACTGGCTTTACTGGTTCAGCAATTTTCTCAGTTTGTGGAACTTGCTCAACTACAAACTTAATACCAGTTTTGGTACTCAGCCCGGCGGCTTTGCTAGTTCCATTCTTCGAAGATTGCTGTGTATCAAATCCTAACCCGGTTTTGTCTCCATAAGGTTTTCCTGATTTGAATCCAGTAATTGAACTTGATTGAGCAAACGATTCGGGCTTTGTCGCCGATGCAAGAGGTCGATGCCGAATCTTTCCTTTATCAGTTTTAGTCAGTTTCAACATTTTTAGTTCAGACTTCAATCTTTCAACTTCAAGAATTAGACTTTCTTCCTCGGCTTTGATTGATTCATAACCCACTTTGTATGGTTACTAGTGATTCATCAATTCATCGAGAGTTTCTTCTAATTCTAGATTTTTGGATTTGAGTCAAGAATAAGAACATGCATTCATCATGGAAACTGAAATGAGGAATATTTAGAGTTTGATTCACATACCTCATTTGGATCTTCCATGTGAGCCATTAAAGTCAGATCATCCGATAATCTTTCAAGATCGGCTTCATAATCTGATTCATCTCCAAAGAAGAAGTGCTCTTCTACCAACTCTCCTTGGTGGTGTCTTCTTGATCGCCTCCGACATTCACTTTATAGTGTCCTGGTTTCTTGCGCTTGAAACAGAGGTATTCATCATCTTTTCTTCTCTCAGGAGTCCTTTTGATGAACTTTTGAGTGATTGTATATCCACTCTTCATTCTTCGAATTCTATTCATCATTAGAGCCATTTGTTCTTCCATTTCATCCAATTCATGAATATTGTTAGATGAGCTTTCTTGAATCTCATTTGATGCTGCTGCAAGTGCTGTGGTCTTTGGTTCTTCCAGAGCTTTAATTATTGCAGCTGTGGTTGTGAAATCTTCACTGAATTCGTAAGCTTTCAGATCTGAAAAGATCTTGAATGAGTCTTCTACATCAAGTCTCTGGATTCTTCCATAGCAAATGACCTTCATTTTCCAAAGACATTGGCAATGCCTTCAATATTCTCGGTGTTTATGACTTTCTTTGAGTATTCAATCTTGAGTAGATCTAGTTCATCCATAATAGCATCGAATCTTGTCTCCATTTGATCAATGGTTTCTCCAGATTTCATCTTGAAATTCTCGAACTTTTGCTTTGCAATGGAAATTTTATTTTCCTTGATTGAATCTGCTCCTTCACAAACTAAATCGAATTTTGTCCCACATTTCTTTGGCGGTTGTGCATTCTTTCACCTTTAAGTACATGTTGTCGCAAGGGTTCGAGGATAAAGTCCATGGCAACATTGTTGAGGTTGTTTCGCTTATGCGATCATCACCGGTCCATTCAGATTTGGGTTTTGGAACTCGAACTTGTCTGTCACCTTCGCCTTGCATGTAGGTGATCCGGATCGGTCCATCGCTGAGTACATCCATCATTTCATCATGAGTAGTCGCTAAGAATGCTCGTGCATACGACGCTTGTATTCGCTCAAATCGTCCATGTTGCACATAAGCATTTGTCTTGCATATTGATTGTTATCCATTGTGAGTGAGTGAAGACTGACTGTAGACTAATTTAAAAAAAATTTAGCTTTCAAATAAGAACAACTAGAGGATAACGAGCAAATGATATCTGATTTAAAGAAACACTGCTCCGATACCAATTGTTGGTCCGTTGGAAAGGCTGACACAAGTTTAGAGGGGTGAATAAACTTGTCACCAAAAACTTGATTTTAAACAAATTAGGATTCAGATAAAACTTGTGTGGAGTTGAGCTGACTAAGCAGAGATTAAATCAAACTGATTTAAGCTGAAACTGAGTCAACCGGCAGCGGAAATAATTTTAGCCTTTATATTGATCTTGTTGTTCTCATTATGAAAATCGAGTGTTGTGAATCGAACTCGTGAATGTCAGTTGTGACTGTGAGATGTATAACAATCAAGTATTACAATGCTGTAAATGAATACTAAATAAGTAAGTAAATGCGTAAAGTAAATAAGGCGAGATGTTATAGAGGTTCAGGTGGAGTAATCTTGCACGTCCCCTCTCTTCCTCGTGGTGCGGAGAAAATTCCACTAGAACTTCTTGAGGTGAACTGTTACAAAAAGTCCTAAACAATAGTCCTTGGCTAATCTCTAGCTTCACTATCTAAACAATTGTAGAACATGTAGAATTGCTGCTCTCCAAATGCTTGAACCACTGGTCCTTAGAGGGTAGGATTGCTCTTCACCAGCCTACTACCACAAACACAATTTACCCGATCGCTTGTCACAACTGTCCTTGACAAAACCTTCCCGGTTTGTTTCACGCCTAAACCTTTGAAATAGAATCAAAGTTAATGAGAATCAATAAATTGATTCTTGTTTGTGGTTCTTTGAGTGTTGAATTCTTGATAAATTCTTTGTAGCTTTGAACACTTGAAAAATACTAGATATGATCTTGTTATAGTTCAGTGATGATGACAATTCAAATAGTGTGCACAAATCGCTTGTTGATTCTTGTAAAAATGTTCCGTATATTTTGTTTGTGCAAAGTCTTGTATTTATAGTGTGAAGTCCAACTTTCATCTGACTTTGATTTGAATTGTATCAACGTATAACTTGCAACGGTTATATTTTTTCGACCGTTCTCGCCAGGTCGTTGATTCATCCAATGAATTTTCTTTCTTTACAACGCTCGATTGTACTTTCGGTTTGTTGGATGGTGACTTATAAAACCGAAGTTTCCTTGTCGCTTTTTTCATCGTCGCTTTCTTAATCGACTTGGAGTATTAATCGAGATTTTATTCTTCTTCAAAAATCAAGATCTCGCTTTTCATCGATTATAATTGACTTAATCAGAGTACACCATGATATATTTATCATCTAAGAATTCATTGTCCTTATGATTCTTAGGTCTTCATACAAGATCCATAAAGTCAGTTCAGGTCACCACAATCTTGCCTGAAGTCCAACTTTATAGTCTCGACTTTAATCTTCACACCTGAGTTTGTCCCCTCAGTTCTTCATTCTTCAATAACTGAGTCTGTGTCCCTCATTTCTTCATTCTTCTAGATAAGCCAACCGAGTCTCAGAATCTCTCAAATAACTTACCTTCTTCAAAGAGTAGATGTATATTGAGTCGGTTTGTTTGTCTTGATGATTTCTAGTTTTCTAATTGATTCCCGGGCCAGCTTTTTACGACACTATCAATTACAATTGCTTGTCCGATGTAACTTATACAAAGATCGACTCTAATAAATCTTATACATTCAGTTCTATACATCTTTTAGCTTTCCACTATAACAGCTGGCTTCAGCACTTCATCAATGGGGTTAAGATAACATTATAATAAATAAGATGAATTATCATCAAAACATAAAATTTTATTTCCAACAACTTCTGATTCAGTTGCTTCAGTTTATTGTGAATAAGATTCACAAACTTGATTGATCAAACTCAGTGCTGGATATGAAATTGTAGTTCTGATGTCTGAGTTGATCTCTAGATAAATCCTTGTAAGTTCAGAGAGAAGGCTTTTCAATTTGACAGAGTTTCTGCTTGATTTTCTTTTCTAATCGTTGTTTTTATCTGTCTCTCAATGCCTTCTATTTATAGCCTTGAGTAACCTTGATTTGAAATTCCGTCCATTGGCTATATTTATGAGGGGAATAATCCTTGATTTTATTCTTGATTCCCCCTTAATTATATTCTCTTTGATTTCAGTGATCTGATTTTTCCTTCAAATGTATAGCAGAAAATCCGTCCTTGATTGATCCTCTATTGATTGTACATTAAATGCATGATCCTCTGAATCTTCATCATTTTTCAATTCTGTACTGATAAAGATTACTTCGCCGTTCCCTGAACGGTCGAGTGATCCATCTGACTTTGCCGTTTAGATCTTCCTTCACCGTTAATGCCTTCACTTTGCCGAAAGTCAGTTTACTCTGCCGATTCACTGTTTCCTTCATCACTTCTGTTTTAAGGAGAATCTTTGTACTTCACTGATAATTGATTTGGGTGAAATCAGTGTACACCATATTTGAACATTGAATTTCATCACTTGAAACATACTTAGACTTATCCTAGGTCCCCACAGACTTCCTTTGTTATAAGTCATACCATTAAGTCTTCACTGCTTCTCTGCTGGTGCTTGGCTGGCCTCACTCTGCCGAATGTCTGTTTTACTGTGCCGTCCTACCAACTAGTACAATACTTGTCTGACTTAACTTATACAATATGTCAGACTCTAAGTAAAGACTTATACAGAAAATTTCTAACTTATTTCAGGCTTGCTATAATAGCTAATATGGCCATCATCAAAACAATAATTTCATTTAGAAACTCTGTGCCTCTATCTGATCTGATCTGATCTTGATGATCTTTAATTCCTTTTCATTTTGAATTCTTCTTAACAAATCTGGCAGTTTTTTGAGTGTCTATCTGTTGGTCCCTTGGAAAGGCTTACACAAGTTTAGAGGGGGGGGGGGGGGTGAATAAACTTGTCACAAAAAACTAATCTCTGAATCGAAAAGTCCCAGAAATGAGTTTCTTCGAAACTCAAAGCGATATTCAGCTTTGTTCTGTCCCCTTTAACTTGTGCGGAGTTCAGTTAGCTCAACTGAATATAAGTTATTACTGACTTATATTTAGTCTCGTTAACTGGCAGCGGATAAAGCAAGCCTTTAGTGCGATGGATGTGTAAATAGAAAACTAGACCTTCTATGTATAAGTTTTGTGCTGTCTCAGTGTCTGATGTTTGCTGAGAGTTAATGCAATAAATAAAACAAACACAGATGCAAAAAATAAATCAACACATGATTTGTTTGTGGAAGTTCCGGGTGGTGTAATCCCGTACGTCTCCCCTTCTCCTGTGGTGTAGGAGGTATCACTAGAATAATGAGATAACCATTACAAAATCCTAGTACTATGACAGTCCTTCACGACACCCTAGTTTCACTGTCTACACAAAATGAAGAAAGGTAAGATTGCTCCCTTCACTCTGCACACTGATCCTTTGGAGGTGGAATTGCTCCTTCACCAGCTCACCACTAATACCAACACACAGTCCTCAGACTGCACCAACAACTGTAGCAACACCGTATGAAGAAAGGTAGAATTGCTCTCTTCAAACTATGCACAGCCAACCCTTTTTCACAAAGGTTAGGTATAGAATTAATCAAAGATTAATTCAGTGAGCTGTCTGATTCTTCTAGATCTGACTTTGTAGCTCCAAGATGCCTTCTTTCCCCCTTGATGGGTTACTGGATCTTTCTTTGAAGTCTTCAAGGCTATTTTGTTGGCTTCCCCTTTTTCAAGATATATATGATCTGATTTTATAGATCGGGATTTGGATCTTTGAATATATGCTTGTAAAGCTCTTTTTCTGATCCTCCTCTCTCTCTGCTTTAAGTGATTCTCTTGTGTATTTATAGGGGTGATGTAACGATCACTAGCTCTTGTAGCCGTTACACTTGTCGTTTTGCCAACGTTCACATGTACGATCTTTTGTCGTATTCTCAGTTTGAGTTCAACAAGGCTTTAACTCAGTTTTCTACTCTTCTTCAAAACTGAGTACCTTGTATAATTAATATCTGACCTCAATTGGCTAAGTCAGAGTACACCAATCAGTTTCTTCTTACTTGGTAACTGATAATCTTTGTCCTTAAGACTATTCAGTTATACATGATCTATAATTCAGTTTCAGGTCACCACATTCTTGCTTGAATCATGACTTATAGTCACGACTTAATCAGCTTCTAACTGAGTTTGCCACCTCAGTTCTTCAATCCTCAATAATCGAAGTCTGTGTCCTCGGTTCTTGAGTCTTCTAGATAAGCCAATCGAGTCTGCGTGTCCCTCAAATAACTTATCTTCTTCAGTTTTAGCATAACTGAGTTTGAACCCTCAGTTCTTTAAGTGCATATACAATTTTTCTTGTTATAACTCGTTTTCTTGTTGTGACTCAGCTGTTCGCCTAGTTCCTATTCTATTACAATGCTTGTCTGAAACAACCTATACAAGGTTCAGACTCTAGATAGAACTTATACATTTATTTCTAGACCATTTCTTGCTTCTTCTTTTATTATGCACTATAACAGTTAGTTACGACTTCATCATCATGGGTTGTAAGTGATTTGTCTAATTTCGTGACGAATCATCATCAAAACATAAATAATATTTCCAACAATTTCCCCCTTTTTGATGATGTATCATAACCCTCCCTAAAAGCAATAATGAAAGAATGGTGCAAGAAATCATAACGAAACATCTTAAGATAGCAAAATAGAACAACCAAGTTTATCACAAGATTCAAAATAGAACAGACTGAGTTAAAAACTGAATTAGATTACATCATTTCATTTTCCAGTGCCATTAATATTTCACCAGCAAATATACTCCTTTTTGTCTCTAAAGATCTTCTTGCTTTCCCTTCTTCTTCAGTTTCACCATCTCTAGGCTTGATTTCCAGATATTCATTCAGCAGTCTGTTTCCTTCTTCATTCTCTTGGTTTTTGAACTTGATCAGAATTTCTTTGAGTTCTTCTTCCATCAATTCCTCCTCTTCTTCTGAGATAAGATTTTCCTTTTTCTCTTTTCTTTCTGATTTCTTTTCAGTTTCCCCCTTCGTTTGTGTCTTCTTATCTGCCAACTTCTCAAGGAATTTGACACAGGTTAAAAGCTTCTTTCTGATACTCAATACTGCTTTAACTGCGGCTTTCTCAGCATCCTCAGTTCTTGTGTCTTTAAAGTCTCCTTCTGCAATCAGCTCTTCAAACATACTGTCAACTGCTTCTTCATCAGGTTGAGTAGTTAGTAGATCATCATCTACTTGTCTATCTTGATCTTCTATCAATTGTCTGGCATAAGCCTCTTCAGTCTTTTCTTCTTTAGCTGCATCATCATCACCTACAGCTTCATCTTCCCCCTTGTTTGAAGATAAGCGAAAGCAATCTTCAAATAACTTACGTAGGGTGATGATGTTTGAGTATTTGTTCAAACCTGAATAATGTATCTTTCCAATTAATTCATGCATGTTGAACAGTTTATCCTGCAGATTCTGCATTAAACATTCAATGAATTCTTTCAGATTTTTCAGTTTCTCAGCTTCAGTTTCTTGAACCAGAGATTCTCCAAATACTGATTTGCTTGTGGATGCCTCATGAGCTTGTGATGAGGAGCCAGTTTCAGGATAGTAAAAGTGAGTATCATGAACTGTCAGTTCCTTTTCATACTCAGTTTCACAAAATTCTGCGTCTTCCACAGCTTCTCTCTGTGTTTCAGTGTATTCCCCAAGCATGGTAGTGGGAAATTCACTTCCTTCAGATTCTTCATCAGTTTCAGTCTCTTCAGATTCTTCAATCTCTCTTTCAGTTTCTTCTTCCATTTCTACATCATCTTCAGTTTCATCTGTTTTGCTTCCTTCGTTTTCTTCACTTCCTTATGATTCTTCATCAGCTTCATCATCACTTTCATCATCAATATTGATTATCACTTTAGGTTTGGCTTTCATTGGCTGAAGTTTGTTCCATAACCTCTTCTGTCTTCTCAGAGTCCTTTCATCTAAATTCACAGTTCCACTTGAACTGGAGTCTGAAGCTTCACTCAATTCCTCTTCTTCAATAATTTTCCTTTTCTTTGTCCCAGTGGACACTGATTTGAGTTTTGTTTTGGCTTCTGTAACTTTTGATATGGAGAAATGATCTAGTATCCTTTGCACTAGATAAGGAAATCCCTTTTTCAGTAAAAACGATTCTCCAGTATCTTCTCTTTCTTTGACTCTTTCTTTCTCGTATGAAATTTGCTTTATCAACTGATTGAGAACAAATTTGTTCCAATCACATCTCTTTTCAAACCAAATAGCATAAATCATCTTCATTTTATCTGTTGAGAGAGTATAGAAATTTCGAGCATGGCCAATGACGTTTCTGGTCAGAAGTATCGTCAAGAATGCAAACTCTCCTTTCTGCTGATAAATAGAGCCACTGTAATTCTTCTCCTTCTTGTTGATTGCCGTGATGTTCCAAAGCTTGTCTTTTTCTTCTTTCCCAAAAATGAAAGATGGAGAGCCTCCAATTATATCTAGACGGAACACTAGGGAAAGCAATTGTTCATCAATGGTGAAGCTTCTATCTTGAACAGTTGTTTTGAAGCTTTTTCCATTGTTGATGATTTCGGCATTTCTGTAGAAATCTCTAATGCCGACTGGACACAAAGTAGTGACCTTTGTATCAAACAAATTCTCCAAACCTCGGATTTTTTTAATATTCTTTGTAATTTGAATTGAAAGAGTGGAGTTTGAGAACTTTTGACAGAAGTTGTCCAGGCTGGTGGTGATTCGATCGTCTATGTTGTATCGCTCCATTGATTATTGAGTTAAGGATGCTTGAGTGCTTGATTTTGGGTGAGCAGGATTTTGTCAAGATTTTGCAATCGTTTTCAAATGAGAGTCGTGTCACAATCAATGAGATTATGTAGGGATGTACATCTACTTTTTCTCCCAGATTGACACGTGGCTTCGAGTGATTTGCCATGCCAGTCCAAACGTCAGATGGTAGCTGGAAAGTTTTTACTTCTTTTGACCAATATGTCCTTTATCAGCCTTTGCCTTCTCAGTTTCAAATACACATCAGTTTTTTGAGGATTTTGCAAAGTGAACTGACTTTCCCTGCAAAATAGTTTAAGTTTTCTTTGGTACCCATATCTTTTTGGGTCCGATTGAGTTAGTTACTGAAGTATTACTTTCAGTTTCTTTGTTGAGAGAATTAAACCTTCTCAACTCTTTTTCTCGATAAACCATTATATTTGAATCTTAGTTGATTTCACAAGGATTCTTTTAGATTTAACATTTTTAGTTTCCTTGTGTAATCCACTAAATCTTCCAAGATCTTGATTTCTAGTGTTTATACTTTTGAAGTCTCAAGACTGGGTAGGGGTGTGGAATTATCATTGCTTTTGTCAGATCTGCAAGACATTAATCTTTCAGCTAGATTTGACACTTCTATTTCAAGAAACTCATTCCAATCATTTGCTTTGTCAAGTTCTCTCTCTTTTAATTTTAGTTCCAGTAGTAAGTTTTTGATTAACTTGACAAGATCGAGTTTTTTGATCGAGTTCGACCAAATGATAACCGATTTGAAGAATGTACATTTCCTTGATGATTTGATGCAGTTTTAGGATTCGAATGTACACTCTTTTGTTGCTGTGATGAATCTTCAATATCAATAACCACTTGTAACTCCTTTCCTGCTTCTTTTGAGAGGTCTCTTAGTGATGGAACTCCTCTGGATTTATGAATATTGAAGTATGTCTCCACATCATCACTGAGTTGAGGCTCTGGATTTGTATATAGATTCGTCGCACTGAACCTTTCGATCATTTGATCCTGAAAATCAGATATATTTTGCAAGCAATTAGTCAGGGGGTGAGTAAGCCAACTTCTAGCTCTAGATGTAGACATTGAAACTAAGTGAACTGATACAGTGAAGGGTCTTCAACAACTGGTTGTTTTGAAATAACTGATGCACAGTTACTTCAAAATAGACAAACTGATACTGGATCAGTAGTGGATCTCTTCAAAACAGAAGCACTGCTCCGATACCAATTGTTGGTCACTTGGAAAGGCTTACACAAGTTTAGAGGGGGGGGGTGAATAAACTTGTCACCAAAAACTAATCCAGAACTGGAAAAGTCCCAGAACCGAGTTTCTTCGAAACTCAAAGCGATCTTCGCTTGTTCCTCGTCCCTTTAACTTGTTGTGCGGAGTTCGATTAGCTCAACCGAATATAAGTTATTCTTGACTTATATTTAGTCTCGTTAACTAGCAGCAGATAAAACAAGCCTTTAGTGCGATGGATGTGTAAATAGAAAACTAGACCTTCTATGTATAAGTTTTTGTCTTTGTCTCGATTATGTTCGATGTTTTGAGAGTTAATGCAATAAATAAAACAAACACAGATGCAAAAAATAAATCAACACATGATTTGTTTGTGGAAGTTCCGGGTGGTGTAATCCCGTGACGTCTCTCCCCTTCTCTCGTGGTGTAGGAGGTATCACTAGAATAATGAGATAACCATTACAAAATCCTAGTACTATGACGATCCTTCACGACACCCTAGTTTCACTTTGTCTACACAAAATGAAGAAAGGTAAGATTGCTCCTTCACTCTGCTAATCGATCCTTTGGAGGTGGAATTGCTCCTTCACCAGCTCACCACTAATACCAACACACAGTCCTCAGACTGCACCAACAACTGTAGCAAAACCGTATGAAGAAAGGTAGAATTGCTCTCTTCAAACTATGCACAGCCAACCTTTTTTCACAAAGGTTAGGTATAGAATTAATCAAAGATTAATTCAGTGAGCTGTCTGATTCTTCTAGATCTGACTTTGTAGCTCCAAGATGCCTTCTTTCCCCCTTGATGGGTTACTGGATCTTTCTTTGAAGTCTTCAAGGCTATTTTGTTGGCTTCCCCTTTTTCTAGATATATATGATCTGATTTTATAGATCTGGATTTGGATCTTTGAATATATGCTTGTAAAGCTCTTTTTCTGATCCTCCTCTCTCTCTGCTTTAAGTGATTCTCTTGTGTATTTATAGGGGTGATGTAACGATCACTAGCTCTTGTAGCCGTTACACTTGTCGTTTTGCCAACGTTCACATGTACGATCTTTTGTCATATTCTCAGTTTGAGTTCAACAAGGCTTTAACTCAGTTTTCTACTCTTCTTCAAAACTGAGTACCTTGTATAATTAATATCTGACCTCAATTGGCTAAGTCAGAGTACACCAATCAGTTTCTTCTTACTTGGTAACTGATAATCTTTGTCCTTAAGACTATTCAGTTATACATGATCTATAATTCAGTTTCAGGTCACCACATTCTTGCCTGAATCATGACTTATAGTCACGACTTAATCAGCTTCTAACTGAGTTTGCCACCTCAGTTCTTCAATCCTCAATAACTGAGTCTGTGTCCCTCAGTTCTTCAGTCTTCTAGATAAGCCAACTGAGTCTGTGTCCTCGAACTTACTCTTCTTCGCTTTTAGCATAACCGAGTTTGAACCTCGATTCTTTAAGTGCATATCTGCTTTTCTTGTTATAACTCAGTTTTCTTGTTGTGACTCAGCTGTTCGCCTAGTTCCTATTCTATTACAATGCTTGTCTAAAACAAACTATACAAGCTTCAGACTCTAGATAGAACTTATACATTTAGTTCTAGACCATTTCTTGCTTCTTCTTTTATTATGCACTATAACAGTTAGTTACGACTTCATCATCATGGGTTGTAAGTGATTTGTCTAATTTCGTGACGAATCATCATCAAAACATAAATAATATTTCCAACACTCTCTTTTCTTGTTCATGAATATGGTCCAGGTGAATTTGGAAAAGTCATCTACCACTACTAGAGTGTATTTCTTTCAACTTACACTGACTGGTGTGACTGGTCCAAAAAGACACATATGCAATAGATGTAAATTATTGTTGTTGATTGATAGGGCTTTGACATGAAAGAGCTTTTGATTTGCTTCCCCTGTTGACATGCATCACAAAGACTATCCTTTTTGAATGTGATCTCTGGTAAACCTTCAACTAACTTGTTCTTTGACAGTGTGTTGATGGTTTTGAAGTTGAGATGACCCAATCTCCTATGCCAAATCCAGCTAGTTGATTGTTTACTTTTGACAAGCAAACATGTATGCTCTTGCTGTCTTCCAATCTACTACAAACATGTTATCTTTTCTTCTTCCTACAAGTACAACTTTATTCGTTTGGCTGTGAATCACTTTCCATCCTTCCTTGTTGAAGTGCACATTGTAGCCTTTGTCACAGAATTGACTGATACTTAGAAAATTGAAGTTTAGTCCTTTAACATAGCCTACATTTTGAATCTTCAAGCTGTTTTTGAGCATTATGCCTTCCCCCTTAATTTTTTCGGGATTTTCTTTGCCTCCTAATGTTACTTTGGGTACTTCAAAAGCTTTAAAATCATTCAACCATCTCTTATTCCCTGTGATGTGTCTGGAACACCCACTGTCTATATACCAGACATCCTACAAAACAAGTTAAGTATGTTTAGGTACCTAACTCTGTTTGGGTCCATGCTGTTAGCTGTAATGCCTCATACTCCAAGTGTATCCAAAGGATCTTCTTTTTGGATAATTGAAGTAATCAACTTCATATGTATAAGGCGTGGCAAAATAGCTTCTAATATTTCTACTAAAGGTATTCTGATACCTTTCTCTACTTTTGGTGCATTTGCATCCTTTTTCACTCTCCAATATGCAGGAGGAAACTTGTTTTCTTGTTGCTTCTTGTGTCTAGGAATGTGCCTTGGTTGGTTTTTCCTAAACACATGATGCATATCATGAAATGGTTTCATCTTGTATTTTGGGGATGAAACATTACAATCATCCTCGGAGGGGTAAACTCTTCCCTTACCTTTCAAAAGACCTTTGCCTTTAATGAGCAGGTTTGATGATTTAGTCTGCAGTTTTACTACAATGGGTTTTGATTTCACCAGTATAGGATGAGTGGTTGAAACTATGGTCTGTCATTTTCTGAATTTTGGTCCAGTCTTGGTCCTAGATTCAGAATTGTGTTGTCCGTTGTTTCTATTCTCATCCTGACTGTTGTAGCCAGGACTAGATCTGGGTCCAAACCTTTTTAGGGGTTTGTAAGCTGGTGCACTAAGTGATGTAGTGGTGATCTTAACTGGTAGGAGGTTTATTTCCATACTTGTTTGTTCAGCTTTTAGTTCATATAGTTCTTTCTTTTACCTTTTATTTTCCTCTCTTAGATTCTCACACTCCTGTTCTAGAATTTCATAAGTCATCTCAAATTTTTCAAATTTACTCATGAGATTTTGGATTAGGTTTGCATAATCTAATGGGAGAATAGATGATTGTGCAGTGTCAGATGTGGATGCACTCGATGATGAATATGAACTAGAAGTTACCTCTGTTTCATTTCATTCTTCAGCCATAAGACATAAGTAAGCCTTTTCATTGAATGAGCTATCAGCTTCATCATCATCAGAATCATTTTCAAATGATTCTTCATTCCTTTTACTACTAGTTTCAGCTTTGAGTGCCTTCTTACACTTTCTCTTTTCAGTTGTCTTGTACTTCTTCTTATCCTCATCTTTGTGTTTTTCTTCAGGGCTATCGGCCTTGAAATGACCTTTCTTCTTACAGTTGAAGCATCTGTATTCAACCTCCTTTTTCTTCATGTATTTGCTTGAGCTTGACTTCTTGTTTGATGATGAACCTCCTTTGAATTGCTTCTTCTTGCTAAACCTGTCAAAACGTTCAACCAATAAAGCTACCTGTTCCTTCAGCTCCTTTGTCTCTTTCCGTTTGCATCAGCTGTTTTGCTTTCCTGTGGTGCTACCAGTGCACTGGCCTTGTGTGTCTCTACTGGTGTACTGTCTTCACCGTTCAACTCAAATTCATGAGCCTTTAATTGAGATATCAGAGTCAAAGTGTCTGTGTTTGCAAGATTTGTTGTCCCTCTGATTACTGATGTGATGATCTTCCATCTCTCCGGTAAGCCTCTCAAGATTTTTAGACAGACTTCCTTCAGTGGAAATGTAGGTTCATGCTACTGCTGTTCACTAATGATGCTTGAAAATATATTGTCCATTTGTTCAATGGATTCACCAGTCTTCATTTTGAAGTTCTCAAATTTCTGTTTTGCAACAGATAATTTGTTTTCTTTAACTGCTTCTGATCCTTCATTAATCAATGCTAATTTGTCCCACATCTCCTTTGTTGTTTTGCAATCTATGATCCTCATGAACATATTACTTTCCAAAGTCTTCAAGATCATGACTTTTGCAACAATGTCAAGATTTGCTCTTCTCATGTCATCCTTGGTCCAATATTTCATGAGTTTATCTATTTCTTTTCCTTGATCTGCTCATGTGGTTATCACAGTTGTGATCTTGATTGGGCCATCATTGATTACTTCCAACATCTCTTCATGAGTTGCTACAAGATGAGACAACATCCATATTTTATATTCATCAAAATTATTAACATTAAATATAGGTACCTTTGACATGAAATTTGAGGAATCCATAAGTACCAATAAGAGAAAAATTTAGGAAGCACAAATTTGAAAACTACTTTGAAAATATGTGATCTCCTTGTTACCTAAAATTAGATCTGAACATGTTCTAATACTAGGAACACTGCTCAGACAAATTGTTGGTCCCAGAGCAGGGTAAAACTATAGTCAGGGGGGAGGGAATGACTATAGTGGAGTTTCAAAAAAAATTCTAATATTTAAAAGCTTTTGGGCAGCGGATAAGTCCCTTCTTTAAATGTTGGTTCAAAGTAGATTATTCAATCACAAATATAGAGTATGCAATGAAATAAAGTGTTGTAAAGTAAATTGCTGAAAGTAAATAGACACAAAGGTTTACAGTGGTTTAGGGTGGTTCAATCCTGTAATCCACTCTTCTCCTGTGATGATTGGAGGAATTCACTATTGTTTTCACATATTCAAAAGCACGATTGTCCTTGGCTACACAAGCTTCACAATCTGCAAGACTACCACTCCTTGGCTTCAAAAGCTTCAGTGACTCAGTCTCTATCACTGCTCCTTGACAACAAATCATTCAGCAGCTATCACAAAGGTTGCAACTCCTTCTCAGATTCCTCTGATTCAATTGACTCAGTTGATGTGAATTGAATTCACAGATTTGTTGATCAATCTCAGAGTTTGATATGGAATTGAAGTTCTGATTGTGGAGTTGATCTCTAGATGTTCTCTTTAAGTACAGATAGATGGCTTTGCCCTTTGACAGAGTTTCTGCTTGTTTCTTATCCGATTCAATCATTATTTTTCTCTTTTGTCAATGCCTTCTATTATAGCCTTGATAATCCTTGATTTGAATTTCTGTCCGTTGGCTATTTAATATGGAGAATAATCCTTGA
Source organism: Gentiana macrophylla (assembly GCA_026214975.1). NCBI lineage: Eukaryota > Viridiplantae > Streptophyta > Magnoliopsida > Gentianales > Gentianaceae > Gentiana > Gentiana macrophylla. The sequence continues at coordinate 57,140,706 of CM047808.1, read as the reverse complement.
TTTAATTCTTGATTCCCTCTTAATTGTATTCTCCTTGATTTCAGTGATCAAATTTCTTTCTCCAACGTCTGTTAGAAAATCCATCCTTGATTCATGCTCAATTGATTGGGCATTTAATGCTTGATCTTCATCTTTTGAAATCGAACGAGTAAAGTTTACTGGGCCGTTCCCTGAACGGTTAAGTGATCCATCTGACTTTGCTATTTAGATCTTCCTTCACTGCTTTGTCTTTACTCAGCCGATAGTCAGTTCACTCTGCCGGTTTACTGCTTTGTTATTTTCTTTGAACATTCAGGTACTTCTTGTACTTCACTAATCATTCATTTGTGTGAGATCAGTGTACACCATATTTGACAATGTATTTCATCATTTGAATTTTAACTTATACTTATCCAAGGTCATCACATATTTCCTTGGTTATTAGTCAGACCATAATGCCTTCATGCTTCTTTGCTGGTACTTGGCTGGCTTCACTCTGCCGGATTTCTGTTTTACCTCGCCATCCTACCAACTAGTACAATACTTGTCTGACTCAACTTATACAACATGTGAGACTCTAGGTAAAGACTTATACAGAGAATTCTATGTTATTTCAGGCGTGCTATAACAACTAGTATGGCCATCATCAAAACATAATAAAATGTTACTATTTACTAGGTATTCAGATCTAGTGATATAGACCATTGCAGATCTGAAGAATGCAACCATTATTTCTTGATTTCTTCACAAACGAATTAGATCTATAACACATGGGTTAAAATAAACTAACTACATAATTAAACTAATTAAGCAATTAACACATACTAGTCGAATAGAATAACGATAGATCTACATCTTGGAAGCACCTACATCGAATATAATAACATAGATCTACTCCATCGTCTCTCCGACCAGAAATCATAAAATAAAATAAAGAACAAAGAACTTTTATTGAATAATACTTGTAAATTGTGTGGTACCAATGTTACATTGAATTCTGAGGAGAAGCCTCTTATTTATAGCTACCAAAACCGACTTAGAAACACCTTGTTCTACCTCTCGTCCAACAAAATGCGTTTCGGAAAGATCTAGAACCACGGTAAGTCGGTGCCCACTCAAGGTAAACCGTGGGTAATTTTGTCTTTTTTTTTCTTTGCCGACTTAGCTTGGAAGGTTACAAAATACCCTAGGCCCATTTGATTCATTCAGGCCACTCCAGATTCATCCACCATGCTTAGCCCAATACTTTGTATCCTAAAAATAATCAAATAACGCATGAAATAATATTGAAATAGGGAAAATAAAAGCTACGTGCAGATTTCTCGACTCACGAACCTGACATATGATATTCAACTTAAATGGTTCATATTTATAGGTCAAAACAACTATTTTTAGCTCAAAATGGATAGAATGTTGATGCCGTAGTATAGACTATTTTAACTGTCATTAGAAATCCAAGAGGTGTTTGTGATATGGGGGTGCCTGTTATGGGTAATGATGCTGCTGTGGGTGTAGTGGTGGTTGAGGCTGTTGAGGAGGGGCCACTTGTGGTTCGGTCTGATAGGGATGGTATCTCTGGTGGTGAGCTAGGTTATGGTAAGGCTGGTGTAAACCGTAAGATGGATAGCCAAAAACCTAGTTGTGATCAAAACGTGGTGAAGGTGGTGCTGTACGTCGAGGGGTATGACCTACTGGTGGAGGGTAAAAGGTTTGTTGTTAGTGATGGAAGACTTGGAGGTGAAGAGTGGCTTACCAGTGGTGGTGGAAGGTATACACTTACTGGCGGAGGTACATGCACTGGCAGTATTTCACCCACTATGGTGACACATATGGGGTTCTACACTAGCCTGCGTGGTAAGTAGTTGTACCGTGGTTCAACACCATGAACTCCACTTCTGGTGGTTACCATTCAGAAAGATCACAGAAAGATCAGAACGTTACAAAAAGATCTAAAGAAGTATTATCTTAAAAGAAAGGATGCCTAAATGACACTTCTCCCTGATACCAATTGTAACATCCCGTTTCCGGACACCGAGTCCTTGTCCAGAAAATGAACGTTTGGCACGTATAATGTAAAATAAATGCAACATTGTATGCACGCCTCTACTACGACGTATCGAGTTAAGAAAAAATGGAAGCAAAGACTCGGGTATATTTCTCTCAACAGCCAAGAATAGAAACAAACATCTAAAGATAGAAATGTATTCTATTACAAAGAAATTCCAAAAGAAAACTTATTACGTACGAAATCTCATAAGGAACTAGTAAAAGAAATTACAAAGTTTCCCAAAACGAACAACACATCTAGTGTATAAAACAAAGAATAAAATATAAGCTCCAACGTCTAAGTCCTCAAAGGTCGTCTTCGAAATACTCATCGAATTTTGGTTCAAACTGTTCATCTTCTCAACCCCCCCCAAACACATAGAAAAACATTTATTTGTGGTAAATACATAGTACTTAATTAAAAGAAGAATCTGTCACTTAATTATAGAGTATAATACAAGTTTCACAATTATTAGATTATCTTGATAAGACTGACTCAGTCTAGGGTTCATTGCATTCTCATAAGACTATACGTTTCTAACATAACTTATCTATGTTACACCCGCATTTAAAGGCACTGCTATGTAACACCCTATTTCCAGATACCGAGCCCTAATCTAGAAATCAAACGTTCGGCACGTATTTTTTAGGAAATCAACTAGTTTAACGTAGAGGAATTTAAATTTTATTTTCGATCCCAAGGTCGACTTCGTTTAATACAATAAACACGTTAAGTTAATTAGTATACGTTGATTTCCTCACTTGATCTATAAGATCGATGCTTTCCGCACAAGCCATCCATGTGCCCAGCCTCTATCAATATCCACACGAGCACCTCGCCGGAATCCTCCTTGGATAGCTACTAGAAAAATCCGGTTGCGAGACCGGCCTTTTCTCTCTCTCAAAACTCTATAGAAGAAGCTATGTTTTTTTCACAAGAATTATGAACTCTTGGAATTGTGATGTACAAAAGAGATAGCCAACCCGTTGCTTATATAGGGGAGACCTGCGCCCCACTGTGTCCTATTCCCAGTAGGAAAAGCTTCTTGTGTGGTGTAAGGAGAAAGATAACCTTTTACCTCCAAATTGACTATCTTTATCATATTACCATAAATCAATTTATATAAGTCTATTAATATCTAATATTAATATATGATAACACTTATAATTAAATTGCACAATCCAAAAGGATACACTAGAATGTGGCACCCCATATAGCCATTAAATGGCTTCCAGAATATTCTTTAATTAATCAACATAATTAATATTTTGTATTTAATTTATTTATAATAAATAAATTCCACCTTATTACTTTAATCACTATAACACTTTATTGTCGAGATAAACTTTACTTATTTGGTTATCACTATAACTGCATATTAATCTGACTAGATGTTCTTATGTGTGTGACCCGATAGGCTTCCGAATATGTTGGCCATAGACACAAAGTGAAAACTACGAAAATGCCCTTCATACCTAACGATCACGGAATAGCGTCTAGCAACACATTGTAACCCCCAATCATCGGAAGAGTCAAAGGCAATGACTACTACCTTTCATATTAAACAATTACCATGTAAATAGAATCCTTCGCTATAATAATATCAATACAATTGTATCTCGAGTGTCAGTACATCAACGATTGTATCTTATAATCTGGATATTAAGCCCTCTCGAAATAAATCATTTACTCTCACTTTGCAAAGATTCATGAGAGCTAGACATTCCTTATAAGAAGGCCATTTCAGATATTTACTCCTACTAATAGGCTACACGATTTCCAGATGAACAAACATGTATCCTACGCATGCTTCAATATCACACCCGAGCACTACCGCATGATCGCCCTGTGTCTAGGGGAAACCTCAATAGTGTCAAAGCATGACAATCCACACCGTGATGCCATGAAGACTCCGGTCTCAGGAGAATTACACAACTGCCACAAATTACGACATTTAATGTATGTGGGTTAGACTAACGTACGCATTCTCTAATACAAGTCCACATACAGTCCAAGTGTCTCCACACTTCTATAGATGAGATATATCCCTATCTTCAATAAGAGAGAAGGCATCCAATACGTGCTAGTCTAACCGTACTATCAATGTCCCATTTAAAAGTACATACGACTATAGACATTTAAGTATCAAACTTATTAAAGTGATTAGAGATTTTATCAACCATAATCACCATCATGGTTTCCCAATCACAGTATAATACTAAGGACATTACTATATATTCAATAACATAATTGGTTTACAAAGATAAACAAAATATATAATATCGAAAAGTGCTTTTATTAATCGTAATAAAGTTATTAAATAAACTAAAGAGACTGTAAGTGACCCGACCCGGTCGGATTTGGTCCAACCCGATTGGGCATAGGACACCGTTTCAACAATCTCCCACTTGGCCTAAAGCCAATCACCCATATTCCAAAGCCCATGCACATGAAAATGTTTCTCATGCTTTTCCTGCTACAATGCCTTGAATAACGGACCAGCTATGTTATCATCCATGTGGACTTTCTCTATCTTTACATATTCTCTATCAACTATCTCTCTAATAAAGTGATTGCGCCGAAGCACATGTTTGGACTTCTGATGAGAGCTTGGTTCCTTTGACTGAGCAATTGCCCTATTATTATCACTGTACAGTGGGACTGGACCTTCAATGGAGGGAACCACTCCAAGTTCAGTAATGAACTTCTTCATCCAAACAACTTCCTTTGCAACCTCCGAGTCTGCTATATACTCGGCTTCTGTTTTAGAGTCTGCAATAGTCTTTTTCTTGGAACTCTTCCAGCTAACTGCTCTGCCGTTAAGCGTGAAAAAAACCCAGATTGTGACTTCAAGTCATCCTTGTTATTTTGAAAATTGGCATATGTGTAACCTCGAAATACCAAATCAGAGTTCCCGAAAACCAGGAACATATCCCTAGTATGTCTCATATACTTGAGAATATTCTTGACCATAGTCCAGTGACCATCACCTGGATTTTCCTAGTACCTACTAGTAATACTCAGAAGGAACCAGATATCCGGTCTTGTGCACGACATAGCGTACATGATGTACCCAATATCCGAGGCATAAGGGATTCCACTCATATTTTCCCTTTCCTCCTCAGTCTTAGGACATATTTCCTTTGACAGATATACCCCATGTGACATGCGCAATAATCCGCTCTTGGATTGCTCCATGTTGAATCTCTTCAGCATCTTGTCAATATAGGTGGATTGTGACAGACCAAGCAAGCTCTTAGATATATTTCTATAGATCTTGATTCCGAGAATATAGGTTACTTCTCCCAAGTCCGTGCTAATGAAGTTCTTGGAAAACCAAAGTTTAACCGACTGTAACGTAGGAATATCATTACCCTTGAGCAATATGTCATCTACATAAAGCACTAAGAAAAATTCGGCACTCCTAATAACTTTCTTGGAAACACGGCTCTTCTTCATTCTTGATAAAATCAAACTGTTTGATAGTCTCATCAAAATGAATATTCCAACTCCAAGAAGCTTGCTTCAGTCCATAAACAGACCTTTGCAGTTTGCACACCATCCCAGCATCATCAGTTGTGAAACCCTCAGGTTTTGTCATGTACACTTCCTCAGACAGATTCGCGTTAAGGAAAGCTGTTTTCACATCCATATGCCAGATCTCATAATAATTGTATGCTACAATATCAAGCAGAATTCTAATGGACTTCAGCATGGCTACTGGCGAGAAGGTTTCATCATAGTCAACTCATTGTCTTTGCTTATAACCTTTTGCCACCAACCTTGCCTTATAGGTAACTAAATTACCATCCATGCCGGTCATTCTCTTAAAGTCCCATTTACACCTATAGGAACTATTCCTTTAGGTGGATCAACTAAGTCCCAAACTTGGTTGTCTTTCATGGATTCTATTTTAGAATTCTTGGCTTCTAGCCATTTCTCTTTGTCATGCCTCATCAACAACTCCTCATACGTTTTAGGGTCCTCATCTTCCATGAGATACACGCCAGTGTACCTTTTGGGTTCATGATGTTCCCTAGTGGATCTTCAAGGTGTTTGTGTTTCTATAGATGGTGTCTGCATCTTATCTGTATGCAGTGTCTGCTCTACTTCGGTCAACTGACTGTCTTCGGTAAGTGGTTCTTGAATTTCTTCAAGATCAATCTTACTCCCACTGACCCTATCAAGAATAAACTCTTTCTTTAGAAAATGGCTAGTCCTTGAGACAAACACCTTTTGTTCTCATAGGTGGTAAAATTGGTATCCTTTAGCTTCCTTAGGATATCCCACAAATAGACATTTGTCAGATCTGGCCTCTAACTTATCTGGAATCATCCGCTAAACATAAGTTGGACAACCTCAAGGTTTAAGATGTCCCAGACCAGGATTCTTCCCTTTGAACACTTCATAGGGAGTCGACTCAACGGCCTTTGATGGAACTCGGTTAAGTGTATATGATGCTGCTTCTAGAGCATACCCCCGAAACAATTTTGGAAGAACTGCATAGCTCATATGTATTGTACCATGTCCATCAAGGGACGATTTATCCTCTCAGATACGCCATTCATATGAGGTGTTCTAGAAGGGGTCCATTCAGGTAAAATCCCATTCTCCTTTAGGTAATCTTGAAACTCACCATCTAGGTATTCTCCACCTCGATCGGATCGAAGCTTCTTGATTTCTTTACCTAGTTGTTTCTCCACTTCACTTCTGAATTCCTTGAACTTTTCAATGGCTTCAGACTTATAATTCATTAGGTATACATAACCATAACAGGAAAGATCATTAGTGCAAGTGATAAAATAAGAGTATCCTCTTTTGGCTTGAATTGACATTTGGTCACATACATCAATGTATAAGCTCAAGTAATTCATTGGATCTTATCCCCTTGCCATTAAATAGTGACTTTGTCATCTTGTCAAGTAAACAAGCCTTGCTTGTATGAAATGATTCATTATCCAAATGATCCAACATTCCATGTTTATGGAGTTTTGAAATGCGATTCTTATTTATATGTCCAAGTCTATGATCGCGTGTAACTCACTAATGTCGATATTACTAGCTAGAATACTAGGTACCGTAGTATAATAAATGCGATTCAAGGTCGATCCCATAGAGACAATGAAACTTATACATATAAACGATTCTAACCTAATTAAGAAGCAACATATAGGTGGTCATTGACCAACAATAACGTGAAAGAAAACAAATATGGTATACCTCTCCCTCTTCTCACCGATCTACTAACTTGGATTAGTTAATCATTATGTTTACTTCCCCACATAATTTCCTTAGATTAATCACGAGCTTTTAATGATTATTATCATATTTATCCGTACGGGTGCAATTCCTACTCCTTTCTACTCCGACAATGGCAATAGACAATCTATACACAAGCTACCCTCCTTAATTGGTCCGTGATAGCCTATACGCATAAAAAACTAGAACTGCCGATATTGAGCGTTACCTCATACCGCTAACCTGCCTAGACAGCCGTCGATATTGACCAGCACGTTCCTAGGGTCCATCAAGACTATGTCCTAATTAACACTTCACTTGCGGTCCTTCATGTTAATTTATGAATTACGAATACTAGATTAGCCAGACCTATTACTCATTTTAATTATTTCTGCCGATGAACGTAGTTGTAGTGAATCCTAGATTAGGTTTTCTAAAATATGCCTCGGTATACCGGTATAGACCGCTGGTTTACCGAGGGCAGCTTTTCCTATTTTCTGGATCTACATTGCTCAGTACGATTAAAATAAGTAAAATACGGGGTTGTTAAACATGCAGATTAACTAAAACACATAAATACGAACAAATCTACCATATTAAAGATGATAAAGGAACGTTCAAAGCTTCATACCTTCAACAATGAAGATCTAGCTCGATCTACTTAAGCTAGAGATGATGGAAGAAGGGAGGAAACCGAAAACAACTCTCCAAAGCTCAAGAAAACTTTATTTCATTAAAATATGTAATGTAATTAAAGAATTATAATGAACTTGTAATATGATAATAATACTCAGTATATGCGGCATTATATAGATACAATGACCGACTTAGACAATGCGGCATAATAAATTTCATGTTGAATAAGTCACCGGTTTACCGGGCCTAACCCTCGGGTTACCGGGCCTTCTATTCTTATTTTTCTTCAGCAGGCTTCATCTTGGACTGCAATCACTCAGCCCAATGCATTCCTTTTGGTCCAGATCCATTCTCCAATGCTCCAGATTCTGTACATCCTATAAAACACACAAAACGAGACAAAACAGTACCAAAACATCGGGAAAATAGCATAGATGCAGAATTACAATCCTGGAAACACTCACATAGAATTTAACATATATTCTAAGTAACAAGCAATAACAAGCCTATCTATCCTCTATTGAGTAGAATTCAAGGTGAATATAGGTATAATTATTGGTACCATTTAGAGTGTCATCAACTACTCCCCACTTAGCTTTTGATCGTCCCGAGCAAAAAGGCAAAAAGAAAACAACACTCTGATCAATGTACAAGTTATTTAAAAACAACTATGCCCCACTAAGCCAAGATCAAGATCATGCCACTCGTATCAATCAGTAACATATTAAACACTATTCATGTCATGAGCCAATGTGTGTGTGCAATAACTTTCACAACCGCTTAGAAATGCAGACAATCTCACATTACGTCAACCCGTAGTCAAACTAACCAGTCTCGAACATGTTATTTATTAATTAATTGAGTTGGCAAGACGGATCGAGAACCGAGCATATATCACTCTTAGGCTCACGTTTATCGGTCTATGCAAAAGTCGTGCGTCTTACGCTCCATCGACTAAGATATTGCCAAAGAGATTATAAATGTATATATTTCAATGCACTTCTCTTTCTTGGCGGGTGAACTCTCATTGATTTAACTATCCTCACGGTCCCACTCATGATAAACTACCGAATCCGAAATTCCTTTGCCTTTCTAAGCGTAAGTGAAACATGATTCGTGATAAAGCCAGGGTCAATTCTAGTCAAAGCAATATGCTATCGACTATATATCAAGGGAAGTGAGTTATACGTGCTTAAAATGGTGGCTCACAACAGAATATGCGCTTAATACGCCACTACTTCAGAGTGGACACTTTCTCTTACTCGTGCAAAGTAAAACAAAGATGAAGTCAATTAACTCGAAAAGATCAAAGATATCATAATTTTTTGAAATTCTGTCAAACGGAATCAAAGTCTAAGTGGTGAATCATGCATCAAAGAGAATCGAGACAATCACGCAATTCATGGAATATCATGCTAAAAAGCTAAGTGATGTTCCTCTACCCCCCACTTAATCGAAACATTCTTCCCAATGTGTAAGATGTGAAACAAAAAATGAAAAGGAACTTAGCGTCGGTTAAGGGCGGAACCAAAGAAGAATTGGATCGTCGTATAAATCATCGGGTTCATGTAAGTAGTCCATGAACTTTGGATACCAGAGCCTGTTTTCCTGTCAGTTCAAGACCAGGAAAGCTATTTCTTCAAGTATTTTCAATCATTTGAAAACATCCTCATGTGGGATTCCTTATATGGTTTCCTTTTCATTTGATCTAGAGCATTTGTCAGGTTGGATCTCAGCAGAGAGGTCTTTGTCTACAGCCTCTTACTCTATATTCATTAATGGCAGCCCGTATGGTGGGAAAAAGAGGCCTTCGCAAGCCCGATGTATCCCATCTTATGTGTTGTATGTTTGGAGGATCTCTCCCGGCTGCTTAAGTCCAAAACCTCACTTGATTCTTTCAATTACCACCCGGAGAAAATAACAGACCTTTCTTTTGGGGATGCTCGGGGTGATAGATTTTATGTTGGTATTCTTGCTGAGTGAACCAAGAAGAATAGTGGTGACAAGAAACTGTATAACAAAATTGCGGCAGTAAAAGAGAAAATAAATAACTCCAAAACAGTTTAAGCCGACAAAATCATTATATTATTATTATTCTACTACATTAACTAAGTAGGAAAAGAAAAATAAAATAAAAACAAGAAAGAAATAGAAAACAACAATAAAAAGAAATAAAAGTTAGTCCTCATCAGAATCAGCCTCCCAGTCAACTCCATGCTCAAAACCGGGAGGTGGTGCAGAACTTGAGGTGGCGGCGGCTGAAGATGATGCTCTACGATGTGGGGCAATCCTAGGTGGCGGGGTAGAGGAAGGAATGCCAAAGAAGTCAATAATACTATCCATCTCGCTACCCTCTCTTCTCTAGCCCGTCTCTATACTCTCGAAACTGACTGCGAACTGAGCTGTGGTTCAGTATCTTCCCAATCATCAGTGACAAGCATCTTCACCTCGGTCTTTAGAGCAAACATATCAATCATCAGCCCGTATGGTAGCAGCTCTCGCTAAGAAGTCGCGGCAAGCTCATGAATACGGCTATGCATCAGTAGACCGATGTTGATTAAGGCACCCGTCTATAGATAGAACATTAACTCTGCCTTTGAAGCTATGATAGAGACCGTGTGCTTCGTCGGAAGAAGGCGAGCACAAAAAAATCGATTGACAATCTTCCGGTCCCAAGATAAATCGTTCTGTAGGAAGATGGGGGGCTCCAGCAGGATTACGCTTTCATTGCACCCATAAGAAATCAGCAACCATATCCATCCCCTCGAAATCGGCAATGTTGCTCAAGGATGTGTACTCATCCGGACCCACCGGTGGATTTCTAACCCCAAAATGTTGGTTGATCCTCTCAATAGAAAAATCAACCTTAACTCCTCGGACCATACCAAATGTGGCTCCGGGGTTATGCGAAACGTAAGCATAAAACTCTCTTACCACCGTGGCGTTGAATCTTGCCAGTGCCTCAGACATGTCCAGTAAATCTTGTGCTTGTAGGGTCTTAGGCAATATCGACCCGTAGTCATCCAAATCTACCCCTCATTCTCGAGCCACTGGCCTTGCGTTCCAATGACCTCGGAACGACTCGTAAATAGCTAATGAATGGAACTGCGCAACCCCGTCTATCAGCGGATTTGCATCTCCATATATAGTCTGGTAACCACTTGGACGAACAGCTGACCGTTGACGCTTAGGACCCATCCTGAATGAGTACAGAACTTGATTCTGGAAAAGAGACCTCGGTAAACCAGAGGTAGGACACGGTTTACCGGCCTGAATTTTTCTGGATTTCTTCTGGGGCTGTGCTCCTGATGATGAAAGATGAAGAAATTCAGCACTTCACCGTTGCAGCAGCACTACAGAACAACAACAAGGATGAAGGATTTGGTGATTAGGGTTTGGAAAATAGAAGGAAATGGTTTGGCTATAGTGGTGATTTTGTGGTGATAGTGGTGGTGATGGTGGCCGGATGTTAGAAAGGAAGAAAAAATGGAAGAAGTTTGGTGAATGAAAGAGATGAAAATGATAAGAATGATGATAATGGTGATGAAGGGGTGGTTTAAATAGGAAGAATGGAGTGAATGTGGATGGTTTTAGTGGGATTGTGGGTAGAGAAGTTATTAGGGTGAGGGATTTGAAGAGGTGGTTGATGGGATTGAGGTGGAGTTATGGTGGAGTGTTGGAAAGGATGAAAGATTTGAAAAGAGGGGAAAATGGTTCGTTTCACGACCGACCAGATCGGTGCAACGTGTGTCCTCCACGTGTCTCTAAAAATTCAGCTTTGCACTCTGACGTTCAGAAATCTAAAAATCAGGCCTCGGTAACCCGGAGGTTACCCTCGAGATACCGGGGGTATCTTTTCCCCAGATTTTTGATCTGCCTCTACTACCTTTCTTACACAACCTTTCTGCTAAATTCTGACCTCAAATTGACCACCCTTTTATTCTTCAATCGTCATTTCCGACTCAAAACCTAACCTACTTCACTAGAATCCGGAACGAGGTTAAAAAAACCTTCTTAGAACCATTCAGTTTCAAGCCTAAGTTTGTGGTAGGATGAAAAAAAGCTCGTCCCTTCATCTGGCTACTTTTATTCAATCCTAAACTACCCAAGGGTTTGAAGAGATAGTTCTGAGTTTAAAGTCGCCAGCTCGACTTTCTTCATATCTCCGATCAATCATGGGTTGGAGCTTTAACTTGCCAAACTTTCGTTCCAGAGGTTTGCACTTTTAAAAAACCTTTTTGAGCTCTCTTCCTAGCACGCCTCTCTCTCTTAGCTTGTGTGCTAGGTCTGCCTCTGTGTCGAGATTTAGACTTTAAACCCACGGACACCACGTTGTCAACTTTTAGCTCAACTTGTTCACTACGCGACACAGAAGGACTGGCTTCCGTGAGCATCTTGTCATGGTCCTTATCTTCTCTTTCTCTCAGCATTAGTCTCAGAAACTCCTGCTCAACGTTCTATGACAACCTCTTTATGTTTATGCCCTTCGATCTCCAAAATTTCCACCTTCCCTGAAGCATACGTCATCTTACAACTCTCCGGTCGGTTTTCTAGGGGTTCTAAAATCCTAAAAGATACAACATCATTATTCAATCTTAAGGTAGTCTCCACTTTATCAAAATCCATAACCTCCATGCTCGTTGCTAAGAAAGGTCGTCCTAAGAGAACTGGGGCACTAGGATCTTTAGGTACACCTATGACCGTAAATTAGATAGGGTACGTGTGTTAGGCGCAGTGCCCGAAAGACAATTTCTATAATTGTTTTTGACAGGATTTATAATTCATCTTAATATTTGCATTTATGCTTATGTTAATACACTGCTGAAAACCCGAAGTATATCGGTATGTAATCACATAACTCAGTGTATGGGATACACACGAGGATTGAGTTAGTGATGATATGCTTAAAACTAGTTAGTCCGTGGTGAATTTAATCAGAGTATGGGTCTCATGATTAATATACCAATAATGCGCCCAGAACACTTAACGGTGTGACCGTCTTATCCGGACCGTCGGAATAGGGTACCTAGTGGGGCATTTATATATGATGTCTATCATATAGGACTAGACCGATTTGATTTGAATTCTCGATATAATTCCGGGATCGAGAAATCTTATCGAATCACAAGATGATCATATATGGATTAATCTCAATCCTGATGTGATCACAGTATGCTGCTTGGTTTAAAGTAGGGTCTGATGTGTTAGTTAAGGATCACTTGGATACATGTGATCTGAACACTTCTTGTTGGCTCTATTCTGGAATGAGTGAGTAGTCTGTGACTTCACAGATATGGAATCCATTCCTTCCTGTGGGAAGTAGACAGACAGTTCCCTTATTTGTTAATCCTAGAAACTGATCGATGGGCCCAGTTCATATTATATTAGTTATGAACTAATTGATCAATAGGGGTTAATGGTAAATAAGGATAAGATGTTTTGAGAAGTGTTTACGGAGATATCCCGAATCAAAACGAACAGTCTATGGAGGATTTAACCTTATGTAATGATTATATCAATGGATGCTTTTACTCAATGATTAGAGTGTAAGTATATATCTATAATCAATAAAGTTCAGTTTCGGGTTTATGGTGGCATAATCCCGGAATTAATAGATTGAATAAGAATTGTTCTGTTCGATGAATAATTTTATTTAATTTATTGTAGCTACTGGTTATAGGTCCATGGTCCCCGATGTGGCTCCTAACATGCATATGTTTCTTGACGTTGGGCCTCAATGTTAATTAAGTAGTTGGACTATTTAATTGATGTGCGAATAATTATTTAGTGGGCTAAATAATTAAATACATGGAAAAGATATTTTTCGTGGACTCGGCCCATAATTAAGTATGACGTGTGAAACCCTAAGTTTAGTGGTGAATGGCGTGTGGCATACATGTTGTAATTAGAGAGAAATTAGTTTTCTTGGATAATTACATGTCATGTGATTAATTGTTTATTTTTTAAATAATTAATTAAGGAAAATATATTAGATTGATCCTTAAATATTCTAGAGTTATTTTAGATTATTCTAGAATATCTTTTTATGGAAAATGATTATTATAATTGATTTTGTATTAATTATTAATTTCTTGGAGGACAAGGATTTGTATCCTATATAAAGATAGTTCTCCTAAGCCTTTTATAGATGACATATACACGCATACATACACACAAAAGGCTTGGAATTTTCGGCCAAAGCTTGGGGTTTAGAGTTGGGAAAATCTTCAGGATTTTCTGGGTAGCATATCAAGGAGGTCAAGCATCAAGGATCAACATCTACCGGTTGTTGCTTGGAGATACACATCGGAAGATCATGGCATCTCAAATTGGATCTCGACTTTATCAATCTTTTAGATCTCCCCTTTTGATTGGTAAGTAGATCTAACTTTCTTATAGTTTAGATCTATTTATTTATATGTTTTAATTTGTATTGATCCTGATCCTTGTAATTCCGCTGCGTAATCGGGCAGATCTAGATCCGTCCCGCGATATTACATCCAACAAGTGGTATCGGAGCCTCCAATCTATAAATTAAAGTATATAATTGATAGGTCTAGAGTGGAAATTGCATGTTTAGATTGCATTGTTTTTCGTTTCCTTTTAAATTCGAAAATCATGATGATGAATGCTTTGATATGTCGTGGTTGAAGAGATGGATTGAGGTTGGTTTTTTTTACTCGTTAGATCAATTGTAAACTCATATAAATTCGTTTATATGAGTATAGGAAATTTTATAATTTTAGTTTCCAAGAAGTAGATCTGTTTTGTTGCTGTTCGGTTTTTTATTTATTCCTGGAGATTGAACCGTTGAAACGACGATCCCTCCGGTGAGAATGAAGAATAAAAGTTGAAGAACAGGCCCTCAAAATTTCGTGTCGATCGGAGTCAATATCAATGTCCAATCATTGCAGTAAACTTGCTGCTGTGTCGTAAAAGCACGGCAGCCCCAGCTGTCAGTTCGTCGAATTTCTGGAAATGATTGGACTGTTGAAACGAAGATCCAACCGTTCAGTTTCAAGTAGGAGGAGTGAAGAACAGGTCCATAATGTTTCGTGACGATCAGAGTTCGTTTGGATGTCCGATCATCGATAATACGCAACAGCAGCTGATTAGAAAATAGTTAACCCTAATTAGGGTTTGTTTATTTTATTTAATATTTTACATACGGGGGTACCAACGATCAATCTCGGTGTTTATTTTCCATAATTGCGTGTATGATCGGATTTATGTGTATAAGCGGAAAATTGCAATGACATGAATCATATCATGAATTCCACTCCATATGCATACATGTAGCTATTTAATTCTGGATAATTAATTAGGCATATATTCAACTCGATTAGTTAGTTTAATTTTTTAATTAATTTTTTTGGGAATTAATTAATTAGAAACTAATTAAAGAACCGAGGAACCGGATTTTGTCAATCGTTACGTTTTCGGTGATGGATTCTCGGTGAATCCCACCTTAAACCGGAACGAGATTGCGGGCTTGTTCCGTGGTGTCTATGGGAAAGTTTGACGATTTAAGAAATCGGAAAATCATGATACATGGGTTCGGAAATGGTCTAACCATGGTTGGGTAAGTGCAACTGAGCTACGACTCGATCGACTCACCCTCCACGTGTGGCGTTTGCATGGGGGTTCGGCAAGACTTAGCATATCCGACAAGCCTTTACGGCTAAATGGGGCTTCTCCTAGCCGGATCCGACCGACAGTCACATACTTTCCAACGAATAAGACGGGTAGGCTTGCCTACGTTACCGACACCATTCGGGTACGTGATTTGTTGTTTCTTAAAGAATTGTCAAGTCCAAAACCGCGATTAGTAAACCTACCACTTTTTCAAAATATTGAGTGGGAGCGGGGAAGGCGACAGCCGACCCCACGGCCTCTGCTATAGATGCAAGCAAGTGAGAGAATGGTGGCGCCTCATGCCGCATTGATTTTGGCCCCCTTCGGATAGTGTTCACCGCTATCAAAACTCAAGGCTTGGTCTCCGAAAGGATAGGATCTTGAGGACTCACCGGGTCACTGACCTGCCCTACGTAGGCATACTCGGGGCGTACTTAAAGGTCTGATATAGTAGGTCACACTCATCAGGATATTTTAGGCAATATTTTGGCTCATCAGTATGGGATGTACGATTCCCATGAGGTGTTTGATTCTAAAAGTTTAATCATCGAGAGAGATTGTCTTAGTTTAACCGTCATCGTGCTGATACCTACCCCCTAGGCGGCGGTACGATGTGAGGTTAAATCCTTGGAATGGTAGGATGGACTTTTACAGTTTATAATTCCTAAAATTTATCTAGTCGTGTATGTAAGAATTTTTTCTGTCAATTTTGTTTACAACTATCATCTCTAGGCTACTAAGCTGCTAGTGTAATGACTTCGTTAAAAGTGGAAAGTAACAAGAACGTTGAACTCATCGAAGAATGCAATTAAATTTCGCAAGAGATATTCCTCATGAGCCTTTAAATCTTTAGTGACATAGTATAGGTATGTCACTAATGTCACTCGTGTTGAACGAGAGACGCACTTAGTTCAAAGATGATGTAGGACTATATAAAATTCTATTAGTGAATTTTAATTGTGTGAGTAATCACACAAGAAATTTCTAATTGGAAAATTGGAAAATCATAAAATAAAGTGTTGCTAGTTAGACGGTATTTGGAACCGATAAACTTGTGGGAGCTTTATTCTTATGATTTGTTGTTTTTCTAAATCATTAGAAATGTGTAAGAGACTGCACAAGAGTTTTTTCCATTCTTGGAAAAACATGAACAAAACATTACTAGTTAGACGGTATTTGGAACCGATAAACTAGTGGGAGCTTAGTTCTGGTGATTTTCTAATCTCTGAAAAATCATAAATAAAGTATTGCTAGTTAGACGGTATTTGGAACCGATAAACTAGTGGGAGCTTAAACTTTATGATTTGTTGATTTATTAGAAAAATCAAATAGTCCAAACGAGTAACACTATCATTAGACATCCCACAGTTCACGAGTAGTGTCTACTCAAATGAACTGCTAGTTCAAGACTGTTTCCATATAAGGAAAGTCAAGAATGGGAAAGAATGACTATACGTGTTAGTCATCTAAACTAAGTAGTTTTAAGGCAAAACCAGAATATTAATAAATAGAAAATCAGAGGATAAGGAAAGTTATTTCGGACCACTGACCAATGCATCCTTAACGATTTCCACGAAAGCTAAGTTCTTTGGAAGAACAAGGTAGCTATGCACTAAACGATAAATAGAGTAGACAAGGGCAGTTGTTTCAGCTAGAATAGTGGGAGTGATATAAGGAAATGAATTTCGGATTCAATCCTTGAATATCACAGAAAATTTATTTTAAATTTATTTTTGTTTTCAGATTCGTTGGAACAAATGGATTCCCTTTCAATTCGATAATTTGTTTGTCTTATAGAAAGTGAATATGACATTTATAGCACGAATCCAAGACTCGGACTTTTGTTGATAAAGTCAGAACCACTAAGAAATGCTGAAAAGGTATATATAACACATCTTAAACTATTAAAGGCAAAAAGTTTCCGTATTTAGATAAACACTTCTTTATACTCTATTAATTAGTGCATATTTCCTAAAGACAATATATGACTGGCTTAGGGTGATTCCTATCTCCCAGTCAAGGAACACTATCTCAAAAGGAACAATGACTAAGCTTCCTTCCAATTGGGAAAGGGTAATAAATTTAAAGAAGTAACATAGCTTGTTCATAATGACCTTTGGGGTCTTGTGAAATATACAAGTTAGAAGGTGATTCTGAGTAGTGACATCTCGTCAGACAACTACTCGAAACGCAGCAAGATTATCTAAAATATTTGGAGGCATCTCTGATTGCACTAGAGATAGAGTATTCCATGCTCAAGAATAGGCCCAAGATAGTCTTGGGGTGATGCTCGGCCTCGCTTCCGATGGAATTTATCCACTGAGGGATAACACCATAAATTTGCCTCATATAGTTATTAATGTGCTACAATACACTGCTTAACTCATTTAAGATATTGGTTGTGAAATAACGGTTTACAATATCTTGTAAAACCGAGAAGTCTACCTAGAAGATGCTTACAAATTTGTGGATAAGGAGTGAATTCAGTTCACCCCACTTCCATCAATATAGGCATTTAGCGCACTTAGTGCTTGAAGGTAGGACTGGAGATTTTGCATACACGTTCAGATGATGATTGTTCGTGCAATATCTTATACGTTGAGTAAAGGTTGGTTATAAAATTCTTAAGATCAGAAAGTGACGGTTATACTGTAAACACCCCTTATGATAGAGTCTATAAATAACAACCTTGGACCTTGAAGTACGGATACTCAAGGTAGTTACTAACTGATTTGTTCAGACCACGTCCAACATCGGATGTTGGTGATAACACTAATAATTACTACCGTACTAGATCAGAATATCGATCCACCTAGAATGCAGTGGGAGAATGGTTTAACCATTACTTTTTGCGGTTTTCTGCAGACTTTGAAGTTTACAGAGGTGATTGATAACCTATGGTTCCTTGTGGGAGGTATAGGATTCTGATCATAGAGGTTGGTTTAAAACCCAGTGAATGGAGTTTTGGTACTCCAGTTCTGTTCACACTCTAGTAGAACCACCTGACTTTCTCAGGCCCAGTAGGAGTAATTGGATCTACATGATAAGAGTCGAATGAATAGAAAGTTTAACTTTCGGTACAAAGCTGAGTGGTCTAGGGGTGATTCCCTAACAAGTAGAGAGTTAACCAGACCATGAACTCTCTCACCACTCAGTCTTGTTTGATTCCGTTAGAAAGCAGAAAATAGGGGTGATTCCTTAAGATTTTCTTGCCGTACAAATGGAATCCGAATTCATTCGGAACAGAAGGGTTTTAGCTAAGAACAAACGACAGATTCATTAGAAAGCAGAAAATAGGGGTGATTCCCTGAAACCTTTTTGCTGAACAATCGGAATCTGAATTTATTCGTAACCAAGGTTTATATCCTTTGTGGATTAAAGAAAACCTCTAGGTCATTTAAAATTCACATATTTCAAGTATGGTGACTTGACTAGAATATTGATAAGTCCTTCATAGACTGGATGTCAGTATTGGTAAAGATAATATACATTAGTGTTCATGAATTGTAACACTGAAACAGTTTGAAACAACATGGGTGTGTTATCTGAAGTCGGAAACTGACATGCCAATATTCTCTTTATGAAACATCGGTACATTCTAAAGGATTTGATTTGGTCAAATTCCAGAGAATATGTCACTGGCAATCCCATCTATCCTAATGGTTAAGATGATTTTGCATATCGGTATCCAACATTCAACGAAGTAGTCCTACCCTACCTCTCACGGAATGCTTCTTTAACCTGAGGATGAATAGAAATGGGATAGACTCTTTTTTATAAGAGAAAGTCATGTAATTACAAGTTAGTCGAATCTTGGATTCGAGTATTAAATAACAATTTCAGTACGTCCTCAAGTTTCTTTGGAGAACGAGGAATAATATGCTAGTATATTCGGGTGAGAACTTGGATATAAGTGATTACACTGATTATGACTTTAAGTCAGATTAAGGATGATCGTTAAGTCGATCTCGGGCTCAGTGTTCACTCATGCGATTCTGACTTTAAGTCAGATTGAGGATTTCCTTCCAAATTTGGGAGTAATTCCAGATCTGGTAAGCCGATACCATTTCATTGTGAAAAACAATGGAAAGGTAGCTTATGAGGATCTTCATATTCACTAGAGGTCAAAAGCATATTAGGAGAATACCACCTGATTAGATGGACTGGCAACGTTTCGATCCTAAAGATCGTCTCGAGCTGACATACCAACTGATCAGTGTACCAAGTCGCATGGTATTCAGATTTTAAGTGCTCGCCGGGTCACTAACCTACCCTACGGTGGCACACTCTGGCCGTACTTTGAAATCTAAAATACTTAGATGCGCATGGCGAGTACAGAATTGATGGATATGTCTCATTTGCTTTTAGAACAAGTGGGAGAATGTTGTGTATAAGGGGTATGCTCTAAAACAATTAATCACTTGCCTTTCGTGAAAGTGGGAGATTGTTAGGCGTAGTGCCCGAAAGACAATTTCTATAATTGTTTTTGACAGGATTTATAATTCATCTTAATATTTGCATTTATGCTTATATTAATACACTACTGAAATTCCTAAGTATACTAGGGTCTCCTAACTTCACCACGGTGTCTGAGTCTGGGTAATCCTTAGGCTCAGAAAACATCGTGTTATGATCCTCTTCAGGATCATCTGAATCATAATCTGAAAATGATATTTCAATTAGCTCACAAGGAAACTCAGCCGGACAATACGTGTTGTACTCCTTTGTGTCATCTTCAGGCTCTTGCTTGATTGCTTTCTCCTCTTTCTCCAACCGTTCCTTTATATTCTCATAAAGCTCCCATGCTTCAGTTCCGGGATACATGGAAATTGGTGTGAAGTTCATGATTGTTCTAGGAATATTGTTCGACTTGTGTGTGCTTTTTCAACTCTGAATCGATCAAATTTCTAAAGTGTTCTGATCAATATACAAAAAGACAAAATAAAACAAAGAAAAGGTTAGCAACTTCCGCTATAGCTAAGTGTGCTCCCAACTGTTGCAGACCTACTAACTAAAATCAACAGGGAATAACACAGAAGAACAGGAACTGCTCAGAAATTGATTTTCCCGGCCTCGGTAACTCAGAGGTTACCTTCAGGATACCGTCCCTGAAATTTCTAATTCTGGTAGTTTAACATGTGCAGGGTTGATACAGAACGACTCAAGACTCAAAATAAAATAAAATAAAAGAAAAACGACTTCTTACTTAGAATTAAAACGTTTATAATTAAAAATTGGCCATTGTCCCCGGCAACGGCGCCAAAAATCTTGATCGCGTGTAAGTCACTAACGTTGATATTACTAGCAAGAATACTAGTTACATCGTAGAATAGTAAATACGAGTCAAGGTCGATCCCACAGAGACAATGCAACTTATACATATAAACGATTCTAACCTAATTAAGAAGCAACATAGATCCGGTCATTGACCAAAAATAACGTGAAAGAAACCAAACATGGTATACCTCTCCCTCTCATCACCGATCTACTAACATGGATTAGTTAATCGTTATGTTTACTTCCCCACATAATTTCCTTAGGTTAATCGTGAGCTTTTAATGATTAGTATCACATTTATCAGCTACGGGTGCAATTCCTACTCCTATCTACTCCGACAATGGCAGTAGACAATCTATACGCAAGCTACCCTCCTTAATTGGTCCGTAATCGCCCATACGCATAAAGAACTAGAACTGCCGATATTGAGCGTTACCTCATACCGCTAACCCGCCTAGACAGCCGTCGACATTGACCAGCACGTTCCTAGAGTCCATCAAAACTATGTCCTAATTAACACTTTACTTGTGGTCCTTTATGTTAAATTACGAATTACGAATACTAGTTTGGCCAGACCTATTACTCGTTTTTATTATTTCTGCCGATCAACGTAGCTGTAGTGAATCCCAGTTTATGATTTCTAAAATATGCCTCGGTAAACCGGTATAGACCGCCGGTTTACCGGGGGAGACTTTTCCTAATTTCTGGATCTACATTGCTCAGTACGATTAACATAAGTAAATCAAGGAGTTGTTAAACATGCATATTAACTAAAATAAATAAATACGAATAGATCTACCATATTGAAGATGATAAAGGATCGTTCAAAGCTTCATACCTTCAACAATGGAGATCTAGCTCGATCTACTCAAGCTAGAGATGATGGAAGAAGGGAGGAAACCAAAAACAATTCTCCAAAGCTCAAGAAAACTTTATTTCATTAAAATATGTAATGTAATTAAAGAATAGATAATGAACTTGTAAGATGCTAAATCTTCTATGCCAAATCCTTTTTGAAAGTGATCTCTGGTTGAGATGATTAAATCTTCTATGCCAAATCCATCTGGTTGATTGCTTATTTTTGACAAGTAAACATGTATCTACTTTTGCTGTCTTCCAATCTACCACATACATGTTGTCTTCTCTTCTTTCTGCAAGTACAACTGTGTTGGTTTGGCTGTGGATCACCCTGCATCATTCCTTGTTGAAATGCACATTGTAACCTTTGTCACAGATTTGACTGATGCTTAGAAGATTAAAATTTAGTCCTTTAACATAAGCCAGATTTTGAATCTTCAAACTGTTTTGAGCATTATGCCTTCCCTCTGAATTTTTCCTGGGTTTTCTTTGCCTCCAAATGTTACTTTGGGTCCATCAAAAGCTTTAAAGTCAGTCAGCCATCCCTTGTTTCCTGCCATGTGTCTGGAACATCCACCTGTCTATGTACCAGATATCCTACAAAACAAATTAAGTATGTTTAGGTACCCAACACTTTTTGGGGCCATGCCTGTTAGCAGTCATGCCTCCTACTCCAAGTGTGAATCCAAAGGATCTTATTTTTGGATAATTGAAGTCTTCAACTTCATATGTATAAGGCATGGCAAAATAACTTCTAATATTTCTACTAATGGTATTCTGATACTTTTCTCTTAATTTTTGATGCATTTGCATCCTTTTTCACTCTCCAATATGCAAGAGGAAACTTTAGTTCCATATTGCTTCTTGTATCCAGGAACATACCTTGGTTGGCATTTCCTAAACACATGTTTCATATCATGAAATGGTTTCTTTTTATATTTTGGAGGTGCCACATTTCAATCATCTTTTGAAGGGTAAAGTCTTCCCTTACCTTTTAGTAAGCCTTTGCCTTTAATTTTCTGACTTGATGATTTACTCGACTGTTTCACTACACTGAGTTTTGACTTCACCGGTTCAGGATGAGTGGTAGAAATTATGGTCTGTCCTTTTCTGAATTTAGGTCCAGTTTTGGTCCTTGATTCAGAATTGTGTTGTCCATTGTTTCATTTCTCATCCTGACTGTTGTAGCCAAGACGAGATCTGGATCCAAACCTTTTGAGGGTTTGTATGCTGGAGCAATTTGTGGTGCAGTGGTGTTCTTAACTGGTAGGGATATTTTCTCAGCTAGTCTTTCAACATCAGATGAGTGATCATCTGCTGCTTGTTGATCAGTTGTGTGAATTTCCTTACTAGATTGTTCAGCTTTCATTTCATCCAGTTCTTTCTTTAATCTTTTATTTTCCTTTTTCGGATTCTCAAATTCTTGTTCTAGAATTTCATGATTTACTTGAATTTCTTCAAATTTTCTCATAAGATTTTGAATTAGGTTTGCATAATCTAAAGGGAGAATAGAAGATTGTGCAGTGTCAGATGTGGATGCACTAGATGATGAATATGAGCTAGATGTTACCTTAGTTTCATTAGATTCTTCAGCCATAAGGCTTAGGTATGCTTTTTTTTTTGTCTGAGCTGTCAGCTTCATCATCATTATCAGAATCATTTTAAGATGATTCTTCATTCTTTTCACTGCTGGTTTCCGCTTTGAGAGCCTTCTTGCTTTTTATATTTTCAGTTGTCTTGTACTTCTTCTTGTCCTCATCTTTGTCTTTTTCTTTAGGACAATCAGCCTTGAAATGACCTTTCTTCTTATAGTAGAAGTATCTGTATTCCTCATCCTTTTTCATCATGTCTTTGCTTGAGCTTGACTTCTTGCTTGATGATGAACTTCCCTTGAATTGCTTCTTCTTGCTCAACTTGTCAAAACATTTGATCAGTCAAGCTACCTGCTCTTTCAGCTCCTGTGTCTCTTTGTTGCTTATGTCAGCTGTTTTGCTTTGCTGGGGTGCAACCAGGGCACTGGCCTTGTGTGTCTCTGCTGGTGCACTGTCTTCACCGTTAAGCACAAATTCATGAGCCTTTAGTTGAGACATCAGAGTTAAAGTATAAGTGTTTGCAAGGTTTGTTGTTCCTCTAAACACCGATGTGATGATCTTCCATCTTTCAGGTAGTCATCTCAAGATTTTCAGACACATTTATTTCTGTGGATATGTGTGTCAAAGTTGTTGCTGTTCACTGATGATACTTGAGAAACTGTTGTCCATTTTATCAATAGACTCACCAGTCTTCATTTTAAAGTTCATAAAATTCTATTTTGCAACAGATAATTTGTTTTCCTTGACTGCTTTTGATCCTTCATTGATCAGTGCTTATTTATCCACATCTCCTTTGTAGTTTTGCAATCTTTGATCCTCATGAACATATTACTGTCCAAATTCTTCAAGATCATGTCTTTTGCAACAAAATCTAGGTTTGCTCTTCTTCTGTCATCCTTTGTCCAATCCTTATTGAGTTTTTCTATCTCTTTCCCTTGATCTGCTCATGTGGTTACCACAATTGTGATATTGATCAGGCCATCATTAATTACATCCAGCATCTTCTTATGAGTTGCTGCAAGATGAGACAACATCCGTATTTTGTATTCATCAAAGTTATTAACATTGAAGATAGGAAATTTGAGGAATCTATGAGTACAAATATGAGATATATTTCGAAAGCACAAATTTAAAACTACTTTCAAATTAGATCTCCTTGTTACCAGAAATACACGGAACACTGCTCCGATATCAATTGTTGGTCCCAGAGAAGGGTAAAACAATAGTCACAGGGGGGTGAATGACTATTGTTGAGTTTCAAAAACTTTTCTTATATTTAAAAGCTTTTGGGCAGAGGATAAGTCCCTTATTTAATTGTTGGTTCAAAGTAGATTATGCAATCACAGATATAGTATGCAATGAAATAAAGTGCTATACAGTTAATTGCTGAAAGTAAATAGACACAAAGGTTTATAGTGGTTCAGGGTGGTGTAATCCCTTAATCCACTATTCTCATGTGATGATTGGAGGAATTCACTATTGTTTCCACAGATACAATAGGTATTTTGTCCTTGACTACACAAGCTTCACAATATTCAACACTATCACTCCCTGGCTACAAAAACTTCAGTGACTCAGTCTTTATCACTACTCATTGAGAACAAATATTTCAACAGCTATCACAAAGGTAGCAACTCCTTTTCACATTCCTCTGATTCAATTGCTTCAGTTTATGTGAATTGGATTCACAGACTTGTGATCAAGCTTAGTGATTGATATGGTATTTGAGCTCTGATTGCTGAGTTGATCTCTAGATGTTTCCTTTAAGTACATATAGAAAGCTTTTCAAATTGACAGAGTGCCTACTTGTGTCTTATCAGATTCAATCGTTGTTTTTCTTGTCTGTCAATGCCTTCTATTTATAGCCTTGATAATCCTTGGTTTGAATTTCCGCCCGTTGGCTATTTAATGTGGAGAATAATCCTTGATTTAATTCTTGATTCCCCCTCAATTATATTCTCCATGATTTCAGTGATCAGATTTCTTTCTCTAACGTCTATCAGAAAATCCGTCCTTGATTGATCCTCAATTGATTGTGCATTTAATGTTTGATCTTTATGGTATAGAATTTGAACAAGTAAAGTTTACTTGGCCGTTCCCTGAACGGTTAGGTGATCCTTTTGACTTGGCTGTTTGGTTCTTCCTTCACTGCATTATTTTCACTCAGCTGATAGTCAGTTCACTTTGCCGGTTTACTTCTTCCTTTGATTTTACAAACTTCTTGTACTTCACTGATCCTTAATTTGGGTGAGATTAGTGTACACCATATTTGACAATGTATTCCATCATTTGAGTTACAACTTAGACTTATCCAAGGTCATCACAGACTTCCCTAGTTATAAGTCAGACCATAATGTCTTCATGTTTCTCTGCTGGTATTTGACTGACTTCACTCTGCTCGATTTCTGTTTTACGTTTCCATCCTACCAACTAGTACAATACTTGTCTGAATCAACTTATACAACATGCCAGACTCTAAGTAAAGTCTTATACAGAAATTTCTAACTTATTTCAAGCTTGCTATTACAGCTAGTATGACCATCATCATAACATATTAAAATGTTACTAACACTAAGGGTAGCTGCAACCGGTAATAGGATCTTTAATGCACCATCTCCAATGGGATCTTTATTCATCTTCCTTTGATCTCCATCTTCTGTTCCATTTTTGTTATATAAAATCTATCTAATAAATTTATACACCTGCCGCACATGGGGGGAGCTAATGAGAATGGAATAAAGGCAAAAAATAAACTAGGTCATGTTTTTATAACGGCCTAGGACAATTTTGAATCGCACACATCTATCCTATTGGTCGAGTCCATGATCAATCGGGTCCATATAATCATATTATATCTACAAGTTATCTAATCCATACAATAATATCTTATTAAAAAGGAAAATTAAAATTTAACTACTTGTGTCTTATTTTATCAAATCAAATAATCAATTACCATTTAATTAATTAAATGATTTTAATCGAAATTAAATTAACTATTAAGTTGAAACGATTTCAATTTCAATTTTAATAAATTAGAACTATTCAAACATAAATCAAAATTAAAATGAGATCTCTTTGGTTTCTTTCCTTATAATTTCTAATCAAAAGTGATGCCTTTGGTTTCTTAAACAAAAAGGCACCCACCCGGGCCCTTTCCAAAATCTAATATTTTGAAAAGGGCCTAAGCCTATTCAAAACAAAATATGGAAAGGCCTAGGTTAACTGTGGCTTCCCAATGGTCCAAACTATTTGAAATATTGGTTAGCCACTAAGCATTAACTAGACAAAAGAGACATCAATGCACTATACAAATTGACAAAACAATAAAAGGGATACCAAGAGAAGAAGAGGGAAAAAGAGGATGGTTATCAACTATAAAGCTATTAACACAGAAACTATAGGTGATAGTCACAACCTCCCAAATAAAGATTTTCTTACCTCTGATAAGAGTTAAGAGTTCATCTTTATTTGGGAGGTTGTGACTATCACATATAGTTGCTGAGTTAATAGCTTTATAGTTGACAACCATCCTCTTTTTCCCTCTTCTTCTCTCTACTTCATTTTCAACTAAAAATGCAGGAGACATATGAGGTGATTTACTAGGCTTAATAATCTGTAAGTCTAATAATTCTTGAATTTGTATGCCAAATTCTTCTCTGTCCAATGGTATATAAATCATGGGTTTAACCTTGACTATTGTCTTTGGATCTATTAGTTTTATGGTAGCAGTCAACCATTTTTTAGACTTTTTAGGGTCTATTGGATTTTCACCACAAACTTTTTCCAACATGTCTTTAATCTTTTTGAACTTTATGTTCTCGTGATTAAATTATTGCTCAATTTTGCATACTTCTATCTCCCCCTCTAAAAATGTGATTTTTTCAGGGCTGATCGGGATAGGTGCTGGTTTGAGAATCTTTGAATTCTTTTTCATAGATTCCAAGAAACCGTGTCGTGCCATGGTAATGGCTTTTCTAATTTTAAACATAATCATTGGTTGATTATCGAGGGTAAAAATAATTCTATCTGTGAATTGTGTGAATGGTCCATACAATTGACAGAAGTTATTATCAAGAATAATGTCCATTCCATTTTCTTGTTGGTAAATCGTAGGAATATGAAATATTTCACCTGCGATTTTAATGTTAAGATTTTTATAAACCTTAGAAACCTTTAATGCTTCTTTATTTGCAATTGTTACCTCTATGGTATTGGGTGAGTTTTCCCAATGTTTGTTTGGTAAAACAAACTTTGAAGCTAGTCAAAGACTAGCGCCTGTATCTACATAGCAATGAAAAATTATATGCTTATAGCCGGAGAACTTTAATTGTCCCTTGATACAAATAGAATTTGGATTAGTAATGTTTCTAGTCATTACTAATTCTTCATCATTCCAGGGTTCTTCCTGAATGGTTAAATTAGTCTGAATCCTCTGTATTGTATTCATCTGCTGAATACCTATATTCATCTGTGGAATATCCAGAGTTTTCATCAAAGATATAGACTTCTTCAAAACATTCGTATATATCTTCTATAGGTTCAAAATCTAATTCAATAATTTCCTCAATACGATTAGCCTTATGAGGATATTGCCGTTTATTGGGGCATTCATTTGCATAATGACCCTCAACATTGCAGATCCAACATATACAATTTTTCTTGGCTTTGGGACAAAATTTCTTTTTGTCTGTATTTTCATGTCCTTTGTCAGTTTTCTGACGAGGCTTAAAATACTGACTGGGTTTAAACCGTTTGTTTTTCTTTTTATAAGAGAACTTGTTCTTATAATTCTTTTTAAACTTATTCTTTGTATAAGTATTTTGTGTTGTGCAAGCATAATCTGTGGGTGCCTCTAAAATGTCTTTACAACATTTCTTATTGAATTTCTTCAATCTTTTCTGTTGTTTAGAGAGATCACATATTTTTGTGAGTTCTTCTTTAACAATTTTGTTGGCAAAACCAAGACTGTGTGTGGTTACCCCAACAGTTTCCGCTTAAAATCGTTGAATGGATTTTTCTCCTACAATAGGGATTTTGGTCAAATATTGTTTTATAAACCCAACAAACTCTTGGTGAGGAAGTTTATAAAGATTTGTTTCAAAATCACATGTAAAAGTGTCTAAATTACAAATATCACATAATTGTAATTTAACAACGCGATTTCTAGCCTTTTCTTGTTGTTTAAGAATCTCATTGGCCTTGTCAGCTGAATAATTGATTACTAAAACCATAGAGTAGAAGCTGTCAATAACAACTCCAAATAGTTCCCCTGCAGCAATGGGAGGAGTAAAGTCCTATTTTGTCATTTTTATAAATGATTGAACAATTCCAGTGGTCATCTTGTTAAGGTTCTACAGTAATTTAAATTTCCAATATAGAAAAAGATCCATTGGATCTAAGTCATAATTCTGGTAATGAATCAGAAGAAAATGAGTCTCAACAAATATTCAATGAATCCTCAACTGGATTCACTTCTAATGTAATGATTCAACTAGAATTATTATAAAAAATTAAAGCTTCTAAACTAGAGCTCAAGAAAGAAGAAATCTTTAGGATACCTAGCTTTATAAGCAGTGTCTTAAGAAGGGAAAACAAAATTTATTATTTTGTTAGTACTCGAGAACTCCATGTTGATATTAAGGATGTCACAAGAGAAGTATATTTACCTCTTATTACTCAACAAGAGATAAATAAAAATCTTCTTAAAATAAAAGAAGAACATAGATAAAAAAAATTAGTATGTTCCACCTTGGAGCCATAAAGATTTTGATAAAATCTGAATTTCAAGAAGTCATTAATACGCCTATTAAACTAGCATTAATCGATAATAGGATTAACAATAGGAAAGATTGTGTACTAGGTGCAGCAAAAGGTAACCTAGCCTACAATAAATTTATGTTTGCAGTTTATCCTAAGTTTGGACTTAGTATTCATAGCAAAAACATAGATAAAGCCTTATCACTCATACGTCACTTCGAAAGAGAATATCTGATGAATGAAGGTGATAAACATTTTAGTGTACTTATTTAATAAGTTATGCCTTAACCAATAGTCATCATAGCATTGACTATAGAAAAACAGAATACATCGAATTAGACGATGTCTTCTCAGAAATAGGAACTATACAAGAAAAGAAATTTTCTAATATTGATTCTAACGAAGACTCTTGGGCAATGGATATTTCTAAAGGGAAATCAATATTAGGAGAAACACATAATATATCCAGCAAAAGGTTCTCTATTGGGGAAACCTCTGCAAAAGGAGCTTTGTTAAAACTCCTAAAACAAATAACTTGATTGAAAGATCTGAGTCTATGAGATCAGACATAGAGCTACTCTTATCAATCTCAGAAAGAGTAGATAATACTACCCAAACGCTTAAAAAGCTTTGTGGATAGATGGAAACCAAGGAAGGCACTTGGGTTCTTATAAAAAACCAATGTGTTACCAAACACTTTGGGCTAACGAAAGAATTAAACTTCTTAGTAAAAGAAGTAGATTCCAGAAATATATCAATCTAAGAGAGATATCTGGAAAACCTTTAAAGATATCACGATCTTTAAAGCAAGCATTTTATTTTGAATCGAGATATCAATTCAATAAAAGAATAAAGATCCAATCTTTAAAAAAGAAAAAATTCTTAAAGAAACAAAACCTTTAAGAAATAGACCTATTACGGTACCAGTAACCTGGCTTACCATAGGAAGCGAAAGACATATCTATCCTGACAAGCGAATTTCAATTCTCGCAAATAGAAATGGATTTCAAGAAGAAATCTATTTACGAGAAATTTCTGGAAATAAGAAATTCTCTAAATCTTAAAGATATGTCGTCTACACCACATATCCTTAAGAAAGGACAGGTATTAAGGATAAAATCCTTAAATAGAGAAACCAACACTATGTATTGGTTCTATACTAATGAAGTAAAAGCAATACAACATTTAGAGAATAACTTGAATGAAGTATCTGAACGCATATTATCAATCAAGCCAAGAACACAAAGGCATATTATCAATCAAGCCAAGATGGAAGAATTAAATTACTTTCTTGGTATACAAGTAAAGCAACTGAAGGTTGGCATCTTTATCAATCAAGCCAAGTACACAAACGACTTGACACACAATTATGGTATGGACAGAAGTGGCACATCAGATACACCAATGTGTGCAAGAGTTGTTTTTGGAAAAGATGAAAGTGGAAATGATATTGATCAAAAGCTTTACAGAGGAATCATTGTGTCTGTACTTTATCTAACTGCAAGCAGATCTGATATAGCATTTGCAGTAGGAGTATGTGCAAGATGCCAAGCTCATCCAAAGGAATCTCACCTACTAGCAGCTAAAAGAATAATCAAATATCTGAACAACACCATAAATATAGGAATTTGGTATCCAAATGATGGAGGATATAAACTAATATATATTCAGATTCTGACTATGTTGGATGCAAGATAGATAGAAAAAGCATATCTGGAACCTGTCAAATTCTAGGCAGTAGACTGGTATAATGGTTTAGCAAAAAGCAAAACTCTATATCCACTTCAACAGCTGAAGCATAATATATAGCCAAAAGTAGTTGTTGTGCACAGGTGCTATGGATCAAACAATAGCTAAGGGACTATGGAATGGAGGAGAAGACAATTCCAATCATGTGTGATAACACAAGTGCAATATTTATCACAGAAAATTCAGTACTACACTCAAGAACAAAACTCATTGATATAAGACATCATTTTATCAGAGATCATGTAGAAAAAAGAGATGTCATTCTAATATATATACCAACTGAAGACCAATTGGCTGACATCTTCACAAAACCACTCAGTCATAAAATATTCAGTAAGTTGAGAGCTGAGTTGGGAATGATAGGAATTGATTAAGTTATAAAAAGCAGCTCACTGGAGTAATCAGCTAAGGAACTTCACTAGCTGATTGAACCTTTGCCACTTTGGGTGTGCTCACTTGGTAGGTAAGGCACTGGTTCCTAGGGAAGTTAACTTCACTGATTGTTAAGAACATTTTTCTACAAGCAGCTGAGTAATAAGTCACTCCACCGGCCTAGTGACTAGCCAAGTCACTCCACCGGCAAACAACTTGAAGTCAACAGCAAACTAAAGTGTGAACTAAATCAATTTTACTCACGTGGAATATCAGAGAAGCAATGGAGGGTTATCTTAAGAAAGATTACACACATGGATATTAGTTTGAAATCATGGAGGTAACTATATTATTTTAAATTACAGGAATGACGGCAACGCCTCGATTCCCGGGATTTATCCTTACACACCTCAATCCTCTCCCCCACAACACTCAAATACCCCGATTTATATACATAAAATCATGCCATTATGTCAGAAAATCCTTCCATATTCAACCACGTTCACACTACCCAAAATTATCCTATATAAACAACACTTAGAGATTTTTTCAGAACTCTTTATGCTCTTTTGCAAATCATAAACCTTACTTTCTCGGAAAAATCAAAGTTTTCTCTTTAAATACCAAGCACTCCAAACCATGGCTTCATCTTCTTCAAACACACAACCTGGAAAACAATATGAGAAGTCAATCGCCACTAGATCGTTCTTTCAAGAAGAACACTACTTAAGGCTATGTGGAAATGACGAAGACGCACAAAGACTGGCGACTGGATGCAAACACCTAAGATTGTCAACTTTTCTAAATCCCCCCATCAAGGACATCTGTTATGATAACCTCATCTCTTTCTGGAATACTGCCATGTTTGTTTCTGGGCTCCTTGCTGAAGAAGGTGTCAAAATGGGTGAAGACCGGATTGTTGCATCTGTGAATGGTACAGAAGTGGTCATTACCGCCAAGGTAATCAGTAAATACCTTAAACTCTCTAATAAAGGAGAAGCAAAAGTGGCTCTTGTTCCACAAAAATTGGATGAGTTCTGGGTAACAATCGCTAAAACGGTGAACCCAGGATCTAAGAAACTCAACTGTCTTAGATCCATCATGAAGAAACCCTTCAATGAATTTAGTGTTAGGTGTAATGCCCGAAAGACAATTTTGTAATTGTTTTATTAAATAAATGAAATGATATTATTATTCATATTTATTATTCTCATAATCACCGATGTGACAATATTATTTACACTCTGAGTAAAACCCTAAGTATATCGTTTATGTAATCACTTAACTCTCAAAGTGTATGGTATATACACGGGAGGATTGAGTTAGTGAAGATGTACTTAAAATACAATTAGCCCGTAGTGAAGTTAATCGAGAGTATCGGGTCTCTCATTTAACGTGCTATTAATACGCCCATAACACAATAGGTGTGATTGTCTTATCCGGACTTTCGGTTAAGAGAACCTAATGGGGCATTTATATATGATGAGATATATCATATAGAAATTTGGACCGATTTGATTAGAGTTCACGATATAATTCCGTAATTGAGAATTCTTATCGAATCAATGGATGATCATATTTATGGATATATCTTAATCTTTGAGGTGATCACGATCCAACCGCTTGAATCAAGTATGAAGTTTGACTTGACGGTTAAGGATTACACAGAGTCCGTGGTCCGAATTACCCCATCTTGGCATTGTCTTTGGATTGAGTGAGTAGTACGTGTTATCACGGATACGGAATCCATTCCTTCCATTTATGGAAGTAGATAGACGAGCCTCCTTATTTGTTAATCCTAGAAACCGATCGATCCATGGAGTTCATATTACACCGATTAGCTACCAAAGTGAGTTGTATGAATTAATTGATCACTAGGGGTTAATGGTAAATAAGGATAAGAGGTTCTAGAAAGGGTTAACGGTAATTTCCGATTTAAAATGAGCAATCTATGGAGGATTAATCCATATGTAATGATTATATCAATGGACGCTTATTATTATTCTCGTGAGGAGATAAATATAATCTTATAATCGGAGGAGTGCGATCACGGGATTATGGTGGCATATACCGTGATTGATTTATCGAATATAATTATTCTATAATTATTTATTTGATTTATCGGAGCCGCTGATTATTAGTCCATGGTCCCCGACGTGCCTCCTAATATAGCATAGCTATTCTCGGACGTCGAATCCTAATAATATTAAATTAGTTCTTGTTGGACTTTATTAAAACGATATGTGAATTAATTGTTTAGTGGACTATTAAATTAGTTGGGCTAAATAATTAAATATGTGAAAATGTTTTTTTTTTCATGATCTTGGTCAAATCTATTGTGTATGGTCGAATTTTTGTGACTAGGTCACAAGGATAAATTTCGGCCCCATGTCATTGTTTTATGGAACAAGAAATTATTTTCTTGTGTATTAATAAGACATGTGCACAAAATATTTATTGGATAAATATTTATGGAAAAAAATAAAGATAAATATTATTCTAGATTTGTTCCAGAATATTATGAGATTATCTTTTATTTAATGGGATTATTATAATTGATTTTGTATTAATTATTAAATCCTTGGAGGCTAAGTTTTACTCTCCTATATAAAGAGAGTTCTCCCAAGCCTTTTAACACACATAAATTTCGACTTCTCTTAGAGAGAAGGAGCAAAAATTCGGCCAAGGGGATATTGGGGAAAATCTTGGAGATTTTTCCGGGTAGCATATCGGAAGGATTCGAGACGAGAATTTCCTTCCATCGGGAGTTGCTTGGATCACACGTACGGAATATCGTGGTGCTCTTCACACCTTGTTCGTTCTTTCTATTGCGGTTCTTCAACTTGGATTTTGAGATCCAAGAGGTATGTTCTACAACCCCCTTGTAGATGTAGATCTAGTTATTTTATTACGTGTATTTTATAGATCTAGATCCTTAAATCGCTTCCGTTGCGGATGATATTACTAACATTTAGTGCTTTAGTTGAAAAACAATTGAGGAAAGCAAGGGGCAAATAATGCCATGACAGAGGTTAGAATGCGTCTTATGAGAATCAACTACAACAGTCTGGAGTACAATTGGGCCACCTATTTCTTTCTAAGAATCAAAGAGTAAATCCAAAGAGAAGCCAATGCCGCTAAAAAGGGGAATCTTTTGGGTGAAGAAGTCATATACGATTCAATTACACTATTTGTTGCAATGTCTGCATGTTCCTATTGTCAAACTCAACAAATTACATGAATCTAAAATCATGTTTACCTATGTCAAATAGAAAAAGGTAACAGAATGTGGAAAGAGAAAGTACATTAGAAACAGCACCTCCGGCCAACGAAAGAAACAAAATGTTCAAAGAAATCTAGATAAAGAGGATTTTTAAAAATTAATCGATGAAGAAGAAGAGAAATTAGAAGATGATGTAGAACAACAAGAGGAAGAAGATTGTAGTGAGGATGGTCAACTTGAAAATGAGGAAGTTGAAGAAGACAATGGAGATGGTGAAGAAACTCCAAAAGATCCATTAGACACATGTACAAGTGATATTGATGATCAAATTGCTGCATATCTCGAATTGAAGGAAGGTGACTCCAGACTTCAACTTCAAGATTTAGGACATATGCTTCAGGAAGAAGCCTGGCTCTTTGAATTTCTTGGGATCACAACCCTGGTTGGTGTACTTGAAGAATCCCCAATATGGGATATGGTTGATGCAGCAAAGGCAAAACTACATCCAACTTCTGATAAAGGAAATAGTCACTTAGATGATGATGGTGATAATCATGATGACAATACTGGTGATGATGATGATGATGATGATGATGGTGATGATGGTGATGATGATGGTGTTGATCACAATGATAAGGGTGATCATTCAAAGAATGAACCTGATGGACTAGACCAAGAGGCAGGGGGTTGATGCTGCCAAAAAGGGGGAAAACAATGATAAGCCTGAAGGATCAACAGTCAGACCCCTAAATTTTACTGAGGAACAGTTAAGAGCAAGGGATAGAGAGAGATGAGAATCCAAAATGAAGCTGAAGAGCAACTGAGAAAGGCCAGAGAAGAGAGGGAAAAAGTCTTAAATGAACATTGCATTGGATTCCCTCATCCCATCCATAGGAGAGAAGAGAGGGTAAAAGTCTTAAATGAACAATCTCCCATCAGCTCATCAACATCTATCACATCATCCACTGTTGACTAAATCATAGCTGTGCCCTGCAAATCCGACGCCGACGCAATCTTTATCATCTCAATCGGTCCCTCAGCACTATAAAAAATCATAGGATCAACGTGAGTGGGGCGTCTCATAAAGAAATTATTGTGTTAGCTTAGTTAAATCCATAAATGCGAACTGTGTAATCTAACATAGAGAGCTAAACTGAGGTATTAGTGTCTAGTTATAAAAAATTAGGAGACGACATAGGCCAAGAACGTTAGGTAAGAAAGTATACAATTCCGGATACAAATTAGGGTTAGAAAGTAGTTCATCGGATCATAGTCTCTCTAACTCTTTTATATAATTTAAACTATTTGTAGTGTTATTTTTAGTTGTTTGAGCTGGCGATCTGAAAAATCACCACGTTCAGTAATAGTGTTGACCTAAACTAGAAACGAGACCTACATTGATATATAATTGACCAGATTCCTTGTGGGATACAATCTTACTCGTCATTTATTGTACAACCGACTCAGTACTCTGTATACCGTAAAACCGCCATTAAATGCATTCTCCAATTCAAACTAACGTTCATAACAAGAGATACAATTCATAAGAAAAAAAGAAAACTTGAAAGCTCAGTTTTATTATATTAAGTTCAAATCTCCATATTAGTTCACAAGTCGAATATTGACACAACTTGCAGTGTAGGTCTCATTGATTATACATGTCTAATCATAATCAATAACATAAAGATATGTTGTGTCAATTGTTACGAAAAGATTACACCGTATCATCGAACTCTATGCATTGTTTAAACTCTTTTGGAACTCCGACGCAACTGCATACAATTTCTATGCAATCGTCATCATCTATGCATGTTCCATCCCCAATAGCACTTGCACAGATGCGTTTTCCAAGTAGGTTTCTGACAAGAGGAGTGAAACTGCTTTGAACCCATTTTCTATTGCCATTTGTTGCTGCTTCACCATTAACTGCGTTATCCTCAACTTCAGAAACCATTGTGCATCCTGAAATAATTGTAATTATGGTTATAAACTAAAGAGAAATCAACATCCAATATGCATTTGTAGTGGGATTGAAATAGAAGCAAGAACATAGGATTTAATCCTGCCTAAACAGATGAAAAAGAAAAAACCGAAAAAGAATGGGGAAATTACCCCTACAAGGGAGACTGGAACCTTTTTTTTCTTTTCTTAGAAAAGATTTTAAAAAAATAGCAATTTAGATAGCAGCGTAAGGTGAGTATTAAGGGCGAGTTTAAGAGGGTGTAGGGGTATTACGGGTTTAAAGGGTTTAAGCAGCAGTTTAACGAGACTTGATATTCTTAAGGGAGCTTATTTGGGTAAAATAATAATTGAATAAGCTTATTTAAGAAAAGACCTTAGAATTTGCAGTAGTGACAGAATCAAAATGTTTTGTTTGGCTAATGAACTATATTTGTATAATAAGGTGGACTTGGTAATGATGATTAATTGTGTTGGATAGAATTATATAGATACGTTAATGCTACAAAAATAAAAACGGGGTGGGCTTAACACCCCCGAGGTCTGTCTATGATGGACAATAAATCTCCATATGTTGAATTACCATTTATTTAAAAAACTTAAAATGTTCAATGTTGATAATTCATATCAGACAAAGACATATAAATAGTATTACATTACCAACAGATATGTTAATATAAATACGAAAACATTGTTGGTAGAGAATTTGATTTCATGATATCTTCAATTCCGATACGATATTGAATTATCAACTCTCTTCCAAAAACTTAAACATTTGGGATTGATAATAAAAAAAATATTTAGAAAAACTA
Organism: Gentiana macrophylla; assembly: GCA_026214975.1. Taxonomy (NCBI): domain Eukaryota; kingdom Viridiplantae; phylum Streptophyta; class Magnoliopsida; order Gentianales; family Gentianaceae; genus Gentiana; species Gentiana macrophylla. Next base: position 57,103,572 of record CM047808.1, on the reverse strand, counting down.
CAACACGGTTAGACTATACCGTAGCTTGGCATATTTAAGGAAGACAAGAAATTTTTTGAACGAACGTGCGATGACAACAATGAGGAGAAAGTAAATCTTTGAAGCCATGGGAGTCTTAGAATTTGATATATTTTTGTTAGTGTATGTTATGAAATGCTTGTGAGTGTTAACATCGATTTGAGATCTATTTATAACTGTGAAAATGTATATTCACGGTTTTTATTGAAAAGAAAAAGTCATTTTCTTATAAATATTTTTACACTTTCATCAAAATCTCTATCAAATATCAAATTTTATAGAATAACTGCTGTGGTGCTATTTTTCCTATAACTAAATGTTGAAATCTTTAATATATAATTTTTATAGGTTTTTGTCAAGAATGACGGATTAATAAATTTATCAGGATCCAAGGAAACTGATTATTAATCAGGACAAAACCTATGTAAGCTTATCAAAATACCCTTTTTTACTCAATTATAAAAAAATTCCCTGATATTCACCGATTTACACACATTCAGTTACGATTACCAAAATCTACCATTTAATTCCTTTATACAAAAAAATGCTTTTAATGCGCTGATTTTATGCTAAGTCGGTTACTATCCATTAATATCTCCCATTTTTAATGCTATTATATCAATGATTGAAAAACAATCACAGCTCCCGGACATAGTAAATTATGTCAAACGATTATGGAATTGATCAAACAATTGTAGGAACGACAGTTTGATCAAACAATTGCATAAAAGATCACAGCTACCAGATGATTCCGTGTATTGTGACGACCATTTTCTGTGTTTAGAACGATGGTAGCAAAACCATCAATTATTGATCAAACAAAGTTATACTATATCAAGTAACACCAAACGTACGTAACTATACGACAATCACTAATTATTGAACATAAAGTAACAAAGCCATCGGTAACAAAGCCAATAGTTATTGTTACTTTACGTATAGGTAATTGATATCACATTGTTACTTAATTGATATCGCATTGTTACTTTACGGATAGGTAATAAAGTAACATTCCGGATGTGAAAGTAACAATACCTATTGGATGTAAATTAACAATCCGGATGTTACGTCATCAACCACCAATAACAAATTACATAAGATTTTTTTTCTTCGATTTTTTGTATTTTTTTTAAATGTTTAAGATTGTGTATTTAATTCTTAGTCAAGATATCTTTATGATTGAAACAGAAATATGTGCCATATTATCTTGTATAATGCTTTTTGAGAATGTGCAATAAATCCGGTAGAAGATTCTTAGAAACAGCATTAGTTGTGAAATCGGTACTACACGTCAAAGCATTTACTATTGACGATACCGGGTTACGCACCTCGATATATCATCATCGAGTGGACCCCAGGGATCAAATATTTACTAAGGCGTATGAGCCAGATAAGGCATACACGTCAGACTATTGGTCTCGGAGCCATGACACATATGTCGATCCTCGAGAAATGGGCAAGGCCAGAGGATCGAGGACACGACAGTCGACTCACGAGCAGTGCAGGACAAGAGTCCAGACTCGATCACCCCAAGTCGGGCAGATCCAAGTCGAGGACAGAGTCCACACCAGCTGCGTTAGCCCATTTATCCACAGGATAACCTGGGCAAGGGGTAAAGCCCAATTAAGGGTAGATATGACAATAGCCACAGACCGACTCATATTAGGGTTAGGTCATGCATTGTCCTTATAAATACAACGTTCCAGGAACTACGTATGGCTTGATTCCTGGAAGAATAACAGGATACGTAGGCACTCTAAGAATCCCACTTAGACTCAGCCACAAACACAAAAAACCCCTTCTTTGTTCTTGGCATTAGGGTTCTTGATTATTCACCAATAACATAAGGAAAAGCCCGGATCTTTAAGGTGACATAATTTGTCATCGTCATTGGCGCTAGAAGGAGGGCCTTTTCTTTTGCTGAATACGTCAAGATCATCATGCCTCCCAAGGACAAAGCCGCCAGAAGAACCACCTCCAAAAACATAGATCCATGAGAACCCCCAGAGATAAGTGAGCAGGCAGGTATGGAGACTCAGGGAGACAAAGATCCAGTCTTAGATACCGTCCAAGAAAATCCGCCAACGCAGGCTCAGGAAAATCCACCAAAGCAGGCTCAGGGCCTCGCCCCAGAGCATCAGGCTATAGTGGATCAGTTGGCGGCGACAGATCACAATGCCCTGAGGAAAATAATGGCGGAAGCATTTACACGACAGAAACTTCAACAACAAAGAAGATCAGGCGGAAGGCGGTGCGAATACCACCGCCAATAAGCCTAAGCCGATTCGATTTGAAGAGGTCGGCGCCTCTCGAGTTCGGTTGAAAGGAGGAAGCGTGAAATCCAACAGAAGCACATACGCATCGATGAAGATAGCGTTAGCGGGAGTTAGACGTAATCTAGGGAAGACCCAGGGTTCGTTGTGGTTGTGAGTCTCCATTCACCAAGGAGATTGAAGATTATCCTAAACCCAAGGGGTTTAAGATTCCTAAGATAGACCCGTATGATGGCACCACCGACCCGGAGGACCATCTTCACAGGTATCTATCCCAGATGAGGCTGGACTGTGCACCAGACGAGATGCGATGTCGGGCATTCGAGACTCTACTCGTAGGTCGAGCAAGAGAGTGGTTTACCAAGTTGAAACCGGGTCCATCTCCGATTTCACCGTACTCGCCCGAAAATTTAGACGCCTTTATCGTCAACAAAAAGTTTCAATGAAGAGAGACGCACCTCACAAATGTGAGGCAAGATAGGACAGTCGGTGTTAGATTATCTAAAGAGGTTTAACCTAGAGGCCATGCAGGTCAAGGACCCACAGGATCGAGTCCTGATCACTTCGTTTGTGGGGGGATTGCGTAACACAAAGCTATATGAGAAGTTAAGCAGAAACCTACCATGAAACATGGACGAATGTGTGAATGTCGTCCATCGATTTTGTCAAGGCGAGGAGGCAGTGCGCAGACACACCCAAGCCGAGTGGATGGACAACTCGAGGAAAGATGGTCGAGGAGCAAATAAGAGTCAGTCTCGACAGCAAGATGTGGAAAGAAAAGCATCAGTGTGGGATCGCATCGAGGCTCCCGTGTCGGGCCGGTCAGAGAGAAAGGGGGGTAAAAAGGATAAAGACTTCACTCCTCTCAACCGGTCACGGACAGAGGTTTTATCAATCATGGTCTCCAAGAACCTAGCTAAGAGGCCACCTCCGATCAAAAACCTTGAGAAAAAAGAAGGTCGACAAAGTATTATGAATTCCACGAGGATACAGGCCATTCGACGGAAGAGTGTTTCGACTTAAAGAAAGACATCGAAGCCCGTATCCAAGAGGGGAAGTTGGATGAGGTCGTCGACAGATCACGGTATTCCGAGCCCAAGGGGCAACGAGATTTTAAAAGGAAAAATCCTGACCAGGATAGAGGCCGAAGTCGAGATAATCAGAGAAGAAGAGATCGATCCCCCAGACGAGACCGATCTCCTGATAACGATAGGGACTACTATGGTCAGGACCGTTACGATGATAATCGCCCTAATAATTACGTGAATATGATATTTGGGCCAGGGGAGAGTGAGAAGAGGCGGGCGATCGAGAACCAGGCGGCGGCTCGAGGCCACGCAAGCAGTCGAGGCTAACCACGGAGGTCGGGTATGGCCCCAGAGACGACGTCCCTAAATCGACGAGTCATAGTGAGGGGTTAGTAATTGAAGCAGTTATAAGTCGCGCCAGAGTATCGAGGGTTTGCGTCGATAATGGCAGCGCTGTAAATATCTTGTACTACTCGGCCTTCCAGGGTATGAAGCTCAAAAAGAAAGACTTAGCGCCTATAGCTTCTCCACTGTTCGGTTTCACAGGACAGGCAGTCCATCCCATGGGTTCCGTAAAGCTACTCACGATAGTAGGTGATGGAGAAAGAGGGAGGACGCTAGAGCTAAACTATGTGGTAGTGAAAGCTCCCTCCGCATATAACGTCATTTTGGGTAGACCAGCCCTTTTCGAGTTACGAGCTATAATTTCGACGTTTCATAATAGTATGAAATTCCCAACTCGGAATGGTTCCCACGAAGTAAAAGGGGATATTGAAATCGCCAGAAGCTGTAATTCGATAGTGATGAACGGTAAGATGGCGGTACAGCAAGTCCTCGTCGAGGAGCTTATTCCGGAAGAAGAGGAAGAGAAATGTTGGGCCCCGAGCGAAGCAGTCGAAACTATCAGCTTGTGGGAAGATGAAGTCGATCAGGGTGTCCAAGTCGGAGTCTGGATTCCGACTCAGGAAAAGCGGTTATTGATTGACTTGCTAAAAGAATTCAAGGACGTTTTCGCATGGAAGGCATCCGACATGCCAGGTCTACCGACGGACATCGCCATCCATAAACTCGAAGTTGACCAGGCCGAAGGCGGTCACCAAAGCGAAGAAGCGAAAACCGTGCAAGATCGATTGGAAGCTATCGAGTCCGAAGTCGGGAAGCTACCGCCGCCAATATAGTAAAAGTAGTATTTTATCCAGAATGGCTCGCTAATCCAGTGTTGGTGAAGAAACCGGATGGCAGCTGGCGCATGTGCGTAGATTTCATGGATTTGAATAAGGCATGCCCCAAAGATTCTTATCCGCTGCCCAAGATCGACAGGTTGGTTGATTCGACCATCGGTTTTGAGGTATTCGCGTTCCTCGATGCATACAAGGGGTACCATCAGATTCTTATGGACCTCGGGATCCGAGAAGACCGCATTCATTCTGAGAGTTCGGCACCTTTTGTTATGTTACCATGCCATTCGGATTAAAGAATCTTTGGAGCTACATACCAAAAGGCGATCAATAAAATTTTTGCGAAGCAGATTGGTAAGAACATGGAAGTCTATGTGGACGATCTACTCATCAAAAGCCGATCGATGGAGCAATTTTTGGTAGACGCTAGGGAAGTATTTGAAGTGTTAAGAGATACTGAAATGAAGCTTAATCCTAAAAAGTGCACCTTTGGAGTGAGAACAGGCAAATTTCTAGGTACATGGTCTCGAGGATGGGATTCGAGCTAACCCTGATAAGATCGACACACTAAAGAACATGCCTGCACCTCGAAATATGAAAGAGGTTCAGAGACTCACGGGTCGGATGGCAGCACTGAATAGATTCTTATCTCGATCAGCCCAGCGCGCACTACCGTTCTTCAAGATCCTTCGAAAGCCGAGTCCTTTCCATTGGGACAGCGAATGTCAGGCAGCCTTCGAAGAATTAAAAACATATCTGTCAGAACTACCCACTCTCACTTCTCCTCGAGAGGGGGAAAGGTTGTTGGTTTATCTATCAGTCTGCGATGAAGCAGTGAGTTCGGTCTTGGTCCGAGAGGGGGAGAAGGGCCAGGTGCCTATATATTTTGTGAGTAAAGCTCTGCATGGCCCCGAAACCCGATACTCACGGTGAGAAACTCGCATTATCGGCGGGTACACGCGTCGAGAAAACTTAGGCCATACTTTCAAGCCCATCCTATAGTGGTAATTCTGGACCAACCACTCAAGCAAATTCGCGAAGCCCGACACATCTGAGGTCGACTCGCGAAATGGGTAATCGAGATGGCTCATCACGATATTGAGTTCGTGCGCGCACCGCGATCAAGGCTCAAGCTTTAGCGGACTTCTTAGCCGAGGGTATATCGGCAACTCGAGCAAGAAAAGCGAGTCGGGAAGAACGATGGATGCTCTATCTTTGATGGAGCCTCGAGCAAAGAGGATCGAGGCGCAGTCTCCTATTAGTCACCCGAAGAGGAGGAATCCCGTTTGCTCTCGGTTCGATTTTAAGGCAACTAATAATGAGGCGAGTATGAAGCACTTATTACCGGGTCCAAGCTCGCTCTGCTTTGGGGTCGAAAATCTCAACGCGTTTATAGTGACTCGCAATTAGTCGTTAATCATGTCAAAGGGGAATACGAGGCTAAGGAAGATACTATGAAGAAATATTTGGCAGTAGTTCAAGGCCTCAAGCCGAGATTCAACTCGATTCAATTCGATCAAGTACCTCGAACTCAGAACAAGAGGGCCGATGCCTTGTCCAAGCTAGCGTCGAATTTCGTCTCTAGTAAAAAGGTGTTAGTAGAGTTGCTACCAGAAAGAAGCTACGAAGAGATAGAGGCCCAGCCGATATCTCAGCAGGCCACATGGATGGATCCGATTGTCCTTTACTTAAAGGACGGAATATTACCCAATGATAAAGTACAGTCAAGAAAGGTTCGACTGCAGTCGGCTCGATATGTATTCTTTAATGACATACTTTATAGGAAGTCGTTCACAAGTCCATGGTTGAGGTGCGCATCTGAGACAGAGGGAGAGTACCTTCTCGAAGAAATCCATAGAGGGGCTTGTGGAAATCATTGTGGGGCTAGGATGTTAGCTCGGAAATGCAAGCTCGCGGGATATTTTTGGCCATCAATGCAACGAGATGCGAACAATTTAGTGCAGAGATGCAATTCCTGTCAAATCCACGATAACATCTCTCATCAACAAGCACAAGAAATGAATGTCATCTCGTCAGCATGGCCTTTCGACGTATGGGGAGTCGACATTGTGGGCCCCCTACCTCGAGCTCCGGGGAACAATAAGTTCGTTGTTGTAGCTGTAGATTATTTCACCAAGTGGGTAGAAGCCAAGGCTTTACCCGACATCAAAGCAGCTACCATCAAGAAATTCCTATGGGTCGATATTTTATGCAGGTATGGTATTCCGAAGGCTTTAATCTCGGATAATGGCACTCAATTTGAAGACCGAAGAGTCAGCGAGTGGTTAGCCGAGTATCATATCGACCAGCATTTCACTTCGGTGGCTCATCCTCAAGCAAATGGTCAAGTCGAACAGACAAATCGACAGATTAAACTCGGATTGAAAAAAAGGTTAGAGGCCGAAGGGCGAGACTGGGCGTTACAACTCCCGAGCATCCTGTGGTCATACAGGACAGCTCCAAACTCATCAACGGGTGAAACACCTTTCTCCCTAACCTATGGGTGCGAGGCAGTTATCCCTGCGGAGATCGGCGTCCCTTCCCCTCGAGTTTTAGCGTATAATATTGAGACGAACGACCCCGACATCCGACATGAGAAGGATAATCTCGAGGAGCGGAGAGAAATGGCCTCAGCCAGAATGGCAAGGTACAAGCAGAAGATCTCTCAATATTACAACGCCAGAGTGAAATACAGATATTTCAAAGTCGGAGATCTAGTCTTGAGGAAAAATGAAGCAAGTCGACAGAAGAAGATCGGGACACTCTCCCCGAACTGGGAAGGCCCGTATCAGATTCTAAAAGTCCACCCTAAAGGTTCATATCAACTAGGTCGAGCAGACGGAACCACAGTCCCTCGACAATGGCATGCGAACAATTTGAGGAAATTTTACTTTTAAGCCTTAGTTGATCAGTTTGTTTTTACTCGTTTTATTTAAGATATGTAATCAGTCCATGAGACAGTTCCATCTTCGTTATAATAAAGGATGATCTCTTTTTCTACAGTTTTATTAAGTCATTTTTGTAATATTCTAAGTCCAAAAGGACACGAAGTTACACTCGACAAAGTATGGAGCAATCCGAAAGTCGGAACTCCCGACAACGCCATAAGCATACGATGCAGAAGGCACTAAGAAGACTCGCAGGGTCGGGTCAAATGTCCAAGTCGAAAGCCTAACGAACTTGAGGGTCGAATAAGGCAGACAAAGGACGGTTCGCGGTCGGGCCAAATGTCCAAGTCGGAAGTCTAACTAAGCCCAAAAGCGGTTAGACCGTGACAAGGGCGATTCGCAATGTCGGACTAACTTGAAGATCTAGAAAACCTATAAGGCTAAAAAGCCAAGGCAACTAGATCGACCTAAAAGCCATATAGAACCCAAGTGCATTATGAACTAAAGTTAATAAAACACTTTGGGGGCAATATTACATCGATAAAGCAGAAGCAAACAGAGCCAAAGGCTCGACAAGCAAGAAAGCCAAAGACAGTAATAAATGAAAGAGTAAATAACAACAAGAAGAGATAAAAGGGTAATAAATAAAAGAGTAAATAACAACAAGAAGAGATAAAATGGGATGAATTTCAAAACAAATTGGGGCCAGGTCGAAATGACCAACCCGATAAAGTAAATACTCATCCAAATCTGATCAAAGTTGATAAAATTTACAAATAATTACAAGTTAAAGTTCAAGACATCAAAGTTTGAAAGAAACAAGACAACTAAATAGAAGCATCGGGGTCGGATCAGGATCTTCAGGGGTCGGAGCAGGAGGCGATAGCGTGAAAGTCGTATTATCGAGTCGGGCTCTCCTTCGAGGACCACCATACTACGAGCAAGGGATATACCTGTTGGAATTCGGCATGCAGGTCGCATAACGCCTCCGAGTCAGGGTCATAGCAGCCAGGCTCTTCGAGCTGGTCGATCTCGACTTCCGGATAGGCCTTCTTCACTTGGTCCACCGCCTTGGTGAATCCTCCAAGTATGGCCGTCTGCATCATTACGTCGAGATCATTACCCAACTCGTCAGACTTCCGATACTCGAGTATCATGGCGGTCCTTGCTTCCTCAAGTTGCCAGGGGACTGATCAAGTTCGATTTTCAATTGATCTCTCTCTTGACAGCATGATCGCTCCTCGCGCCAATTCTTCCTCGAGAGCCACTTTTGCAGCAGCCTCCCTCCCCTCGGCCGCAGCCAGATCTCTCCTCAGCTCGGCAATGATAGCCTCCCGCTCCTCCTTGACCTTCTCTATCTCAGCAGCAGCCTCTTTCTTGAAAACGTTAAGCTGTGATTCCAGACCAGTGACACTAGCTGACTCGATAGCAAGCCTATTATTCAACCTCCGGATTTGCGTCTTCAGCTCTTCCTCATTCTCGGACGGCGTGCTCATACGTCGAGAAGCCTCACGACTCATAAAGTAATGCTGCCAAAAAGGGAAAAAGTTAAGGCATAGGCGTGATGAGTTCCAAAAAAGGAGACAGAAAATTGACAAGAGTTAGCCTTTACCACGCGACCCAGCTCTCGGAGGGAAGAGGCCAGGACCTGGTTGTCCAGCTTCTCGACATCTTCGGCCGACATCCTACTCGTGGCGGCAAGGTCGAGAGAAGGCTTTGTGACCTTGGCTTTTTTAGCCAGCCTTTGCTGATCTCTCACCAGCTCCTCGAGGCCCGACCTCCTCTTCTGCAACCGAGCCGCTTCAGCACCAGAAGGCTCTTCACCCCCTCCGACAGTAAAGTCGATAATGTCCTCTACTTCGCGTATCGACCGGTGTTCATGGGTGAGTCCTCCCGAGGTGGAAGGCTGGGTTGGTTGTGCGACAAGGGTAGTTGTCTCGACACCCTCAGTCGGGTTAACAACGGGAACAGGTCTTTCCTCGGACGCCGGAGGAGCAACTCTCGACCTAGATGCAGCAACAACGGCAGCCACATCATAAGCCTTTGGGACAGCGACCTTCGAGAATCTGCCCACTACACAAATGAAAAAGGAGTCAGTATCGGAAATAGTAAAGATACAACTTCAAAAAACAATAAAACTTAGCAACGAAATAATAAAGCTTCCTACGGTTTTCTTGATCGGCGGCATGAAGGCCTATACAGGGCGAGGGCCCTGCCTCCTCGAGGCGGGCAAGGTCGTAAAGGAGACTCAGGTCCTGTGTAACTACCTCGAATGTGAATCTCTCGAGGGACAGAGCTTCGTTAGGTGCAGCTTCCCGACCCAGTTTGTCATCTCTTCCTTCTCTCGACCTCCATAAGCCGACATAAGGATTATCCGACCCATGTCGGAGAAAGAAGAACATGGGCTTCCAATTTCCATGAGACGAGGGTCCTTTAGACACGAACTCATGACGATTGGCACGCTTCTGAAACGTATACCACCCGAACCGCATCGCGGCAATCTTATGCCACCATCGGAACAAAGGGGCGGTAAATCCGATACCCGCGACTCGGCAGGCAATCAGAAAGCCCATCAGAGTCCGGATGGCATTCGGGCCCAATTGAGACACGCCAATCTCATAATGGCGAAGAACAGCCTGGACCGTCGGACATAGAGGGAACCTGAGCCCCATCGATAGTTGGGCCTCGTAGACCGTACAGAACCCTTCAGGGGGCTCATCGGCAAATTGGTGGTGGCCGGAAGGGAGCTGAGCCACCAGTTGAGGACTAGATAGCCCATATCTCTGCTGTAGCTGGTTGAGATCGTCCATGGTAAGACAGGAAGTGCACCCCTTAGGCCCTTTTCCGTCCATTCTGGTGGACAATTTCTTAAGCTCCCTGATAATACCTAAGGGCTCCCTAAGATTTGAGGGAAGGGTTTGATCGGAAGCGGCGGATATGGGTGTTTGATCGCCGGAATGAGACTCCTCTATCCTATCAGAAATTGTAGCACTACTAGACATGGATAGATTCAAGCAAGAACGGTAGGAACAAAAAGGAAGATGAATGCAGAAAAGATGCTTACTTGTATTTTCTGTGGAGAAAATGGAGAAATGGACAGGCAAAAATGATTTCACCGTCTGGTTCTTCTCTCCCCCTTTTATGCGTTGCTAATGCCAAATGACAGTGAAAAGACGTGATTAGGGGGGTTACTAGCAGTTATAACTCCCCATGAATCGCGAGAATCAAGGGTGACATCATTTATGGCAGAAGACGAAGAGATAGTGCGCTCTGACGTCACAATGGACGGCCACGATTGGCTAGGGAGACAGGTGGCATACGAAGCGGTTACACCATTTCCCGCCCAAGATTTAGTCCAACTCGAAGACGATTTCAAATTGGCAGATCTGACCTCGGACAACGGAAGTCGCCTCTCTCAGGTCTGGGGGGCTTATGACGATACCGGGTTACGCACCTCGATATATCATCATCGAGTGGACCCCAGGGATCAAATATTTACTAAGGCGTATGAGCCAGATAAGGCATACACGTCAGACTATTGGTCTCGGAGCCATGACACATATGTCGATCCTCGAGAAATGGGCAAGGCCAGAGGATCTAGGACACGACAGTCGACTCACGAGCAGTGCTGGATAAGAGTCCAGACTCGATCACCCCAAGTCGGGCAGATCTAAGTCGAGGACAGAGTCCACACCAGCTGCGTTAGCCCATTTATCCACAGGATAACCTGGGCAAGGGGTAAAGCCCAATTAAGGGTAGATATTGTTAGTAATATCATCCGCAGCGGAAGCGATTTAATGGATCTAGATCTATAATATATACGTAATAAAACAACTAGATCTATTCTACAAGGGGGTTGTAGATCATACCTCTTGGATCTCAAAATCCAAGTTGAAGAACCGCAATAGGATGAACGAAGGAAAGCGTGAAGAGCACCACGATCTTCCGTACGTGTGATCCAAGCAACTTCCGGTGGAAGGAAATTCTCGACTCGAACCCTTCTGATATGCTACCGGAAAAATCTCCAAGATTTCTCCTCTACTCACCCTTGGCCGAAAAATATTTTTCTTCTCTCTACTATAGGGAGAAGTCGAATTTTATGTGTGCATTAAGGCTTGGGAGAACTCTCTTTATATAGGAGAGTAAAACTTAGCCTTCAAGGATTTTTATTTATCAAACAAAATAAATCCTTTAATAAAAGATAATTCCATAATATTCTAGAACAAATCTAGAATAATATTTATCTTTATTATTTACCATAAATATTTATCCAATAAATATTTTATGCACATGTCTTTTAAATACACAAGGAAACTAATTCCTTGTTACCTAAATTGTGCATGGGTCGAAATTTCCATCTCATTGACCTAGTCAATGTGATTTTTTTCCATTCACACTAATTTTGCCAAGATTATGAAAAATGTCTTTTCCAATTATTTTAATTATTTAGCCCAACTAATTTAATAGTCCACTAAACAATTAATTCACATATCGTTTTAATAAAGTCCAACAAGAACTAAATTAATATTATTAGGATTCGACGTCCGAGAATAGCTATGCTATATTAGGAGGCACGTCGGGGACCATGGACTAATAATCAGCGGCTCCGATAAATCAAATAAATAATTATAGAATAATTATATTCGATAAATCAATCACAGGAATATGCCACCATAATCCCGTGACTGCACTCCTCCGATTATGAGATTATATTTATCTCCTCACGAGAATAATAATAAGCGTCCATTGATATAATCATTACATATGGATTAATCCTCCATAGACTGTTCATTCTAAATCGGGAAGTTACCGTTAACCCTTTTTAGAACATCTTATCCTTATTTACCATTAACCCCCTAGTGATCAATTAATTCATACAACTCACTGGTGATCAATCAGTGTGATATGAACTCGCGCGATCGATCAGTTTCTAGGATTAACAAATAAGGGAACTGTCTATCTACTTCCATAAATGGAAGGAATGGATTCCGTATCTGTGATAACACAGACTACTCACTCAATCCATTACAATGCCAAGATGGGGTAATTCAGACCACAGACTCAGTGTAATCCTTAACCGTCAAGTCAAACTTCATACTGATTCAAGCAGTTGACTGTGATCACCTCAGGATTAAGATATATCCATAAATATGATCATCCATTGATTCGATAACACTTCTCGATTACGGAATTATATCGTGAACTCTAATCAAATCGGTCCAAATACTATACGATATATCTATCATATATAAATGCCCTATTAGGTTCTCTTAACCGAAAGTCCGGATAAGACAATCACACCAACCGTGTTGCAGGCGCATTAATAGCACGTTAAAGGAGAGACCCGATACTCGATTAACTTCACTACGGGCTAATTGTATTTTAAGTACATCTTCACTAACTCAATCCTCCCTGTGTATATACCATATCTGAAAGTTAAGTGATTACATAAACGATATACTTAGGGTTTTACGTAGTGTAAATACTATTGTCACATCGGTGATTATGAGAATAATAAATATGAATAATAACGTCAATTCATTTATTAAATAAAACAATTACAAAAATTGTCTTTGGGCATCACACCTAACAATCTCCCACTTGCACGAAAGCATGTGATTAATTGTTTTAGAGCACACCCTATTATTTAAAACACAACAAACTACATCTCCCACTTGCTCTAAAGCAATGGAGACTCATCCCGTATTCTAGTACCCATTAAGCATATCATAACCATTTTGATTCCAAAATACACTCCGAGTATGCCGTCGTAGGATAGGTCGGTGACTCGGGAGCACCTACATCTAAATGTCATGGGTCTTAATGATTAGTCAGTTGTCGGCTCGAGGCGATCCGTAGAATCAAACGTTACCGGTCCATCAAATCATGTGGTGCTTGAGTAAACATCGAGCCGAGATCGACTTAACGATCATCCTCAATCGACTTAAAGTCAAAATCGATTGTATCACACATATCCAGGTTCACACATGAATATGTCCGCATATTGTTCCTCGTTCTCTTCAAGATACTAAAGGACATACTAAACTTGCTTTGTTAACCGCCGAATCTAAGATTCGATCAAAGTTGACGTTCAATAACTTTGACCATCTCTTACTAGAAAGAGAATCTATCCCATTTCTCTTGATCCGAAGATTTAGAGAGTCATTCCCGAGGCATAGGGTAGAACTTCCTCGTTGAATGTTGCATATACGGATGCATCATCTTAACCAATAAGATGGATGGGAAACCAATGAGTGATTCTAATGAATTCGACCGAGTCAAACTCTTAAGAATATTGTCCAAATCTCATTGCAGAATTGTGGCATTGTCGGTCGACTTGAGATAACACACCCATGTTGATTCCAATAGTGCAAGTGTTATCCATCACAAACACTAATATATATATTCACTCTTGTACTAAAATTGATATCCAGTCTACAAAAGACTTATCAATATTCGGTCAAATCCACATATTGTAGAAATATATGACTTCCAATGACCGAGAGGTATGCTTTTTATCCACAAAGGACATAAGCCTTGTGAAATATTACATCATTAGTTTATAAGGCAATACCATACCTTTTGAATGAATCCGGACTCCGTTTGTTTGGCAAGAAAATCTCAGGGAATCACCCCTATTTACGCTTTAGAAACGAAATCATGCAATACCGAACTCATTCTACTCTTTTCCATGTAGATCCAATTACTCCCACTGGGCTCGAGGCGCTCGGTGGTTCTACAAGAGCATGAACAGAAATGGAGTACCGAACTCCATTCACAGGGTTATGGCCATTAAACCAACCTATATTATCAGAATCCTATACTGCTCACAAAAGAGCCATAGGTCATCAATCGATCATCAGACTACAAAGTCCGCCGAACCCGTAATGGGTAAAGGATAAACCATACTCCCACTACATTACGGGTGGATCGAAATTATGATCTAGTTTAGTAGTATTTAGTGTTATCACCAACAACCGATGTTGGATGTGGTGCGATTTTAATCGATTAGTAACTACCTTGAGTAAGCGTATCGCAAGGTTTAAGGTTTTACTATTCATAGACTCTATCGGAAAGGGCGCTTAAAGATAAGCTGTCCCTTCCCGATTTCATGAATCTTATAACAAACCTTTTTCTCAATGCTACAAGATATACAACGATTGGTCATCGACCGAGCGTGTTCGCGAAAATTTCGAGACCTACCTTCAAGCACCGTGTGCTAAATGCTTATATTTACGGAAGTGGGGTGAACCGAATCCACACCTTATCCGTAAATTCCAAAGCATATTCTAGGTAGACTTCTCGGTCTTACATTTCAATGTAAACCGTTATTTCACTTCCAATATCTTTATTGAGTTAAGCAGTGTATTGTAGCATGTCTAAAAAACTATATAAGGCAATTTAACGGTTTCTCACTTAGTGAAAACATTTCACTATGAGGCAGGCCGAGCATCAGTCCCTAGGACTATGTGATGGCCCATTTCTGAGTATAGAATACTCTATCTCTGTTGAAAACAGAGAAACCTCAAAATATTTTGGATAAACTTACCGGAGTGTTTGAATAGTTATCAGACAAGAAGTCACTACTCGGAAGCTCCTACTAGCTCGTATCTTTCATCAGACCCCGAAGGTCGTCATGAACAAGCCATGTTACTTCTTTATTTCCATTATCCTTTCCCGATTGAAAGGAAACTTAGTCATTGAACCTTTGAGACAATATAACCAGACTGGGAGAAAGGAATCACCCTGAGCCAGTCTTCAGGTCTTGTCTTTTAGGGACTATGCACTAACTATGGAATATGAAGAAGCGTTTATCTAAATATAGAAACCAATTGCTTTTAATAGTTCTTAAGATGTGTTTTATATACATATTTCAAATGATTCTAAGTGGTTTTTGACTTTATCAAACAAAAATCCGAGTCTTGGATTCAGTACTACAAATGGTATATTCACTTTCTATCGACAAACAAATTATCGAATAGAAGGTAAATCCATTCGTTCCAACGAATCTTAAGCGGAAAATAATTTTCGCGATATCCAAAGATTGAACCGAGATTCATTTCCTTATATCACTCCCACTATTCTAGCTAAAATTAAGCGCCCGTTGTTTACTCTTTTAATCGTTAAATGCTTTGCTACCTTGTTCTTCCAAAGAACTTAGCTCTAAAGAGAAAATCACCAAGGATTCATAGGTTGGTGATGCAAAATCACTTTCCTTATCCTGTGATTTTCGTTAATTAATTTTCGGTTCAAGATTAAAGTTTTCTCAGTTTAGGTGACATATTCACCCATTCTTGACTTTCCGTGAATGGAAACAGTCTTGAACCAGCGGTTCGTTTGAGTAGACACTACTCTTGAACCGTGGGATGTCTATTTCGAGTGTTACTCGTCGAGACTTCTCGGATTTTTTAATATACCAGAAAAAACAACAAGTCATAACATTAAAGCTCCCACTAGTTTTTCGGTTCCAAATACCGTCTAACGAGCAATGCTTTATTTTTATGAATTTCCGATTTTTTCGATTAGAAAATCTTTCGTACATAGTTCTATTGTTTCCAGAAAAACAACAAATCATAGAAACTCCCACTAGTTCATCGATTCCAAATATCGTCTAACTAGCAACATTTCATGACTTTCCGGTTTTTCAATTAGAACGGTTACGTGTGTAGTCAGTTACACTTTTCTAATGTTCTAGAAAAACAACAAATCATAAAGCTCCCACTAGTTCATCGATTCCAAATATCGTCCAACTAGTAACACTTCATGATTTTCCGATATTTCAATTAGAAAATTACTCGTGTAATCACTACACACTCAAAATTCACTAGAAGAATTTTAAAGTCCGAAATCACCTAAGTTTGTCTCCCGTTTGACACGAGTGACACTAGTGACATACCTATATGTCACTCTGATTTTTAAAAGGCTTAAGAGAAAATATCTCTTTCGAAAAATAATTGCATTATCGATTAACTAGTTCAACGTCCTAGTTACTTTCCACTTTTTAACGAAGTCAATACTAGTCAATTATAAATTTTAAGCAATTTAGTAAGGGATATAATGCTGTAAATAAAATGACATATATTAATTCAAGTTTAACACTACTATATTATTTTATTTTAGGAATTGTAAACTAAAAAATAAGTCTACTCTACCATTCCAAGGTTTTAACCTCGCATCTCAGTGCCGCCGTAGGGTAGGTCAAAGAGATGACGGTTAAATCGAGACAATCTCATCAATGAATAACTTGTGAGAATCGATCATCCCACGAGAATCGAACATCCCTTTATTCATTGACTACCTTCTTTTTAGCCTAGATATTACCAAAAATATCCTTTATGAGTGTGACCTACTATATCGGATCTCTTAGGTGCGCCCGAGTGTGCCGTCGTAGGATAGGCCGGTGACCCGACGAGTACCCAGAAATCCTATCCTTTCGGAGACCAAGCCATGAATGTTGATAGGGGTGAACACCATCCGTAGGGGGACGAAATCAAAGCACCGCGAGGCGTCACCCTTCTCTCACTTACTTGTATCTATAGTAGAGGCCGTGGGGTTGGCTGTCGCCTCCCCCGCTCCCACTCAATATTTTGGAAGTGGTGGTGGGTTAACTAACCACGTCTTTTTGATGTTAACATAAAAGTACATCAAATCAAGGATTCCGAATGGTGTCGGTAACGTAGGCAAGCCTACCCGTCCTATTCGTTGGAACATATGTGATAATCCGGACGAAATCGGGTCAAGAGAGCCCTATTGAGATTAGAAGGAATCACCCCTCCGCTCTCGGTTTGGCTTAGTCTTGCCGGACCCCGTGCATACATCACACTAGGAGGGTTAAGTCGGTCGAGCGAAGCTCCAGTTGACCACCCAACCTATAGGCGAACCGTTTTTATCCAAGATTTATTGTTCTTTTACCATCATTCAATCTCGTAGACACTACGAATCGAAACGTGATCTCGTTTGTGCTTTAAGGCGGTTCACGAGAACACACACCGAAAGGCTTAACGATTTCATAACCGGTCCTCGGATCTTTAATCAGTTACTAAATTTATTAATTACCACGTATTAATTAAATTTCAACTAATTACACGAGTTTGTATACATGCCTATTTTAATTACCAAAATTAAAATTCTACATGTATGCATGGAGTGGATTTATGATATGATGCATGTCATGGCAATTCGGTTTTATATCTATTTTATGATCAAACACATAAAAATAAATGCGGAAAATTTAAACACCGAGATGGATCGTTGGCACCCCCGTATCTAATCTATTAGAAAATAAATAACCAAAACCCTAACTAGGGTTTACTACTTTCTAACTAAATCTGCAGCTGTTCGAACTCTTCGACGATCGGCATACAAACGAACTCGGATCGGGACGAAACTTTCCAGATCTTATCTTCACTCCTTGAACTTCAATATGGACGGTTGGATCGGTGCTTTGACTTACCAATTTTCTCCAGTAAACCTCCAAACTTGCTGCTGAATCTGACTTTGACTGCACTGCATCAAGGACTTCCTGAGGCAGATCGGGAATCGAGATGAATCCCGATCGACCTGAAATGTTTATGGTACGTCTAAAACTCAAATTTGATCAATCTGAACGGTCGGATTTGCTTTTCAACGGTCTAAACTCTCCCAGAAAATCGAGGAAGTCACAGGTAGGGTTTCTGTGAATCCTGCGTTTTTCTGTTACAGCAGCTTCTTTGCATCAATGAACGGATATCAAAACGGATTCCGATCGACGCCAAATTTTGTGGAATTATTCATCATCTTCCAATCTTGATTCTGACCGGAGGGATCGTCGTTTCAACGGCTCAATCAATGGGAAACACGAAATAACTAAACAGCTACTAAACAGATCTATTTTCTGGAAATTAAAATTGCAATAAAAAAGAATTACATAAATTCCTATACTCATATGGACGAATTTTCATCGTTTATATGAGTTTACAATAGATCTAACGGGTAAACAGTGCCAACCCCAATCCATCTCTTCAACCACGACATTCATAAGCATAAAAATTAAACATATGCATCGGCCCCCAAAAAAAAAAAATTAAACATATGCATCTCTTCCAATCTATAATATATACGTAATAAAACAACTAGATCTATTCTACAAGGGGGTTGTAGATCATACCTCTTGGATCTCAAAATCCAAGTTGAAGAACCGCAATAGGATGAACGAAGGAAAGCGTGAAGAGCACCACGATCTTCCGTGACGTGTGATCCAAGCAACTCCGGTGGAAGGAAATTTCGAATCGAACCCTTTCGATATGCTACCGGAAAAATCTCCAAGATTTCTCCTCTACTCACCCTTGGCCGAAAAATATTTTCTTCTCTCTACTATAGGGAGAAGTCGAATTTTATGTGTGCATTAAAGGCTTTATAAGCTCTCTTTATATAGAGAAGTAAAACTTAGCCTTCAAGGATTTTTATTTATCAAACAAAATAAATCCTTTAATAAAAGATAATTCCATAATATTCTAGAACAAATCTAGAATAATATTTATCTTTATTATTTACCATAAATATTTATCCAATAAATATTTTATCATGCATGTCTTTTAAATACTGAGAAACTAATTCATTGTTACCTAAATTGTGCATGGGTGAAATTTCCATCTCATTGACCTAGTCAATGTGATTTTTTCCATTCACACTAATTTTTGCAAGATTATGAAAAATGTCTTTTCCAATTATTTTAATTATTTAGCCCAACTAATTTAATAGTCACTAAACAATTAATTCACATATCGTTTTAATAAAGTCCAACAAGAACTAAATTAATATTATTAGGATTCGACGTCCGAGAATAGCTATGCTATATTAGGAGGCACGTCGGGGACCATGGACTAATAATCGTGACTCCGATAAATCAAATAAATAATTATAGAATAATTATATTCGATAAATCAATCACGAGAATATGCCACCATAATCCCATTGATTGCACTCCTCCGATTATGAGATATGGATTAATCCTCCATGCATTATTCATTCTAAATCGGGAAGTTACCGTTAACCCTTTTTAGAACCTCTTATCCTTATTTACCATTAACCCCTAGTGATCAATTAATTCATACAACTCACCGTGGTGATCAATCGGTGTGATATGAACTCGCGCGATCGATCGTTTCTAGGATTAACAAATAAAGAGGCGTCTATCTACTTCCATAAATGGAAGGAATGGATTCCGTATCCGTGATAACACGGACTACTCACTCAATCCAAATTACAATGCCAAGATGGGGTAATTCGGACCACGGACTCAGTGTAATCCTTAACCGTCAAGTCAAACTTCATGCTCGATTCAAGCGGTTGATTGTGATCACCTCGAGGATTAAGATATATCCATAAATATGATCATCCATTGATTCGATAAGACTTCTCGATTACGGAATTATATCGTGAACTCTAATCAAATCGGTCCAAATATCTATACGATATATCTATCATATATAAATGCCCCATTAGGTTCTCTTAACCGAAAGTCCGGATAAGACAATCACACCAAGCGTGTTCAGGCGCATTAATAGCACGTTAAAGGAGAGACCCGATACTCTCGATTAACTTCACTACGGGCTAATTGTATTTTAAGTACATCTTCACTAACTCAATCCTCCGTGTGTATATACCATACACCGAAAGTTAAGTGATTACATAAACGATATACTTAGGGTTTTCGTAATGTAAATACTATTGTCACATCGGTGATTATGAGAATAATAAATATGAATAATAACGTCAATTCATTTATTAAATAAAACAATTACAAAAATTGTCTTTCGGGCATCACACCTAACAGATATGACAATAGCCACAGACCGACTCATATTAGGGTTAGGTCATGCATTGTCCTTATAAATACAGCGTTCCAGGAACTACGTATGGCTTGATTCTGGAAGAATAACAGCAGTGCGTGAGGCACTCTAAGAATCCCACTTAGACTCAGCCACAAACACAAAAAACCCCTTCTTTGTTCTTGGCATGAGGGTTCTTGATTATTCACCAATAACATAAGGAAAAGCCCGGATCTTTAAGGTGACATAATTTGTCATCGTCAACTATCGATTGCGGATAAAATTATTACAACTAAAAATCCTCATTAATATTTTGGTCAGTCTATTATTTTTTTGTCATTTCAAATCAGTCAAAATGAAAGATGTCTTTTAAGACCAATTATTGAGATTTGATGCCCTTCTAGCCTTTTCACCGCTAATTTTTAAATGATTTAAAGTATCTATTATAAGTGCTTTTAGCCACTATTTTATTGAACGCAAATTTTAAGAATGGTATAATAAAACTAGCCAGCTAATTAATTAACACGCACATATATATATGTTTTAACTTCCTTTTTTTAATAACCTAAGCGTTTTATTAATTATTTGAAAAAAAAGTTAATACAATGCTTTATCACGACCCTCCCGTTATACCAAACGCCGAAAGATTTTTTATTTTTTATGTTTTATTTTATTTTTTAACACAACAACGTTATGCATTCAACTTTTGAAACGACTTGGATTGCATAATCTTAAGCCATGCCTCACACCAATGAAGAATCGTACGGTGTACGTATAAATCGAAGAACTATAGGAACCTTTCAATACCTAACTTTCACTCGACATACGTCTCGACTAGATTTATATTTTCATACTAACACTGTAGTCTTTATGCATTCTCATATGGAAAGCAGAACACGTACGTTCTTCACTAATTAAAGGGACTCTAGCTTATGTCTTACGCTTTTAACCCTATGGCCTCTCGGTTCTTACAGGTTTTAATTTTCTGTACTGATTAGGACTGTTGTTACTTTCATTGCAAATATGTTAGCAGTTATCGTGTGTTTCTTGGCTCTTCTTTAGTTTGTTGGAGCTCAAACAAAACAAAACTTCTTTGCGCTTCTAACACAAAGTCTGAATATCGTGATAGCTAAGGTGCAGGATCTTTAACTCAATATCCCGTGTTTCATATCCATGGACGGAACTAGGGGTTGGCTAGGGTGGGCGCAGCCCAAATCGTTTTTATTTTCAGTAAACTATATAAAAATGTTATATAATTCACTCCAACATTGTTACTTGTCTTAATCCAGCCTACCCGACCATACAAATATAGTCCATTAGCTCTTCCAACCACCAATTCAAGATTCCGTCCATGTTCATACCCGACTAAGCACATCGAGATAGTTATTCATTTTGTTTGGAATCAAGTTTGTTCTTGCAAGAGAAGTGACTGACAGACACATTTCGGCTCGTGGTCAACTAGCTGATTTATTCACCCAATCTCTTTCCCATGCTAAGTTTCTTCTCGTTCGAGTCATTCACTCTATGCAGTATACACCCCTTCGACATAGGCACGCGGTATCGAGAATAATAATATCAAAACAGATAAACTTATGTAGTATATATCTTGTCGTGAATTGTCATCTATATGCTATATACTCCATTAAATGCTTTGTCCCTCTAGATCACTATGCAAGGCATATTTTTGTTTCTGGTGTATAAGTTTTAATAGGTTCTTGTGTTTACCATGACTACATATATCTGGATTCTGTTATGGTGTAGTAATATTTTAACTTCTGAAAGCTAGCTAAAGTTGTCGGAGTTGTACAATAATTTTTCCTAGGAATTGTCAAATGAATAATATAACCCATGAATTTTTTTTGGAATATTTGGTGTTTTTTGTGATGCTCTTTTTTGAATCTACCATAAGCTGCCGCCTACAGATGTTGATAATGTTTTTACAATTTATGACATAATATTCCTGTACTTCGATGATTATATGATGTTTTTTGAAATCCAAATAATTGAAAAAATAACAAAATGCTAAAGTATACATTGACGAGGGCCGGTTTAGCCCATGCCACACGTCATTCAGAGAATGACTGCATAATAAATAAATAGACAGAAAGGTAATAAAATAAGAAGGCCACGGGCCCCATACCGATTAGCAGAACAGGCCTAAACCCCATGTGGGAGGTCTGCCCGTCCTTCCGAACAAGACCACCGCAGGTCGGCTCGGCTCTAACGGAGGTCAAGAAACGCAGGTCAAGTTGAGATGACCTCGGGAGCTCAACGCAGGTCGGGTAGAGTTTTTCTTATTCGATATTTAAACGTGTGCCTATATAATGGGATAAACATGGAAAGAATTCCATGATATCATGACGTTGATCCTGTCATTTAAATATAATAATGATTTTCCTAAATCAAAGGGATTCACACATAATAATCCGTAGGGGGGTTAAGAAATAAACCCTAATACTTGTAGAACAAGAAATAGGCGAGACACCTCCAATGTAATTAATCCCTAAGGAACTACGAAAGACTTGATTCCAATTGCATACATTGGATACGTAGGCAACTTGAGATAAATAACTCTCAGGCTCAGTCTAATGTAACACAAATAACCATCCCCATTGTTCTTTATTCTGGGTTTAATTGTCATAGGAGTAAATTTTACCCAGATTATTGAATAGACAGTATCCAACATCGTCAATTGGTGCTAGAAGGAGGGAGTTCTATCGACAGTTTCATAAAAAAGAAGCAATGGCACCACCAAAGAATACAGGAAAACGGACCCAGGCTTAAGATCTGTTGATCCAGGAAACTGATCCAACTGCAACAACGGCTGGCAAAACAGGTGGTGGGGAGAAAGATCCCAACACCACCACAGGCCAGCATCAACCCTAGGAGGAAGTGGTGCATGCTGATCCCGCTCAAAAAGCTTTATTGAGCGCTTTAAGGAACCTGGATATGCATGCGTTCAAAAGCGTACTTGGTCTAGCACTTAAGGGGTGAGAAGAGGTCTTCCCGGAGATAATACCCTTAAGACCAACCCACAACATAAGGATGATAGAGGGGACACCTTGTCCTCCACCTCTAATGTATGAAAAATAGGTTAACACTCAACCCCAGGAGGCTTCCCGAGTAGAGCACGATGGGATACTAGGTCGGAAGTCAGACGATCTGTTGTTTGACTCGCCATTTGTAGAACAGATACTAGGTTATCCATGACCAGAAAGTTTAAAGTGCCAAAACTTTAGCCCTATGACAGTACTAAGGATCCTCTGATCACCTCTTCCAGTATTTAACACATATGAACCTGGACTGTGTGCCGGAAGAGATGAAGTGAAAGGCCTTTCCGGCTCTAATCACGGGCAGGGCCCGGGAGTGGTTCAGGAAATTGCCCCCGAACTCAATCTCTAATTTTGAAACACTGGCTAAGAAGTTTCTGCTAGCCTTTGTCACTGCCAAGCCATTTCAAAGGAATGCCACATATCTCCTCACTATCAAACAAAAGGTGTCCGGAATGCGGAGGAACATCTCCTGATCACCTGTTTCGTGGCATGTCTACGAGAAGGTCGATTATATGCCAAGCTAAACATCAGACTCCCCAGGTCCATGGAAGAATGTATGGAACACGCTTATAAGCACTTTCAGGGGGAAGAGGCCAATAGGTTGAAAAGACACTCAGAGAGCTCCAAAAAAGATAAAGGAGACGACATATCTGATAGGAAGCGCAAGTCAGTTTGGGATGGAGTAGCTGAACCCGTATCAGATCGACTAGGAAAGAAAGGCGCCCTTCACGAAAGGGACTTATCCCTCTAAACAGATAACACGAGCAGGTTCTCGCAATAATGGAAAGGAAATGTATTGCCTGAGTTTCACCCCCTATGAGGGGCCCTCGTGAGAAAAAGGATATGGCTAAGGATTACAAATACCACAAGGATATTGGACATGACTCTGAGCACTGCCGAGATCTGCAAAAGGATATAGATGCAGTTGTTATAGAAGGAAAACTTAACGAGGCCATTCACCGATCTCATAACTCAAAGCCTAGAGGGCAATGAGAGTTTAGAAATAGAGGATATAACGAAGATCATGACCGTCGAGATGAGCAACGACGTAGGAGGATCCCTCGCCTGACCCTGAAGGGAGGATGGATAATCGATCTATCAACACTATTAACACGATCTCAGGAGGTCTGAGCAACAATGCCCGAACTGAAGACAATGTCAGTGGCAAGTCAGCTACCCTATCAGACTCTAATAAAGGCAAAACTTTCTGGGGAGGTAATTTATGGCCATAAGGACTCTTTACCTTTAGTAGTTAACAATGAATGGTCAGTCATTGATGTTGTGATAAATAAACACATTGTGGAACGAATCTGCGTTGATATTGGAAGTGTGGTAAATGTATTATATTGCGACGTCTTCCAGTCCATGATGTTGAAGGATATCGAGCTGACACTAGTATCATCTCCGCTATTTGGATTTGCTGGCCCACCAGTTCATGTAGTAAGAATGATTGGACTACTTACCACGTTCGGGAAATAACCAAGGGGCAGGACCCTTATGGTAAGTTGTGTGGTCGTAAAGGCACCATCATCTTACAATGTCATCTTGGGAAGACCTGCATTGATCGACCTCCGAGCAGTGATCTCCCCAGCTTATATCAGCATGAAATTTCCAACTTTTGATGGACCAATGGAAATCGAAGGTGACATGGAGACAACCAGGAGCTGCTACACGGCCACCATCAAAGTACAAAGAAGCTCTTGTCAAAGTACTGAAACAATTTAGAGACATTTTTGCATGGAAGACAGAGGACATGCCAGGCTTGTCACCCGATCTGGCGCTACACAAGCTTAACGTTGACCCGAGCAGGAGACCTGTTCAGCAAAATAAAAGACATTTTTCCAAAGAGATAATGGAAGATATTGAGAAGGAAGTACAAAGTTACTTCAAGCTAACATCATAAGAGAAGCGTTTTATCTGGACTGGTTAGCTAATCCAGTCCTTGCAAAAAATCCAGATGGAAGTTGGCGGATGTGCATGGATTTCACCGAACTAAACAGAGCCGGCCCTAAAGACTTCTATCCCCTCCCAAAGATTGACAGGTTTTTTATTTTATTTTTTATAATAAATATTGAGAGGTTAGTCGACTCAACTGTTGGTTTCGAAGTGTGTGCATTCCTAGATCCATGCAAAGGGTACCATCAAATAGCTATAGACCATGAAGATGCAGAAAAGACCTCATTTATAACAGATTTTGGCACCTTTTGCTATATAACTATGCCATTTGGCCTAAAGAATGCCGGAGCTACGTATCAGAGAGCAGTAAATAAGATCTTTAGCAACCAGATCGGAAGATGCATGGAGGTATGTATGGATGACCTCTTAATCAAGAGTAGGTCTCTTGAGTAGTATATACTGGACATCAGAGAGGTGTTAAACATGCTAAGGCAGACACAGATGAAACTCAACTCCAAGAAGTGTACATTTGGGGTCAGATCAGGTAAATTCCTTGGGTATATGATCTCAAAGGTAGGAATTAGGGCAAATCCACACAAGCTTGACGTGTTGAAGACAATGCTGCCCCTGAAGAATATTAAAGAAGTACAACGGCTTGTAGGGCGTTTGGCTGCTCTGAAAAGATTCTAATCCAAGCCTGCACATTGTGCTTTACCCTTTTTCAAAGTCTTGAGAAAGACCAGTCCATTCCAGTGGAATGAAGAAAGCCGGAAGGCCTTTGACGATCTCAAGTCCTGCTTGGCTGAGCAGCCAACCCTTACATCTACACAGGAAGGAGAAACCTTGTTGATATACTTGGCGGTTTGTGAAGAGGCAGTCAATGCAGTCTTGATCAGGGATGAGGAAATTGTGCAAAAACAAATATTTTATGTCAGTAAAGCCCTTCACGGGCCAAAAGCCAGATATACTAATGCAGAGAAGCTAGAATTGACCTTATTCCACGTTTCGAGGAAACTAAGGCCATACTTTCAAGCACATGCGATAAATATAGTTATGGATCAGCCACTTTGGAAAATCCTGGCATGACGGGATACATCAAGAAGACTAGTGTTGGAAATAAAATTTATGTTTTAATTTGATGATGATTCATCGTATTTAATCATTTATTATCTTAACCCCATTGATGAAGTGCTGAAGCTAGCTGTTATAGTGAAAAGCTAAAAGACGTCTAGAACTGAATGTATAGGTTTTACTTGAGTCTGATATTTGTATAGGTTACGTCAGACAAGCATTGTAATAGATAGATGTGTCATAGAACTGAAAACTGGAAATCATTTGGTAAACTAGAACTTATCGTCAAACTGAAGAGATACACTATTTCAGAACTGAAGAAGGTAAGTTCGCTGAGGGACATACACAGTTGGCTTATATAGAAGATTGAAGAACTGAGGGACACAGACTCAGTTATAGAAGATTGAAGAACTGAAGGACACAGACTCAGTTATTGAAGATTGAAGAACATAGGGCTCAGACTCAGTTATGAAAGCCGAGACTGTAAAGTTAGAATTCAGGCAAGTTTGTGGTGACCTGAACTGACTTTATGGATCTTCTATGAAGACCTAAAAGTCATAAGGACAATGAACTTTTAAAAGATATATTCTTATGGAGTACTCTGGTTAAGGAAATTATAATCAGATGTAATATTAGAGTACTGATTTTTTAAGAAGAGTAAAATCTCAGTTAATGCTCTAAGTCAGTTAAGAAACTGACAACTGACAAACTCAGTATAAAACTGATCAGGATACTCAGTTTTATAAGTCAGTCATTCAACAAACTGGTAGTACAGTCGAACATTGTAAATGAAGCAATTCTATTGGATGAAATACTGAAAAGTCAGAAAGGTCACAAATATAGCCGTTACAAGATAGACGTTGATACAATTTGAATTCAAGCAAGATGAACGTTGGTTCTCACACTATAAATAGTGGAATTTGCACCAAGGATCAAACACTAAGAATTAACAAGATTACATGCATTTTTGTGCACAAGTCTCATTCATTCAAATTGCCATCATTATCTGCGTTCTACATCGATCATATCTAGTTCTCTTCAAGTGTTCAAGCTACACATAATTACTCAGAATCAGACACTTTGAAGAACCACAAACAAGAATCAATTCATTGATTCTTTGCCCAACTTTGATTCTCAATCAAAGGTTAAGACTGTGAAACAATCCGGTGAAGGATTTGCCAAGGACAGTTGTATCAGCAGTTGGGTACACTGTGTTTGTGGTGGTAACTGGTGTAGAGGCACACGTAACCCTTCAAGGACCAATGATCAAGAAATTGGATAGCAGCCATCCCACCTATTCTAGAAGTGTTTAGATAGTGAAACTAGGATTAGTGAATGACTATTGTTTAGGACTTTTTGTAATAGCTCACCTCAAGAAGTTCTAGTGGAATTTTCCTCCTACACCACAGGGGAAGAGAGGACTGACATGATTACACCACCTGGAACCTCTATAATTCTTGCTTTACTTACTTTACGCAATTACATTTCGTTATTTACTATTACAGCATTTATATTTGTTTATCCAGCATACTATAATTGATTGTTATCAGCATACACAGTTCACAAACTGACATTCACCAGAATTCAGTTCAACATACTCAGCTCTTTCACATAGAATAACAAGATCCAGATAAAGGATAAAACTTATATACGCTGCCGGTTGACTTAGTTTTGTTATAAGTCGGTTTGGCTTAAAACTCAGCTTAGTCAGCTTTAGGTGTCAAGTTTATTCACCACAAGTCAGAACTGAACCTTAATTGAAATAATCTAGTTTTAGGTGTCAAGTTTATTCACCCCCCCTCTAAACTTGTGTTAGCTTTTCTAAGGGACCAACAATTGGTATCGGAGCAGTGTTCTTTGACAAAGCTATTGTAGAAAACTCAGTTGATCTAATTATCTCCTCTAGTTGTTCTCCTGAAAAAGCTCAGTCTTTCAACTTCTAATCTTTGCATTATCTAGATTTAACTCATTTTCACAATGGATAACAATCAGTATGCCAGACAAATGCTGATGTGCAACATGGACATATTTGATTAATATAAACGTCGTTTGCAGGCCTTTCTAGCAGCTTCTCATGATGAGATGATTGATGTACTCACTGATGGACCAACCCAGATCACGCACATGAAAACTGTCAATGGTGAACAAGTTAGAGTTCTCAAGCCTAAAGCTGATTGGACCAGTGATGATCAAAGAGAAATAACTTGAACAACGTTGCCATGGACATCATACTCATGACTCTTGATAGCAACATGTACCTGAAGTTCAAATATTGCACTACTGCAAAAGAAATGTGGGAGAAACTCCAACTGGTTTGCGAAGGAGAGCTTGGATCAAATGGAAACAAGGTTCAGTGCTATCATGGTTGAATTAGCTCTACTCAAGATCGAGTACACAAGGAAAGAAATCAACACAAGAATCTTGAAGGCTTTACTCATGTGCTAGAAGATGAAGGTTACAGGAATGGAAATGAGACTTGATGTAGAAGATTCCTTCAAAATCTTCGTAGATCTTAAGGCTTATGAATTCAGTGAAGATTTCACCATGACAACAGCCCTAAACAAAGCCATGGAGGAACACAAAACAACATCTCTTGTAGCAGAAGCCTCAAATGATAATCAAGAAACCTCATCCATCAATCTTCAGCAATTGGATGAAATGGAGGAACAGATGGCCCTAATGATGAACAGAATTAGAAGAATGAAGAGTGGACATCCAGTCACTCAGAAATTCATTAAAAAGACTCCTGAGAAAAGAAAGGATGATGAGTATCTTTGCTTTAACTGTAAGAAGCCTGGACACTACAAAGCTGAATGTCCAGAACTGACTGGTAAGAAGACTCAGCAATGAAGACCTGGCAGAAGAGCACTTTTGGCTGGAGATGAGTCTGATTATGAAGCTGGCACTGAAAGATTATCAGATGACACAGCAGTAATGGCTCATATGGAAAATCCAAATGAGGTCTGTGAATCTAACTTTAAATACTCCTCAGCTTAGATTTCCATACAAAATACATGTTCTTCAACTGCTGTCTCCAATGCTAAAAATCTAGTATTAGAAGAAACTCTTGACGAGTTGATGAATTATCTTGTAACCATCCAAGCTGGTTATGAATCAATTAAAGCTGAGCAAGAAGCTCGAATTCTTGAAGTTAAGAGATTGACGTCTGAATTAAACATGATGAAACTGACTAGAACTGAGAAAGGAAAGAATCGATGATCGACCATCTTTGCATCAATGACATCAATTGAAACTTTTGAACAATCAAGTTCAGCTATTGGATTCAAATCCGGAAAGCCTTATGGAGATAGAACGGGCTTAGGATTTGATACACATCAATCTTCTAAGGAAGGAACGAGCAAAGCTGCTGAACATAGTATCAAAATTGGTATTATGTTTGTAGCTGAGCAACTTCCACAAACTAAGAAAATTGCTGAACCAGTAAAGTCAGTCTCACACAAGAAGACAGCTGCACCTACCAACAAAAGCAAGACAAATGGTAGATCAGTTGTACCTCAAGGAAAAAGAAATGACAGGACAACTGCCAGATCTACAGAAACTGATCAAGTCAAGAACCAGAAAAATCATAATCAATGTAAATCTAAGAATGTCAATCATTCAAAGATTCACATATCAAGGGGGAAAGGCAGACTATACCCCATGGACGATGAGTGGAATTTTACTGAACCTACTATTAAAACTGATAGGAACAATCATTCTAGACAGAAAACTTATCACAAGTTTCAGTCCAAGACTCCGCAGGGAACTTTTTACAGTTCTCAGCAAAAGTCTCAGTACAAGGGTCAGTCCAGACTCCAATACAAAAAGAATGATGGTTATTATTCAGCTTCTAATAATTAAAGACATTTTGAAAATTAGTTTGGAGCAGAAGACCTGAGAAATCATATAAATAAGACACAATCCAGAAAAATATATTATGGAAATGTGGCTTACATATATGAAAACAAGTGCAACAATTTCTAGAGAAGACCCTTTGGAAATATGCCCAGAGTTGTACTGACAACTAACCCCCATGGACCCAAACAGAGTTGGGTACCTAAAAATGTTTAATTTATTTTGCAGGATATTTGGTACTTTGACAGTAGATGCTCTAGGCACATGACAAAGAGCAAGGACTGTCTTACCAATTTTATCGTCAAAGATGGACCAAAAGTCAATTTTCGAAGTAAAGATAAACCTGGACACACCAAAGGTTATGGTACTTTGATCAGAAATGGACTCACAATGAAGAATGTATCTTATGTAGAAGGATTGCACTAAAATCTGCTCAGCACTAGTCAATTCTGTGATATGGGATACGAAGTCACATTTCATAAAGATTTCTGCATTGTCCTCAGTGAAATAGCATTTCAAGTAGTTATTGATGGAAGAAGAAAAGAGATTATGTATGTTGTAGTCTGGACTACAGTAGTTGCAGAAACTTGTTTGCTTGTGCATGCCAAATCAGAAATCAGCTGGCTATGGCACAAGAAACTGATTCATCTCAATTTCGGCGACATCAACACTCTTGATATGAAACAATTAGTTATTGGATTACCTGAGATTTCTTAAAAAAAAGGATAGCTTATGCGACGCCTATCAAAAAAGGAAACAAGTGAAAGCCAGTTTCAAGACTAAATCTCAGCACTCAACAACAAGAATCCTAGAACTACTTCACATCGACTTATTTGGACCTGTCATACCAATTAGTATCAGTGGAAAGAAGTACACATTGGTGGTGGTTGATGATATTCAAGATACACCTGGGTTATTTTCATGACAAAGAAAAGTGAAACCATGCAAAGGCTTACAGAACTTCTCAAGAAACTTCAAAATCAGAAGAGTGTATCAGTTGTGCAGATAAGATCAGACAAAGGAACTGAATTCCTCAACAAAGTGAATATTGAATACTGTGAAGAAAATGGTGTTTTACATCAACTCGTAGCAATAGCAACACCTCAACAGAATGTGGTAGCTGAAAGGAGGAATAGAACACTCAAAGAAGGAGGAAGGACTATGATCTGTGAAGCAAAATTGCCTGAAATATATTGGGTAGAAGCAGTTAACATAGCTTGCTGCACACAGAACAGAGCACTCATGAATAAAAGGCATGAGAAGACACCTTATGAAATTTGGAATGGCAGAAAGCCAAATGTTTCATACTTTCATGCATTTGGAAGTAAGTGTTTTATACACAACAATGGAAAAGATCAGCTTAACATTTTTCAACCTAAAGCTGATGACGGAATATTTCTTGGATACTCAAGTGTCAGCAAAGCATTCAGAGTACTGAACAAGAGGACCTTCAAGCATGAAGAATCAATTCACGTGGTATTTGATGAACCAAACTTTCCTGGTGAAGAAACTGAAAACAGACCAGAATCAGTTTCTCAGCCTTAGTTACCATTTTACCAGAATCAATTTTTATTGACATTGGAAGGTTAAGGATTTCAGAATCATCAGATCAAGATCAGCCTCAGTTTCCAACTACTGAACAACATGCAACTGAACAACATGATTCTGACCCAGTTCAAGATAATCAAAATGAAGAAAATCAAGAACAAACTCCGGAAAAAAAAAGTTCAACAGAATTTAGATCCCTTGATGCAACCTCCAGTTTATCAATGGATGAGAGATCACCCAAAAGAACAAGTGATTGGTGATTCTCAAGCTGGTGTTCGAACTACACATCAAATAGACGCAATGATTGCATGTTTCCTATCTCAAACTGAACCTAAAGAGATAGAAGAAGCCCCGAAAGATCCAGATTGGGTATTAGCTATGCAAGAAGAATTGAATGAGTTCGAAAGAAATCAAGTATGGGAACTTGTAGAAAAAGCATATCATGTGAACATCATCGGCACCAAATGGGTTTACAGAATTAAGCTTGATGAAGACGGGAATATCGTCAGAAACAAATCTAGACTTGTAGCTAAAGGATATTCACAAGCTGAAGGCATAGATTTTGATGAAACATATCCACCAGTTGCAAGACTAGAAGCAATCAGACTTTTCCTCGCCTTTGTAGCTCACAAAAAGTTCAAGGTATATGAAATGGATGTTAAAAGCGCCTTTTTGAATGGGATACTTGAAGAAGAAGTCTACGTTCAACAACCTCCTGGATTTGAGATCAAAGATCAAGCTGATAAAGTCTTCAAGCTGAGAAAAGCTCTATATGGACTGAAGCAAGCACCAATAGCTTGGTACGAAACTCTATCTCAGTTTCTAGTGGACAATGGATTTATCAAAGGAACCATAGACAAGACTTTATTCAGAATGAAAGTTGAAGAAAGTAATATACTTGTTCAGATCTATGTTGATGACATTATCTTTGGATCCGAGAATGAACAGCTTTGTGAGAAATTTGCAAGCTTGATGAAGAGCAAATTTCAGATGAGCATGATGGGAGAGTTAAATTACTTTCTAGGATTACAAGTAAAACAAAGAGATGATGGAATTTTCATTCACCAAACTAACTACACAAGGGAATTGATCAAGAAGTTTGGAATGGAAAAATCAGCTGGCATTTCAACACCTATTGGTACCAACATCAGATTAGATAAAGACAAAGAAAGAAAGGATGATGATCAAACTCCTTACAGATGAATGATTGGGAGCTTACTCTATCTTACAGCAAGTATGCCAGATCTATCCTTTACTGTTGGTGTATGTGCCAGATTTCAAACAAAACCAAAGGAAAGCCATCTTACTGTCATCAAAAGGACTTTGAAATACCTAAATTATACTGAAGGAGTAGGTATTTGGTATTCAAGAGAAGGAGAATTCAAGCTGATATCCTATTCAGATTCAAACTATGTAGGATGCAAAGTGGATATGAAAAGCACCTCAGGCACATGTCAGTTGTTAGGAAATCGACTTGTGTCTTGGTTCAGCAAGAAATATAATTCAATCTCAACTTCAATAGATGAAGCTGAATATTTTATGGATTAGATAGCAACTAAGAGATTATGTGATAGAAGAATGAATGATTCCCATAATGTGTGATAACACAAGTGCAATTGCTATAACTGACAATCCAGTTTTGCACTCAAGGACGAAACACATTGATGTGAGACATCACTTCATAAGAGATCATGCTGAAAAGAAGGATATTACAGTTCTCTATGTCCCTACTGGAGATCAGTTGGCTAACATTTTTACCAAACCTCTAGACAAGGAGAGATTTGCCAAACTGAGAACTTAGTTGGGTATAATCAAAGTCAACTAAGTCAGAGATTCGTCAAGGGGATTGATCTTTGTTATGCTGGGTGCGCTCACTTAACAGATCAGTCATTGACATCAATAATCTCAAATTGATAACTAAAACTGAAGAATTGACGGAACTGAAGTTACTTAAAAACTGACATCAAGCATCAGTTTTTCTAGTCAAGAAGTCAAATGGTTGAACCGACAATGGTTCATCGCATTTAATTCCTGCCATTTGTCAGAACCTGTTGCTTGTACACCCCCAGTAACTGTCAGAACCGTACATGCATCGGTTACACAAACCGTCAGGAATTTGAAAGGGTTGTACTAAATCCTCACAAAATCGTGTACGCACTCACAAAACCTTCAGTACAAATCCCCTATATCTCCACCCTCTTTTGCATAT
This sequence comes from Gentiana macrophylla, assembly GCA_026214975.1. Lineage (NCBI taxonomy): Eukaryota > Viridiplantae > Streptophyta > Magnoliopsida > Gentianales > Gentianaceae > Gentiana > Gentiana macrophylla. The sequence goes on along the minus strand of CM047808.1, from coordinate 57,069,746 downwards.
CCTTTCACACACACAAGAAAAATAAAAACTTTTTCTCACACAAAAAATTTCATCTTTTTCAATTCAGAAATTCATACTGGCAGCCTTCACAAAATCACAAGAAGAAAGGCTGATTACTGAATTAGATACTCTATATTTTGAAGAGTATGAAACTCTTTGCAACAATACTCCTGTTGGCAAGCCTGATTTGTGAGAAGATAACGCGTCAACCTGGACTAAGAGACATTCTGGAAGTCACATTCAAAGAAGAGCATGATGTAGAAAGGATTTTACAGTTTTGGGAAAATATGAGAATAGTAAGACAATCGCTAATCACAAAGGTTCGAGGCGAAATAATCATCATCAATGAAAAAGTCATCAGGTTGCTATTCGACTTCAAGGAACCACTAGTGAAGACAACTGAATTGAGTTGTTTACCACTCAAAAGAACCGCTTTTCTTCAGCAAATGACTTTGACAAAGGAACCAGTAGCTATTGGCTCACATGTCAACACCCTTAAACCGGAGTTTGGACTCCTCAGCAAATGGCTTTGCAGGCATGTTATTGGCAGATACAAAGGGATCACCACTTTATCTGAAGACAACATTCATCTGATGAACATCATTTGGGATAAACTTGAGTTCAATTGGGCAGACTATGTGCTGAATCAAATAAAACAGCAACACTTAGCTGAATTGGAAAGTGTTCGTAAAGCTCAAGCCAAAGGAAGAGAAAATGTTGGGAGTCTTCGACTGAAGAAGACACTCAGTGGAGTTATTCAACATTACTTGGAAAGACTTAAGGAATGGAATGCAGTAGAACAAACTGGTACTGCATCTGTCAAAAGAATGGATACATCCACAGGCGATGTAGCTCTAGTCCATTCTAGGAAAGAAAAGACTCCCCAACCTAAAGCCAAGAAGAAAATTGTGTCTCAGTAGATAACTGAACACAAATGAGTCAAACAAAAAGCTGACTCAGAGAAGGTTATGTCATTTGGAAAATGTTTTTTCCCAGGTACCTCAAGTCAGTTAGCACCAATCGATACGGTGAAGTCACAAGAAAAGACAAGAAGATAGCAACCGAAATTGTTTCTCGCCATAACCGCATGAGACCCAGAGAAACAAGTTTCCGTTATGCATGCTGAAAATGAGCAACATGCAGTTTCAGCAGGAACCAGCTCAGCAAGTTCTTTGAAGCTAAAAGAATCATCAGGCTGATGAAGATGAAACTCAAGACAGAAGATTGTCGTGAAGCTACTCTACCCAGTGAAGCAAAGTTATTGTTGGAGAAACTTGAAATCAGAGATTTATACACTCTATTTCCTATGGAAGAATTTCTCAATAACTGCTTCAAAAGGTTTACTGAGTTAGCTCAACGAAGAACATCAGCCATGTCATCAACATTCGATATTCAAAAGAAGAAAGATGATGACAAAGATGATGAATCAAAGAAACAAGCTGACAAGAATACAGATTTGCAGACATATGTTTAAACTCAAGCTCAAGCCACGCAAACTGTTGATCAGCAAGATGATTTGCCAGTTGGGAACCAAACAACTAACAATCAGGAAGAAGATGGGAAGGTTGATAATCAGCAATGAATGGTCATTGCGAATGAGATTCAGCCTGAAATCCAACAAGACGGATAATTTGATCCATATGAGATTATGACAAAAGAAGAATTGAGCAAAGTACATGAAAATCTGAAAATTATACTCAACCAAAAGGACGAATACAATGTTCTTTTGACTAATATCTCTGGATTCTTGGATTATCGTAAGAAGACCGACGTCTCAGTTCACACTCAGTTAACTATTATTCAGAAATCATCTTCTAGATCTGCTTCAGAAATTCTCACTCTTAAAGAGAAACTTGAAAACTCAACCATGGAAGATAGAGAAACGTATGCTCAAGCTGAATGGCATTTAAACAACAGAATCTATGATGTGGAGACTCAACTGAAAGAAGTTCTTACTTCTCAAAAGGCTATCTCAGCTGACCAAAAGGCAACCCATCTATTGGTAAATAAGTTGTATGATGCCAAAAAGCGGGAAGCTGAAGAAGAAATGCTGAGACTACTTGATGAAAAGATGAAGCTAGAAGAAGAACTGAAGAAATACAAGTCAGCAGCATATCCTTATGATCGGAATATAAAGGCATTAACTGAGAAGCAGTGAATTGAAAAATACAGCCAACCTGGAGAAAGGAGATCTACTCTGACAAAGGATCTGTGGATGAAGTTTGTCAATGATCATAACAACGTCAAGCTCAAATACAAAGACAAAACTTATAAAGAATCTCTTGTCTACTTCTTATCTGATCAGTATCACAATCAGAGGATGACACACTATAAGAAGATCAAGAAGATTGAAGAGAAGTTGTAGATCAATGACAAAACTGAACAAATGAATGCTGATGTGGCAGAATTTTAAAATTACTACAAGGATGAATCAGCTTTTGCCAAAGTTAGTCCTGTGGAGAAAATGGAAGCTTTTTAGTCAAGTAGACTATAACAGAACTTTCACCGAGGAAGAATCTAAGCTGGAAAATGCTTTTCATCTTCATGATAAGGAGAAGAAATTTGACTTCGTTATAAAAAGAGCACAGAAAACAGTTTAGCTCTTATTTTAGTTTTTCACTACTGTGTAACTATTCCAGTTTTCGCAAACTTTTTTGAATTTTAATTATCTTTAAGCTTTTCTTTTGACGAGGGTTTTGGCATTATCAAAAAGGGGGAAATTTTTGGAAATAAAAATTATGTTTTGATGATGATTCATCGAATCTAATCATTTATTATTTTAACCCCATTGATGAAGTGCTGAAGCTATCTGTTATAGTGAAAAGCTAAAAGATGTCTAGAACTGAATGTATAGGTTTTACTAGAGCCTGATATTTGTATAGGTTACATCAGACAAGCACTGTAATAGATAGATGTGTCGTAGAACTGAAAACTGGAAATCATTTGGAAAACAGGAACTTATCGTTAAACTGAAGAGATACACCATTTCAGAAATGAAGAAGGTAAGTTCGCTGAGGCACAGACTCAGTTGGCTTATCTAGAAGATTGAAGAACTGAGGGACAAAGACTCAGTTATAGAAGATTGAAGAACTGATGGACACAGAGTCAGTTATTGAAGATTGAAGAACAGAGGCCTCAGACTCAGTTATGAAAGCCGAGACTGGAAAGTTAGAATTCAGGCAAGTCTGTGGTGACCTGAACTGACCTTATGGATCTTGTATGAAGACCTAAAAGTCATAAGGACAAGGAACTTTTAGAAGGTATATTCTTTCGGTGTACTCTGGTTAAGGAAATTATAATCTGATGTAATATTATAGTACTGATTTTTTAAGAAGAGTAAAATATCAGTTAATGCTCTAAGTCAGTTAAGAAACTGACAATTGACAAACTCAGCATAAAACTGATCAAGATACTCAGTTTTATAATTCAGTCATCCAACAAACTGGTAGTACAGTCAAACGTTGTAAAGGAAGCAATTCTATTGGATAAACTACTGACAAGTCAAAACGGTCAGAAAATATAGCCGTTACAAGATAGACATTGATACAATTTGAATTCAAGCAATATGAAGGTTGGTTCTCACACTATAAATAGAGGACTTTGCACCAAGGATCAAACACCAAGAATTAACAAGATTACAAGCATTTTTGTGCACAAGTCTCGTTCATTCAAATTGCCATTATTAACTGTGTTCAACATCGATCATAGCTAGTTCTCTTCAAGTGTTCAAGCTACACAGAATTTACTCAAAATCAGACACTTTGAAGATCCACAAACAAGAATCAATTCATTGATTCTTAGCCCAACTTTGATTCTCAATCAAAGGTTAAGACTGTGAAGCAATCCGTTGAAGGATTTTCCAAGGACAGTTGTATCAGCAGTAGGGTAGACTGTTTTTGTGGTGGTAACTGGTGAAGACACATACGTAACCCTTCAAGGACCAGTGATCAAGAAATTGGAGAGCAGCCATCCCACCTGTTCTATAAGTGTTTAGATAGTGAAACTAGGATTAGTGAAGGACTATTGTTTAGGACTTTTTGTAATAGCTCACCTCACGACGTTCTAGTGGAATTTTCCTCCTACACCATAGGGGAAGAGAGGGCTGATAGAATTACACCACCTGGAACCTCTATAATTCTTGCTCTACATACTTTACGCATTTACATTTCGTTATTTACTCTTACAGCATTAGCATACTGTAATTGATTGTTATCAGCATACACAGTTCACAAATTGACATTCACCAGAATTCATTTCAGCATACTCAGCTCTGTCACATAGAATTACAAGATCCAAATAAAGGCTAAAACTTATATCTGCTGCTGGTTGACTCAGTTCTGTTATAAGTCAATTTGACTTAAAACTCAACTTAGTTAGCTTAACTCCACACAAGTTAGAACTGAACCTTAATTGAATTAATCCAGTTTTAGGTGTCAAGTTTATTCACCCACCTCTAAACTTCTGTTAGCTTTCTAAGGTACTAAAAACTAGAAAAGTGGGTAGTAGAGCTCAGCGAGTACGACCTGAACTTCCAATCACAAACTACGACTATGGTCCAAGCCTTAGCAGATTTCATAGCTGAAGGGATTGCAATTAACATCGACCAAGACCAACCAATGATCAAAATATAGCTATGGATGTTATATGTAGACGGAGCAGCCAGTAAATAGGGGGCAGGGGCAGGTCTCCTGCTCATAAGTCCAAAGGTAGAAGAATTCCCCTACGCCCTACGCTTGAACTTCCAAGCAATGAATAATGAGGCGGAGTATGAAGCCCTAATTACAGGGCTCCTACTAGCCATCAAGCTAGGTGCAACAAACTTACAAGTGTTCAGTGATTCTCAGCTTGTAGTCAATCATGTCAAAGGGGAATATGAAGCAAAGGAATAACCGATGAAGAAATATTTATTTGTGGCCGAAGCATTACTCAAGAATTTCAACTAAGTTTAGATCGAGTAGGTTTCTCGATCTCAAAATAAACGAGCTAACGGACTCTCAAAGATAGCATCCAACTTTTTCTCAGATAAGATTGTTCTGGTAGAGCAACTAACAGAACCATGCTACATCCTGAACGATGTTCATTTGGGTACTCACCAAGCTACGTGGATGGACCCAATTGTGTCCTATCTGAAACATGGCATCCAGCCAACAGATAAATCTCAGGCCCACATGATGAAACATTTAGCGAGAAGGTACTCTTTGTTTAATGAAGTTCTCTATAGGAGATCTTTTATATCCTCTTGGCAAAGATGTGCTTCAAAGGATGAAGGAAATTATCTCCTTTGAGAAATTTGTCACGGATTTTATTAACACAAAACAAACAAGTAATAATCCGGTTAACCTCAAGTATAAGGATCGTAGTAATAGTGGTTAATGCCGGGTCGATCTTACGGGGAACTGAACAATTGTGATTCCTAGTTTTTGTCTAACCTAAACTATGTCACGAAACTAACCTAAACAAAGTGGATAAAAGCAGAACAAAACCGAAAAATAAAACTAGACAGAGGATATAGTCCAAAGCAAGGAAGAATACGGGTTGCGAACCTTTAACTAAACTAATCTAAGATGCAAATAAAAGTAAACTAACTAAACAAATTCAAGTTTTTAAGGATTTAAATTAAATGTGTAACGAACAAACGAGGATTGATCCACCTATCCAACAAGCATTGATTTCCTATCTCGATTATATTGTGGTTTTTATCTAAGTTGTGATTTACCTTATCTAAATATGAACCCTAATTCCTTAGAAAGTTCATCTATTAATCCATTATCTTCCAATGCAAGATTAATGCGTTTTCTAACCAAAGGTGTAAACTTTATGTTTATAATCTAGCAATTAAACCTATTAACTTCCGTTAGGATAGATTCAAAAATACTATTCCTATTCATGGTGATCTAAGGTTTATAGAGATTTCCATCAACAATAAACAATCAACACATGCATATCTTCCGATATAAGAGCAATTAAACATAGTAAACATGAATAAAGAAACAACCTTTAATAAAACTCACAGATAATCGATTTAAAACGAAATCAACAATTGTTGGATGGCTTCACAATACTCGTTTGATGAAGCTTTTAGCTTCGAACATCCTCAAGAACTCAAAATTGCGTAAACAAATTGCATAAAAGTAGCTAATTTAATCTAGATCTAAAGTGCATAAAACTGGAATAAAAGGAAGAGAAACGCAGCCTACAGCCGCCCCTAGGTTTAGGGTTTCGAATAATGAATATATGGTATCTCATATGTGGAGAAAACAGCTGCTATATATAGAGTTTGAAGTCGGTTTGCCAAAGTCGGTCGACGGACGCTCGTCCGCTCTAGTGAACGCCCGTCCAGATAGATCTGGATCGCATCGACGCCCATTAAATGCATGCGCCCAAACTCTCTGTATCAAAATCGCACCACTGGACGCCCGTCTACTTAATCAAACGCCCATCCACTCTGGACGGGACCTGGACGCTCGTTCAGCTGGATCGAATTTTTATTTCTTGATCTTTATCTCTTTTTCCTCTATCTCATTCCTTCATTATCTCTCTTATCATCAATTAACTCGAACTTAATCAACTTTTGATCATCTTTTGAGCCTCCAACATGTATCTATAACACATAAAAACATCGCAAAATGTAATAATGTCCAAATAACAATAAAATCACAATTAAAACACCAAAATCAACCAATATTGCGAATAACTTATCTAAAACCTCATTTACTCAATATTTCCATTAAACACTCGTTTCTTATGCAAATCAATACAAATACGGGGGAAAATACCATAGAATATAGCGTTACAAATCGTATAAATTCACTCTTAACAACTCCCCCACACTTAACTCTTAACAACTCGTTTCTTGATCAGCCTCCTGACTTTCGCTTGCTTTTTCAGTCCTCAAGGGATCAGCCACTTGAGGGTCTCCAACTTTTTCACCTCTCAGGGGATCAGCCACCTGAGTCTTTTCTTGCAACAGAGGGGAGTATAGGTGCTCAGCTTCCCCTCCTGCCTTAACAGTGGCAGGAGGGGTTAGTGGTTTCCCTGGTGGGAAGGACCACTAACTTGAGTACCGCTTCTTAGATTCATCGTACTGGCCTCCTCTCTACCATATTGCATTGCTGGCACGAGGTCAGTACATTGGCTGTTGCTTATATCGGCCTGAGCAACATGACCGCCCTTTGGATTCTTTTCAGTAAAACTGGGCAGATGCCCTGGGGGTCTTGAAGCTTACTGCTCAGCTAGCTGCCCTATTTGCCTCTCAAGGTTCTTATTTGTACTCATAAGGAGCTGAATATTCTTGTTTTGCTCCTCTCTGAATGAGTTCCATTCAGCCTTGAGGTCTCCTGAGCTTGAAGGGCCTTGGGAGTTTGGGAAATTTTGAGAGTATTGCTGGCTGGGCCGGTTTTGAAAATTAGAATTGGAATTAGAAGGCCAATTCTGGTTTAACCTTTGAGTAGAATTGGAAAAATTCGAGCTTTGGTTCTGAGCAAAACCGGGGTTTCTATTGAAATTCTGATTCGAATTGAAATTCGAATTAGGATTGAAATTAGACGATTGATTAAACCCGTGGTTTTGGAAATTTTGCTGGCCAGAAACTTGATTAGACCTTTGGTTGTTCTGGCCATAGAATGCATTCACTTCAGCATTCTGCCCGTTCATAGGACAGAATTTGGAAGTGTGCCCCATATTGTCGCAGTTTTGACATGTGACTTGATTATACTGTCCATAATCATGAACAGCATTCACTTGATAAGGTGCAGGGGATTAAATTGACACTGGTCATTCATATGGCCGATCGGACAAAGAAGATTTACAAGTCATGTAACACGAGGGTTCTGTGGAAAAGGAGGAGTTTGAGATGCTGCCATCTGCTTCTGCAGCATGGCGATCAAACTTTGCATGTTTACCTCCTCTACCTTAGGAGGAGGAGGTGCTTGAATAGCTTGATAGGATGGAGCATAGTTGTATTTGGCAATGTCCTCGAACAATGCCCATCCCTCTTCAAGAGTTTTCTTCAAAAATGCCCCACCAGATGAACTATTGACCATGCCTTTTGTAAGCTCGGTCAATCCACTAAAGAACGTGTTGACTTGCCTTTGCAGTGGCAAGCCATGGTGGGGACACTTTCTAAGCAGAGATTTGAATCTTTTCCAACACTCGAAAAATGATTCATTCTCTTTCTGATAGAAAGTGAAGATTTCGTTCAAACATTGGGCAGTTTTGGAAGGTGGGAAATATTGACTCAAGAACTCCTTTTCGAGTTCAGCCCAAGTGGTAATTGATTCAGAGGGAAGAGAAGTGTACCACTCCTTCGCTTCTCCCTTAAGAGAAAATGGAAAAAGTTTAAGCTTGATCGCATCCTCACTTACTCCATGGATGCGTGTGGTGCCGCATATATCTAAGAACGTATGTAAGTGGGTATGCGGATTCTCTGATTGATAGTCATGAAAAATTGATGCATGCTGCATCATCTGGATAAGTCCCGGCTTGAGTTCGAAAGTTTGTGCAGTAATGGCTGGTAAGACGATAGCCGGGTTGACAGCTATTGCACCAGGCATGGCGTAGTCTGCCAACGTCCGTCTATCCTCGGCGGCCATTATTACGAGATCTTCGATTTCCTTTATTAGGTTTTGTTCAATTTCTTGATCGGTTGAACTTCCTTCGCCAGAAGGATCGGCAAAACGAAGTTTTCGCCTATTGGGTCGGACTATGGTCCGCTCGAGGTCAGGTGAAAAGAGTAGTGGTCCTTTCTGACTTTGAGTTTGCATAAACCGAAACCCAACTCAAGATGTTGAACCTAAAAACTAAAGAAAATTTAAAATCCTAAACTAGAATTAAAAAGCCTATGAAAAGAAAATAAAAGAAAAGAAGAAAAGAAACAGTGTTATTGAAGACAAGAGAGACCAGACGGACGTCCAAAGTTTTGGACGGGCGTCTGATAAAAATTTGGTCTAGACGGGCGTTTGGAGGTCCAAACGCTCGTCTGAAGGATTGAAGAACTGGACGGGCGTCCAAATTATATGGACGCTCGTCCGACTGGGTAAAAATAGTTCAGAGTTGAAATTTTTGAGACAGACGGGCGTCCAATGGTCCAGACGCCCGTTTGGAAAAGGAAAAACAAGAACAGAGCAGAAAAATTGCAGAAAAGTAGCAGAAACGAAAGAATAGAAACAGAAACATAGAGAAAAGATAGAGGGGAGAACTAATCACAAAAGAAGGAACAAAACCTTGAACCCTAACCCTTAGCAAACTAAACCTAAAAAACTAAAATTGTAACTAAAAACCTATCTAAAACAGGGATTTAAAACACAGAAAACAGAAAAACGAAAAACGAAAATTAGGCAACCGTACGGTTCCCCGGCAACGGCGCCAAAAACTTGCCACAGATTTTATTAACACAAAACAAACAAGTAATAATCCGGTTAACCTTAAGTATAAGGATCGTAGTAATAGTGGTTAATGCCGGGTCGATCTTACGGGGAACTGAACAATTGTGATTCCTAGTTTTTGTCTAACCTAAACTATGTCACGAAACTAATCTAAACAGTGGATAAAACAGAACAAAACCGAAAATAAAACTAGACAGAGGATATAGTCCAAAGCTAGGAAGAATACGGGTTGCGAACCTTTAACTAAACTAATCTAAGATGCAAATAAAAGTAAACTAACTAAACAAATTCAAGCTTTTAAGGATTTAAATTAAATGTGTAACGAACAAACGATGATTGATCCACCTATCCAACAAGCATTGATTTCCTATCTCGATTATATTGTGGTTTATATCTAAGTTGTGATTTACCTTATCTAAATATGAACCCTAATTCCTTAGAAAGTTCATCTATTAATCCATTATCTTCCAATGCAAGATTAACGCGTTTTCTAACCAAAGGTGTAAACTTTATGTTTATTATCTAGCAATTAAACCTATTAACTTCCGTTAGGATAGATTCAAAATACTATTCCTATTCATGGTGATCTAAGGTTTATAGAGATTTCCATCAACAATAAACAATCAACACATGCATATCTTCCGATATAAGAGCAATTAAACATAGTAAACATGAATAAAGAAACAACCTTTAATAAAAACTAATAGTATAATCGACGAAAACGAAATCAACAATTGTTGGATGGCTTCACAATACTCGTTTGATGAAGCTTTTAGCTTCTGAACATCCTCAGCAACTCAATATTGCAGAAACAGTGCATAAAAAGTAGCTAATTTAATCTAGATCTAAAGTGCATAAAACTGGAATAAAAGGAAGAAAAACGCAGCCTAAAGCCGGCCCTAGGTTTAGGGTTTCGAATAATGAATATATGGTATCTCATATGTGGAGAAAACAACTGCTATATATAGAGTTTGAAGTCGGTTTGCCAAAGTTGGTCGACGGACGCTCGTCCGCTCTAGTGAACGCCCGCCCGAGATAGATCTCGACAAAGATCGACGCCCGCTAAATGCAGCCCAAACTCTCTGTATCAAAATCGCACCACTGGGACGCCCATCTCAAGCAATCAAACGCCCGCCCACTGGACGGGACACCGACGCTGCTCATTTGGATCGAATTTTGATTTCTTGATCTTTATCTCTTTTTCCTCTATCTCATTCCTTCATTATCTCTCTTATCATCAATTAACTCGAACTTAATCAACTTTTGATCATCTTTTGAGCCTCCAACATGTATCTATAACACATAAAAACATCGCAAAATGTAATAATGTCCAAATAACCATAAAATCACAATTAAAACACCAAAATCAACCAATATTACGAATAACTTATCTAAAACCTCATTTACTCAATATTTCCGTTAAACACTCATTTCTTATGCAAATCAATACAAATACGGGGGAAAATACCATAGAATATAGCGTTACAAATCGTATAAATTCACTCTTAACAAAATTCACCTAGGTATTTGCAGAAACCATGCAGGGCACGGACCCTATCAAGGAAGTGTCGGCTATTCGGGTACTACTGGCCCACTATGCAAAGTGATGCGAACAAACTCGTCCTGATGTGCAATTCATGCCAGGTGCATGACGGTTTGTCTCATCATCCTTCACAAGTGATGGTTCCTTTAGCCTCTCCTTGGCCCTTTTATCAATGGAGTGTAGATCTTGTCGGGCCGCTTCCCCGAGCTCCAAATAATCTCAGATTTCTTGTCATAGCAGTCGACTATTTTACTAAGTGGGTAGAAGCTGAAGCTCTGACTACCATCACCGCAAAAGCCATCCAGAAGTTCCTCTGGATGAATATAGTCTACAGGTATTGTATACCCAAGACTCTGATATCAGGCAATGGAACACAGTTTGATGACAAGCCAGTAACATCATTGTGTGCCGAGCTTGGCATCACTTACAATTTTACCTCTGTTGGACATCCACAGGCAAATGGCAAAGTTGAACTAACAAATAGACAGGTTAAGGTTGGTTTGAAAAAGAGGCTAGAGGAGGAAGGAGAGAATTGGGTACAACACTTACCCAACATACTTTGGGCTTACAGGACTACGCCAAACTCATCTACAGGTGAGACACATTTTTCCTTGGCATATGGAAGTGAAGCAGTCATCCTAGCTGAGGTTGGTCTGCCCTTCCCAAGGTCAGAACTCTATACAAAGACAGATCAGGAATCTGAACTCAGGCATTCCAAGGATTACATGGAAGAAACCAGAGACGTGGCCTACATTAGAATGGACAAGTACAAACAAAGGATCTCTCAGTACTATAACTCCAGAATCAAACACAATTACTTTAATGAGGGAGACTTAGTAGATCGATCATCGTTGGTCCTTGGAAAGGCTAACACAAGTTTTAGAGGGGGGGGGGGTGAATAAACTTGTCCCTAAAACTGGATTTTAAACAACTTAAAAATTCAATTACAACTTGTGTGGAGTTAAGCTGACAAAGCTGAGATTAAGTCAAACCGACTTAAGCTAAAATCGAGTCAACCGGCAAATGGATATGATTCTAGCCTTTTTCTTGATCTTGTTATTTCATTATGAAAGCGTGTGTTGTGAATCGAACTCGTGAATATCGGGCCAGATGTGTAAGGTATAACAATCAAGTATCACAATGCTATGAATAAATGCTGAGATATAAGTAAATGCGTAAAGTAAATAAGGCAGAAATTATAGAGGTTCCAGGTGGTGTAATCCTGTCAATCCTCTCTTTCCCTGTGGTGCGGAGGAAAATTCCACTAGAACTTCTTGAGGTGCACTGTTACAAAAAGTCCTAAACAATAGTCCTTGGCTAATCCCTAGCGTCACTATCTAAACAATTGTAGAACAGGTAGAATGGCTGCTCTTCAAATGCTTGAACAACTGGTCCTTGGAGGGTACACGTATGCCTCTTCACCAGCTACCACCATAAACATAGTCTACCCGACTGCTTGTCACAAACTGTCCTTGGCGAAACCTTCCTGGTTTGCTTCACGATCTAAAACCTTTGATGTGAAATCAAAGTTAATGAGAATCAAATAAATTGATTCTTGTTTGTGGTTCTTCAAAGTGTTGGATCCTTGATAGATTCTTTGTAGCTTGAACACTTGAAGAAATACTAGATATGATCTTTGTTAAAGTTCAGAGATGATAGCAATTCGAATAAGATGACTAATGCACAAACTTGCTCGTTAAATCTTGTAAATCTCTTGTCTATTTATTTTTGGGTGCAAAGTCCTCTATTTATAGTATAAGATCCAACGTTCATCTGGCTTAGTTTCGAATTGTATCAGTGTCTTTTTCTGCAACGGATATATTTTCTGACCGTTCTACAGTGTCAGTAACTCATCCAATGAAATTGTTTCCTTTTCAACGTTCCACTATACTTTCAGTTGTTGGATAACTGACTTATAAAACTGAGTTTCCTTATCAGTTTTATTCTGAGTTTTCACTTGTCAGTTTTCTAACTGACTTGTAGCATAAACTGAAATTTTACTCTTCTTCAAGTATCAGTACTCCAGTTTTCATCTGATCATCATTGACTTAATCATAGTACACCATGACTCATTATCAACTAAGAATTCATTGTCCTTATGATTCTTAGGTCTTCATACAAGATCCATAAAGTCAGTTCAGGTCACCACAATCTTGCCTGAAGTCCAACTTTACAGTCTCGACTTGTAATCTTCATAACTGAGTTTGAACCCTCAGTTCTTCGTTCTTCAATAACTGAGTCTGTGACCCTCAGTTCTTCAATCTTCTAGATAAGCCAACCGAAATCAGTAACTCTCAAATGAACTTACCTTCTTCGATTTTACGTAGGTGTGCTCGAGTCGCTTTGCTTGTATTGGTAGTTTCGATTTTCTAAATGATTTCCACTTTTCGCTTTACGACACGCTAATTATTACGAAGGCTTGTCCGATGTAACCTATACAATTATCGGACTTCAGTAAAACTTATACATTCGATTCTAGACATATTTTAGCTTTTCACTATAACAAATTGGCTTCAACCCTTCATCAATGGGGTTAAGATAATACTTTGAACAAATTAGATGAATTATCATCAAAACATAAATTTTATTTCCAACAATTTCCCCTTTTTGATGATGCCAAAACTCTCCCTAAAAGAAAAGCTTAAAGATCAAAACAAAGTAAAGCAATGTAAAACTGGAAAACTGGTTTTCATTAGAATGAGCAAAAACTGGATAAGTACATTATGTTCAAATAACTGTGACTAAAGACTAAGCTTCTTCTTAGCTTTTTGCATGACTGAGTCATATTTTCTTGCTTTGTCATACAATGAAAATCTTCTTCTAGCTTGGAGTCTTCCTTTGAGAAAGTCTTATTGTAGTCAACTTGACTACTTTCTTTCCATCTTCTCCATTGAATTAGCATGGGTAAGCTTGAGTCTTTCAAGTAGTAACTTTCAAATTCTGCTAGATCAGCTTTCATTTGTTCAGTCTTGTCTTTAATCTTCAGTTTATCATCAATCCTTAGATTCTTCGTGTGTTGTGCAATTTTCTGTTTTGAGTGGATATCTGACAGAAAATAGTTCAAGGATTCTTCGAATGTTCTATCCTTGTACTTGGCTTTAATAGGATTGAAATCTTTGTTAAACTGTGTCCACAGATCCTTTGTAAGAGTAACTCTTCTGTCTCCAGGCTGATTGTATTTTTTAATAAGTTGATTATCAGTTAACTCTTTTTTTAAAGATTTAGGATCTGATCGGTAACTTTGTAGTTCTTCTTCAAGTCGCTTCATCTCTCCAAGTAACTTGACTTTTCTTCTTGACTTCCCCTTTTGGCATCATACAACCGATCTACCAGGGCATGAGTTGCCTTTTGATCTTCCGAAATCTGCGCCGAGAATCAAGTACTTCCTTAAGCTGAGTTTCCAACCCATAGATATGTTGATTCATATGCCAATGAACCTGACCATGAGTTTCTCTATCTCTGCGGTTGTATTTTCGAGTTGTTGCTTGAGTAGCACAATTTCTCAAGCGTAACTTGAACTTGCTTTGTGAATCATCTCTAATCTTGCATGGCGAAACATCGGTTCTAGTTCTATACTCAAGATATCAGAGATGTTTGATAAAAGACTATTCTGTATCTCTCTCGATCGAGTACAATTTTCAAGTTTTCATGAACTTTGGCTAATTCATCCTTAGATAGACAGTCAGAAGGATCATATGTATCTTCAATCAGTCCTTGTCCTCGTGATCATCAAGAATAACAATCGGTTGTCGGGCTTCATCACCGACATTGAGTGTCGATTGTCCGATTTCCAACGGGCAATTCTTCTTCTTTGTGTGTTTGATTTGCTTTGCTCTGAGTTTAGGTTGAATAACTGGTTGCAAAACTGTAGTTTCATCAGTTTCTTGTCTTGATTTTCCATCATCACCATCATCGTTCTTCTTTGAACTGTCTTTAGATGATGTTCCTGATTCCCTTCTTTTTGCTAACTCAGTAAATCTTTTGAAGCAATTGTCAAGAAATTCTTTTATAGGAAACAGAGAATAAAGATCTCTAACTTCCAATGTCTCCAAGAGTAACTTCTCTTCAGGCTGCAAACCGATGTCTCAAAACCTTCTCGGTTGAAGTTTCATTTTCATAATCTTGATGATTCTATCGACCGAAAATTGGTGCCGATTTTCGAACCGTTATCTGTTATGTAACCGAGAAGTACGGTCTCAGTAGTGACTTCGATTAGTTGTTGTTGTCGTTCCCCTCGTGAGGTACTTTCTCACCGAGATTTTCGAGTACAAGCACCTTGCAACCTGATCTTCCTTCTATTGAAATGGTTTTTCGCTTGGTGCCTTTGTGTTCAAACTTCGGTTTCGACTTGCTTTAGGTTGAGAGATTGTTTCGTGCTTTGCTTCAAAGCTTGATTTGCCTTGTCCGCTTTCCTTCCTTAATCTTTTCTAAGTAAAACGAATGATTCCCTAAGTGTTTTCTTTAGTCGGAATCTCCCATCGATTACTTGACCTTCACTTGTGCCCTTTCGCACTTTCCAACTCGGCCTAGGTGTTGCTTCTTGAACTGATTTAGAATATATACCGCCTAATTGAATTCTATCCATCCTGATTATATTCATCATGAGATAGATACAATCTTCGACGATGATATGTTGATTCCTTTTGATTTTCCAATAACATGTCTCTTTGAGCCATCCTTTGAGATGTCCAAATTCGTTTTGATTTTATCGATATGAACACCAGTGTATTGGTTCAGTAGACGAAGTGATCATTGAGAGAAAATCTTCCTTCTTCAATGATAAAGTGGCGAACTCGTTGAGGTTCTTTGTTGTGTTTTCATGAAGCCAAAGAGTGACCGTAAAACTCTTTCATTGAGAACAATCCGATCTTCACGAACCGTAGTCATTAAGGAATCTCTCGGCCATTCGCATATTTTGCCAAAATTGTAAGATACCTTCCACATCTCGCTTCTCTTTGAAACTAACTTCAAGGATGTTATTCAATCCTGGTTGTTTTTCGATTTTGTCTCGGACACAACTGGCTAACAAGGTGTTTTGACATAAACCTTCATACCCTGCTGTCGACGCCACAACCGAGTGTCTCTTGAATCATCCGAATCGCCATATATGAGTGTGAACACGTAAGTTTGATTTTTGAGAGAAGGGTTGTAAGAGTCTTTTGAAAATAATTTGAATTTGAATAGTGAATAGTGTGAACGGAGGTTGAATAAATAGGTGGGATATTACGGCGCGGTTGCGTGGTACAACTTTTCAAATTCCATGATGGTTTTGATAACCGATGCGTGTACCATTCTGACAAACTTGGGGTGTACACACGAAATTCTGACAAAAAGAACTGTGGTAATTTAATGCGATATAACCGTTGTTGATTCTATCTTATCAATCTTTGACTAACTTTGAGTGGGATGGCGATGTTGAGATTCAGTTTCTTGAGATAATGTAGTCCCATCAAATTAATCAGTTTGTCAAGTTCTTCAGTTATCAGTTTGAGATTGTTGATGTCAATGACTAATCTGTTAAGTGAGCGCACCCATCATAACAAAGATTAACCCCCTTGACGAATCTCTGGCTTAACTGACTAGCTGACTTTGATTATTCCCAACTCAGTTCTTAATTTTGCAAATCTTTCTTTATCCAAAGGCTTTGTAAAGATATCTGCCAACTGATCTTAAGTAGGTACATAAAGAACTGTTATATCCTTCTTCTCTGCATGATCTCTTATAAAGTGATGACGGACATCAATGTGTTTTGTCCTTGAGTGTAAAACTGGATTATCAGTAATTGCAATTGCACTCGTATTATCACATATTATGGGAATTGTTCCTTCTTCTATCCCATAGTCTCTTAATTGTTGTCTGATCCATAAAACTTCAAAGACAACAACTTCCAATGCTATATATTCAACTTGGTGTAGAAGTTGAAATTGAGTTTTGCTTTTTTTTGAACCAAGACACAAGTCTATTTCCCAATAACTCGACATGTGCACGATGTGCTTTTTTTCATTCACTTTACATCCAAAGATAGTCCGAATCTGAATAAGAAATCAGCTTGAATTCTCCTTCTTTTGAATACCAAATTCCAACTCCGTCTGTGTCTTTCGGATATTTCAAAGTTCTTTTCACCACTTTGTGAGATGACTTTCTTTTGGTCTTGATGAAATCTTGCACATACACCGACAAACAAAAAGATATGTCCGGCCTACTTGTTGTAAGATAGAGTAAGCTTCCAATCATCCTTTCAGAGTGTTTGATCAACATCTTTACCTTCTTTGTCTCATCAAGTCGATGTTGGTCCCCATTGGTGTAGAAATTCCAGTGAGATTTCTCCATACCAAACTTTTTAATAAGTTCTCTTGTATATTTGGTTTGATGAATAAAAATTCCATCACTAACTGTTTAACTTGCTTGCGATCTAGAAAATAATTTAGTTCACCCATCATACTCATCTCAAATTTGCTTTTCATCAAGATTGCAAATTTCTCACATAATTGTTCATTTAAGATCCAAAGATGATATCATCAACATAAATTTGAATAAGTAAAGTATCTTCTCCATTCTCCATCTCGAATAGAGTTTTGTCGATTGTTCCTTTGATAAATCCATTATCCACTAGAAACCGAGATAGAGTTTCGTATCAAGCTCTTGGCGCTTGTTTGAGTCCATAAAGAGCTTTTCTTAATTTGAAAACTTTATCGCTTGATCTTTGATTTCAAATCTGGGTGGTTGTTGAACATATACTTCTTCTTCAAGAATTCCATTCAAAAATGCGCTTTTGACATCCATTTGATAAACTTTGAATTTCTTGTGAGCGGCAAAGGCAAGAAATAATCGATTGCTTCTAATCTTGCAACTGGTGCATAGGTTTCATCAAAGTCTATGCCTTCGCTTGAGAGTATCCTTTGGCTACAAGTCCGGCCTTGTTTTTGATGATATTCCCATCTTCATCAAGTTTATTTCTGAAGACCCGTTTGGTTCCAATGATATTCACATGAGCTGGTCTATCCACCAATTCCCATACTTGATTTCTTTCAAATTCGTTGAGTTCTTCTTGCATAGCTAAGATCCAATCTGGGTCTTTCAATGCTTCTTCAATTTCTTTAGGTTCTCGATTGAGATAGAAAGCATGCAATCATTGCATCTAGTTGATGTCTTGTTCGAACTCCACTTGTGTATCACCAATAACTTGTTCTTCGGGGTGATCTCTCATCCATTGATGTGTGTGAATTTGTAATAATCGATTTGCATTTTGTTCAACTGTTTCTTGAACCGATTCTTGAACTTGTTCAACTGGATCTGAATGAAGTTGTTCAGGTTGTAGAGTGAATGGAAACTGAGGTTGATCTTGATCTGAACAATCTGAGATTTGTAACCTTCCAATGTCAACTAAATTTGGTTCTGGTATGACTGGTAACTGAGACTGAGAAACTGGTTCTGGTGTGTCTTCAATTGCTTCACCAGGGAAGTTTGGTTCATCAAATACTACATGTATTGATTCTTCATGCTTGAGTGTCCTTTTATTTAGTACTCTAAAAGCTTTGCTGACACTTGAATATCCTAGGAAAATTCCTTCATCAGCTTTAGGCTGAAAAACATGAAGTTGATCTTTTCCATTATTGTGGATGAAACATTTGCTTCCAAAAGCATGAAAGTATGAAACATTTGGTTTTCTTCCATTCCAAATTTCATAAGGAGTCTTCTCATGTCTCTTGTTCATGAGAGCTACATTACGAGTGTAACAAGTCGCATTAATCGCTTCGCCCAATATCTTTCAGGTAGTTTAGCTTCACGGATCATGGTCCTCCCGGCTTCTTTGAGTGTTCTGCTTTTCTTTCTGGCTACACCATTTTGTTGTGGTGTTCTGTGGCGACAAGTTGGTGTAACACACCATTTTCTTCACAAAGATTCAATAATTACTTTGTTGAGTAATTCGGTTCCTTTATCAGATCTTATCTTCACAACCTCAAACTCCTTTTTGATTCTCAAGTCTCTTGAGAAGTTCTCGTGAGTTTTCGCTTGGTTTCACTTTTCTTGGTTAGAAAGATTACCCAAGTGTATCATGAAAAATCATCTACTACCACCAAAGTATATTTCTTTCCACTGATACTAATTGGTGTAATAGGTCCAAATAAATCCATGTGTAGCAATTCTAGATGTCGTGTTGTAGAATGCTGAGACTTGGTCTTGAAACTTGCTTTTGTTTGTTTTCCTTGTTGGCATGCATCACATAAGCTGTCCTTCTTATATGATATCTCTGGTAGCCCAATGACTAGCTGCTTCTTAACAAGTGTGTTGATGTCATCAAAATTGAGATGACTCAGTTTCTTGTGCCATAGCCAACTGATTTCTGATTTGGTATGCACAAGTAGACAAGTTTCAGCAACGGCAGTTGTCCAATCTACCATGTACATGTTTTCCTTTCTTCTTCCGGCTAGGACAACTTGATAAGTCGATTCATCGATGACAACGCAGAAATCTCTATCAAAAGTGACTTTGTATCCCATATCACAAAATTGACTTGTGCTGAGTAGATTGTAGTGTAGTCCTTCTACATAGGATACATTCTTGATTGTGAGTCCATTTTCGATTAAGCCATAACCTCGGTGTATCCGGGTTTATCTTTACTTCCAAAATTGACTTTAGGTCCATCTTTTGCAATAAAATTACTAAGGCAGTCCTTGCTCTTTGTTTGTCGCGTCTAGAGCAACCACATCACAAAGTACCAAATATCCTGCAATAAAAATTAAAAGGTTTTAGGTACCCAATTCGATTTGGGTCCATGGGGTCGATTGTCATTACAACACCGGGAATATATCCCTTAGGTATCCTTCGGATATTGTTGCACTGTTTTCATATATATAAGCTACACTCCCATAATGTACGTGTTTGGGTTGTATCTTATTTATATGATCTCTCGAATCTTTTGGTGAAATATATTTCCACCATGCATTTTGTTATTAAAGGTTGAATGATAACTATCATTCTTACATCGAGGTCCGAATCGACCTTTGTATCGTGACTTATCCGAGAAGCGAGATTAGTCCTCTCTGCTTGAGTTTTGACCGAGACTTGTGATAAGTTCTTGGTCTGGAATGATTGTTATTACCAGTTTTATTAACCAAATCAGTAAAATTCCAATCATCGTCAGTGGGGTATAGTCTTCCTTTCCCCCTAAATGTGTGAATCCTTGAATGACTAACATTCTTGGATTTACTTTGATTGTAATTTTTCTGGTTCCTGACTTCATTGGTTTTTGTGGATCTGGCAATTGATTTACCTTTTCGGTTTTCATTGAATGCAGCTGATCTACCATTTGACTTACTTTTGTTGGTAGATACAGTTGTCTTCTTAGGAAACTGATTTGTCCTTTGTGATACTGGTTTTACTGGTTCAGCAATTTTCTTAGTTTGTGGAAATTGCTCAGCTACAAACTTAATACCAGTTTTGGTACTAGGTCCAGCAGCGTTGCTAGTTCCATTCTTTGAAGATTGCTGTGTATCAAATCCTAAACCGATTTTGTCTCCATATGGTTTTCCGATTTCAATCCGAAGAATCGAACTTGATTGAGCAAATGATTCGATTCTTCTTCTTTGATGCAATGATCGATGTTGAATCTTTTCTTTATCGATTTTAGTCGGTTTCACATTTTTAGTTCAGACTTCAATCTTTCAACTTCGTAATTAGACTTTCTTTTTCAAACTTTGAATGATTCATAACCGACTTAAATAGTTACTATTTGATTCATCAATTCGTCAAGCGTTTCTTCTAATTCTAGATTTTTGGATTGGAGTCGTGAATGAAGAACATGCATTTATCATGGAAATCTGAGCTGAGGAGTATTTAGAAATAGATTCACATACCTCATTTTGATCTTCCATATGTGCCATTAAAGCTGTGTCATCTGATAGTCTTTCAGTACCAGGTTCATAGTCTGATTCATCTCCAGCAAGGAGTGCTCTTCTACCAACTCTTCTTGGTGGGGACTTCTTGATCAGTTCTGGACACTCAGCTTTATAATGTCCAGGTTTCTTGCAGTTGAAACAGAGGTATTCATCATCTTTTCTTTTCTCAGGAGTTCTTTTGATGAATTTTTGAGTGACTGGATGTCCACTCTTCATCCTTCGAATTCTGTTCATCATCAGAGCCATTTGTTCTTCCATCTCATCCAATTCATGAAGATTGCTAGATGAGTTTTCTTGAATGTCATTCGATGCTGCTGCAAGTGCTGTCGTTTTGGGTTCTTCCAGAGCCTTGATTATTGCAGCTGTGCTTGTGAAATCTTCACTGAATTCATAAGCTTTCAAATCTGAAAAGATCTTGAATGAATCTTCTACATCCAAATTCTCTGGATTCTTCCATGCTTGATGACCTTCATCTTCCAAAGACGTTGGTAAAGCCTTCAAGATTCTTGTGTTGATAACTTTCTTTGAGTATTCAATCTTGAGTAGATATAGTTCATCCATGATAGCACTTGAGTCTTGTCTCAATTTGATCATTGGTTTCTCCAGATTTCATTTTGAAATTCTCAAATTTTTGCTTTGCAAATGTAAATTTTATTTTCCTTGATTGAGTCTGTTCCTTCACAAACTAAGCGGAGTTTGTCCCACATTTCCTTGGCGGTTGTGCATTCTTTCACTTTCAGGTACATGTTGCTATCAAGAGTTACGAGGATAAAGTCCATGGCCACATTGTTGAGATTATTTCGCGCTTGCGATCATCACTGGTCCATTCCGATTTGGGTTTAGCAACTCGAACTTGTTCTCCACCAACAGATTTGCATATGAGTGATCTTCATTGGTCCATCGGTGAGTACATCCATCATTTCATCATGAGTATTTGCCAGAATGCCTGCATACGACGTTTTGTAATCGTCAAATCTGGTCCATGTTGCACATAAGCATTTGTCTTGCATATTGATTGTTATCCATTGTGAGTGAGTGGGAAAATGAATTTAAAACTGAGCTTTCAACTGAGAACAACTAGAGGAGATATAGAGCAAATGATATCTTGTCAAAGAAACTTCGCTCCGATACCAATTGTTGGTCCCTTGGAAAGGCTAACACAAGTTTAGAGGGGGGGGTGAATAAAATTTTCCCTAAAACTGGATTTTAAACAACTTAAAAATTCAATTACAACTTGTGTGGAGTTAAGTCGACAAAGGCGAGATTAAGTCAAAGCGACTTAAGCTAAAGCTCGAGTCAACCGGCGCGGATATGATTCTAGCCTTTTCTTGATCTTGTTATTTCGTTATGAAAGCGTGTGTTGTGAATCGAATTCTGGTGAATATGAGTTGTGAGTGTGTAAGGTATAACAATCAAGTATCACAATAATATGAATAAATCTTTGAGTAAGTAAGTAAATGCGTAAAGTAAATAAGGCGAGAAATTATAGAGGTTCAGGTGGTGTAATCTGTCAATCTCTCTCTTCCTCGTAGTGCGGAGGAAAATTCCACTAGAACTTCTTGAGGTGCTTTGTTACAAAAGTCCTAAACAATAGTCCTTGGCTAATCCCTAGCGTCACTATCTAAACAATTGTAGAACAGGTAGAATGGCTGCTCTTCAAATGCTTGAACAACTGGTCCTTGGAGGGTACATGTATGCCTCTTCACCAGCTACCACCACAAACACAGTCTACCCGACTGCTTGTCACAACTGTCCTTGGCGAAACCTTCCTGGTTTGCTTCACAGTCTAAAACCTTTGATGTGAAATCAAATTTGGGTTGAGAATCAAATAAATTGATTCTTGTTTGTGGTTCTTCAAAGTGTTGGATCCTTGAAAGATTCTTTGTAGCTTGAACACTTGAAAAAATACTAGATATGATCTTTGTTAAAGTTCAGAGATGATAGCAATTTGAATAAGATGACTAATGCACAAACTTGCTCGTTAAATCTTGTAAATCTCTTGTCTATTTATTTTTGGGTGCAAAGTCCTCTATTTATAGTATAATATCCAACGTTCATCTGGCTTAGATTCGAATTGTATCAGTGTCTTTTTCTGCAACGGATATATTTTTCGACCGTTCGCAGATGTCGAGAACTCATCCAATGAAATTGTTTCCTTTTCAACGTTCCATTGTACTTTCGGTTGTTGGATAAGCGACTTATAAAAGCGAGTTTCTTATCGCTTTATTCTCGAAGTTTTCACTTGACGCTTTTCTAAGCGACTTGGAGCATAAAGCGAAATTTTACTCTTCTTCAAGTATCGATTACTCGTTTTCATCGATCATCATTGACTTAATCATAGTACACCATGACTCATTATCAACTAAGAATTCATTGTCCTTATGATTCTTAGGTCTTCATACAAGATCCATAAAGTCGATTCAGTCACCACAATCTTGCTCGAAGTCCAACTTTCTGATCTCGACTTGTAATCTTCATAATCGAGTTTGAACCTCGGTTCTTCGTTCTTCAATAAGCGAATCGTGACCTCGGTTCTTCAATCTTCTAGATAAGCCAACCGAGAATCAGAACTCTCAAATGAACTTACCTTCTTGATTTTACGTAGGTGTGCTCTGAGTCGGTTTGCTTGTATTGGTAGTTTCGATTTTCTAAATGATTTCCAAACTTTTCGGTTTTTACGACATGCTAATTATTACAATTGCTTGTCCGATGTAACCTATACAATTATCGGACTCTAGTAAAACTTATACATTCGATTCTAGACATCTTTTAGCTTTTCACTATAACAGCTGGCTTCAACACTTCATCAATGGGGTTAAGATAATACTTTGAACAAATTAGATGAATTATCATCAAAACATAAATTTTATTTCCAACAGATACGAAACAAAGTTAGCAGACAAGATCCTAAGGCAAGCTTGACCCAAACAGGGAAGGTGTTGGTCCCTTGAAAAGGCTTTGGTTAAGTTTAGGGGGGTGAATAAACTTAACACTTAAAACTTTTTGGAGTTAACAAACTCAGCAAGGTCAGTAGCCTGCTGACTGCTCAGTAGTCTGCTGACCACTTAGTAGTCTGCTGACAACTTAGTAGTCTGCTGACTGTTGAAGTTACTAAATTTGTTGCAGCAGAATATATTTAGTTTAAGCCTTGTTGTTTGTTGTTTAAATATGAACCAAGTATTAGATACTCATTAGTGTATGTGTGTGTGATTCAGTTGCTAGCTTTAGTAGGTTGATGTGATAAACTAGAATACATAATGTAAATGCAGTCAAGTAAAGTAGGCAAGATTTTATTGTGGTTCCAAGTGGTGTAATCCTGTCAATCCACTCTTCTCCTGTGATGTTGGAGGAAATTCACTAGAGATCTTTGAGGTAGCTGTTACGAAAATCCCTAAGTTGTTTTTCCTTCACCAATAACTATGGCTTCACAAACTGAACACTTGAAACAGGTAGGATTGCTGCTCCAAAGTATTCCACTGGTCCTTGAAGGGTAGGATTTCCACTTCACCAGCTCCACCACAAACAACAGTCCTTGACACCCAAAAGATGCTTCACTGTCTTCAGCAGGTTTCTTGTAAAAGAAATTCTGAATCAAGTAAGTGATTCAGCCTTCAGCAGCTTGATCAGGATGAAATGATCAGCAGGTTAAAGTCTTCAAGTGTGTATACTTGATGTGACTTGATAGCATGTTACACTTGAAGAAATATCTTGATCGGTAAATTTAAGCTCAGTAAGTCAGCAGGGTGTTTTTCTTGATCTTTAAAATTAATATCTTCGTATGGATTGTATTGTTGTTCATCATCTTCAAATTGAGTCAGGATATCGCTATTTATAGGTGGGAATCATGTGACTTGTGTTTGAAATTCAAATAGCCCTTTCAGGCTTGTCTCCATCTTGACATGATTTTTGTCACAGTTCATAGTACTGGCACAGTCAGTCTGCTTTTTGTCAGTTTCCAGTCTATCCACCCTTTGATTTGTGTCCATTGGTTAATCCTCTAAATCTTTCCAACCTTCTTTTTATCTTGACAATTGATTTATTGTCAATATCAATGCTAATAATCCATCCTTATCCTTTTAATATTCTAATGTAATCCTTGATTAAATCAAGAAATATAATCAGCAGATATAAGAAGTATATCAGTCTGCTGATTATAGGTCAGCTGTGTTTTAATTAACACTTCAGCTAATTGCTTATCATCTAACATTTTATTGTGAAGTTAGAGT
This sequence comes from Gentiana macrophylla, assembly GCA_026214975.1. Lineage (NCBI taxonomy): Eukaryota > Viridiplantae > Streptophyta > Magnoliopsida > Gentianales > Gentianaceae > Gentiana > Gentiana macrophylla. The sequence continues at coordinate 57,044,695 of CM047808.1, read as the reverse complement.
ACACCATTTTGAACATAACTAAGTTCCAATCACCACTTAACATATGGAACTTAGACCTTGTACACAAGGTATATGTAATCAGTTTAGGTCATCACAAACTTTCCTAAATTCTGATTCCATATCCTTGACTTTAAATACTAAGTTTGATCCCTCAACCTTTAATAACCGAGTTTGAACCCTCGGCTTTCAATCTTCAGCAGGTTCCTAACTAGTCTACTGACCTATTTACCCTACTGACATAGACAGGTATGCTGATGAAATCAGCTGACCTATTTACAGTGCTTGTTTGATCAAACCTATACAAAGATCAAACTCTAATAAACCTATACATTTTATTTATACATCTTTTTGCCTTTGCTCTATAACGGCAAGTCTGGCACTCATCTTTAAAACATAAAATATGTCCAACAATTTCCCCATTTTTAGTGATGATGCCAATACATTCCTTACAGCAAAACAAAAAGATAAAAACACAAAATATAACAAATTCAGTTATCTTTCATTATAATCAATTTGTTCACAATTATTACAAACTAGGATCAGCAGAATAAAATAATTAGTGTAAGAGTGCTGATCTAGTTTCTGTTTCTGTCCTGCTCTTGTTTCTCTTGAAACTCCCTGACCTCCCTTACTATGTCTTGCATCCATCGATCTTCTATTGTAGATAAATCAACCCAAGTATGTAGCTTTTTCCACAATTTCCATGCTTTTGGTAGGGCTAATCTTATGGCAAGAACACTAAAGCCCTGTCCCATGTAGAAATGTTTGAACTCTTCCAGAGAATCCCTTGCTGACTGAACTCCCAGTCTTTGACCTCTTCCACCTCTGCCTCCTCTTCAACCTCTAAAAAAAGCTCTCAGTGACTTGACCCTTACTTCCCAAAATTTGAGTCCTAAGAAGGAATTGAGTCCCTCCTGAAATCCCATGTTATGATAGGGTCTCTTCTTTCCATAGAACAACTTCTTGTATTCTTTCAGGAGGTCATCAGTCAACTGAATCCTGCCAGGTGCAGGGTTCCTAAAGTCATTTATATCAGCCTCCCACTTCTTCTTAGAAAAAACTCGTGCAGCTTCCTTTTCTTCTTCTGTAAGGCCCTCTTCCCCCTTATTGACATCATCAATAAACCAGGACAGTAGACCATGAACACTTTCTTGTGTGATCACCAAGTTTGCAAGTTGACCTTCTATTATCTCAATCCTTGTGTCAACTGCAGTGATCCTTCCTTCAATGGTTTGTTCCACTAAATTTATCCTCTTAGTAATCTTAGTATCCATAGCAGCATGTTGAGGTATCTCAGCAGGGTGAGTCACAACAAGCTTGGGTACATCAGCAAGCTTGTCCAACTTCTTGTGCATTGAGGCAATCTGTTCAGCCAAGTGTTTATCATTGTTTGCTGTGGTGGTCTTTATACCTGTGACATCTCTAATTAGACCATTTACAGCAAATTGAGTTGATGTAATGTTGGAAGCAACTGTCTCTGTAGTTCTTCCTCTGTTCTCCACCAGATTCATCAAATCATCAAATCTTTGTTCTTGTCTATTCAGTTGATTCCTTAGCTGTGCAATGTCATTCCTTACAGCTCTCAACTCTTCCACAACATGTGCTGGTACTGCGCTAGCCATACCCCTAGCCATTTGTCCAGCAAAGTAATCTGTAGGCTTTTCAACATTATAGTTTTCCATTGGTATGCTTACAACCATGGCTCTTGTCCTGTCCACTTCAGCAGGTTCATGACCTTCTTCAATAATATCACCAAAAATTTCTTTCACAATAGGATCTTGTGTAGGTTGAGGTTCATGAGCTACCTCCACAACAGGTACCTCCTCAAAAATCGGTACATGTGCATGTTGGGGCTCATCAGCAACCTTCTCTTCCTCTGGAAACTGAAATTCCTCATCACTAAAGTCATAGTCCACCCGTTATTCATCATCATTAACAATAGTCTAGTGACTATCTTTCCCTTCAAAGCTGACTTTAGCTTCATTCACGGGTTCTACAAGTGACTGTGCATCAAGAGTCTTCAGACGGTAACAGTTCTTCAAAGAACTGTTCTTCCATAATTTCCTTAAAATGCACAAGGGATTCCTTCAATCCAATCATAAGTTCCAACCTTTGTCCCAACACTATTTGTTCCTCAGTGATTAGGACCCTCTGTTCCGACCTGTAATCAGGTGCTGTTTTTTCCTCAACAACTTGAACCACCTCTTCAACAAAAACATGAGGAAATATTGCCTGGTTTTCCTCTAAAACCCCTCTAGCATCAGCAATCTTCTATAGAATATAAACAATCATTGATAACGTGTCTTGAGTGTCAAACCACTCCTGATACTGAGCTGAGTCCTCTAAACTTTTGTCACCTTCCTTAAACATAACAACATCAGATTCCACAACTAATAAGGTGTCAGACATGCTGATCAGCCTATTATCTCCAAGAGCTATTCCAATAGTAATTTGAGCTTCCAGATCATCAATAGTCATATTCTTCATATCTTCATCCATATTACCAGTCTGCTGGCCCTCCGCGGACTTACCAGCATCAGCAGACTGATCATCCGTATTGTCTTTGGATCGTTGTCCTACCTCCTCAGTAGGTCTTTCTAATGCAGTGCCACTGGGTTGGACTTGAAAAGAAGGGTGATCATCATCAGAATCTGAGGATGATGAATCATCATTGTCAGGAGCTTTATGTGGTTCTCTGAACATGATGCTCCATTTTTACTTCTCCCTTTCAATAATATCCAGCAGCCTCACTTGGAGCTCAGATGTATCAATCAGTCCAATCAAGCATTCTACTCCCAACTGATTGAATGACCATTCCTCAAAATCAGTCATTGACTCTGCATTTGATTTTTGTCTCTTACAGAAACCAAACTTCCAAACAAGTAATCTTGAATTTTCTTGAAGTTTGGATCTACCTTTTCCTTCTTGGACTTTTTTTCCCTTTTCTCAAAGGGCATTGTGGGCCTTCTAGGGGCAGATTGCTCAGCTTGTTGTCCTCCAAAGGCCTCAACAAGATGAATCAACGTATCTATAGCAGATAGAAATCGGTCAGTAGGTTAATCAGGTGGGACATTTGTACCTACTACCTCCAACTGTTCCACACTAGGTTCCCCTGACTTATATGCTCATTAGTAGGGTCTACAATAGTTTTCTCTTCCCCCTGAGTTGTAGCATCCACAGCCGGGTTTTGAACAGGTTCAACAATTTCCACAGCAAGAATAATATCCAATTACTATTGACAACCATTTATGTTTGACTGACTGGTAATGTATACTTCAGCAGACTTGATCTTCAGTAGAGTTAGCTCAGCAGCCTACTAACAAGGTCACTCTACTGATCTTCGTAAAGACTAGTTTTGTCCAATTGATAATACAATGTGAAGTTTAATACCAATGACTGATCTGTCAAGTGAGCTCACCCATCAGGACAAAGACCAATCCCCTTGGCAACTTCATTTGCTCAATTTTCCAAACTATTTAAGTACATGGAATTGTTGATTCCAATGACTAGTCTACTAAGTGAGCTCACCCAACATAGCAAAGACTAATCCCCTTGGTGAATTCCAGTACACTGCTGATCATTGATGTTTCAGTCAACTTTTATAATTCCAAGTTTAGTCCTTAACTTAGCAAATCTTTCACTATCCAATGGTTTTGTAAAGATGTCAGCAAGTTGATCTTCAGTAGGGATGTAAAGAACCACCACCTCTTTCTTTTCCACATAATCTCTTATAAAATGATGTCTCACATCAATGTGTTTTGTTCTTGAGTGCAAGACAAGATTTTCCGTGATTGCAATTGCACTTGTGTTGTCACACATTATAGGAATTTCTCTTTCTTCAATTTCATAATCCCTTAATTGTTGTCTTAACCGTAGTACTTGTGCACAGCAGCTTCCTGCAGCAATGTATTCAGCTTCAGTAGTGGAAGTTGATATTGAATTCTTTTTCTTGCTGAACCAGGAAACAAGTCTATTTCCCATCAACTGACAAGTACCTGTGGTGCTTTTTCTATCAATCTTGCATCCAGCATAATCAGAATCTAAGTAGGATATAACTTTGAAGCTTCCATCAATTGAGTACTATATTCCTACTCCCAAAGTCTCTTTTAGATACTTGAGAACTCTTTTGACTGCAGCTAAGTGACTTTGTTTAGGTTTTGATTGAAATCTTGCACAAACACCTACAGCAAAGGATATATCAGGTCTGCTGGTAGTGAGGTACAGCAGACTACCTATCATCATTCTGTATAAAGTCTGATCAACATCTTTGCCTCCTTTATTATCATGCAGTCTGATGCTTGTACTCATAGGAGTTGATACTTTGGTGCTATTTTCCATGCCAAAATTCTTTAGCAGCTTCTGGGTGTACTTAATTTGATGAATGACGATTCCATCTTTCATTTGTTTGACTTGTAATCCCAAAAAGTAGTTCATCTCTCCCATCATACTGAATTGGAACTTTCTTTTCATGAGATTAGAAAACTTTTCACATAGCAATTCATTTTCAGAACCAAATATAATGTCATAAACTTAAATTTGTACCAGCAGGGTGTTTTTCCCTTCATTGAATTTGAAAAGAGTCTTATCAATGGTACCTTTTGTAAATCCATTGTTTATCAAGAATTGAGATAATGTTTCATACCAAGCTCTTGGTGCTAGCTTCAAACCATAAAGTGCCTTATTGAGTCTGTACACTTTATCTTCTTGATCTATAACTTCAAAACCAGGAGGTTGCTGAACATAAACTTCCTCCTTCAGAATCCCATTCAGAAATGCACTTTTGACATCCATCTGGTATACTTTGAAGTTTTTGTAAGTAGCATATGCCAAAAATAATCTTATAGCCTCCAATCTTGCAACTGGGGCATATGTCTCATCAAAATCAATTCCTTCAGCTTGAGAATAGCCTTTTGCCACTAGTCTGGCATTATTTTTAACATTGGTACCAGATTCATCCAATTTATTTCTATATGCCCATTTTGTTCAAATTACATTTGCATGATTAGGCCTTTCCACTAGTGTCCAAACTTGATTTCTTTCAAACTCATTCAATTCTTCTTGCATAGCAGTTATTCAATCTGGATCAGATATTGCTTCTTCAACAACTTTTGGCTCCATTTGAGATAGAAAACAAGTAAACATTGCTTCCAATTGTCTTCTAATCCTTACACCTTGCTGTAAATCACCAATTACTTGTTCAGCAGGGTGATCTCTCAACCATTGTAAATCTTGATTTGTTTGACTTACTGGAACTTCATCTTCAATAGAGTCTGTTGTTTCATCAGTAGGGGGATTAGCAAATCCTTGAACTGCATCTGTTGTTGCATCCGCATTGTTACCAGCAGGTTCTTCTGCAGGGGCAGAGTCAGATACTTTTAAGTCATTTATCTTATCCAAAACATCAACATATTCTGGATGAGTGACTTGGATATTCTCAGCAGGTTCTGAAACTTCATCTTCCATTCCAGTGAACTTGGGTTCACCAAACACAACATGTATTGATTCTTCATGTTTCAGTGTCCTCTTGTTCTGTACCCTGAATGCTTTGCTGACTGAAGAATATCCAGAAAGTCTTTCATCTGATTTTGGTTGGAAGGTCTTCAATTGCTCCTTATGATTTAAAATAAAACATTTGCTTCCAAATGGATGGAAATAAGATATATTTGGTTTTCTTCCATTCCATAACTCATAAGGTGTCTTCAGCAGCTTTTTGTTTACTGAGGTCCTATTTTGTGTGTAGCATGATGTATTTATTGCTTCAGCCCAATGTCTTTCAGGTAATAATGCTTCACAAATCATAGTTCTCCCTGCTTCTTTCAATGTCTTGTTTCTTCTTTCAGCAACCCCATTTTGCTGAGGTGGTCCAGCAGCTGCTAATTGATGCAGCACACCATTTTGTTCACAGTATTCTCATATGACTTATTTAGAAACTCAGTGCCCTTGTCTGACGTGATCTTCACTACTGTCAAACTTTTCTCATTTTGTTATCTCTTCAAAAGTTCAGACATCTTTTGAAGTGTTTCACTTTTCTTGTTCATGAATACTACCCAAGGGTATCTTGAATAATCATCCATAACTACTAGAGTGTACTTCTTTCCTGTTACACTTGTTGGTGTTACTGGTCCAAATAAATCCATGTGCATTAGCTCCAAAACTCTTTTAGTTGATTTTTTAGTCTCTGACTTGAAGCTTGACTTTGTTTGTTTACCTTGCTGACATGCATCACATATACCATCCTTTTTGAATGTGATATCAGGTAAACCATGTTGGTCCTAGAGAAGGGTGAAACTATAGTCAGGGGGGTGAATGACTATAGTGGAGTTTCAAAAACTTTTCTTGTGTTTAAAAGCTTTTGGGCAGCGGATAAGTCCCTTCTTACTATATTGTTTTCAAATCTGTTTAGACAGTCACAGATGTAAATTTTGATGTATGCAAATTAAATGAATGCTGTAAAGTAAATTGCAGAAATTAAATTGACACAAGGCTTATAGTGGTTCAGGGTGGTGTAATCCCTTAGTCCACTCTTCTCCTGTGATGATTGGAGGAATTCACTATTGTTTTCACTGATACAATAGTATGATTGTCCTTGGCTTCCCAAGCTTCACAATCTACAAGACTATCACTCCTTGACTGCAACAGCTTCAGTGATTCAGTCTTCCCTTTGCTGCTCCTTAAGATCAAGATCCTTCAACAGCTATCACAGATTCAACTCCTTCTCAGATTGCCTCTGATTCAGTTGCTTCAGTTTGATGTGAATGTGATTCACACACTTGCTTGATCAATCTCAGTTCTGAGTATGACTTTGTAGTTCTGATATTTGAGTTGATCACTAGATGTGTCCTTGTAAGTTCAGAGAGAGGGCTTTTCAAATTGACAGAGTTTCTGCTTGATTTTTTTTCTTTTTCTATCGTTGTTTGTTTTTCTGTCAATGCCTTCTATTTATAGCCTTGAGTAATTTTGGTTTTGAAATTCCGTCCGTTGGCTACATTAATGAGGGAATAATCCTTGATTTTATTAGATTCCCCTTTAATTGTATTCTTCTTGATTTCAGTGATCGGATTCTTTCTTCAAACGTATAGCAGAAAACCCGTCCTTGATTGATCCTCTATTGATTTTGCATTTAATGCATGATCTTCTATATCTTCAACATATATCAAATCTGATCTGGTAAGTGTTACTTCGCCGTTTTTGAACGGTCGAGTGAGCCTTCTGACTTAGCCGTTAGTTCTTTCTTCGCTTTTTCATTTTCACTTTGCCGAAGGTCAGTCTACTCAGCCGATTCACTGTTTCCTTCTTTGTTCTAGTATTAGGAGAGTCTTTGTACTTCACTGATCCTTGATTTGGGTGAGACCAGTGTACACCATATTTGAACATTGAGTTTCATCACTTAAAAACATAACTTAGACGTATCCAAGGTCATCACAGACTTCCTTCGTTATAAGTCAGACCATAATGTCTTCATTACTTCTCTGCTGGTGCTTTGCTGGCTTCACTTTGCCGAATATCTGTTTTTACTTTGCCGTCCTACCAACTAGTACAATACTTGTCTGACTCAACTTATACAACATGTCAGACTCTAAGTAAAGACTTATACAGAGATTTCTAACTTATTTCAGGCTTGCTATAACAGCTAGCATGGCCATCATCAAAACATAATAAAATGTTCCTAACAAACCAATCACCAAATTCTTTTTCACCAACTGATTGATATCATCAAAATTTAGATGATTCAATTTCTTATGCCATAACCAATTTAATTCTTACTTGGTATGTACTATCAGGCATTTCTCTAGAACATCAGTAAACCAATCCACAACATACATGTTCTGTTGTCTTCTTCCAGCCAACACAACTTGTTTACCTCTTTCACTAATGCCAACACAGTAGCCTTTGTCAAAAGTGACCTTGTAACCCATGTCACATAATTGTCCAGTGCTCAATAGGTTGCAGTCATGTCCTTCCACATATGCAACATTCTTGATTTTCAATCCATTCCTCAGCAGTGTTCCATATCCTCTTGTGTATGATGGTGTGTTCTTGTTGACAAAATTCACTCTTGGACCATCCTTTGCCACATAATTTGTCAATCAGTGTTTATTCTTTGTCATATGTTTGGAACACCCACTGTCAAAGTACCAGACACCCTAAAAAACAAATTTAGTGAACTTTAGATACCCAAAATTGTTTGGGTTCATGGTGGTCATTAGAAAGCATGACCCTTGGCAAATTTCCATATGGTCTTCTTTGAAAAGCATAACACTTTTGTTTATATATGTATCCCACATTTCCATAAAATCTAACATTTGTTTGTGTAGGATTCATATATGTTTTCTGGCCTTTTGGTATATAATGTTGTTTAAAGTGATTTCTATTGTTAGAAGCACTAGCATAACCATAGGTGTGCTGTCTGTTAGGAACAACCCTATTATATAGAGTCTGTTGAGGTCTCTGCTGAGGTCTTGAATAAGTCCTCAGCAGATTCCATTGCTGAGGTTTTACCCTAGCATTTTGGTTATGTCTATTGTATCTAGCGGCAAGAGGGGCAGGAACATTCCAGTCTTTATCAGTAGGGAACAATCTTCCTTTCCCCCTCAGATAAGTATCCCTAGAATGATTAACATTTTTGAGTTTGGGATTCTTATCCTTGGAATATTTCTAATTTTTGCCCTTTTGTGGTCCAGCAGACTTTGCAGCAGGTTTGCTATCACTAGGTCTAGAAGGTTCAGCAGTCCTACCCTTGGATTTACTCTTTTTGTTAGGTACTGTTGAAATTTTTGACTTCTGATTTTTCTTCCTTGAAGCTTTCTCAGTAGGCTTTACTGCCTCAGCAAGAGTTGGATCTTGTGCAGGCACAAACATAGGACCAATTCTGGTACTAGTTTCAGTAGCCTTACTACATCCACCCTTAGTAGATTGTTGAGCTTCAAATCCAAGGCCCTTTCTATCACCATAAGGCATCCCAGATTTGAATGTAGTGGTGGAACTGGATTGTGCAGCAGATTTAGCAGCTACTGAAGGTACAATTATCTCATCAGAATTGTTGGATTGTGCAGCAGATTTAGCATGCTTGCCAGAATGCTCCATTATCTCATCCAGACGCTGAATTTGTTGAGTGTGAGCATTTAGAGTGTCCACAAATGGTTTGAGATTATTGTCAGTTGTTTCAGCAAGGAACTCAAGATTGGTTTGGACATGATGAGGGATTAGTTGCTGTAAGTTGCAAAGTAACTTTCCTTGTCTCTCCATGACCTCATCTAGGATCTTGATATGGATGATGAGAGCCTCAATCTTGTGATTGAAGGAGGTTGCTTCACTCCTTAAGGCATTCTTCAGGTTTTGCCTCCTGTAATATTGTCTTTCCATGTCCACAATGAGGGGTTGAATGTCCAGATTGAAGACTCTCTCTGGATCAATTTCTTCTGGTGCCACTTGGACATCCTCTTAATCCCCATCAGTTTCATCCTCAGCATCTTTACCTTGCTTCTTCTCATTTTCCACTTCAATTTCTTCCTTTTCTTCTTCTTCCTTCTCATTTTGTGCTTCTTCTTCTTTTTCTTCCATCAGTTCTTGTTGAGTGTGGACTGCTTCATCTACCACTGCTCCCCCTTGTGCAATTGTGGGGAGTTGACAAGTTCGGTGAGTGAGCTTTGAGCTTTATGGCCGGCTCACTTATTGGTTGTCAACTTTGCTGTGCTTTTGAAAAGCACTTCTTGGAGAGTCGAGTTCATCGTCGAAATCCCCAAATCTTCTTGAATTGCTTCAAGATTTCCTCCTTCCGATCGTTCATCCTCGACTCATCCTCTTCCTCATGTATCTCCTCCTCTTGGATGAAGTGATTCTATATCCTTCTTCACCTTCCTCTAGGTAGGTGATTTCCTCTTGTTGCTTTTCTTCTTACGCTTACGTGTCATCACCGATTGTCACAGAGTCAATTAAGTTCTTTGGTTCCAGCGAGAGGATGTTTTCATCGGCTATGCTGGGATGCAGTTCTTAAATCCCCTCTCGATCTCGCCGCCAGTAGCTTTCTTTGCTCCCGGCTATGGGTTTGGACTTCATGGAAGCCTTGATGTAAGTGAACATCGTCTTTGACTTGTGTGGGACCGCAGATTTGTGGGTTTCACGTTCAATGAGTTGAGCAGGTGTTGAAGAGGAATCCGTATGATTTCTTTTCCCCAAAATCACCTTTCTTCTTGCAAACCCTTGTTTGGTGCCGTAATTGAAAGGTCAAATTCCTTTTGTATCTGATCCTTTAGTCTATTGAATTCAAAAGTTGCCCAGTCGAATTTGATGCGTTCGTAGATGATGGCCATCAATCTGATCCGAACCTCAGTCAGGTTTTCCATGGATCCTTTTCTGCCTTCGATATTCTTGGTGATGACTGGTGCAAACTCGGCAAACGGAGGTTTGAGTGTTGATCTAGGTAGATTGTATGTTTTGCTGTTTTTCCTCGGATTTTTGGCTATCTCAGCCCATAATTTTGTGATGTCAATCTGTACAAACTTGACATTGTGCGGGCCTATCATTGGTAATTGTAGGAACCTATTGAGAAGTTTTAGGCGTTATGACTATCTCTTTCACAAAAATTGAACTTTTTATGCAGTCGACCTCAGTTTTCTTTGTGCTGGGCACAAACTTGGCATTTTTCCAGAATGCGATCAGGTTTTCATAGCAAATTCCCGTAATTGGGGGATTTAGAAAAGTCATCAGCCCCAAATTTGAGCAACAATCAACCAAGCATTGAGCTTTTGCATCATTATCACAAAACGATAGATAGTGTTCAGGTTTGAAAAACGAACCAGTGATGATTGATTTTTCATAGTATTTTTCAGTGGATTTTTCAGGGAAAATCAGAGATTGGGTTTGTAATTTGCAAGAGAGCGTAAAGAATTCTGAAAATCTCTAAGTCTGTTTATATAGTGTGATTTGGGTAGTGTGAATGTGGTTTGAATATGGAAGGATTTTGTGACATAATGGCGTGATTTTGTGTATGCAAATCGCGATATTCGAGTGGAATGGGGGAGTGGTTTGAGGTAAGTAATGATAGAGCCCGGGAATCGAGGAGTTTATAATTCGAAAAATAATATAATTACCTCCATGATCATAAGTTGATCGCCACGTGTGTACAGAATAATCATCCATAATTTCCTTATTCTCCACGTGTAATCAGAATTGATTTTGTTCACACTTTTAATTTATCTAAGTCTTTATTTCGGTGAAGTGCCTTGGCTGATCACTTAGCCGACCAATGAGTTCTTCACTGAGCTGCTCCATTTAACTGTTCTAACAATCGTTAAGTTATCTTCACTTTGGATACCGATTGCCTTACTTGTTGCATCTCTCGTGAACGGCAAAGGTCGTATCGATTAATGAAGTCACTTAGCCGATTACTCCAGTTAGCCGCTATTTGATACTTATTCAATTTCAATCATTCCTAACTCAGTTCTTAGCTTACTGAATCTTTCATAACTGAGTGGTTTAGTGAAGATGTCAGCCAATTGATCTTCAGTGGGTATGTGTTTTAGGATGACATCTCCTTTTCAACATGGTCCTCTGATAAAATGATGCCTCACATCAATATGCTTTGTTCTTGAATGCAATACTGGATTTTCTGTAATAGATATTGCACTTGTGTTATCACACATGATTGGAATTGTTTTCTCTTCCACTCCATAATCCCTTAGCTGTTGTCTTATCCAAAGTATTTGTGCACAACAGCTACCTGCTGCTATGTATTCTGCTTCAGCTATTGATGTAGATATGGAGTTTTGCTTTTTACTGAACCAAGAAACTAGTATGGTTCCTAGCATTTGGCATGTTCCAGAGGTGCTTTTTCTATCTATTTTGCATCCAAAGATAGTCGAGTCGAATATGATATTAATTTAAATCCTCCATCTTTTGGATACCAAATGCCAGCATTTATAGTGTTTTCAAGTATTTGATTATCCTTTTAGCTGCTAGAAGATGTGATTCTTTTGGTTGAGCTTGAAATCTTGCACACACTCCTACCGCAAATGCTATGTCAGTCTGCTTTCTTGATTAAGTACAATAATGATCCAATAATTCCTCTATACATTTTCGATCAACATCTTTCCTCCTTCATCTTTTACAAGTATGACTCTGGCACACATTGGTGTGTCTGTTTGTGCCACTTGTATCCATCCCATATTTGTGTATCAAGTCTCTTGTATACTTGGCTTGACTAATGAAGATGCCATCCTTCATTTGCTTTACTTGAAGGCAAGGAAGTAGTTTAATTCTCCCATCATGCTCATCTGAAATTTGCTCTTCATCAGGTTTGCAAATTTCTCACACAGCTTTTCATCTTCGGATCCAAAGATTATATCATCAACATAGATTTGTACTAGCAAAGTGCTTGCTCCTTCCTCTAGTTTGAATAGAGTCTTGTCAATAGTTCCTTTGTTGAATCCATTCTTGATCAGAAATTGTGATAGTGTTTCATATCAGGCTCTAGGTGCCTGTTTGAGGCCATAGAGGGCCTTCTTGAGTTTGTATACTTTGTCTTCTTTTCCTTTAATTTGAAATCCAGGAGGTTGTTCTACATAAACTTCTTCTTCCAAAAGTCCATTTAGGAATGCACTCTTTACATCCATTTGATAGACTTTGAAGTCTTTGTGTGCAGAAAATGCTAGAAGAGGTCGATTGCTTCCAATCTTGCTCTTTGGTGCAAATGTTTCATCATAATCTATTCCTTCAGCTTGGGAATAGCCTTTTGCAACTAGCCTTGCTTTGTTTCTGACAACAGTTCCTTGCTCATCCATCTTGTTCCTGAATACCCATTTTGCACCAATGATGTTGGCCATTTCAGGTCTGTCAACAAGTTCTCAGACTTCATTTCTTTCAAATTCATTTAGTTCTTCTTGCATGCATTTGTGATCCAATCTGCATCTTGGATTGCATCATCTATGGTCTTGGGTTCCACTTGTGATAGAAAGCAAGTTAGCATGTGCTCCAGGTTGTCTTACAGTTCGACTCTGTGTGAATATCTCCAATGACTTGTTCTTGGGATGGTCTCTTAGCCAATTTAGATCTGGTTGAAGTTGTTCTTTACTTGGTGCTTCCATACCTTCATCTTTGAGCATGAACTTCAACTTCAGTGCTTCATCACGTTGTATTGGTAAGTGGTTCTTCTTGATTTTCAAAATGATGATTTAGGATGGTATTTGGTATGGTTGCATTTGTATAGATTTCCTTTGTGTCTTTGATTTCTCTTCTTGATATTGAAGATCTTCACCATTTGTATTTGGTTCATCAAAACTACATGTATTGATTCTTCAATCACCAAGGTTCTTTTATTGAGTACTCTAAATGCTTTGTTTGGTGTCCTGAGTATCCCATGAAGATTGCTTCATCGACCTTCTCATCAAAGGTATGTAGGTGATTCTGTTTAAGACAAAACATTTTGATCCAAACATATGAAAATGTGAGATATTAGGTTTTCTACCATTCCATATTTCATATGGAGTCTTTCCATGATGTTTGTTGATGATTGATCTGTTTTGTGTATGGCATCTTCGTGTTATTTGCTTGATTTGAATCTCTTTGGTAGTGAGGCTTCGCTATCATTGTCTGATTGCTTCCTTGATGGTTCTGTTTCTTCTTTTCGCTACACCATTTTGTTGTGGAGTTCCCGCCTTGAGATAGTTGATGTAACACTCCATTTTCTTCACAATAGGTTACGATAATTTCATTTAGAAATTCAATTGCCTCTATCGATCCGATCTTGATAATCTTTAGCTCTTTTTCATTCTGGAGTCTTCAACCAAATCTGGCGACTTCTTGAGTGTTTCTTTCTTCTTGTTCATGAAAATGGTCCAGGTGAACTTTGAAGTCATCCACCACTACAAGAGTATATTTCTTACCACTCACACACTTCTTGGTGATTTGGTCAAAACAGTCCATGTGTAATAGATGTAGAACTCTTGTTGTAGATTGATGAGGCTTTGACTTGAATGAACTTTTTATTTGTTTTCCTTTTCGACAAGCATCACATAGACTTTCTTTCTTGAATGTGATCTCTGGCAGGCCTTCAACTAACTTGCTCCTTGATAGTTTGTTGATGGTCTTGAAATTTAGGTGATTTAATCTTCCGAGCCAAATCCGACTTGTTGATTGTTTATTTTTGACAAGTAGACATGTTTTCGCGCTTTGGTTGTTTTCGATCCACCACATACATGTTGTCTTGTCTTCTACCCGCAAGAACTCTTGTGTTGGTTTGACTGTGAATCACTTTGCATCCTTCTTTGTTGAAGTGCACATTGTAGCCTTTGTCACGAAATTGGTGATGCTCATCGTGATTGAAGTTAAGTCCCTTGACATATGCCACATTTTGAATCTTTAGATTGTTCTTGAGTATTGTGCCTCCCCCCTTAATCTTGCTTTTACCTCCAAATGTGACTTTGGGTCCATCAAAAGCTTCGAAATCAGTGAGCCATTTCTTGTTTCTGTCATGTGTCCGGAACATCCCTTTGTCTATGTACGGACATCCTACAAAAGCAGATTAATTAAGTTTAGGTACCCAACCTTGTTTGGGTCCATACCATTAGCAATCATGCCTCCCATACCAAGGGTGTACCCAAAAGGTCTTCTTTTTGGATAATTGAAGTCATCAACTTCATATGTGTAAGGCATGGCAGAATAGCTCCTAGTATTTTTACTGAAGGTATTCTGATACTTTTCTCCACCTTTTGGTGCATTTACATCCTTCTTCACTTTCCAGTATGCAGTAGGAAACCTTTCTTGCTTCATGTGTCTAGGAACAGATTGGTTTTTCTTAAACATATGATGCATTTTGTGAAATGGTTTCCTCTTGTATTTTGGAGGTGCAACATTCCAATCATCCTCTGAGGGGTAAAGTCTACCTTTTCCTTTCAGATGGCTGTTGTTCTTGATTGACTGGAATGAGGATTTGATTTGCTGTTTCACTACACTGGGTTTTGACTTCACCGGAACAGGATGATCTGTTGTAATCATGGTCTGTCCCTTTCTAAATTTTGGTCCACTAGTGGTTTTGAATTTAGAATGGTGTTGACCATTATTCCTACTTTCATCCCCGATTTGTTATAGCCAAGACCGGATCTGGATCCAAACCTTTTTGAGGGTTTGTAAGCTGGTGCTTTTAGTGGTGCAGTGGATACCTTCACTGGTGAGGAGATTTTCTTAACTGATATGTTAGTAGCAGATGTATGATCATCTGCTTTTTGTTGATCATTTAAGTAGGTCTCCTTACTAGTTAATTCAGCTTTTGCTTTATCCAGTTCTTTCTTTAACCTCTTATTCTCTTTTCTTAGATCCTTGCATTCCTTTTCCAGAATTTCATGATTCCTTTCAATTTCATCAAATTTAGTCATGAGATTTTGGACTTGGTCTGCTGTATCTAATGGGAGACTAGAGGATTGTGCAGTGTTAGATGTGGATGCATTAGATGAAGAACAGGAACTAGATGTTACCTCAGTTTCATCTGATTCTTTAGCCATTAAACATAGGCTTGTTCCCTCAGTGTCTGAGCTATCACTTTTATCTTCATCCAATTCTTTGGTCATGAGGCATAGGCATGCCTTTTCATTTTCTGAGCTATCTTCTTCATCACTATCGTCTGAGTCATTATCAGATGATTCTTCATGCTTTTTTTCTTTGGATTACGCTTTAAGTGCCTTCTTGCTCTTTTTCTTTTCAGATGCTCTATATTTCTTCTTTTCATCATCTTTGTCATTCTCTTCAGGACAATCAGCCTTGAAGTGACCTTTCTTGTTGCAGTTGAAGCATCTGTATTCTTCATCTTTCTTCTTCATGTCTCTGTTTGAGCTTGACTTTTTGTTTGATGAAGAATTTCCTTTGAATGGTTTCTTTTTAAACACATCAAAGCGTTTAACTAATAAAGCTACATTCTTTTAGTTCATGTGTCTCTTTCTTCGATGCATTCGGCAAAGTTACTTTGCTGGGATGCAGCTAATGCAGTGATTTTGTGTGTCTCTGCCGGAGCACCATCTTCTCCGTTCAATTCGAATTCATGAGCTTTTAATTGGGACATCAGTGTCAGAGTGTCAGTGCTTGCAAGATTTGTTGTTCCTCTGATTACTGATGTTATGATCTTCCATCTTTCAGGTAGTCCTCTCAAGATCTTCAAGCATACTTCTTTCTGGGGATATGTGTGTCCAAGCTTTTGTAATTCACTGATGATGCTTGAGAATCATTGTCCATTTGATCAATGGATTCACCACCTTCATTTTAAAGTTCTCAAATTTCGTTTTGCAACATATAATTTGTTTTCATTAATCGCTTGAGATCCTTCATTTATCAATGATAACTTGTCCCACATCTCCTTTCTTTGTTTTGCGAGTCTTTGATTCTCATGAACATGTTGTCTTTGTCTAGGGTCTTCAAGATCATGTCTTTTGCAACAAAGTCCAGATTTGCTCTTCTCTGTCATCTTTGGTCCAATCCTTTTAGGTTTGTCAATTTCCTTTCCTTGATCTCGCGCTCTCGTGCTTACCACCGTAGTGATTTTGATTGGTCCATCATTGATTACATCAAAGATCTCTTCATGAGTTCTTTGCAAGATGAGATAGCATTCTTAGTTTATATTCATCAAAATTGTTAACATTAAACACAGGTACTTTTGACAAGAAGGTTGAGGAATCCATCAGTGCAATTGAAGATATAAATGTAAGTGTATGTAAAAACTCAGATTTGAAAACTACTTTGAAAATATGTGATCTCCTTATTACCAGAAATTAGATCTGAACAGGTTCTGATACTTGGAACACTGCTCTGTTACCAATAGTTGGTCCCAGAGAAGGGTGAAACTATAGTCAGAGGGGGGGGGTGAATGACTATAGTGGAGTTTCAAAACTTTTCTTGTGTTTAAAAGCTTTTGGGCAATGGATAAGTCCCTTCTTACTATATTGTTTTCAAATCTGTTTAGACGATCCACAGATGTAAATTTTGATGTATGCCAATTAAATGAATCTTTGTAAAGTAAATTGCAGAAAATAAATTGACACAAGGCTTATAGTGGTTCAGTGGTGGTGTAATCCTTAGTCCACTCTTCTCTCTGTGATGATTGGAGGAATTCACTATTGTTTTCACCGATACAATAGTATGATTGTCCTTGGCTTCCCAAGCTTCACAATCTACAAGACTATCACTCCTTGATTTGCAATAGCTTGGTGATTCGGTCTTCCCTTTCTTTGCTCCTTAAGATCAAGATCCTTCAGCGGCTATCACAGATTCAACTCCTTCTCGATTGCCTCCGATTGATTTTGCTTCGCTTGATGTGAATGTGATTCACACACTTGCTTGATCAATCTCAGTTCTGAGTATGACTTTGTAGTTCTGATATTTGAGTTGATCACTAGATGTGTCCTTGTAAGTTCAGAGAGAGGACTTTTCAAATTGACAGAGTTTCTGCTTGATTTTTTTTTTTTTCTATCCTTGTTTTTTTTTTCTGTCAATGCCTTCTATTTATAGCCTTGAGTAATTTTGGTTTTGAAATTCCGTCCGTTGGCTACATTAATGAGGGAATAATCCTTGATTTTATTCTTGATTCCCGCTTAATTGTATTCTCCTTGATTTCAGTGATCGGATTCTATCTTCAAACGTATAGCAGAAAACCCGTCCTTGATTGATCCTCTATTGATTGTGCATTTAATGCATGATCTTCTGTATCTTCAACATATATCAAATCTGATCTGGTAAGTGTTACTTCACCGTTTTTGAACGGTCGAGTGAGCCTTCTGACTTAGCCGTTAGTTCTTTCTTCATTTGTTTCATTTTCACTTTGCCGAAGGTCGGTCTACTCGGCCGATTTCTTTGTTTCCTTCTTTGTTCTAGTATTAGGAGAGTCTTTGTACTTCATCGATCCTTGATTTGGGTGAGACCAAAGTGTACACCATATTTGAAAATTGAGTTTCATCACTTAAAAACATAACTTAGACTTATCCAAGGTCATCACAGACTTCCTTGGTTATAAGTCGAGACCATAATGTCTTCATTACTTCTCTCTTTGGTGCTTTCTTTGGCTTCACTTTGCCGAATATCTGTTTTTGCTTTGCATTCCTACCAACTAGTACAATACTTGTCTGACTCAACTTATACAACATGTCGGACTCTAAGTAAAGACTTATCTGAGAGTTCTAACTTATTTCAGGCTTGCTATAACAGCTAGCATGGCCATCATCAAAACATAATAAAATGTTCCTAACAAACCAATCACCAAATTCTTTTCACCAACCTGATTGATATCATCAAAATTTAGATGATTCAATTTCTTATGCCATAACCAATTTAATTCTTACTTGGTATGTACTATCAGGCATTTCCCTGGAACATCAGTAAACCAATCCACAACATACATGTTCTGTTGTCTTCTTCCAGCCAACACAACTTGTTTACCTCTTTCACTAATGCCAACACAGTAGCCTTTGTCAAAAGTGACCTTGTAACCCATGTCACAGAATTGTCCAGTGCTCAATAGGTTGCAGTCAAGTCCTTCCACATATGCAACATTCTTCATTTTCAATATGTTCCTCAGCAGTGTTCCATATCCTCTTGTGTATGATGGTGTGTTCTTGTTGACAAAATTCACTCTTGGACCATCCTTTGCCACATAATTTGTCAATCAGTGTTTATTCTTTGTCATATGTTTGGAACACCCACTGTCAAAGTACCAGACACCCTAAAAAACAAATTTAGTGAACTTTAGGTACCCAAAACTGTTTGGGTTCATGGTGGTCATTAGAAAGCTTGACCCTTGGCAAATTTCCATATGGTCTTCTTTGAAAAGCATAACACTTTTGTTTATATATGTATCCCACATTTCCATAAAATCTAACATTTGTTTGTGTAGGATTCATATATGTTTTCTGGCCTTTTGGTATATAATGTTGTTTAAAGTGATTTCTATTGTTAGAAGCACTAGCATAACCATAGGTGTGATGTCTGTTAGGAACAACCCTATTATATAGAGTCTGTTGAGGTCTCTGCTGAGGTCTTGAATAAGTCCTCAGCAGATTCCATTGCTGAGGTTTTACCCTAGCATTTTGGTTATGTCTATTGTATCTAGCAGTAGGGGCAGGAACATTCCAGTCTTTATCAGTAGGGAACAATCTTCCTTTCCCCCTCAGATAAGTATCCCTAGAATGATTAACATTTTTGAGTTTGGGATTCTTATCCTTGGAATATTTCTGATTTTTGCCCTTTTGTGGTCCAGCAGACTTTGCAGCAGGTTTGCTATCACTAGGTCTAGAAGGTTCAGCAGTCCTACCCTTGGATTTACCCTTTTTGTTAGGTACTGTTGAACTTTTTGACTTCTGATTTTTCTTCCTTGAAGCTTTCTCAGTAGGCTTTACTGCCTCAGCAAGAGTTGGATCTTGTGCAGGCACAAACATAGGACCAATTCTGATACTAGTTTCAGTAGCCTTACAACATCCACCCTTAGTAGATTGTTGAGCTTCAAATCCAAGGCCCTTTCTATCACCATAAGGCTTCCCAGATTTGAATGCAGTGGTGGAACTGGATTGTGCAGCAGATTTAGCAGCTACTGAAGGTACAGTACACTTATATTGAGTCTGTTGATCAAAGTTTCTTAACCAGATTGTATTTTCCTTAGTTGATTAAGGATGGCATCCAAAGTTTCTTCTCTGTCAGAATTTTTAGGATTTGAACCACATGTAGATTCACAATCACTTTCAGCAGGAGTATTTACAGATACAGAATTGTATACCTCCTCAGTCTCATCCATATTTCCCATTAAAGCATAATCATCCATATCTGCCACCCGTACAGTATCATCAGATTCATTTCCCTTTTCTGATTCAACTTCATAGCCTGATTCATCTTCAGCAACCATTGCTTTCTTGCCAGATCTGCTTTGCTGAATTTTGCTTTTCAGTATGTCTAGACAACCAGGTCTGAAATGTCCAGGTTTCTTGCAGTTGAAGCACAGATAATCAGGTTCCTTTTTCTGTTTCAAGTCAGGACAATCAGGTTTGAAGTGTCCTGGCTTCTTGCAATGAAAACACAAATAATCATTATCTTTCTTGGATTCCTCCTTCTTCTTTTCACTTGATTTCTTGGTGCTGTTTCTTGGAGAACCCCTTCCTGATTTCATCATTCTGATTTTCTTGCTCAGTAAGGCTATTTGCTCTTGCATTTCATCCAGTAGATCATCTTGAGCACCGGATGATTCTTCTTTATGTGTTGCAGCCAATGCAGTGGTGTTTGGTTCTTCCTTTTCAGTCTCAGGAGCAAGTTTCTTACTGAATTCATAGGCCTTGAGATCTGAAAATAACTTGAAGGTGTCCTCTTCATGTAGTCTTCTGGACTCCTCTATGGCAGTAACCTTCATTTCCCAAACTTCCTTTGCTGGTAGTGCTTCCAAGATTCTTGTGTTGATATATTCTTTTGTATACACTACATTCAGTAGAGTGAGTTCATCCAAAATAGCATTGAATCTTGACTCCATTTATTCAATGGTTTCATTTGATTTCATTTTGAAATCTTCGAACTTTTTTTTGGCTACATTGACTTTGTTTTTCTTGATAGTATCAATGCCTTCACAGATTAGTTGTAACTTTTCCCAAAGTTCCTTTGCAGTCTTGCAATCCTTCACTGTCATGTACATATTGCTATCCATGGTTCTATATATGATATCAATAGCAATATTGTGGAGGTTTTCTCTTTTTCTATCTTCAGCACCCCATTCTCTTTTTGGCTTTGGAACAATCTGCGTTTGACCATCCACAGTTATAGACTTAGTGATTTCCAGTGGTCCATCAATCAGAACATCCATCATCTCTAATGTGTTGCAGCTAGATAAGCCTGCATACGACGTTTATACTCATCAAAACGATCTAGAGAGCACATCAACATAGTCCTAGCATACTGATTGTTATCCATGATGCATAGCTTTGAAAATTGGAAACTTGAAATGGTTTTCAAAGTATTTTCACAAGCACAACAAGTAGGATAACTTCAGGACAGAAGCACTGCTCCAATACAAATTGTTGGTCCCTTGAAAAGGCTTTGGTTAAGTTTAGAGGGGGGGGGGAGTGAATAAACTTAACACTTAAAATTTTTGGAGTTAACAAACTCAAAGAAGGTCATTAGCTCATTGTTCGCTTCGATAGTCTTCATCACTTAGTAGTCAGTTTGAAGTTACTAAATTTGTTGCAGCGGAATATATTTAGTTTAAGCCTTATTGCTTGTTGTTTAAATATGATACCAAGTATTAGATACTCAGTAGTGTATGTGTGTGTGATTCAGTTGCTAGTTTCAGTAGGTTGATGTGATAAACTAGAATGCAGAATGTAAATGCAGTAAAGTAAAGTAGGCAAGATTGGTTCCAGGTGGTGTAATCATGTCAGTTGTTCGGAGGATTTTGCATCACTAAAAAAAAAGAAAATTTATAAACCCTAACCTATATGCAAAACTAACTCCTAACCGGCCGAATACCGGGTTGTTGATAGTAGAGCGAGATAAGTAAGGGGTCGATCCACAGGGAATTGGGATGTTGAATCTAATCTTATTAATTCCTTCAATTGCTACTCATGAAAACAAATAAACGAAAGAAAAACATATAAACGAAGATAGAACAACTAAAATAAATCTAACCTATAACAAACAATAAAAACAACCTAAACTAAAGATACATGTGATCAAACATACAAACCAAGTGATTTCAATCCAAGTTCATCTCATGATTTTAATTCAAATTGTGGTTTCACCTTTACACGAGATACAAATTCCTAATCTCTTAGTAAATCCGTTTCTCAAGCTATGAATTCCTAATTCCTTAGTGAATTCAAATACCGATCTCTCCTCTTCCGAATGTTGAGACCAATTTCCATACAAAATGAAGGTGTAGATTCAAGTTAACTCTCGTATTTCAGAATCTAGCAACCTAGATAATTAATCCATTAATTTGTCACGAATTAACGATTAAAGATCCTATCTTTCTACGGTGATCTAGTTTACGCAACTTCCGTATGTTGTAAACATATCAATTAGTAAACAAATCTCTCGATATGAGTTCACACAATAGCATCATAATCATAGAACGATACAAAATAAATCAAAGATCATGAAGATAAACAAAGCTTGAATAAATCAAAAACGATGAACTCACATAGTTTATACAATGGATGATCCATGAATTGAAAACGAAACAAAAACGATCCTAATCTAACCTCGGATCACCCGAGCACAAGGCTCGGGTGACCGGCCTTGAGACTCCCAAAGTGCGGCTGCTCTCTTAGAAATTTCTGATGTGAAAATTGTGTGTTTTAGGGTTGGGATCCGCTGCCTTTAAATAGAAGTTGAAGTCGGTTTCAGCTTGGCGGCGCTTGGACGCCCGTCTGTTTTGGGTGGACGCCCGTCCATAGATCTTGGACTGCTTCAGACGCTCGTTCATATCAGCGTCCAAACTCTCTGTATCAAAAATCTCATCCTGGACGCTCGTCCACTCTATCAAACGCTCGTCCGCACTGGACGCTAGTTCAGCTGGATCAATCACTTGATTTCTTTCCTTAAATCTTCTATTCTTCCATAAATGTGATTGATTCCTTTCCAACTTCGAATTTGGCTCTCTAAAATCCTTTTTTCCATAACCAATGTGTATCTACAAATTAGGAAAACATACCAAAGCGTAACCTAATTCCAAAATCATATAAAATCACCATTTAAGCACCTAATTCGTTACGTTTTGCAATTTAACTATTGAAAACACCATTTACTCAATAATTCAATATAAAGCTCGATTTCTTTGAAAAACATCCAAATATGGGGGAAATTGATATCAAATATATCCTTATAAAACGTATAAAATCACCCTTAACATTAGTCCACTCTTCTCCAATGATGTTGGAGGAAATTCACTTGAGATCTTTGCAGTAGCTGTTACAAAAATCCCTATGTTGTTTGTCTTTCACCAATAACTATGGCTTCACAAACTGAACACTTGAAACAGGTAAAATTGCTGCTCCAAAGTATTCCACTGGTCCTTGAAGGGTAGGATTGGCTCTTCATCAGCTCAACCACACACAACAGTTCTTGACACCCAAAAGATGCTTCACTGTCTTCAGTAGGTTTCTTGTAAAAGAATGTTTGAATCAAGTTAGTGATTCAGCTTTCAGCAGCTTTATCAGGATGAAATGATTAGCAGGTTGAAGCCTTCAAGTGTGTATACTTGATGTAACTTGATAGCAGGTTACACTTGAAGAAATATCTTGATCAGTAAATTTAAGCTCAGTAAGTCAGCCGGGTGTTTTTCTTGATCTTTAAAATTGATATCTTCGTATGGATTGTATTGTTGTTCATCATCATCAAATTGAGTCAGGATATCCCTATTTATAGGTGGGAATCCTGTGACTTGTGTTTGAAATTCAAATAGCCGTTTGAGGCTTGTCTCCATATTGACTTGGTTTTTGCCACATTTCATAGTTCTGACACAGTCAGTCTGCTTTTTGTCAGTTTCCAGTCTTTCCACCCTTTGACTTATGTCCATTAATTAATCCTCTGAATCTTTCCAACGTTCTTTTTATCTTGACCATTGATTTGTTGTCAATATCAATGCTTGTAATCCATCCTTATCCTTTTAATATTCCAATGTAATCCTTGACTAAATCGTGATATATAATTAGCCGATATAAGAAGTTTATCAGTCTGCTGATTATAGGTCTGCTGTGTTTTAATTAACACTTCAGCTAATTGTTATCATTTAATATTTTATTGTGAAGTTAGAGTACACCATTTTGAACATAACTAAGTTCCAATCACCACATAACATGTGGAACATAGACATTGTACACAAGGTATATATAATCAGTTTAGGTCATCATAACATGTGGAACTTAGACATTGAAGATCCATGGAAAAGAGGCATACCAGCTTGCTGATGCAAGTGGAAGGACCATAACTCGAAGCTGGAACGCCAACAAATTGCAGATATTCTATGTATAGGACAGGTGCCAGACTTGTGTCATTTTCTCTTTAGTAGTATGTATTTCAATAAGATGTAATCAAACATCAGTGCATTTTAATAAAAATTTATTTTTGATAATCATATAAGTGTGGCGTTCAATAATAGTCCTATAATGGACAAATTCAAACTGATCTCTGCAGGTCAGAGTCATGAAGTTTGCAAAGGACAAACTCCCTATGTCTGCAGATCAGACAAATTTGATCTGAGCTCTGCAGGTCAGACTCAGAAATTTTACAAAGGACAAACTCCCTAAGTCTGCAGGTCAGACAAATTCAAACTGAGCTCTACAGGTCAGACTCAGAAAGTTTGCAAAAGAGAAACTAGCTAAGTCTGCAGGTCAGACAAATTCAAACTCAGCTCCCGGTCAGACTCAAAACGTTTGCAAAGGACAAACTCCATAATTCTGTAGGTCAGACAAATTCAAAATGAGCTCTATAGGTCAGACTCAGAAAGTATACAATGGACAAACTCCGTAAGTCTAGAGGTCAGACAAATTCAAACTGAGCACTGCAGGTCAGACTAAGAAGGTTTGCAATGGTTAAACTCCCGTCAGCAGGTCAGACTCAAAAAGTTTGCAATTGACAAACTCCCTAAGTCCACAGGTCAGACAAATTTGAACTGAGCTCTACATGTCTGACTCAGAGAGTTTGCAAAGGACAAACTCCCTAAGTCTACAGATCAGACAATTTTGAATAAAGCTCTGCAGGTTAGACTCGGAAAGTTTGCAAAGGACAAAATTCCTAAGTTTGCAGGTCAAACTCAAAGCAGGCTAAGTGCAACAAACAAAATATTCAAACACCAAAAATGCCATCCAAAAACAAGGGTTATGCATGACATACTTATAGGGGGATAAAGGTACCAGGTAAGTACTTGAACTAAAAATAGAACACAAAATAAAAGTGCTTAATAGAACCACAAGCAAAAGCTACAAAATGGTGGTTTAGAAAATTAATTTTTTTTACAAGTTTTGATAAACTAAAACATATCCAAGTATAACAAGATATGCACCAAGATCATGTTTCAGCAGCTGGATTATGCTGCTCAGTCGAAGCATGCTTGATGGTGGATGGAGGAACTAGCTCAGAGCTCCGAGGAGCAGGGTGGCACTTAGCATACTTCACTCCAATGTCCTCACCGTCCTTAAACTCCCTAAGCCGATCATAATAGACCTTGCATGCGCCTCAATTGTACATAGTCCAGTTGTGAGGAAGGCCGGGGATAACCAGATCAGCACGTTGCTCTTTGGCCTCATCAACTCCAAGGGTGTAGCCATGGCACATTACTGGGCCCAACAAGGCCTTCAGGGCCTCAGCAAAATTTCCTGAGGACTTGTACTCATGGATATCTTAAGCATTCTGAGCTATAATAGAGGCTTCCAGTGCATCCCATTCAGCCCCGAGTTTGGTTAAGGCCTGACCCAGTTCGGAATTTTCTTTGGTGTACTTGTCAAAAGATGCCTGAAGCTTAGCGGCACACCGATCTTTGACTTGCTTAAGCTCAGCGTCTCGAGCTCCGAGCTGCCCTTTCAGGGCCTTGTTCTCTTCATTTTTAGATTTAGCAGAGTCCTTATGCCTCTGACCACTCTCCTTTGGATCTGCTATGATTTTCGTCAGAACTTCTTTACATGCCGAGGACTCAGTGAGCCTCTTTAGGAACTCCTGCCCAATTTGGCCCCGTACAAGATGACAGGCACATCAGAAGAGAGATATGTTGGATATGAGGGAAGAAAACATGGCAAAAGAGAAAACGTACCACAGCGGCCAGGTCATGATCAGATAGCTCGAAGAGGCGTCCTTCACTTGCCGGAACCACCTCAGTGGTGTCCTCATCACCGCCAGTAGGATGAGACTAAGATCTCCTTATCTTGGACTTACCCCTTGAGGGAGTGTCAACAATCGTAACTTGGCTCCTCCATTGGAGCCTGGCTTCAGTCTCTTCTTCATCCTCCCTCTACTTGGTCTCATCTAGCTCCAAATGGTCAACTCCTTCTCGTAGAGGTTAGGAAGAAGACCCGGGAACAACCTCAGGGTGTTCAGATAAGCTCCGAGCTGAAGAGGAGTTTAGAACGTTACCCACAGCTTGAGTAGCGGGTAGCTCAACTCATTCGGTTCTCTCAGACCCCTGATCAGGTTCAAGCTGGGCATTATCAGGGTACTCCTCCTCAACGACATCGGCCAAAACCTCAGCAAAATTAGACAATGCGTAGCAAAAACCAGAATAAGGCCAGTACAAGAATAATCACAATGGGAAAGCAAAAGTAATAAAAAGCAAAGAATCCTACATGTGTTGTAATCATCTTCATTCATCTCCACATAAGGGTCCGGACCAGCAGTAGATAACTTAGCAATATCGATCAACTCAGAAGTGTACTTCATTAATCCAAGACTGATGCCACACCCTCAAATGTCTTTTAACAATTTCTTGTCAACATCAGCAGGTCGGACGTCACTACCCAGGTCGGCTGCGTTCCACCTGCCCAGGTTAATCACCACCTCAGGACGGATAAAAAAGAATCGGCATTTCCAATCCTTGTTGGAAGACTCTACCTTACTAAGAATGGGGACATCATTCATAAATCTCCCCGACGAGTGAAGCAGTACAGCCTGGGAGAATCCTTCACCAGTTTGCATTCAAAGAATGTCCTGAAGTAACTCTCCGTAAATGGGATACAGTCAAATCGGCACCAGATTGTGAAGCCAATGATAGCTACCAAACCATTCGGGGCAACTTAGCCAATCCCTAGCCTATAGTACTCTAGAATGGCCAAGAGGGCAGGACAGAACGGGACCCTCATGCCACAGTCGAGTTGCTCTTTGTAAATAGCGCAATACCTAGGTGGGGGTTGGTAAGCATATGTGTTGGGGGCACAAAGTTGCGGGTCATACCGACTAATATTAATCCCATACTTCTTACAGAGAGAGATTATACCATTTTGGGTCAACATGACGTCAATGCCATGTCAAACCGCTTGAGATCTGAAAGCCATACGAGCTTTTAAGGTTAACACAAATTTAGAGGTCCCATAAGAAGAACAGAGAGCAGGGGATGAAGGATTAAAATTGGGGGCTAGAACGAGATGCTCAAATCCCCTACGATTTACAAAAGGCAAAGAATTGGGTTTTCAAAATTAACCCTCTAATTGGAAATCTCACTCTCCGATTCTGATACAGACTCAAATAAGGCTTCAATAGAACTATCAGTGAGAATAATCTGTTCCCTCAGTAACAAAAATACAGTACAATGGGATGAAGGTAGAACGGTTGTGCGAGAAGAGGTGGAAGAATGGAATGGCAACCGGTAGACTGCAATCGCAAGCTTCATAATGTAATGTCTGTAATGTCTGAAGAGACGTGATATGACCGTAGGGTTATAAACCCTAAAAATGGTCTAGGGAAATGACCCCAACATCAAGCGGTGTGTAGAAACACCTCGTTTCTTGAGTCTATCATAACAGAGTTTAAACGGTAACTCTGCCATGTGGCTGGGCAAACCCTGATAATTTTAACGAGTCTAAAAAGGCCGAGCTGAGGTCCATCCAAATCAGATATGGCCCGCTCTAAGGAGCCAGGACAAATCTGTGGGGCTTATGACGAGGGTCGGATTAGCCTTTGCCATTCATCATTTAGAGAATGGCTACATAATAAATAAAGAGAGAGAACGGTAACAAATAAGAAGACCATGGGCCCCATATCGATTAGCAGAACTGGCCTAAACCCAAGGTGAGAGGTCTGCCCGTCCTTCCGAACAAGACCACTACATGTCGACTCGGCTCTAAAGGAGGTATGGAAATGTAGGTCAGGTCGAGATGACCTATGGAGCTCAACGCAGGATGGGTAGAGCTTTCCTTATTCGATATTTAAACACGTGCCTATATAATAGTATAAAATGGAAAGAATCCCATGATATCAGGACGTTGATCTTGTCATTTAAATATAATAATGATTATCCCTATATCAAAGGGATTCACACATAATAATCCTTAGGTGTTAAGAAATAAACATGTAGAACAAGAAATAGGGGAGATGCCTTGTAGAACAAGAAATAGGCGAGATGCCTCCTCTATAATTAATCCCTAAGGAACTACATAAGACTTGATTCAAATTCCATACATGGATACGTAGGCAACTTGAGAGAAATAACTCCCTGACTCAGTCTAAAGTAAACACAAATGACTATCCCCAGTGTTCTTTATTCTTGGTTTATTTGTCATGGGAGTCAATTTTGCCCGGATTAGTGAATAGACGGTATCCAGCATCGTCATACATGATTCAAAGGTTTACAACTATTGAAAGCTATGGAGAATTCATTATTTTACTGGTAAGTATCATATTAAATAATACCACTATTGAAAAACTCTAAAGCCACATAAACATATAATATTTCATAAAATATGATAGAAACAATACCTAACTGAAATTCAGTTAAATATGCGTTAATTGCCTTGCTTTTGTTTTGACATTAATCTTTTGCTAGGGCCGCATGAGTCCTCCAAATCAGCAAGTGATTGAAGCTGGCGTTGTTCCCCGTATTGTTCAGTTTCTTAATCAACATGAGTTCCCTCAACTTCAGGTCCAATATTTTGTTCTGCCATCCTTTCTTTGCATTCGCATATACGTTTCTTAACATAGGCATTTTCCGTGTCTCCGGATTGAGGCTCTCTATATCCTTGTAATTTTTACTCAAACATCTTAACATAGGAACGTTCTAGTTCACCAGGGTGTTGTTCCTGAACTTGTGAATCTCATCCATACTCACTACCAAATAATCCTTCGAGAGGTAATTAGGAAGAATTTTACTCTCGTCTTCTTTGATTGCTTTGTTTGTCTTCAACAATGCATTTCTCTATGCTACCTAATAGGTGCCATTCTGTGATTCTTAAGGCATATTTTTATGTTTTCTGTATCTGTGCTATATTCTTGTTGGGATACATTGCTGGAAAGTCCCGAAACCTCTGTGAGCATGTCCTTCATAATCAGACGTTCACTACATTGCTAGCTCAATTCCACAAGGAATTCACAGATTATGTCCTTCATTTTTCTGTTGATACATTATACGAGTTCTGCAATGGAAATTCCCCGTAGAATCTTGAGATGGCATGGTCTGCTCCTGACTTTGAGTAACGCCACAATGCTATAACATGCACATTGACCATGCATGTTTAGTGCATAAGGCTTCCTCTATATAAACCATACTTAAGGAACTATGGAGACTTGATTCCTGACCAATTTCAGGATTCGTAGGCAACTTTAGATACTGTTTCTCAGACTCGGTCTAATGAACCACCCTATGTTCCACATATTTTTGGGGGAATGAGGGAGAAGGACATAAATATTTCATCAATTGAGTAGAAGGACAATCTTTCGAAACTTTTGCATAAAAGACTAAACTATTTATTCACTGTCAAAATTCACTTATGTTTGAAATTCACTGTTTAAATTCACTTCCGAAATTCACTGTCGAAATTCACTAATTTTCAAAATTCATTGTTGAAATTCACTACCGAAATTCACTTTCGAAATTCACTGATTTCAGGATTCACTGGAGAGATTCACTGATTTTTGGGATACACTGTTTGTCCTTCTCGCTATAAAAATTATACAGTTGTCCTTCTCCCTATAAAAAATATGTAGTTGTCCTGTTACTTAAAAATATTCCAGATTGTGTCCTTATCCCTAATTTCCCAAAAGGGGGAATGAGGGAGAAGGACAGAAATATTTCATCAATTGAGTAGAAGGACAGTTTTTTGAAACTTTTGCATAAAGGACAAAACTATTTATTCACTCGTAAATTCACTTGTGTTTGAAATTCACTGCTTAAATTCATCGACGAAATTCACTCGTTTAAATTCACTAATTTTCAAAATTCATCGTGGAAATTCACTAATTTTCGGGATTCATCGTTTAAATTCATTGTTGAAATTCACCGATTTCGGGATTCACCGGGAGATTCACCGATTTTCGGGATTCTTTGTTTGTCCTTCTCGCTATAAAAATTATGCGATTGTCCTTCTCCCTATAAAAAATATATAGTTGTCCTGTTACTTAAAAATATTTCAAATTGTGTCCTTATACCTAATTTTCCAAAATTTTAAAGGGTTCAGACTTTGACAATGTCACTGGGATAATATGGCCCTGATTCGTTACCCAACAATATCCAACATCGTGAATTGGCGCAAGCAGGAGGGCATTCTATTGATGACGTTGTTCAAGGTTTTGTAATCACATACCCATGGTGAAAACACGACAACATGTAGAAAATGGCAGTAACACCAACGATGTCTCAGCCTTCAATGCCAACAATCAGAATCAGGAGTAAGAGGAAAGTGCCCTAAACTCTACCCACAAAGCATTGGTAGATCAGTTTGTGGCTCTGGATGCCACTACTAAACAGGAAATCCTTGATGCAGTCATAGTAGATGAAGATGAGGAGGATGAGGATCTGGGGGAATAAGATCTTCTTGAAGAGGATCTACATGAACATGTTCTAGAGGAGGAAGGTCCGGATGAGGAGGAATCACAGGAGAAAAATGCCTCCTCCCCCTCCAAAGCATAAATAGGCCAAGAAGGATGACTAGTCATCCTCCCAAAATGGTGGGAAGCAGCTACTAGATCCCCGGGCAATGGTCGTCGCAAGAACAGAACGATTAGATTTTCTTTCTTATTTTTTTTTGTTTTCCATTTTCTTGTTTATATTTTTCCTATCTAGTTGATGTAGCGGAATTTTATAATATAATGATTTTGTCGGCTTAAATTGTTTTGGAGTTATTTATTTTCTCTTTTACTGCCGCTCTTTTATTATATAGTTTCTTGTCACCACTATTCTTCTTGGTTTGTTTGAGTTTTTTAGCGCAGATTCTTCATGGACTACCTACATGAACCCAATGATTTGTATGATGATCCGATTCTTCTTTGTTTCCACACTTGACCGAAGCTAAGTTCCTTTTCATTTTTATTTTCCATCTTACACATTGGGGACAATGTTTCGATTAAGTGGGGGGTAAGGGACGTCACTTAGCTTCTTAGCATTATATTCCATAAATTGCGTGATTATCTTGATTCTCTTTGATGCACGATTCACCACTTAGACTTTGATTCGTTTCGACAGAATTTCAAAAAAATATGATATCTTTGATCTTCTGAGTTAATTGACTTCATCTTTGTTTTACTTTGTACGCGTAAGAGAAGTGTCCACTTCTGAAGTAGTGGCGTATTAAGCATATATTCTGTTATGAGCCACCATTTTAATAACGTAGAACTCACTTCCCTTGGTGTGTAGTCGATAGCATATTGCTTTGACTAGAGTTGACCCTGGCTTCATCACGAATCATGTTCCACCAACGCTTATAAAGGCAAAGGAATTTTGGATTCGGTAGTTTATCATGAGTGGGGCCGTGAGGATAGCTAAATCAATGAGAGTTCACCCGCCAAGTAAGAGAAGTGCATTGAAATATATGCATCCGTATTCTCTTTGGCAATATTTTAGTCGATGGAGCGTAAGACGCATGACTTTTGCATAGACCGATAAACATGACCCTAAGAGTAATATATGCTCGGTTCTCGATCTGCCTTGCTAGCTCAATTAATTAATAAATAACATGTTCGAGACTGGATAGTTCGACTATGGGTTGGCGTAATATGAGATTGTCTACATTACTAAGCAGTTGTGAACGTTATTGCACACACACATTGGCTCATGACGTGAATAGTGTTTAATGCGTTACAGATGGATATGAGTAGCATGATCTTGATCTTCACTTTGTGAGACGTAGTTGTTTTTAATTAACTTGTATACTGATCAGGGATGTTGTTTTCTTTTTGCCTTTTTGCTCGGGATGATCAAAAGCTAAGTGGGGGGTAGTTGATAACGCTTTAAATGGTACCAATGATTATACCTATATTCACCCTGAATTCTACTCAATAGAGGATAAATAGGCTTGTTATTATATGGAATATATGTTAAATGCTATGTACTGTTTCCAGGATCGTAATTCTGCATCTCTGCTATTTTCCCAAGGTTTTGGTACTATTTTGTCTCGTTTTGCGTGTTTTATAGGATGTACCAAATCTGGAGCATTGGAGAATGGATCTGGAGCAAAGGAAGTATGTTGGGCCAAGTGATGGAAGTCCAAGAGAGAGTCTGTTGATGAAAGAGAGGAAAAGTAGGCCTGGTAACCCAAGGGCTAGGCCTGGTAAACCGGCGACTTGTTCGACACGAAAATGACTCTACCGCATTATCTTGGTAGGTTAGACTTTTAGAGAGTCTGAAATCGGTCATTGTATCTATATAAGCCCGCATTTACAGATTATTGTATAGAATGATACACCATGAATATCTTTGAATATATTACAATTATTATTATGCAATAAAGTTTTCTTGAGCTTTGGAGAGTTCTTTCGGGTTTCCTCTCTTCTTCCATCATCTCTAGCTTGAGTAGATCGAGCTAGATCTCCATTATTGAAGGTATGAAGCTTTGAACGTTCCTTTATTGTCTTCAATATGGTAGATCTGTTCGTATTTATGTGTTTTAGTTAATCTGCATGTTTAAAGACTCCTTAATTTACATATTTTCAGTGTATCAGAGCAATGTAGATCCAGAAATTAGGAAAAGCTGACCTTGGTAACCCGTCGGTCTATACCGGTTTACCGAGGCAATATTTTGAAAACCTAAAACTAGGATTCACTACAGCTACGTTGATCGACAGGTTTAATTAACAGTAGGTTAAATCTGGCCAATCTGCTTATTGTAATCATAAACTGGCATGAAATACGAATAGTGAAGTGCTAAGATTGGACATAGTCTAGAATGGACCCTAGAAACGTGCTGATCAATGTCGACAGCTGTCTAAGTGGGTTAGCGGAATGAGTTAGCGCTCGATATCGGCAATTCTAGTTCCTTATAGGTATGGGCTATTACGTATCAATTAAGGAGGGTAGCTTGCGTATAGATTGTCTACTACCATTGTCAAAGTAGATAGGAGTAGGAATTGCACCCATAGCTGATAATGATAATTAAAATGAAAGCTCGCGATTAATCTAAGGAAATTATGTGGGGAAGTAAACATAACAATTAAGTAATCCAAGTTAGTCGATCGGTGAGGAGAGGGAGAGGAGTACCATGTTTGTTTTCTTTTAAGTTGTTGTTGGTCAATGACCGCCTCTATGTTGCTTCTTAATTAGGTTAGAATTGTTTATACTTATAGTTGCATTGTCTCTGTGGGATCGACCTTGACTCGCATTTACTATACTACGATGTACCTAGTATTCTTGCTAGTAATATCGACGTAAGTGA
Source organism: Gentiana macrophylla (assembly GCA_026214975.1). NCBI lineage: Eukaryota > Viridiplantae > Streptophyta > Magnoliopsida > Gentianales > Gentianaceae > Gentiana > Gentiana macrophylla. Next base: position 57,011,408 of record CM047808.1, on the reverse strand, counting down.
CTTACACGCGATCATATCACCCTTTACTGAGCAGGTGGAAAGGTATCCAAGACCAGCAAGATTCAGAGTGCCCAAGCTAGAATCGTACGACGGAACCAAAGATCCACAAGATCACATGTTTCAATACATGACTCATATGAACCAGGATTATGCTCCGGATGAGATGGAGTGCAAGGCCTTTCCTACGTTGTTGACATGCCAAGCTTGAGAATAGATCAGAAAGACCCTTCGAAGGAAAATATCCAACTTTGAGACACTAGGAAAGATGTTTCTCAACACTTTTATAACGGCCAAGCCGTTCCAAAGAAATGGTACACACCGCTCACTCTTAAGCAAAAAAAAGATAAGACGGTGCTACACTTCCTAAACTGGTTTAACGAGGAGTCCGCATACGTGAAAGAAGCCAACGAGTGCATTTTAATCGCGTCATTCATAGCCTTGCTGTGGGGAGGTAGGTTGTACGCCAAGCTAAACAGCAAGCTTCCCAAGTCAATGGAAGAATGCATTAAGGTAGCGTATAAGCACTGTCAAGGAAAGAAAACAAACTGGCTGAAACAAGATTCGGAAAAGGAGAACATAAGAAAGAAAAGGCAGAGGAGCAATCAGATCGGAAGAGAAAGCCAGCATGGGATAGTTTGGGAAAGAAGGGAGCTTTACAGGAGAGGGATTTTATCCTTCTGAATAGGCCACGTGAGCAGGTTCTCGCCATTATGGAAAGAAATGGCCTGGCCCAAACTCCATCACCGATTCGAAGTCCCCCAGAAAGAAGGGACCAGAGCAAGTTCTGTGGATACCACAAAGACGTTGGGAATGATGCAAAGAGTTATATAGATTTATAGAGAGATATTGACGCAGCAATCATTGAAGGAAGTTGGATGAGGTAGTTGTTTGATCTCAAAGTTCTGAGCCATGGGGTCGGTGAGACTTCATACATTGAAGGTACAATCAAGATCATTGTCAGTAGGGGGAACCCCATAGAAGGAAAGGCTGATCTCCGGATGGTGATCGAAATCAATATAATCGCCTCATGAACACCATCAATACCATCACGGGGGCCCACCGACACAATTAGGGAAGTAAGCGATAAAGGTGACCGACATCCAATCTTAGCTGCAAAGGGCAGGAGTCAGAGGCCAGTTCGGGATGTTACTTACGGTCCCAGGGACGAACTTTGTTGGTTACAAACAATGAAGGCCTGGTCATTGAGGCCGTGGTGAACAAGAATTTGGTAAAGAGGATTTCCGTGGACACATGAAGTGTTGTTAAAGTCATCTACTACTCATCTCTCTAGTCTATGATGTTCAAAGATTCAGAGATAATCCCCGTATCGGCACCACTATTCGGTTTAGTAGGACCTCCAATCCACCCTATGGGGATGGTCAGGCTTGCAACAACCTTAGGATAATATTCAAAGGGCAGGACACTCATGGTCACTTACGTAGTGGTCAAAGCTTCATTAGCTCACAACATTATCTTGGGAAGACCCATGCTAATTGGCCTCCGAGATGTTATTTCCCCGGCTCGGTAGAAATCAAAGGGGATCTGGAGGTAGCCAGGAACTGCTATGCTACCATGATCAAAAGAAAGAGAGTGGTCTTCGGTTAGGGAGCTCGGAAGGTTTCTAGCTTTTGTGATTTATTTTTTATTCTCGCAATTTCATTACCATTCTTTTCATTGGTGAACATATGTTGCAATAAACTATGTTCAGAAGTACACTGTTTTATTATTTCAATATTATGATACTGTATTTTCCATCATGAATGGTTAACTAAGTCTGCAGGGCATACACGTACACGTTTTGCAACTCGCTGAAATAGTCCGAGTTGTCTCTGACTCCATTAAATTTCGATATATGAGCTCCGCCAAGTCGTCAGCAAAAACATGCGAGAAGTCAGCAAAATATCTAACCTTTCTCACCGGAATCTTTTATGAAAAGTCAGAAAGTCCTGGCCAAGTTCGCCGTAATTTGATACCTGAGCTCCGCCAAGTCGGACACACCAAAAAACATGCGAGAAGTCAGCAAAATATTTGACCTGGCTCACCGGAATCTAATGCAAAAAGGTAGACAGTTTTGGCTCCGATCACCGAAATTCGATGTTTGAGCTCCACCAAGTCGGACTCAGAAAAAAAACATGCGAGAAGTCTGAAGAAGTTTATATAATTAGAACTGAAGATAAAATGCAGAATTATTATTGATAAACTAAAAGTTACATGATTACAATGCAGGTGATCATAGGGTATTTATAGCTTCATACACCTCATGCATCAGTTTGGAGTAAGTTACAAACTATTATGACAAACTATAACTGAATAACCATTTTTTATATTACACTACGGTAAAATACTCGGCAGGATGTTGTGTTTTCAAACTATCAGCAGGCCTATGTGTGTCAACTGAGTGTGTCAGTAGATTGGACTCATCATTCCTTTCAGCCTATATATTGTAACACCCCCTCAAGTTGAGAGTAGTATATGAACATCTTTCACTCCGCATTGCCTTCAACTACTTGAACTCTAGAAGATTTTTTAAATTCCCAATTTGTCTAGCAGATAGGATAAAATGGGTGCATTGAAGGCCTTAGTGAGAATGTCAGCTATTTTTTCTTTTGTGTTGACTGGAATAAGTTTGACAAGTCCAGATTTGGCATTGTCTCTCACAACATGGCATTCAATCTCAATATGTTTTGTTCTTTGATGAAAGACAGGGTTATGAGCAATATGAATGGCACTGGCATTGTCATAGAACAACACAGAAGGCAACTAAATTGGAACCTGCAAGTCTTGTAGTATGTATATCAGCCACTAGATTTCACAAATGCATTTGCCATAGCCATGTACTCAGCTTCTGATATGCTTCTAGCTATAGTGGCCTATTTCCTGGCCTTCCAACAGATAGGAGCATCTCCTAGAAATATCATATAGCTTGATACTGATATTATGGTTCAGGACAACCAGCTCAATCACTGTCTGTGAAACCTTTGAGGACAAGGTTATTTTCTGCTGGGAACAAGATGCCTTGACCAGGATTAGTCTTGAAATACCTCAATAACCTATGTGCTTCCATCATATGATTTTAAGTAGTAGTGTCCAAGAATTGACTCAGCTGTTGAACTGCAAAGGAATTGTCTGGTCTGGTAAAAGTGAGATAGATAAGCTTTCCCACTAATGATATGTAAGCGGTATTATCCTCCAAAAATGGTGTATCACCATGTTTTTAGAGTTTGATTAGACTTCATAGGTTTCTTGGAAGGTTTTGCTCCTAGAAATTTATATTCTTCTTGGAGGTTAGGAGTGTATTTTCTTTGAGAGATTGATATGCCTGCAGGAGTTCTAGCAGCTTCAATTTCCAAGATCCTTAATAGTAAACTGCTGATGTAGGGAATCCTTGACCTGATGAATCAACTGCTCGTTTGGGCTTGCTACTATGATGTCATCTACATAGACCAGCAAAGCAATAAAAGATTGTCCTGGCCCTTTTTTGAATAGACTGTGGTCATTTTTAGATTCAATAAAGCCTTCAGCTTCCAAGGACTCAGTTAATTTGCATTTCCATTGTCTTCTGGCTTCCTTGAGGCTATACAATGATTTATGGAGTCTACAAAAATGATTTGGTTTAGTTGCTACACAACCTGGGGGTAACTACATTTATACTTGTACAAGCAAATCTCCATGTAGAAGGGCAATATTGACATCAATCTAATGTAGATGCCAATTTTTTGTTGTTGCTGCTACAAGTAAGGTTCTAATTGTAGTAATCTTGACAACATGAGAAAAAGTTTCTTTATAGTCAGCGCCATATGTTTGAGTGTAGCCTTTTTCTACTAGTCTGGTTTTGTATCTCTCTGTTGAACCATCAGGATTTTATTTGACTCTGTATACCCACTTGCAGCCTATGGGCTTATTTCCTTGGGGTAGATCAACTATTTCCCATGTATTAGTCTTTTGTAGAGCTTCAATTACCTTTTGCATTTCTTCTTTCCACTCATCATTCTTGATGGCTTGATTGTAAGTATTAGGTTCTTTGATGGCATCAATGGCATTGATGAATCTGGCATACTCTGGTGAAATGTTTTCCAAATTTATGACATCACTCTACAGGTGTGAAGTCTACTTAACTGTATGAGCACCACATTGATAAAGGGTTGGTGCTTTTCTGACCCTAGTGGATCTTCTTAATTATGTTTGTGTAGGTGCCTAGCTGATAGGAGCATGCTCTTCATTAGATGCCTCAGCTGTAGTTGACCCTATGTCTGACTTGGCTGCTGGTTCATTCAACAGATCATCAAAACTTTCCATTACTGATAAAGGAACTAGCTTGTCAGCAAGGTATCTAGCCATACCTAATACCTATTGAAATAAAGGAAAATGAGTCTCATGGAATCGAGTATTTCTTGCAACAAAAATATATTTGTTTTTAATGTCCAAAAGGATAGCACCATTAGTGGCGTTTGAATTTCTAAGATTGACACAAGTCCCACATCTTGAATCAAACTTGATTCTGTATTGTTGAAGTGTGCAAGAGAAAACTAGACATCCAAATAATTAAAACACAGAATAATATGGTTTGGTGCTTTCCTTCAGCAGTGGTGAGGTGTGTCATTAATTCATTTTACAGCATGTAAAAGACAAAAGCCCCAATACTCAATGGGCAAATTACTCTGGAACCTCAAACTCCTACCAACATTCAACAAATGCTGATGTTTTAGCAGGTTAGCCAACAACGGGTGAGTATTGTGTCACAATCTCAGATGGTTGGCCAACAGCAAATCCTGCATGTCTAGGAGGATCAGCACTCAGTAGAGCCATCAACTTATCAAGTTGCTGTACAGTAAGATTGGGGAACCCCTGGTCCGGTATACCGATTTAGGACCTGATCTTCTTCTTGCTGACTGTTCTTCCAGTAAAAAAATTAGCCCTTTTGTCTCGGATTTTATCTAATGAAAAATAAACAAGTAATAAAAATAAATCCGGTTTACCCCAAGTGCAGGGATCGTAGTATAGAGGTTAATACCGGAGTCGAGTCCACAGGGAGTCGAGGTTGTTTACCTAGTTTTTATCTAACTAACCTAAAGATGTCACAACTACTATTACTAAAATTATAAGAAAATAAAGACGATTAACACGTAACAAACTAAAAACAAAAATAACAAAAGTAAACTGGACAGAAGATCAGAAATCTAAAGCCAGGAAATATAATTGCGAACAAGATTAACTAAACTAATTATATTCTATAACCTAAACATGCAATAAAAATATAAACTTGCTATGCAAAACAAGCACAAATGATTTTAATCAATGAATTTAAAAACAAACAAGCAATGATCCACCAATTCTACAACACTCAATTTCTTCTCTAGATTATCTGGTGATGATTTAACAAAAGTTGTGATTCACCTATCGTAGGTATGAATTTCTAATCTCTTTGATAATTCGTTTATTAATCTCTTTCGTCTATCGATACAAAAAGATTAACTCTTTAATAACAAAGGTGTGAAATATCTCAATCTCTTAACCTAGATTTCAATCTAACAACTATCTTTACTTAGATTAAAGATCTAATCTTGACTATGGTGATCTAGGTTTAACAATGAACTCTCATCAACTATTAAAATCAAGCATGCAAAACATCCATCGATAAAATTGCATAATAACAATGAATTAATCATTGAAAAGATACAACTTTTATTAAAAAAAACTCACAAGATAATCCAAAGATAAATCAAGATGTTGCTAGAATGGCTTCACAAAGCTTGTTCCAATGAGCTCTAGCCTCTATTCATCGTTTGATTACTTGAATTTGCTACTAGGAAGTACATATAATTGGAGAAATTTATGTAGGAAATATAAAAGTTGTATATAAAGGGTGGAGAACATAGAAAAATCGCACCTAAGGGTTTTGTGGCCGCCTAATGTTAATTAGGTTCACTTTAGGGTTGAAAAAAAACGCGCCTATTTATAGAGTTTTAAGTCGGTTTCTGCTAGGTCGGCTTATGGACGCTCGTCCAGAGTCTTGAACGCCCGTCCATTCTGCATAAAATCTTCGAGTTGGGCTGAGTCATGTCAGACGCCCGTCCTATGTAAATTTGGACGCTCGTTCAGCAAAAATCTTAATACTCTGAATCCACTATTTCTTCCTGGATGCCCGTTCGATTCCTCAAACGCCCGTCCATCTGGACGGAGCTTCAGACGCTCGTTCAGTTTACTTCAAATCCGGTTTTCATCTCTATCTTTATCCTTTTTCTTCCATGTAAATCCTCACTTGAACATCTTTTAACCTCTTTTAAGCCAAATTTGTGTATCTACAAGATATCAAAAACATCGCGAAGTGTAAAATCATTCAAATCGATAGAAAATCAACAATAAAACCTCATAATTCAACCAACTTTGCGATTAAACCATTCCAAACATCACTTGCTTAATAAATCAAATAAACGTTCACATTCTATGCAAAACATTAGAGTATAGAGGAAATTGATACGAAATAGAACGATATAAATCATAGAAAATCACCCTAAACACCTTTTTGACTTGAAACTAGGAGGATAGCCATGTTTCTTGTAACAAGTCTCTTCATTATGACCATTGAATCCACAAAAACTGCATTGAGCTTTTTTGAGATTCTTAGGTCTGGCATTTGCAGCAGTCCCTGAATTTAGTCTGCTGACTATTTGATTCTGCCACTGTCCATTCATTTGAAATAATAGAACCATAGAATCATGATTCTCAGCCATGTTAGCTACATACAACATTTTCCTTTCAAATTTAATGGCCATTTCAAAGGCATCATGGATTTCTGGGAAAGGCCCTATCATCATTGCCTGTGAAACCATTGGCTCAAAATCATCCCTCAAACCTTTAAAGAATTTCATGACATGTTCAGCCTCCATATGATCCGTTACGGTGTTGATTGCATTGCCGTGACATGAGGATCAAGAGAACAAACTGAAATAGGCCTGATAGTCTTGATTTCTACCCACGGAACCATCAATTTTGTGAAATATTGATTGACAGAATTAGTACCTTGCTTCAGCAAGTGAATCTCTTCAAGAAGATCTAAAAGCATCAAGGAATCAACATTAGAAAATCTAGCTGGAAGATTCATCCAAACTGCATGTGCATTCTTGATGTACATCAAACTCTACGCAATCGTGTTCTCTACATAATTCAAGATCCATGATCTCACTATTCTATCACATTGTCTCCATGCATGAAAATCTGTTGAATCTGCTTCTAGCCTTTTGACTGTGCCATCTACGAACCCAATCTTATTCTTGGTGATTAACACCATCCCCATAGACATCTTCCATGGATTGTAGTTGTTGCCATTCATCAATGGCTGAACAAGAACCAGAGACGGATTCTCATTAAGATGAACATATAATGGACTAGAGGGACTTAATTCTTGTTTCTTTGCTGCCATGGCCATCATGAGCTCTAGAATTTATCAAAGTTTACTCTCAAAAAACTAAAATCACAGAAAAGAAGAAAATCACTCTCAAGATTCTTCAATGACTAGAGAAAACGTAGGAAAACATTCGGAAATTCTCAAATTTCTGCTCTGATACCATGATGAACTTTACGAAATTATAAACTGAAATAAAGTACGGAATTATTATTGATAAACTGAAATTTACAAGTTGGGTTACAATGCAGCTGATCATGTGGTATTTATAGCTTCTTACACTTCATCGATCAGTTAGAAGTAAGTTACAAACGGTTACAACAAACTATAACTGAATAACCGTTTATTACATTACATTACACTAAAATACTCAGCAGGCTGTTGTGTCTTCAAACTGTCAGCAGAACTTTGTGTCAGCTGAGTGTGTCAATAGATTGCGCTCAACATTCCCTCCAGCCTCTATACAGTAACAAAGTCAGCAAAATATATGTCCTTGCTCATTGAAATGTAATACACGAGAAGTCAGCAAAACATCTGACCCACCTCGCCAAAATTAAGTGTGAAAAGTCAGAGGAAATTCTGACCCAGTTCGCCAATATCAGACATCTGATCACCCTATGTCAGATTCAACAAGGATATGTCAGCTGAAAAGTTAAGTCAGCATGTGCTGACTCTTCGGCAAAATAGATATCCGAGCCCTGCAGGTCGGGCTCGGCAAATATATGTGAAACAAAGACAAAAACATAAGTATACCATCCAAAACCATAGGTTAATGTACGGAATACTGGGGACATGATACCCCACCAGAAGTGAAATACTTAAAAGAATGTGCTTAAAAGTAATGTGCTCGAGGAAAGTAATGATCTTATTACCAAAGGTGAAAATTACAAAAAGTGTTTGAAATTTCAAAGCAAAATAAAAAATACAAGTCCATAAACCCTACTGATCTAAGATTCGCGGTCAGATTCGTCGGCTCGGAAGAGGTAGGAGCAACTGTAGGCTTGCCGGAATACTTGGACACAATGTCCACTCCTTCCTTAAACTCCTTCATGCGTTTGTCATAGACTTTTCTCATCCCCAGTTTATTGTAAATCTTCTTAGGAAGATTGTCTATGACCAGATCAGTGTCCTGACCCTTTGCCTCATCCACGCCTTCAGTATAGCGGTGGTTCAAGACCAAAATGAGCAGCATCCTTAAAGCCCGAGCAAACTCCTCCAAAGCCTTGTATTGTTGAATGACCTCGGCAATTCGAGTTGGGATTGCAGCTTCCAGTTGGGCCCTCTCAGCTTGGGCCTAGATCTCCATCTCTTTCATCATTTCGGCATGCTGTTCTACAGAAGACTTAAGCTGAGCCTTCAATTCTTGGAATTGACCATGGAGAACAATGGTCTCCTTGTCCTTGGACTCAACAGAGCCCTTCATCCTATTATCTCTAGACTGCCTCAGCTCGGCAACCTTCTTCTCTAAGCCATCAATTATTGTTGAAGACTTGCTTAACCTCAGAAATACCTCCTGGCACACCAGAGTACCCTACACAACAAAACAACCAAAGTGGGAAATGCTATCAAGGTAGAAGTACATAAGGCCAACAGAGTTGAAACTCACTAAGTCCATGGCCTTGGCTCCGGCTTTGGCCAGCTCCTTGTCAGTCGTCTCCAAAAAATGCCACGCTTCAGGGGGAAAAATCCTTAGTTCTTTTCTTAGGCCTCTTTTCTTCAAGGCTTCCAACAGCCTTAGCTCGGCCAATCTTATGGAGTTGGCGGCCTTTCTCTAATTCTTTGTCTGGATCAAAAAATTCCAGAGCAGCCAAATCCACTTCCTTTTGGACAGAGTGGGAGGCAGGAGTGGCGGATGCAGAGGCATCCAAGTTTGTTGCAAGAGAGGGCTCCATACTGGCCATCCCCTTAGTACCCAGACCATGCTCAGGCTGGATGACCCTAGCCATGTCATCTTCGGCACTAGATAATAGCTTGGTGAAGTCGGCCACTGCAAGTAAAAACAAAGCAAAGTTAGTCAAGGGTACAAAACAAAACAAAGTAAAATGTGAAACATAATGAGAAAAATCCTACACATAAGGGCTCGGCCTGGCATGTGCTAGGCAAGCTGCGTCAATCAGCTCGGTATATAGCGCCTCAACTTCTATGGAATATCTCAACTTTTGGGTGCATTCTAGCAGCTTTGTGTTACCCTTAGGGCGGGCGGCGTTGGGGAGTTTGTACGAATTCCAAGTACTCAACTCCGGATGATCTTGATGTCGGATAAATAAAAAAAATGCTCATTCTATTGATTGTGTGAGGACTTCCCTATGGGGATAATCAGAACATCACTCAGACGGCCAGTTCACCAGGAGAAATAATACGTCCCTCGGTGGTCCACCACCCTCTTTTGATTGTAGAAGTACATAAACCATCATACTGAAAACTTGATGCTGAGTAGCCAGTACTAGATGGAAAATCCTACAATGGCCTAACACCGTTGGGGTCTATTTAGGAAACACCCAGCCCGTTCTAATGATACACAGCTAAAAGAGAAGGACAGAGGGGGAGCCTCAGGCCAATATCAAAGTGCTCTCTATGAACAGTGCAAAATTCCTCTTGTGGTTCATGAGCAAAGTTGTGGGGATCAGATGGATGCATAGGAGAATACAACTCTCTGTCTATCATATATGTCTCACAGATCTCATCCAAATCTTTTTGAGAAATGATGGATTTTGATTCCTTCACTACCAATGACTATATTGTCGTCGGCCATCGATGTTTCTAGGGTTAAGGCAAAAAATTTGGCTAAATCACTTACTGATTCAACTAAATCAGAACACCAACAAAGCAAGAATACAAATAAGAATATGTAATAGCTTACTTGTAAAAATCATGAAGTAAATAGGTCAAGGGAGATGAACAGCCGGATCTCAATCTTCTAGTTTAATAGCAACGGTAGTAGGTAACGATTGATATGACAGGGTTATAAACCCCAACATGTCTTGGAAACCGTCCTTATTTAGGTGAGTGGGCAACAATGCCTCGAATCGTGCAACAATTTTGACAACGTTATAACAACATCCGTACCACCTAGCAAAATAGGATGTCTAAAAAATTCTACAAGTATAGATAACCGAGCCGAGCTACCACGAAGACGGATCTGAGCTGCCCTCAAGAGCGCAGCTAGATCTGGGGGCTTATGATGGAGGTCGGGTTAGCACCTTGGCACATTTCATCCTCACGCAGACACAGCAATAAATGCAGGTTAGATAAAATCAAACACTAATGGCCAAAAGCCCCATTCAAAGACCTGAGCCTGACTTAAATCCCAGGTAGGAGTCCAGCTCAGCTAGCCTCCCTGTCCACCACAAGACGGCCAGGCCCCCAAAGAGCTTGACTAGCATAGCTCGGGTCTCACCTCGAACTAGATGTTGGTCGGTGTGAATAACCCCTTTGACAAAACAACCCACGTGGTCAACCTAGCAGATAAACATGGAAAGAATCTTTAGCCATAAAGGCTCTTATCCAATATTCAACTCACCGGGATTATCTCCAATAATTCTGGGGATTAAACCATGCTTATCCTTTCCTTAGGGAACACGAAATCCGAGTCCAACTAGGACCTGGATCATGCATGTTCAGGGCATAAGCCTCCCTCTATATAAACCATCCATAAGGAACTACGGAGACTTAATTCCTGAACAATTACAGGATACGTTGGCAACTTGAGATACAGTTTCTCGGGCTCAGTCTAAAAAACCAACATAAACCTCCCCCGTTCCACATCTTTACTCTGCGCAATCGTGTTCTCTACAGAATTCAAGATCCATGACCTCACCATTGTATCACATTGTCTCCATGCATGAAAATGTGTTGAATCTGCTTCTAACCTTTTGATTGTGCCGTCTACGAAGCCAATCTTATTCTTGGTGATTAACACCATCATCATAGACATCTTCCATGGATTGTAGTTGTTGCCATTCATCAATGGCTGAACAAGAACCAGAGACGGATTCTCAGTAGGATGAATATAGAATGGACTAGAGAGACTTAATTCTTGTTTCTTTGCTTCCATGGCTATCATGAACTCCAGAATTCATCAAAGTTACTCTAAAAAAACTAAAATCACATAAAAGAAGAAAAACACTCTCAAGATTCTTCAATGACTAGAGAAAACGTAGGAAAGCATTCAGATATTCTCAAATTACTGCTCTGATACCATGATGAAGTTTATAGAATTATAAATTGAAGATAAAATGTGGAATTATTATTGATAAACTGAAAGTTACAATTTGGATTACAATGCAGCTGATCATGAGGTATTTATAGCTTCATACACCTCATCGATAAGTTAGAAGTAAGTACAAATGGTTACAACAAACTATAACAGAATAACCGTTTACTACATTAAACTACACTAAAACACTCACTAGGCCTTTGTGTATAGCTAAGTGTGTCAACAAATTGCACTCAACATTTCTTTCAACTTCTATACTGTAACAAAGTCAGCAAAATATCAGACCATGCTCGCTGAAATCTAATACACGAGAAGTCAGCAAAATATCTAACCCGCCTCGCCGAAATTAATTGTGAAAAGTCATAGGAAATTCTAACACAGTTCGCCAATAATGGACATCTGATCTCCCTATGTCAGATTCAACAATATGTCAGCCAAAAATTTAAGTCATCATGTGTTGACTCTTCGTCAAAACAGATATCTGAGCCCTGCAAGTCGGGCTCGGCAAATATATGTAAAACAAAGACAAAAACATAAGTATATCATCCAAAACCATAGGTTAATGTATGGAATACTGGGGACACAATGTCGGATTCGGTGGCTCTAAAGAGGTAGGGAAGAGGTAGGAGCAACTGTAGGATTTCTGGAATACTTGGACACAATGTCCACTTATTCCTTAAACTCCTTCAGGCGATCGTCATAGACTTTTCTCATCCTTGGTTTTTTATAAACCTTATAGCGAAGATTGTCTATGACCAGGTCAGTGTCTTGACCATTTGCCTCTTCCACGCCTTCAGTATAGTGGTGTTTCAAGACCAGGATGAGCAGCATCCTCAAAGCCCGAGCAAACTCATCTGAAACATTGTATTATTGAATGACCTCGGCAATCCGAGCTGGGATGGAAGCTTCTAGTTTGGCCCTATCAATTTGGAACTGGATCTCCATCTCTTTCATCTCTTCAGCATACTGCTCTGCAGAAGACTTAAGCTGAGCCACCGATTCTTGGAGTTGACCATGGAGAGCATTGTTCTCCTTGTCCTTGGACTCAACAGAGCCCTTCAGCCTATCTCTGGACTGCCTCAGCTCAACAACCTTCTTCTCCAAGCCTTCAATTATGGTTGAAGACATGCTTAACCTCAGAAATACCTCCTGGCAGACAAGAGTACCCTGCACAACAAAACAACCAAACTGGGAAACGCTATCAAGGTAGAAGTACAGAATGCCAACAGAGTTGAAACTCACCAAGTGCATGGCCTTGGCTCTAGCTTCAGCCAGGTCCGTGTCAGTCATCTCATAAAAACACCGCGCTCCAAGGGAAAAATCCTTAGGACCCTCTGGATCCTGATTCCCAGACATGGCATTCTTTTTAGGCCTCTTTTATTTAAGGCTTCCAATAGCCTTAGCTCGGCCCATCTTATGGAGTTGGCGGCTGACGATACCGAATATCGCCCCTCCACGTGGAACTATCTAATTGGTCCAGCTGGCATGTGGAAAAGTCCAAGTATATTATCCACATCGGGTCGAATACGAGACGAATCGGTGATCACCACGCGACCCAGCCAGATCTTGCAAGTGTTCCATCTCGAGTACCCATGTCGGTGTCCATCGAAGTCGATACCATGGACTTCAGTCCAGGCTCCTAGGCCCACCATCCAGCAGGTTACTTGGGCAAGAGGGCAAGGCCCATTTAAGGGTAATTATGTCAATAGACCAAACCGCCCCAAATTTAGGGCAGAGAAGGACATGTGCCTATAAATACATCATTCCAGGAACTACGTAAGGCTTGATTCCTGGACATTACACAGGATACGTAGGCAATCCAAGATACATTCTTGGACTCAGCCATAAAACACCAAAATCACCCCCAAAATCATCCTTGATTCTATCATCCCTAGATTAAATTGGCCTCAAATTATACATGACAAAATCCAGCATCGTCAGCGGCCTTCCTCTACTTCTTTGTCTGGATCAAAAAAATCCAGGGTGGCCAAATCCACTTCCTTTTGGACAGAGTGGGAGGCAGGAGTGGTGGATGCAGGGGCATCCAAGTTTGTTGCAAGAGAGGGCTCCATACTGGCCATCCCCTCAGTATTCAGACCATGCTCAGGATGGATGACCCCAGCCATGTCATCTTCGGCACTAGTCAATAGCTTGGCAAAGTCGGCCACTGCAGGTAAAAACAAAGAAAAGTTAGTCAAATGTACAGAACAAAACAAAGTATGGGCTTTATGAAAGGGCAAAAACATAATGAGAAAAATCCTACAGATAGACCATTCATCTTTATGAAGGGGCACATAAGGGCTAGGCCTAGCATTTGCTAGGCGAGCTATGTCAATTAGCTCGGTATATAGCTCCTAAACTTCTATGGAATATCTCGACTTTTGGATGCATTCCAGCAGCTTCTTGTTCACCTCAGGATGGGCTTCATTGGGGAGTTCATCCAAATTCCAAGTACTCAACTCCGGATGATCTTGATGTCGGATAAATAAAAAATGCTCAGTCTATTTCTTGTGTGACGACTTCCCTGTGGGGATAATCGGAACATCACTCAGATGGCCAGTTCGCAGGGAGAAATAATACCTCCCGCGGTGGTCCACCACCCTCTTTTGATTGTAGATGTACATAAACCATCATACGGAAAACTTGATGCCGAGTTGCCAATACTAGATGGCAAATCCTACGATGGCCCTAACACTGTTGGGGTCTATTTAGGAAACACCAGCCCGATATAATGACACACAACTAAAAGAGCCGGACAGAGGGAGAGCTCAGGCCAATATCGATGTGCTCCATATGAACGGTGCGAAATTCCTCTAGTGGTTCATGAGCAAAATTGTGGGGATCAGATGGAAGCATAGGAGAATACAACTCTCTATCTATCCCGTATGTCTCACAGATCTCATCCAAATCTTTCAGAGAAATGATGGATTTTGTTTCCTTCACCACCTATGACTATATTGTCGTCGGCCATCTGTGTTTCTAGGGTTACGGCAAAAACTTAAGCTAAATCAATTACTGATTCAACTAAATCAGAACACCAACAAAGCAAGAATACAAGTAAGAATAAGTAATAGTTTACTTGTAAAAATCAGGGAGTAAATAGGTCAAGGGAGATGAACAGCCGGATCTCAATCTTCTAGTTTAATAGCAAAGGTAGTAGGAAACGATTGATATGACGGGGTTATAAACCTCAACACGTCTTGGAAACCGTCCTTATTTAGGCGAGTGGGCAACAACGCCTCGAATCCTGACAATGTTATAACGGCATCCGTACCACCTTGCAAAATAGGATGTCTAAAAAATTCTACAAGTTTAGATAGCCAAGCCGAGCTACCACGAAGATGGATCTGAGCTGCCCTCAAGAGCCCAGCTAGATCTGGGGTCTTATGATGGAGGTCAGGTTATCACCTTGGCACATGTCATCCTCACGCCAACACATCAATAAATGCACGTTAGATAAAATCAAACATTAATGGCCAAATGCCCCATTCTAAGACCTGAGCCCGACTATAAATCCCAGGTATGAGTCCAGCTCAGCTAGCCTCCCAGTCCACCGCAAGACGGCCAGGGCCCCGCAGAGCTCGACTAGCATAGCTCAGGTCTCACCTCGAACTAGATTTGGTCGGTGTGAATAACCCCTTTGACAAAACAACCCACGTGGTCAACCAATAAACATGGAAAGAACCTTTAGCCATAAAGGCTCTTATCCGATATTCAACTCACCGGGATTATCTCCAATAATTTAGGGGATTAAACTATGGTTATCCTTTCCTTAGGGAACATGAAATCCGAGTCCAACTAGGATCCGGCCCATGCATGTTTAGGGTAGAAGGCTCCCTCTATATAAACCATCCCCAAGGAACTACGAAAACTTGATTCCTGAACAATTACTGGAAACGTAGGCAACTTGAGATATAGTTTCTTAGGCTTATTCAAAAAAATGACCATAAACCACCCCCGTTCCACATCTTTACTAGGGTTCAACCTTGAACAAGTTGTCACTAGGATAATACGGCCCAGATTTGTTTCCCGAGGATATCCAGCATAATGAATCAAGATTTTTATGGTTAAGCTTTGCCTGCATTTTTCATCATATTTGCTCCTTATCCTTCGTGTGCTATGTGAAATAGAAACTTAGAGATGTCTTGTATTGGGTAATGTGTGTTTTAAGTGAAATTTGGATTTCTGATTTGTTGTGGTGATTTATTTTCTCGGTTTTGTATGGAAACTCTACTTTCTTTTATTGAGTAATGACGATTTAAGGAATTCTAATCAAATGGATTGGCCGGAATCCCTCACGTTGTTGTTGGTAAGTTTCTGGTGTTGAAATAAACAATTTGTAGCATTTATTCAAGTTGTAAATTGCTTTGCATACTTTTCTGTACAACAGGCTACTTGTCATTAGTGTTTTAGCATAATTAGTTTGCTAACAGTAGTAATTAACATGAATTTCTTTAACATCAAAAGGGTGTTAATGAATAACATGATTCCAGTGTCATGAAATTAATTTATTTGGACGAACTGAGCTTTGAACTCTAAGAATCTTTTTTATACTTGTTTAATGTGACACATTTGTGTTTCACATCTGCATTAGTACAGTGTAGGAAACCCTTCATGTGTACCAACCTTTTCATTTTCTAGTGTTTCCAAGCTCATAAAAATAA
This sequence comes from Gentiana macrophylla, assembly GCA_026214975.1. Lineage (NCBI taxonomy): Eukaryota > Viridiplantae > Streptophyta > Magnoliopsida > Gentianales > Gentianaceae > Gentiana > Gentiana macrophylla. Next base: position 56,995,126 of record CM047808.1, on the reverse strand, counting down.
TTCCAACACACTAACACAAATCCAGATACGTGAAATGATTGTTGGCCACCTCTCAAACATGCTCTTGATTATTACGGCTCAAGCGTTTCACTTGTCGTTGTCATCCATACCTTCCCTCTACAGGAATTTCTTTAACATCAAAAGGGTGTTATTGAATAACATGATTCCAGTGTCATGAAATTAATTTATTTGGACAAACTGAGTTTTGGAGCTTGTTGATGGTGTCTTAAGCGAGCGAAGAATCGGTGGGTATACCCATACGTGGAAGAACCTCAATTTGAAGGACAAGTGCAACAACCAAGTCGTTGAAGTTGTGGGACTCAACTTCCAGCCATTGATCGACGGCGGCTTTCTCCTCTAAAGTGGTTCCGAGGAGGTTTGGTCCCTTGTCTGCGTACTTTGCTGCATAGTATCTTACTATTGCTCTTGATTCTGTAGTTTGATTGTGACATTTGCAGTGGTTGTAACAATAATAATGTTATTCATAATTGTTATTCATAATTGTTTTAGTTTCCTGTTGTATATGTAATAAGCAAAAATGGGAAATTTAAACTCAGTTCTATAGTTGCATTTCTTGTTTTATCAAGAAATTTCCCTAGCAGTAATAAATAAGCAAGATTTAAACTGCAAATTAAAGTTATTACCAAAAAGCCTGAAATCACCATCTTCTTTGACAGGAACTTGTCCAAACGACTGCCAAAATAAATAGACTTTGAACAATTAATACATACTAATTCATTCAATTAAAGTAAAAGTAGTCAACAACACAATATATATGATGAGAGGAGATTAATTTATATGATCACCTGAAGAAGAAGAAAATCAGGCTTGTCAGTAAAGTGACTTAAACTCTACATCTGGTGGAACCAATCTGAAGACTCAGCTGTGTGATGGACAGCTGAGAAGGGTATTCAATTCTGTGCGTCAGTAGGGTGGAGTCTCATCGAGCTTCGTCGGCCAGGTAACTATCAGCGGGGTGATAGTCTGCGAAATCTTGGAATACAAAGAGGTCCCACATCTGATAATTCTGTTATGTGACAGCTATACAGTGTCATTAAAAGGAGGACACGTGTAGGGGTATTTATGGTGCATCAAACAAAGATTCCTTGCGGTTAGGGTTTAGGGATTTGTGTCTATAAATACAGTTGTTGACTCATTGTCCAAGTGTGTTGAAATCTGTAAATTCAGTGCATAATAAAATATCTCTTTTTTGCCCGTGGTTTTTTACCTCTCCCACTGAGAGGTTTTCCACGTTAAATCTGTGTTCTTCTTGTTTCTGTTATCTCCTTTGATTGTTTATGTTTCATTGCTTCTGTTTCTGTTTCTTGCATCTGAAGTTATCTCCATCAGTTTTATAACAAGGCTTCTTATGCTCGCCGGAGACAAGGTCGATATGCACAGTTTCAAATTCGACCCCCATCTGTATAAGACATACTATTACTCTTTGAGGGCAACCGGCGGTTACCGGACCATATACCTTAACAGCCATTGCTATTTTTTTTCTGCTAAAGCTTTAATTTAGCAACTACTGTGTCTGTGTAGTGTAGTAGTTTCACTACTTTACTATCTATAAATAAATTATACAAGAGAATTTGTCAAATAAGGCATCTAATGCTAGCCGCCAATTCTGGTTTGTTTACGTTTCATTAGAATTTATCACACAATTTATTCTTCTTCTACTATTTGGTGTGTTGCAGCATCTGCATTGCATTCTTCTTCTTGCCTACACTTTCTTTTTAATGTTAAGGCATCCAATTTTAGTAAGTTACTGATCATTTTTTTTCCTGGATTAGTGATCCTGCATTATTTAATTTGCTTCCAAGATGATTTAATAAGATTTGATGGATGATATTTTTTTAGCAGTATAAACAACAAATGTATGTTTCAAGATATCCTAATCAAGATTGCAGATTTCCTTCCTCTAATATTAGGAAAATAGCTGGCTTCACAATGCATAAGAGCTTTTAGTGAAGAAGGATTAATAGAAATTTGTGCTAAAACATTGCAGTTACCATTAGCATTCAACTTTTGAATCGACTTGGAACTAGGGGCTAGCTAGGGTGGGCGCAGCCCAAATCGTTTTTATTTTCAGCAAACTATATAAAAATGTTATATAATTCACTCCAACATTGTTACTTGTCTTAATCCAGCCTACCCGACCATACAAATATAGTCTATTAGCTCTTCCAACTACCAATTCATGATTCCGTCCATGTTCATACCAGACTAAGCACATCGAGATAGTTATTCATTTTGTTTGCAATCCAGTTTGTTCATCGACAATAATAAAATCAAAACAGATAAACTTAGGTAGTAATATCTTGTCCTGAATTGTCATCTACAAGGCATATTTGTGTTTCTTGTGTATAAGTTTTAATAGGTTCTTGTGTTTACCATGACTACATATCTGGATTATGTTATGGTGTAGTAATATTTTAACCTCTGGAAGCCAGCTAAAGTTGTCGGAGCTGTACCATAATTTTTCCTAGGAATTGTCAAATGAATAATATAACCCATGATTTTTTTTTTTGGAATATTTGGTGTTTTTTGTCATGCTCTTTTTTGAATCTACCATATTAAGTGATACAATATTGAAATGTAATTTTGAAGCTACCGCCTACTGATGTAGATAATGTTTTTACAATTTATGACATCCAATATTCATGTACTTCGATGATTATATGATGTTTTTTGAAAGGCAAATAATTGTAAAAATAACAAAAAGCTAAAGTATACATTGACGAGGGTCGGATTATCCCTTGTCACGCGTTATTCAGATAATGACTGCATAATAAATAAAGAGAGAGAAAGGAAATAAAATAAGAAGGCCATGGGCTCATACCGATTAGCAGAACATGCCTAAACCCCTGGTAGGAGGTCTGCCCGTCCTTCCGAACAAGACCACCATAAGTCGGCTCGGCTCTAACGGAGGTCAGGAAACGCAGGTCAAGTCATGACCTAGGGAGCTCAACGCGGGTCGGGTAGAGTTTTTCTTATTCGATATTTAAACGCGTGCCTATAAAATAGGATAAACATGGAAAGAATTCCATGATATCAGGACGTTGATCCTGTCATTTAAATATAATAATGCTTTTCCCTAAATAAAAGGGATTACACATAATAATCCTTAGGGGTTAAGAAATAAACAGTAATACTTGTAGAACAAGAAATATGCGAGACACCTCCTATATAATTAATCCCTAAGATACTACGAAAGACTTGATTCCAATTGCATACATTAGATACGTAGGAAACTTGAAAAAAATAACTCCCAGGCTCAGTCCAAAGTAAACACAAATAACCATCCTCATTTTTCTTTATTCATGGTTTAATTGTCATAGGAGTAAATTTTGCCTGGATTATTGAATAGACGGTATCCAACATCGTCAATTGGCGCTAGAGGGAGGGCCTTCTATCAACAGTTTCATAAAAAAGAAGCAATGGCACCATTGAAGAATACAGGAAAAAGGACACAGTCTCCAGATCCGTTGATCTAGGAAACTGATCCAACTGCAACAACAGCTGGCCAAACAGGTTATGTGGAGAAATATCCCAACACCACCACCAACCAACATCAACCCAGGAGGAAGAGGTGCATGTTGATCCCGCTCAATAAGCTTTATTAGAGGCTTTAAGGAACCTGTATATGCCTGCGTTCAAAAGCGTACTTGGTCATGCACTTAAGGGGCGAGAAAAAGGTCTTCCCCGGAGATAACACCCCTAAGACCAACCCACCACATAAAGATGATAGAGGGGACACCTTGTCCTCCACCTCTAGTGTATGAAAAAATAGGTTAACACTCAAGCCCAGGAGGCTGCCCGAGTAGAGCTTGATGGGATACTAGGTCGGAAGTCGGACGATCTGTCGTTTGACTCACCGTTTGCAGAACAGATACTAGGTTATCCACGAGCAGAAAAGTTTAAAGTGCCAAAACTTGAGCCTTATGACGGTACTAAGAATCCTCCAGTGTTAGGAAATCTACGCAGGAACGCAACGGAATTTAAAATTTTATTTCCTTTTAACCAGGATCGACTTCGTTTAAGCAATAAACAAATAATCTAGTAGATGGTGGTTACCTTGGTTGATCTAAAAGATTGACGCTATGACCGTCTAAGGAGAGTAGTTCTGCATAGAGCTGCACAAGTGTTCGGCCTCTACCGCTAGTCCACACAAACAGCCCGCCGGAATCCCATCATGGATTGCTATTGGAAAACTCCGGTTACTAGACCGGCCCTTTTCCCCTTTCTCCAACTGTCTATAGGATGCTCTCTATTTTACACAAGAACTATTAGTTCTTGGAATTGTGATGTACAAAAGAGCTTGACACCTACCTCTTATTTATAGTGTAGGGGCGCCCCATCTAGGTGTGGGGAGAAGAAAACTTTTTCCCAATAAAATAAGGAAAATATAATTGATTGATTTATCTCATTTAATTTAATATGTTATATTAAATAAATAAATCTAGGATATTGTCAATGTCTTATATTGAATATTCCCAAGATATTGTCAATATCTTATATTGACTATATTTATCTTATTACCATAAATCAATTTACACATGTGTATATATCACATATATATTACACATATAAATCTATATATATATAACCAATGAAATTGTGCACATGTACATCCAATGTACAGCACAAGCATGTTGATATATATATATATATATATATATATATATATATATATATATATATATATATATATATCTTATATTAATATTTGGTAATACTATTAATTAAATTGCACAATCCAAGTGTATCTTATACACACACAAATTGCGCCACCTTTAGCCAATAAATTGGCATCCGGAATATTCTTTAATTAATATAATACTATTAATATCTTGTATTTCATTTATTCATAATAAATAAATACCACCATATTAATTTACTACTATAACCTTTATAGTCTCGAGATATACTTTCATTATTTGATTATCAACTATAACCACATTTTAATCCGGCTAGATGTTCTTATGAGTGTGACCCGATAGGCTTCCGAACATGTTGGCCGTAGACACAAAGTGCAAATTACAAAAATGCCATTCATGCCTAACGATCATAGGATAGCGTCTAGCAACACACCGTGACCCCCAATCATCGAAAGAGTCAAATGCAACCCCAATCATCGAAAGAGTCAAATGCAATGACTACTACCTTTCATGTGAAACAGTTACCGTGTAACTTACAATCCTATCACTGTAATAATATCCATACGATCGTATCTTGAGTGTCAATTCATTAACTATCGTATCTTGAGTGTCAATACATTAACGATCGTATCTTATAATCTGGATATCATGCCCTCTCGAAGTAACTCATTTACTCCCACTTTGCAAAGATTCACGAGAGTAAGACATTCCTTATAAGAAGGACATTTCGGATATTTGATCCCAATAATAGGATACGCGATTCCCAGACGAGCAATCATGTATACTCCGCATGCTTCCATATCATACCCAATCACTACCGCATGATCGCCCCGTGGCTAGGGGAAACCTCAATAGTGTCAAATCATGACAATCCACAACGTGATGCCATGAAGACTCCGGTCTTAAAGATAATTACACAACCGTCACATAGTGTGACACTAATCTGTGTAAGTCGGTCAGTCTAACGTACGCATTCTCTAATACACGTCCACGTATAGTCCAAGTGTCTCTGCACTTCGATAGACAAGATCTATCTCTGCCTTAAAGACAAAAGACATCTAATACGTGCTAGTCTGTTTATACTATCAATGCCCTGTTTAATAGTACATCAGCCTAGAGACATTTAAGTATCAAACTTATTAAAGTGATTAGAGATCTCATCAACCATAATCACCTATCATGGTTTCACTATCACAGTTTAATACTAAGAACGTTATCATATAACAATTCATAATTGGTTCACTAAAAGAACATATATATGACAACAGAAAACCCATTTAATATATGTATAAACATAAAGAAATAGTAGAAATGATCCGACCCGGTCGGATCCGGTCCAACCCGATTGGGTTTAGGACACTATTCCAACAATCTACCACTTGGCCTAAAACCAATCACTCGCACACACAAGACCATGTTGAAACACAAGAATCTCATGCAATACTCGCAACCAGCCCTAGCCATAAACGGATCACTATCCATAGGGACTCAGACTATCTTCATATCATGTTCCAAATGACCAAGTCAAAGGAACCGCCTCAACACACATACGAATCTCTGACGAGACCCTGGTCCTTGCTTTAAGCAATGAATCCACTTACTAGATCAACTATATAGAAAAGGTGGAAGAACCACAAAAGGTTCAGGAATGAACCTTCTAGATCCATGTACTGCTCCCGCTGCGCCTCTAAGGCACTACTGTGTTTTGGCTAAGTTGTAGAGTTTACAGTGACCCATAGGCTAGAACATTTCCATTTCACTGTATCACTTAATCAAAGTGATCGCAAACCTGCACAAACAGCTCCCACTCGCCTTCATAAGACTCAGGATATACGTCTGTATAACTATATTTATTCGCTTCCAAGTTTCAATAAACTAGGAAACATTCCTTAACATGTTTAAGGATATTCTCGATATCCACCAGATTTACTTTCATACTTGCTCATGACTATTCATGAATTATGAACATCCGGCATTTCCTTTATGATGGTTCCAATTGCCGTAGCAAAGGAAACCTTTCATAATCATCATCTTTCACCTTATCTTTAGGACTAACGTCCTAACATAGATAGATCATGAGAACACCGGCTAGCAGTATCTCCCATTGCGATATATGCTAAACTTCTTTTAGCATCACATCTATATAGGTAAACTATAATCTAATAGCAGTTAAATCTATCGCTATAGATTCTTATTTCGAAAATAAGAACTGCTAATCCAAGTGCTTTCGTAAAGACCTTGAACTGCCAAACACTAATTGACTGTGACATTGGGTGGCAATTCCTGAGAGAGATATTTAATACCCTACAAAAAAATCGTAACACACTCCCACTATCCATCTTGCACATTGTGCATATTCTTCTTTTGACTAAATCAAACTCCTTTGATTATCAAACAAAGAAATCGTCTAGAGAAACTTGTTTGAGTCCATAAATGAATCTCGTGGGCTTACATATCATGTCATCGTCTATGAACATCGAGCTTTCTGCCCAACGTCTTCAACACTATCATATAGTCATGATACGAAGTTATAACAAGAATTATCTCGAATAGAATCGGCTCACCGACGGGACATTCCTCAGGTAAGACAGACTAGGTTCATAACACATTCAGTCATCGATGGAATCTAAATAAGATATTAGGGCTCCTGGCCATATCTCTCAATCTTGCCTTTCAAACATTCTTTCATAAGTCGTGAGATATTCATTCTTCAAGATGAACTTACCAGCAGCCTTTTCAGGCTTGAGGTTATCCAAAGACTTACAGAACTTTTGTGTGCACTGAGCAGTGTTCTACACCTCATTGCTGTGTGGCATCTGCTCACGTTCCTATAGTTGAATATATCTTTGTGGTTCTCAAACTCTTTTGAGATTTAATTTGCTCCCACTGTTTCTTTTGGAAGAAACACTTCCTCTAAAAGATAGCATGTTTGGAGACAAACACCTTTTGCTCCGCGGATGAGTAAATAATATCTAGCGTACTTGCTAAGATATTCCACAAAGTTGCATATGTCGTACTAGGCTCCAAGCCTTTCTGAGTTTGCCTATGAAAACTTGAAATCATCGGTTAAGATGGATTCGACATTATCCTATTCCATATATAATATGGAATTTATTCAACCTTTATTCTTTGGAACTCGGTTAAGTATAAGGGCACTATCCCGAAACGGGTAAGGGATACTTCACATGGCTTGTGTCACACCTTTATCATATAAAGTGTTGTTTCTATTTTGGGAACACAATCTAATTGCGTATCCAAAAGATGGTATCCTTCAAGGGAGAATCTTATTCCTTTCAGACGACTTCTGAAACACCCTTCAGGTATTAATTACTTCAATCCAATTGAAGATTAATTCCAAGTAGCTCATCAATCTCATATTCGTACTAGCTCGAACTTTTCGGGTTTTCCGAATTGTTGTACTTCAATAAGTACATTCAACTATTTCTAAAATAGTCATAGAGATTAATAAACAATTATTTGTGGCAATAATTGTCATAAGCCAACAAACATCGGTATGTTTAGGCTTTAGACAATTTTTCTAGATTTATAACCTTTTCATAAAAGGATATTTTAGTCATATTTAGATAAGATGCGTATCACCCATATGATTCATAATCACATGGTTCAGACATCATCTGAATGACATTTGATTATACGTTTCTCTTTCAGAGAGTCGACATCTAGAACAACTACAAATATCAAGGATAACAGCCATACAAATATTTAGTTGAGATCTCATCACATATATCAACTATATAGTGACATCAATCTAGTATGTTAGATTGAGTGACCTTTCAACTTTATCGGAATAACATTTATTCTTTACAATTGAATATGTCTACTAAATCTTAACGAATAACTGAAAGTATGTTCTTCATAAGAACCGGAACATAATAACATATATTTAGTTCCCTAATCAGTTTACTAGATCCAGAATATGGTAAGTGTTACAACGTTTGCTTCACCTTCCATATATGTATTTAATCTTTCTAATTTAATCACACTAGCAAGATATCATATATCTAAGAGTTGACTTGAACTTAGATAGATTTATCTCAACACACTTGCCAAGAATAGAAACTTCAATAAGTTCTCTATTTAAGCACATGCCCTAACTTTCCTTTTTAACCCTTTAAGCACTTGAAAATGTTTCTTATTGTAGTCTTCATAAGACTTAAGAAAGATCACAAGATTCATGTCTTTAATTTCCTTTCATAAAGAAACTCTAAAGTTTATTAAATAGTTTATTTAAACTTTTGAATCGTATTCAAAACATTGACTATTTAATTAACTTTTAAGCAATGATAGAATTAAGTCGATACTTAAATCTTACAATTTTGAAAACAACCTTTCCAAAATTAGATATGATCATTCTTATCCAACGTTTGAATTAATTGTCATCGTATGACTGAATGATCATCTTGGATCGTATCCAATATTTGATTAATTCATTTGAAACTTATTTCAAATGATTCAATCATGAGCTTCCGCTTTCATTAATAATTAAAGCCTTGGAGTACTGCATCAAATATGTAGTCTTCTTGGCTCTAACTACTATAACGGGATTTCTCGTGTCATTTCTTATTTTAAAAGGATTAAAATTACTTAACAATATTTGAGAACGTTTCTCAAAAGGTAACAGTCATAATTTGGTTTTACTAATCGAGAATAAAACGTAAATATAAAAGTTTGCTAAAACTACAATATAAAAATGAAAATAAAAGAGTGTTGTTGTTTACACGCGCAAAATAAAAAATGGTCTTTTGGATTATGATTTTGCTCCCACTAGTCAATTACTTCCAATTGACTTTCAAGACTTATTAATTTCTTTAGTGGACAAGATCACACTAAACTACCGCGACCCCCGCTTTGGCTGATGGGCCGAAAATAGTCTAATAGGTGGACAACTCTTTGTCAATCGTATCTTATACGACTCTTGTTGTTTGACTAGTCAACTCTTTGACAATTTTCATCTTATGAAGTAGTCAAACCCTTGTCTCTAAAATCCAAACGACCCCACTTTGGCTGGTGGCCGAGAGAATTCTTAGTCAAGTCATAACCCCAATATTCATGAGATCTCAAACGATCATATCTCGATAATAACAATATACCTGAGGTAGGTCAACCCCCTGCTTTGGCGGATGAGTTGGATCCGAACAAGGGCTTTTCACCGTCATTATAATATGGGGAGGCAATTTCAACTTGATTCTTTTGAGGTGGAAGTATTTATGTAAATTAATTTACTTAATTAATTTTAATTATGGTCTCATCATAAATATGTCTATCTCTATAAACATACATCCTACACATTTATCTAGATCGTGCCTAGTCATGCATCTACCGTATCATATAAAATAAATACAAGCACAAAATAAATAAATGCGTAAAGTAACCGGTATGATCATGGACTTTTCCTAGGGGCGGTTTCGAATACAAACAGACAAAACCGCGGGTCACAATCTAAGGGTAGCTGTGACCGCCAATAGGATCTTTAATGCGACATCTCCAATGGGATCTTTATTCTTCTTTCATTGGTCTCTATCTTCTGCTCCAATCTTGTTACATTTAATTATATATAATAAAATAAATACACCCGCCGATAATGGGGGGGGGGAAGCTAACGGAATGGGATAAATGCAGAGAAAATAAACTAGGTCACGTTTTTCATAACGGCCTAGGAAATTTTTTAAACCAACAGAAAAATTAAATCATTCACATCTATCCTATCGGTTGAGTCCATGATCAGTCGGGGTCCATATAATCATATTATATCTACTATATCTAATCCATATAATAACATCTTATGAAAAAGATAAAATTAAAATTTAACTACTTGCGTCTTAATTAATCAATTAACATTTAATCTATTAAATAATTTTATCCAATCAATTAACTAATTAACATTTAATTAATTAAATGATTTTAATCGAAATAAAATTAACGATTAATTTTAAACGATTTTAATTTTAATTTTAATAAATTAGAACTATTCCAAAAATAAATCAAAATTAAAATTATGTCTATTTTGTTTCTTTCCTTTTGATTCGTAATCAAAAGGGATGCATTTGGTTTCCTAAACCAAATTTGGTTTATGCCTGGCCACTTTCCAAAATCAATTTTTTTGGAAGTGGCCTAGGCCTAGGCCTTTTACAAATCAAATATTTGAAAAGAGCCTAGGCCTCAGTCAAATCAAATATTTGGAAAGGCCTAGCCACTTTTCAAAATCAAAATTTTGGAAGTGGCCTAGGCCTAGGCCTAGGCCTTTTCCCAAATCAAATATTTGGAAATGGCCTAGGCCTATTCCAAATAAAGTTTGGAAAGACCATTATTATTTTAATGCCATGGGGCATCCCAATGGCCCAAACTATTTGAACCATTGGTTAGCCACATGACAAAACTAAACAAAGGTGGAATTATCAATCACAACTATGAACCATATTGAATCACAAAATACACAAAACAAAAATTTAGAGATCCACCAGCATTGACCGGTCTATTAGGTGTAGTGCCCGAAAGACAATTATCTAATTGTTTTAGGACATAATTAATAATTCATCTTATTATATGCATGTATGCTTATAATTAAGACACTACTGAAAACCCTAAGTACCTCGTTTATGTAATCACATAACTCAGTGTATGGCTATACACAAGAGGATTGAGTTAGTGAGATGTACTTAAAATTAACTTAGTCCGTAGCATTGATTAATCTGAGTACGGGTCTCATGATTAATATGCTAATAATGCGCCCAGAACACTTTAGGTGTGACAGTCTTATCCGGACTGTCGGTATTATGGTACCTAATGCGGAATTTATATATGATGATAATCATATAGGGCTGGACCGATTTGATTTGAGTTCTCGATATAATTCCATAATCGAGAAGTCTTATCGAATCACTAGATGATCATATATGGATTAATCTCAATCCTGAGGTGATCACAGACAACTGCTTAGACTAGGGTAGTGTTTGATGTGTTAGTAAGGATCACTTCGTAGAATGTGGTCCAACACTTCTCGTTTGCTCTATTCTAGGTTGAGTGAGTAGTCTGTGCTATCACAGTTATGGAATCCATTCCTTCCCACGGGAAGTAGACATACAGTTCCCTTATTTGTTGACCCTAGAAACTGATCGATCGGCCGATCGAGTTCATATTATATTGGATATAAACTAATTGATCACTAGGGGGTTAATGGTAAATAAGGATAATATGTTTCGAGAAGGGTTTACGGAAATATCCCGAATCGAAGTGAACAGTCTATGGAGGATTTATCCGTATGTAATGATTATATCAGTGGACGCTTTCGACTCATAAATTGAGTGTAAGTCATCTATATTCGATAGAGTTCAGTTTCGGGTTTATGGTGGTGTAATCCGGAATTAATAGGTTGGATATAATTATTCTGTCTGACGAATAATTTTATTAAATTTATTATAGCTACTAAATATAGGTCTATGGTCCCCGACGTGGCTCCCAAAAATAGCATAATTAGTTTTCTTGTCGTTTCACCTCAATTATAATTAAATAGTGCATTGGGCTATTTAATTTGATATGTGGATTAATTGTTTAGTTGGACTAGATAATTAAGTACACGAAAAAAAGAAATTTTTCGTGGACTCGGCCCAAGGTGTAGAAAAATGCGCATGGACCTTATTTAATTAAGGTTGGGGCGCATATTGTATTATCTAATCATCAAGGAATTAGTTTTCTTGGATAATTATTTAATGTGTGATTTATCTTTTATTTGTTAATTGATAATTCATGGAATAATAGATAATAATATGATTTATCCTAATTAGTTTGGGATAATCATTTTATTTATCTTTTATTTGGAATAAGGATTAATCTAATAATTATCTCTTAATTGTTAAATCTTTGGAGGACAAGGATTACTCTCCTATATAAAGAGAGTTCTCCCAAGCCTTTTGAATCACATATATCACACCTATTTCATAAGAATATAGCTTGGAATTTTTGGCTATAGTTCTTTGGGTTCGAGTTTAGAAAACTTCAGGTTTTCTAGGTAGCATATCAAGGAGGTCCGGCGGCGTGAAACACCATCCACCTGGTGTTGCTGGGAGACACACGTTGGAAGACCGTGGCTTCTAAACTTGCGTGGATACTACTTTCGATCTTGGAGTTAAGCACCATAAAAAGGTAAAATCCAAACCCCCTTACAGTTTGATCTTTTATTTATGTTCTTTGTTTCGTTTAGATCTAGATCTAATACATTCCGCTGCGTAATCGAGTCAATCTATGATTGATCCGACGATATTACATTTAACAAGGGGTATCAGAGCCTTTGATCTAACGATCAAAGTATCTGAATTTTAGATCTTGGAGTGGAAAACATGTTTTAGGTGTTTTTATTTCGTTTTTTTGGTAAAATTCGAAAATGATCATGTTGTATGCTTGTGAATGTTGTGGTTGAAGAGATGGATTGGGGTTGGTATTGTTTACCGTAGATCTATTTTGTAGCTCCTTTGTTTAGTGTCTCAGATTTTATCTAATGAAAAACAAACAAGTAATAAAATAATCCGGTTTACCCCAAGTGCAGGGATCGTAGTATAGTAGTTACAACCGGAGTCGAATCACAGGGAATCGAGGTTGGTCTAGTTCTTAATTTCTGTAGATTTGTCACGAAAAATAAAACAAAACAGAACTAAAGAAAAACGAAAACAATAAACTGGACAGAGGATCTAGAATCCAAAGCCAGGGAAGATAGTTACGAGCCAAACTAATGAAAATAACTCTATTCTAAAAAGATAATAAAATTACTAAGATGATAACAAATAAATTGAAAATGAACAAGCAATGATCCACCGATCTCACAACCCTCAACTTCCTCTCTAGATTGTTTAGTGAAGATTTAATGAAGATTGTGGTTCACCTATCAAAAGTATGAATTTCTAATCTCTTAGATAATTCGCCTATTAATCTCTCATCTTTCGATCTTAAAGATTAACGCTTCCATAACCAAGGTGTAAGATTTCTCAATCTAGCTACCTAGAAATTAACCTAACAACTCTCGTTATTATTAGGTTAAAAATCTAATCTTTACTATGGTGATCTAAGTCTAACAACGATTCTCATCAAACATTAAACATCAAATCGCAACCATCTCTCGATTTAAATTGCATAACAATATGAACATAATAAAGAAACAAACTTTATTTAAAACTCACAAAACATCCAAAGATTGAAATCAAGTTGTTGCTCGATCGGCTTCACAAGCTTGTTCAAATCACCTAGCCTCTATTCATCGTTGGTATATAAATAAAAAGTAGATGAAAAGATGTTATTGGGAACAGAAAAACACAGCAAAGGCACCCCCAAAGGGGCCTGGGGCGGCCATGGATCGAATTGTATCTTTTAGGGTTCAGAAAACGCGACTATAAATAGTTTTTAGGTCGGTTTAGCTAAGGCAGCATCGACGGGCGCCCGTCAAGGGGTTGAACGCCCGTCCAGGTGTATAAAATCTTCGAGTCGGGCCGAGCCACATCAGACGCCCGTCCTATGCATTTTCGAACGCTCGTTCAACAAAAAGCTGTCTTCCCTGAATCGAATTTCTTTCGTGGACGCCCGTCCGGTTCTTCAAATGCCCGTGCTGATGGACGGAGTATCGAACGCTCGTCTGGTTCAACCTCATTCCAAATTCAGGGTGAATCTTCAATCCAATCTCATCTTTATCTCCTTCCTTACGTTTAGATATCATTTTATGACATGTTCGCGTACCTACAAAACCATGAAAACACGCAAAGTGTAAAACCATAGATAATTATCAATAAAATCACGAAATTAGCTCAACTTTGCATTTAAATCATTTCCATACGCATTCTTTCAATAAATGATTTAAACACTTAATTTTCTATAAAAAGTAATAAAACACAAAGGAAATTGCTACGAAATAAAGTCGTATAAACCGTAAAAATCACCGTTAACAACTCCCCCACACTTAGCTTTTTCTCGTCCCGAGAAAAACAAAAGAAAACACAGACTTACTCAAGCATTGAACCACATAAAATCCCATATATCAAATCACAACCGGTCGACTAGCATCAAAAACATACATCCCATGTAATAAACGATTACTCGAATGTGTAGTGTGTGCAAAGCCTTCTTCAATTTCCACCGATTCCACACTTGACAATTAAATTCAAGCTAACCAACAAATACCCATTAAAGACAGATAATGAATTACCCTGACTATACATACGCCCTACAAAACTACTCACGTCATGACTAGAGTAATACATGTGTTTTCGAAATCTATTCAGTTGTACCCAGAGGATATTCCCTACAACATATACCTTGGCCTATACTGGGGATAAGGTAGGCGATAACTAAGTCTTTCACTTATTCATACCAAATTCCTTATATAAGTTGATTTAATAATCTTTCACATATAAACGCACATCAGAATGAGCTCTTGCCCGTCATAGCAGAATAGGACATTCGTTATATGCCCTACCTTACTCAAATCATAAGGCAGCTTCTTCTGACTGTCGTGAGCTTTTGGTCATCATAGTGGTATAGGACATTCGTGGTACGCCCTACCTCACTCCAATCATCGACCAGCTTCCGACACACCCGATTAATTCATCATATTTGTTTTTAAACATACTTTTTAAAGAACAATAGTTACGTTTCACTTATCACATTCAAACCTAAGATATTCACAGTATGTCATACTCCGGCTCTAAACACAAACTATTATAATTCTCACGATACGTACATTAGCACTAAGCACAAGATACTTATAAGATAATCAAAAATGACTAATCCAAATGGGTATAACTTTATATTTTAGCTCATCATTCAATATGGCTCGTGAAATGTGTGTCGGGTGAAACATCTAACCTACTAAACATACAATATACATCATAAATGTCTATAAAAACCGAACAAAGATATGCATTCGCTCAACCGGGACAAAACAAAAAAATTTGAAAAATTCAGCTCTTTTCAGCATAGAATAACGATATAAGAAGAAAGATACACATAACCATAACCATTCCCCTCCCCCACACTTAAACGACAACATGTCCTCAGGTTGTGCAGGATTAAAAAGAAAAAAGTACTTAGCTGATTTGAATAGACACTCGAACCGTTGGTCAGGCAGGAGCATGAAGAAACCAACGTTCGTAAACTCAAAGATGATCCGTTCCAGCATGATTCCAATACTAACTCGACAAAACAGCTAAAAATATGCCTGCACTACTTGATAAACACGGGAAAATCTCGGGGAAAAAACGGGGATGATATCACATCGCAAAAGAAAGATAAAGATAAGGATAAGGTGAAATTGAATCAAATGACAATTTATACACAACACGGAATAAAAGAAATCACAGGAATGTCAACGATACGCCTTATGGCTTACAGGATTCATCAATAAAAATTGAGCAACGGAAACAAACAGTAGCTCCAAGGAAAAGACATATGAATCAAGTAAAGAGAGAAAAACATAGTATCAAAATACAAACAAATTCCAGGGAGAAAAATATAAAATAAAAACAGCCTCAGAAAGTCAAGTCTGCCCTGGTGCCGAAGAATCACCAGCAGGAGGTGCTCCATCTGTAGGAGAATCAGTATCAGTAGTAGTCCTCCCCGCTGTGTCAACTTGCTCCTCATCAGAAGATGACTCAAATTCATGAAGAACATCCGCAATAGCTTGCTCGATGTCGTCAGAGAAAACGTAATCCATCGTGCTTGCATTGTAGCATCTCTGATCCCTCGGAGGACGGCCCTCACTCATACAACGTAAGATAGTCAGAATATTGTTCTGGGACGTTCTCATGTCCTCCATCCAGTTCCGAATACTATTGGCCATACTTAAACGCATCCGAACCGATGGAGACAAAGAAGGAAGGGAAGATGCTTGAGGCGGTACGGAAGATGATCCAGGCTCATGTGCTGCCATAGCCTTAGTCTCAGTCTAACCAGAAGATTTCACTTTCTCCCGCTGCAAGTATCTCGGATTCTTTGGTTTATGATCAGTCTTGTACTCGGGAACCCTAGCATCTTGACAGAGACTATGGATCAAATGGGGGCAAATCAGACACCGAGCATAGACCTTCTGATTCATTGCTATCTCATCAAAAATTGCCTGTACAACATCAACATTCAACTGAAAGTTCAAGGCGTAGAGCATCCCAAGATCGCCAATGTGAAAATGTGTCAAGCTGTTCTTAGGCAACAACCTGTTTTGTATAAACCGACATTGGACTTTCCAATCCTCCGTCCATGAGATAGTAACCAACTCTTTCCTTTATCCTCTCGGTCTAAGTGTCCACGGCACCTCCGGGCACACTTTCAGTCTCAGCTCCTCCAAAGGATCCTCACCCGCATCCTGCTTGGCTTTAATCGCCTCCTTATAATCCAACCCCTCAAAAGGTGCTAACTGGTATTTCTCGTTCATGACCTTCGGCGTAAACGGCACCTTAACTCCTCGAACCATAACTACCCCAGTTTCCAGATCCGTCTCAGAACAGTTTGCATAAAACTCACGAACTAGGGTAGCATTGACAGGGATTCCAGGGGTTCTCATAAGTACACCCCACTTTCTATCCGTCAACATCTGAACAAAAGAAGGATCGACTTGAGACTCAAGAACGGCTCTCTCTATCAACATAGTCCTCGTAAGATAATGCTTGTTGTACACGTCTAGGGCCTTGGGGTTAATGAACCTCCGAGCAAAAGGAATAGGGATAGGGGGTCTCACATTCTGTCTAATAGGCTCCTGCCTCTCAGGTGCTTCCTCAGTCGTAGGACTAGGAGTTTCTTCAGTCCTTTCAACCCTAGGTAATCTCACTAGGGGTACCTCATCATCAGTATCAGACTCAGATTCATCTCTCAATGGCACCCTAGATTGACCTTGATCCGCCCTAGGAAGACGTTCTCTAATCTCAACTCCCCGTGTGGGAGGTACTAAGGGGTCCACAACCTTTTTCTTCTTACTAGGATCCTTTGCTACCCCCTTACCATGTCGTTTCTGAACCATTGCTATACAACTAGACAACAACACCAAACCACAATGCAACACAAAACCACCCGTTTATCGTCAAAACGGGATTTCCCAAAAATTCAACAACCAACCACCAAACCACAACAAAACATTAATGCAACCATCCACCATCAACCATCACCACCCCAGATCACCAACAAAACAGGAAAAATAAAAGAAACGAATAAGCTAAAATTCAAAAGAAAAACTACTCCGAAATCGAAATAAAAAAAAAACATGAATCAAACTAAGAAAAGGTGATAAAGTCTTACCAGGTGTGATGAGAGGGTGATGAAAATTATAATTGGAAGCCCTAACAATGCAAATTCGACCCCAAAGTTTGGATTTTTCTCCAAATAAAACCGCACGAGCTAGGTCAATGAATCGGAATAATGGCTGTTAGTTGTTGGATTTGGTTTGAATAATCGAAGAGAGGGGTTTGAGAGGTGTTTGTAGAGCTTTAAATCGCCCAAAACTGTTTAGAAACAAGGATTTTAGGGCAAAGGGGGCGCAAGACTCGGCTTTTAAACTTTGAAAATCGGGTTCGAATGAAATTTGGGAAGCAGGGGGTATATATAGATGCAGGACGGACGGGCGTCCAGTAGGATGGACGGGCGTCCACCTGGAAAACTGATGAACTGGACGGGCGTTCGATGAAACAGACGTCCGTCCCACTTTTCAAACTAATACAGCATTGGAGGGAACTCTCTGGACGGGCGTCCAGAAAATATGAACGCACGTTCAATGAAGCACAAGCAGACGGGCGTCCAGTATGCTGGACGGGCGTCCAAGATCAAATTAAGCAAAAACATAGAATTTTTCATACATTTTTATTCCAACTCTTATTGTTTCATATAGATCAAACAAAAACTTCAAATACATAAAAACGAGACGATAATGGGTTGCCTCCCACCGAGCGCTTTTGTTTAACGTCGTTTGCTCGATGAAACACCTAACGAAGCTAGTCATCATAAATATCAGCCCAATCCACAATCCGGATTAGACGACGGAGCATGTCAATCGCGGGAGGAAAATCGTATTCATCTGTAGGCCCGGTCTTCTCAAAGAACATCACTCCACTCGGAAATGTTCGCACGCAAAGACTAGCAACAAGTCATCAAAGATCGGATCATTGATGATTGTATACGGTCGTCCTAAAGCACGTTGAAGGTCCTCGGTATTAAACTCTCCACCTCCCAAATCTTGGGGTACAATGATAACGTAGGTAACAGTCCTGAGGCGAGTGATAATATCATAATCTATGTCCAGAATGATCGTCCCTCCAGGTCCGTCATCTAAGGTGATAAGGTGGATCCTACTAATGAAAGGGAACTCGTGCGGCAGAATTCCGTAATCCATTTCAAGAAAACACAAAGCTGAACTGAAGCAGAGTCAACAATTACCCTAATTAGACTTAAACTAAAAAACCAAATCAAAAAAAGAGTAAAACAAAAGTAACTAATACAAAATAAGGATATCTAGGATGCCCCCTAGTGGCGCTTTTGGTTTATGTCGTTAGCTCGACAATCTTTCAATTTAGCCTGGATCAGGCCATTTAACCTTTCTTCCACCCAATACATCGTGTAAGCTCTGATCAGTAGTGTGGCTGCAAAAACAACATCTAACACATGGGGTCAAGCTTTTGATTGCTTTCCAAACACTATTAATCCTCCCCATTGTAGACTTCTTCATCCTCAGACGTCTCTTGAGCTGTTGCTCCCTGTGAAACTCTTCCATATCCCAACTACCAGCCATGACTTCCTCTAACGGACCACTGCCGCCATCCTCAGAAAACAAGTCGGGTGAAAATTCGTCAAACTTATTGACTTCAGGTATACCACACCCGAGGATGTCGAGGAAATGAACAATCAAAGGTTTTTCTTTGGTTTGACCAATATAATGCTTGCACCTTTGACCATTTACTCTGAACGGCTGATCACCATGACCTCTTAGTTCTAAAACGCCTCCAGGAATGATTTGCAGAATTTCAAAAGGGCCGGACCAATGTGTCCTCAACTTTCCAGGGAACAGATGTAACCTGGAATTGTACAATAGCACTTGCTCCCCGACTCGAAATTCTCGCTTCTTGATTTTTGCATCATGAAGAAGTTTCATCTTGTCTTTACTTATCCTGGCACTCTTGTAGGCTTGGAGTCTAAACTCATCTAACTCATGCAACTGCTGCAGTCGGTGTTCACCACATGATTGGGTATCGAAGTTTAAGAACTTAGTGGCCCAGTATGCTCTATGCTCCAACTCAACTTGCAGGTGGCATGGCTTTCCATATACCATCTGATAGGGTGATGTACCCATGGGGGTTTTGTAGGCAGTTCGATATGCCCATAGTACATCATCTAACTTAAGACTCCAGTCCTTTCTATGACTGTTTGCTACTTTCTCCAGGATCTTCTTCAAGCTCTGATTGCTTCGTTCAACCTGACCACTAGTCATAAGGTGATACGGTGAGCCAATTTTATGCTGGACACCATATTTCTCAAGGACTTTTTCTAGTGGCCGGTTGTAGAAGTGTGTTCCTTCATCACTTATCAAGGCACGTGGGCACCCAAATCTCACAAAGATGTTTTTCTTTAGAAAAGTCATGACCGTTTTATGATCATTGAGAAAAGTGGCTTGAGCCTCCACCCATTTCGATACATAATCGACACAGACTAAGATGTATTTATTTCAACAGGAAGATGGGAACGGGCCCATAAAGTCATTCACCCATGCATCGAAGACTTCACATTTTAGAATGGGTTTCAACGGCATGTCAAAACGCCTTGTTAAAGCTCCGGTTCGTTGGCACCTATCACAAGCTTTACATAAAGCTTCTGAATCCTTGAAGATCGTGGGCCAATAGAAACCAGACTGAAAGATCTTGGCAACGGTTTTCCAAGGACCAAAGTGACCACCAGTAGGCCCACTGTGGCATTGTTCAATGATATCACGTTGCTCAGATTCAGGGACACATCTCCTTAGCAATCCGTCTTTACAAATTTTAAAGAGGTAAGGTTCATCCCAAACAAATGTTTTCAAGTCAGAGAAGAATTTCTTTGTCTCCTAATATGAAAATTCCGGGTTTAGATATTAGGAATGAAGGTAGTTGACGATGGAAGAATACCATGGAACATCTGGGGCGCAATCGTCTATAAGCATAACATTTTCGAGAGGAAAGTAAAGGTCTATATCGTTAGGTTCTTGCTCTCCTTCATTATGCATTCTCGAAACATGATCAGCTACTATGTTTTCACTGCCCTTTTTGTCTTTAATCTGAACGTCAAACTCTTGCAGGATCATTATCCAACGTAGTAAGCGCGGTTTAGCATCTTTCTTTGTCATTAGATATCGCAAAGCAGCATGATCAGTCCACACAGTAACTGCAGCACCCAAAAAGTAACTACGAAATTTGTCCATAGCGAAGACTACGGCCAATAATTCCTTTTCAGTCGTGGTATAGTTCACTTGAGTAGGGTTTAGTGTGTGACTGGCGTAAGATATTGGCTGGAACTTTCCCTTTATCCGTTGTCCTAAGACTGCACCAACAGTGTAGTTGGATGCATCACACATAAGCTCGAAGGGTAGATTCCAGTCAGGAGAGATAAGAATCGGTGCAGAAATTAACTGACTTTTAAGCTACTCAAACGCTTTCTTGCAACTATCATCAAAATTAAAAACGACATCTTCTTTGAGTAGGGTAGATAGGGTCTTGGCTATCTTGGAAAAGTCCTTAATGAATCTCCTATAAAAACCGACGTGTCCAAGAAAACCTCTCACTCCGTACACATTTCTAGGCAAACTCATCTTCTCTATAGCCTCCACTTTCGCCCTATCTACTTCCATTCCTTTGGATGAGATCTTGTGGCCAAGAACTACTCATTCGTCTACCATGAAATGGCACTTTTCCCAGTTCAGGACTAAGTTCTTTTCCACACAGCGGGATAATACTTGATCAAGATTGTCAAGACAGTGATCAAAGGACTGACCAAAGACTAAAAAATCATCCATGAATATCTCCATACACTTTTCAACAAGACCATCAAAGATAGCCAGCATACATCTTTGGAATGTAGCTGGGGCATTGCAGAGACCAAATGGCATTCGCCTGTAAGTGAATGTACCATAGGGGCAGGTAAAAGTTGTCTTTTCTTTGTCGACTGGATCTATGGGTATCTGGAAATATCCTGAATATCCATCCAGGAAACAGTAGAATGCATGTCCTACCAAACGCTCAAGCATCTGGTCAATGAAAGGAAGGGGGAAATGATCTTTCATCGTAACCTCATTGAGTTTTCTGTAGTCTATACAGACTCTATAACCAGTCATGAGCCTCAATGCTATTTCTTCGCCATTCTCATTCTTTTCGATAGTAATCCCTCCATTCTTAGGAACCACTTGAGTAGGGGATACCCATTCACTGTCAGCAATTGCGTAAATAATACCCATGTCTAAAAGCTTGATAATCTCCTTTTTGACCACTTCTTGCATATGAGGGTTGAGCCTCCTCTGGGGCTGTCTAACACACTTTGCACCCTCTTCAGTCTTAATCTTGTGCATACAAATGTCAGGAGATATCCCTCTGATGTCTCCTACTTGCCAACCAAAGGCTTTCTCATTCTTTTTCAAAACGTTTAACAATTTCATTTCTTCCAATCGGGATAGCTTGGCAGAAATAATTAGCGGAAACTTGTCACCTTCTCTCAGGAAGACATATTTCAAGTGCTTAGGTAACGGCTTCAGTACCAGATCTGTAAGTGGTTCTTCTAAACTCGATTTAAGCTCCCCACTTTTCAACTCAACATCACTGAGTTTACTGAGTGATCCCACTGCCAAAGCTTCTCCTTTCATCGAATCTTTATCAAACTCAGCTGCTAGTTGTTCTAGATTCACCCAACCATGATTATTCAGATTTTCAACTAATCTCTCATATTCAGTCTCAACAGCCATGACTTGCTGTTCCATGTAATCATTAAAGTCACCTGACATATCTTCTATGGAAAAGCCGGTTGGATAATCAGAAGGTCTCTGAATAGCTTTAGAGACACTGTAGCTCACCTCCTGATCACCGACTCGTATGGTCACTTGGCCACCATCACAGTCAATGAGGGCTCTGGCTGTAGAAAGAAAAGGTCTTTCAAGTATCAAGGGGACATTCTCATCCTTTTCTATGTCTAGGACATACCAGTCAACCGGAAAAGTAAATCTATCAATTTGAACTAATACGTCCTTCAGTATCCCTGCAGCTTTCTTGGAAGATCTTTCAGCGAATTGTAGGTTCATGGTCGTGGGTTCTAAAAGATCATTCAATCCAAGCCGTTTACATACAGACAATGGCATCAGACTAATGGATGCACCCAGGTCACATAAAGAGTTTGGGAAGACTAGGCCTCCCATCAGCAATGTGAGCACAAATTTCCCAGGGTCACCCCTCTTGATTGGTAGATCTTCGTAACTTACCATAGAGCAATCCTCACCAATCAACCGATCCATGCCTTCTAACTTCTTCTTAGAAGAAAAAAACATCCTTGATGAACTTAGCATCTCAACCAGAACATCAGATAATGGAAGATTAACCTGAGTATTTTTCTGAAGATTAAGCACTTTTTCATATTTCTTGTCCTCTTGCAAGGAGATGTTGCTTTTTCTAGGTGGAAATGGTAGTTTATTTAAATCACTCTCAGAAAAGAATTTCTTCGTGGATGAACCGACAGCTTTATCTTCCAAATCTTTCCACCTCACCACTTTCTCACTTCTTTTACCAGTCAGGGGATCCGCCACCTGACTCTCACTTGATTCTTCATTTCTCAGGGGATCAGCCACCTGAGTACTCTCTTGCAGAAAAGGGGAACATGGGTGCTCGATTTCCCCTCCTGCCTTATCACTGGCAGGAGGGGTTAGTGGTTTCCCTGGTTCGAGGGACCACTAAGTTGAGTACCAGATCTGAGATTCATTGCACTGGCCTCTTCTTTACCATAGGGAATTGAAGGAACTAGGTCAGTGCACTGGCCATGATTCAAATCGGTCTGAGCTACCTGACCACCCTTAGGATCTGCCTCTCAAGACTCTTTATTGTGCTTTGGAGGGTCTGGAAGCTAATTGACCAGCCATTTGCCCGATCTGCCTCTCAAGACTCTTTATTGTGCTTTGGAGGGAGTGGATATTATTATTATGCTCCTCTAGTTTAGCTTCCAGATTATTAGAGTGAGAGGGGCCTTGAGAGTTCTGAAAGTTCTACGGGATGGTTTGGCTGGGACGATTCTGAAACGCAGGATTTGAATTGTTTGGCCAATTTTGATTGAACCTTTGATTTGTATTGGAAAAATTCATGTTCAGGTTCTGATTGAAACTTGGGTTCGATTGAAATTATGATTCGGTTAAAGTTCGAATTTTGATTGAGATTTTGATTCGATGGAAACCCCTGGTTTTGAAGATCGCTTTGGCTGAAGAGCGATTGTTAAATTTCGATTTTCTTTGGCCAAAGAAACCATTAACTCAAAGACATTCTCGTCCATTCATAGGACAGAGAAGGAGAGGTGTGCCCACATTATCACATGTCGGCATGTGATCGAATTGTATTGTCCCCGATTCTCGACAAAGCGAGAACTTGATAGGTTGAAGGGAAATAAATTGACACCGCCAACCATATGGCGGTTTGACAACAATACAATACTGTAACTTGAGAGTTCTCAAGGGAATGATAGATTCGATTCGTAGGATTTAGAGACCTTGAAAGAGCAACCACCTACTATTGCAAAGATGGAAATCGATTTTGATTGTTCACCTCCTCGATCCTAGGAGGAGGAGGAGGTGCTCGAATAGCTTGCAGGAGGAGGGGCATAATTATATTTGGCAATATCCTCGAATAATGCCCACCCCTCTGCAGTGTTTTCCTCAGAATCCCCACTGTAAGAACTATTGACCATACCCTTAGTGAGCTCGGTCAATCCATCGAAAAATGTGTTGACTTGCTTCGCAAGTCCAAACCGTGGTGAGGGCATTTACGAAGAAGAGCTTTGAATCTCTTCCATGCATCAAAGAACGATTCGTTTTCCTTTTGATAAAAGGTGAAAATTTCATTTAAGCATTGGGCTGTCTTGGATGGTGGGAAATATTGACTTAGGAACTCTTTTTCGAGTCAATCCCAGGTGGTGATTGATTTGGCAGGCAGAGAGTTATACCACTCCTTTGCCTCCCCTTTCAAGGAAAACGGGAATAACTTCAACTTTATCGCATCCTCACTTACACCTTGAATGCGAGTCGTACCAAATATCTCCAAAAATGTGTGTACGTGAGTATGAGGATTTTCAGATTGAAAACCATGGAAGATTGATGCATGTTGCATCATTTGGATGAGCCCAGGTTTGAGTTCGAAGGTTGGTGCATTTATAGCGGGTAGAACGATGGCCGGGTTGACTCTGACTTCACCAGGCATGGCGTAGTCAGCCAACGTACGTCTATCTTCTGCAGCCATAACGACTATGTCTTCGATCTCCTCAGCTAAACGTTCCTCCAGGTTTTGATCGGCCTTATCAGAAAGAACCACATAACGTATTTTCTGCCTGTTTGGTCGGACTATGGTTCGCTCGAGGTCGGGGGTATAGAGTAGTGGCCCCTTTTGACTTCGAGTTTGCATAAACCGAAACCAAAATCAGGTTGCTTAAACTAAAAACTAAAAACTAAGAGTTAAAACCTATGAAATGAAAATAAAATAACAAAAAAAACAGGAGGACAGACGGGCGTCCACTTAATCCGGACGGGCGTCTGCCTGAAGAACTAGACGGCCGTTTGGGGCAAGCCAGACGCTCGTCTGATTTCCTCCAAGCGGTACCGAGTTGGATTTTTCAGATGGACGGGCTTCCAGTTATTCCGGACGCTCGTTTGGAAACCAGCTGGGAAAACAGAAAACGCAAACCTAGTAAAAACTGACAACCGTACCGAGTTCCCCGGCAACGGCGCCAAAAACTTGTCTCGGATTTTATCTAATGAAAAACAAACAAGTAATAAAATAATCCGATTTACCCCAAGTGCAGGGATCGTAGTATAGTAGTTACAACCGGAGTCGAATCACAGGGAATCGAGGTTGGTCTAGTTCTTAATTTCTCTAGAGTTGTCACGAAAAATAAAACAAAACAGAACTAAAGAAAAACGAAAACAATAAACTGGACATATGATCTAGAATCCAAAGCCAGGGAAGATAGTTACGAGCCAAACTAATGAAAATAACTCTATTCTAAAACGATAATAAAATTACTAAGATGATAACAAATAAATTGAAAACGAACAAGCAATGATCCACCGATCTCACAACCCTCAATTTCCTCTCAAGATTGTTTAGTGAAGATTTAATGAAGATTGTGGTTCACCGATCAAAAGTATGAATTTCTAATCTCTTAGATAATTCGCCTATTAATCTCTCATCTCTCGATCTTAAAGATTAACGCTTCCATAACCAAGGTGTAAGATTTCTCAATCTAGCTACCTAGAAATTAACCTAACAACTCTCATTATTTTTAGGTTAAAAATCTAATCTTTACTATGGTGATCTAAGTCTAACAACGATTCTCATCAAACGTTAAACATCAAATCGCAACCATCTCTCGATTTAAATTGCATAACAATATGAACATAATAAAGAAACAAACTTTATTTAAAACTCACAAAAGATCCAAAGATTGAAATCAAGTTGTTGCTCGATCGGCTTCACAATCATGTTCAAATCGCCTAGCCTCTATTCATCGTTGGTATATAAATAAAAAGTAGATGAAAATATGTTATTGGGAACAGAAAAACGCAGCAAAGGCACCCCCAAAGGGGCCTGGGGCGGCCAGGGATCGAATTGTATCTTTTAGGGTTCAGAAAACGCGACTATAAATAGGTTTTTAGGTCGGTTTAGCTAAGACGGCGGACTGGACGCCCGTCCAAGGGGTTGAACGCCCGTCCAGGGTGTATAAAATCTTCGAGTCGGGCCGAGTCACATCAGACGCCCGTCCTATGCATTTTCGAACGCTCGTTCAACAAAAAGATGTCTTCCCTGAGAGGTTTTGAGAAGGCTTTCATGGGAATGTGGAGCACTTAAAGGCAGAAGAATGGCTGAGAGGTTTTGAGAAGGCTTGCAGAAATATACATGTTCCTGAGACTGAGATGGCACAGCTGGTGGTTAGTTTTCTTTTGGGCACAGCAGAGGCTTGGATAGACGCTATATAGAGTAGCAATGGCAAGGTCAAAAACTGGGAAGCTTTTAAAGCTATGTTTTACAATGAGTACTTCCCGGCAATAGTTCAAGCGGACAAGGCAAGTCAGTTTTTGAAGCTTAAGCATGGAAATCACATGACGATATCTCAGTACACCAACAATTTCAATGAGTTTGGAAGGCTTTACCCTGAGCTGATGAAAGTGTAAGAAAGGAAGATGGCCCTTTACAAAGAAGGATTGGCCTATGAAATTCAGTCTGGCATGCTGGGATTTATAGCGAGGAACATGGAAGAGCTCTTGAATAAAGCCTTGGAGGTTGAGCCCTTCAGGAAGAAGGCCACAGTTGTGATTGGAAACAAGAGAAACTTTGGGACTAGTCAGGGTAATTATCGAGGATCACCGCAACAGAATACTAAGAAGACAACAACTTCCCCGGCAGCTAAGGCCCCAAACAGTGCACCTCTGTGTTCCAAGTGCAATAGGAATCATTCAGGAAAGTG
Organism: Gentiana macrophylla; assembly: GCA_026214975.1. Lineage (NCBI taxonomy): Eukaryota > Viridiplantae > Streptophyta > Magnoliopsida > Gentianales > Gentianaceae > Gentiana > Gentiana macrophylla. Next base: position 56,967,767 of record CM047808.1, on the reverse strand, counting down.
TAGAGCTAGTTCAGGCGGTTTCTACCTTTGCGGAGAAACGAGGCACTTTTCTAAGGAATGTCCCAATACGGGGAATAAAGGGAGTACGAGCCGAGGAAACGGGAGAAGCGGCCCCAGTCGACCGGTTCGAGTTTTTGCAGCTGATGCTGGGGATGCGGAACCAGAGGATGATGTTATCTCAGGTACCTTGTTGTTTATTTAATTTGTTAAGATATTTTTTATAGCATGTTTATTCATGCTGTAATTGTATTTAAATGAATGAATATGCATCTTAGGTATGATAATGTTAGATAACCTAGTGGTCAGAACCTTGTTTGATACGGGAGCGTCTAACACCTTTGTGTCGACTAAGGTAGCTAAGAAGTTGAGTTTACCTTCGGAACCTTTAAGAAACACCCTGGAGATAACTACACCATTAGGAAGGGTAACAAAGGTAACTAGGATGGTACCTCAAGTGGAAGTTTGAGTTGGATCTTATCGATGCAAGAGTGACCTCACAGTTTTAGACTTTTCAGACTTTGATGTGATTCTTGGAATAGATTGGCTATCCGAGAATTATGTTCACTTAGATTGCCGAGAGAAGAAAGTGACCTTCAAAGTACCCGGGAAATCAGACAAGACGTATCAAGGGAATGTGTACAAGCCGAGTAAGAAGCGACATCCGATAATTTCAGCGGTTAAGGCTATAAGAGCTCGTCGGAAAGGTTGTGAAGGCTACTTGTTGTAAGCAGTGGATGTTGAACAAGTGAAGCCTAAAATAGAAGAAACTCCTGTAGTGAGAGAGTATCCGGAAGTGTTTCCGGAAGAGTTACCGGGAAACATGCCGGATAGAGAGATCGAATTCGAGATCATGTTGGTACCAGGAGCGGCACCAGTTGCTAAGGCACCCTATAGAATGGCACCGGCTGAGTTAAAGGAGTTGAAAGCACAGCTTAAGGATATGCTCGAGAGGAATATAATTCGACCCAGTACTTCACCTTGGGGAGCCCCTGTTTTGTTCGTGAAGATGAAAGATGGTAGCCTGAGGATGTGTATCGACTACAGAGCGCTGAATAATCTTACAATCAAGAACAAGTACCCCTTACCGAGGATAGATGATCTGTTTAATCAGTTGCAGGGCAAGAAAGTGTTCTCTAAGATTGATCTTAGGTCTGGTTATCATCAGTTGAAGATCAAGGTAGCAGATATACCGGAGACGGCTTTTAGTACGAGGTGTGGACATTATGAGTTCTTAGTTATGCCTTTTGGACTCACTAATGCTCCATCTGAATTTATGGATTTGATGCAGCGATTTTTCATGCCATACTTTGATAAGTTTGTGATAGTGTTCATAGACGACATCCTAGTATATTCTAAAGATGAGAAAGAACATGAGGAACACTTAAGGATAGTGTTAGAAACTTTGAAGAAGAACCAGTTGTTTGCTAAGTTCCCTAAGTGTGACTTTTGGTTGAAGCAAGTCAGTTTCTTGGGTCATGTCATTTCCGGATATGGTATTCAAGTTGATCCAGCAAAGATTGAGGCAGTTGAGAATTGGCCTAGACCTACCACTGTTTCAGAAGTAAGGAGTTTTCTTGGTTTGGCTGGCTACTATAAGAAGTTCATGCAAGATTTTTAGAAGATAGCTACCCCACTCACTAAGCTTACACAGAAGAATGTGAAGTTTGAATGGACTAGCGAGTGTGACACGGCTTTTCATTCCCTGAAGGATAAGTTGACTACGGCCCCAGTGTTAGCAGTTCCGAAGATCTTTGATAACTACGACGTCTACACGGATGCTTTGGGACAGGGTTTAGGTTGTGTGTTGATGCAAGGAGGGAAAGTGATTGCTTATACATCTAGACAATTGAAGGTGCATGAGAAGAACTACCCGACACATGACTTAGAATTGGCAGCAGTAGTGTTTGCATTAAAGACTTGGAGGCACTACTTGTACGGAGTTAAGGCAAGGATCTTCACCGATCACAAAAGTTTAAAGTATTTCTTTACTCAGGAGAACCTGAATATGAGACAAAGGAGATGGTTAGAGTTCGTGAAGGACTATGATTTGGATATTCAGTACCATCCGGCAAAGCCAATGTAGTGGTCGATGCATTGAGCAGAAACCGGTGTTTGCGGTTTCAAGTGTTGAAGTTGTTGCAGAAAGGTTAGATGGGCTGGAAATCGGTGAGCTTTGAATGCGACTTGAGGACCGATGGGTTGTGGCGCCGTTGTTAGCAAGGTCCGAGTTGATGGACGATATTCGGGAAAAGCAAGATGAAGACCCAGTTTTGGTTGATTTGAAGCGAGTTGCCAAGGAGAAACCTACAGTGGGTTATGTCTTTGACAAGAATGGAAACCTTTGGTACCAGGATTGTTTGTGTGTGCCTAATGTTGGCGATCTAAGACAGAGAATTATAGAAGAGGCACATATGATTGCTTTTGCAGTTCATCCAGGAGCTACTAAAATGTACAGAGACTTGAAGGAAAGTTTTTGGTGGCCTTGATGAAGGTAGAGATAGATAAGTTCGTGGCAGAATGTGATATTTGTCAAAAAGTAAAAGTAGAGCACAGAAGACCAGGGGGAATGCTTAAGCCCTTGGATATCCCTGAATGGAAATGAGATAAGATTACGATGGATTTTATCACCGGTTTACCAAGGACAAGACGTGGACATGATGCAATTTGGGTAATTGTGGATAGATTGACCAAATCTGCCCATTTCTTGCCGTACAAGGATGATATGTCTTTGAAGAAGATGACAACACTATATCTGGATAATATAGTGAAGTTACACGGAGTTCCTATCTCGATAGTTTCGGATCGTGATCCGAGGTTCGTCAGTCGGTTTTGGAAGAGTCTACAAGCATCTTTTGGGACCAAGTTGGATTTGAGTACTGCTTTCCATCCGTAAACAGACGGACAGTCAGAAAGGACCATCCAAACACTCGAGGACATGCTAAGGGCTTGTGTTTGGAAGTAGGCGGATCATGGGATGATTACCTACCCGTAGCAGAGTTTGCCTACAACAACAATTATCACGCAAGCATATGCATGCCACCGTATGAAGCTTTGTATGGGAGAAGATGTCGAACGCCGTTGTTTTAGGATGAAGTCGGGGAAAGACAGATCACATGGCCGGAAATGGTTGAACAAGCTAAGGAAAGGGTTCAGTTGGTCAAGAAGAATTTGAAGGCAGCTCAAGATCGACATAAGAGTTGGGCTGACATTAGAAGAAGACCTCTTGAGTTTGAAGTCAGTGAAAGAGTGTATCTACGAGCCTCACCGATGAAAGGAGTGAAATTTTTTGGACAAAAGGGAAAGCTAATTCCAAGGTATGTTGGACCTTTTAAGATTCTGGGACCGTCGGCTTACAAGCTTAAGTTACCGTAATCGATGTCAAGGGTCCATAGTGTGTTTCACGTCTCAATGTTAAAGAAGTGTCTGACAAAGAATGATGTGGAAACCACGGTTGATCCGGGAGTTCTCCAAGAAAATCTTGCCTATGATGAGAGACCGATCAAGATTTTGCACCGGAAGGAAAAGATGATTAAGAGACGGATGATCCCATTGGTTTTGGTTCAGTGGAGCAATCATTCACCCGAGGAGGCAACTTGGGAAGTTGAAGATGATATGATCAGTGAATTTCAAGAGTTCGTGGATTTACCAGGTATGTTCTAGTTTCGAGGATGAAACTCCTTTCAAGGGGGAAGGAATGTAATATTCTGATTTTCGGGAAAGGGCAGACGTGTCATTTTGTGAAAACGAAATATTATTATTTTGTTTTCTTGTATTGGAGTTAAGTATTTTATTAATTATATATGTATAATTCTCGAAAATTTTGGGTATATAATTAAGGCGATTTTCTGATTTTTGGTGATTAGGGATAAATCAGGAAAAAGGGGTTAATTTGGAAATTGGTTTTTAAGGGAAATTGATACACATTAATCCCATAACCTAGATTAAATCAGAAATCAGTTCACGTCCCTCTTCTCTGCGCAATCAAGAAGAAGAATTAGGGTGTTGGACTTATTTCTTAGTTTTGATGATGAGTGCCATACTAGCTGTTATAGTGCAAAGACAAAAAGATGTCTAGATAAAATGTATAGGTTTATTAGAGTTTGATTCATAAATAGGTTTGATCAAACAAGCACTGTAAAGGGCTGCTGATTGATATCAGATGGTCTCAGGTCGATAGGGTAGATAGGTCGATAGACTAGTCGAGGAACTCCGCCAAGACCAAGACTGGAAGGTGAGGCTCAAACTCGATGAAATGAAGGCTAAGGGATCAAACTTAGTAATTCAAGTCAAGGATATGGGATCGAATTTAGGCAAGTCCGTGATGACCTAAAGCGATTACATATGCCTTGTGTGTAAGGTCTAAGTTCCATAAGTTGGATGATGTTTGGAACTTAGTTACAATTAAAATGATGTAATCTAACTACACAAATAAAAGTTAGATAGAAGTAATCAGCTGCATTGTATTTTATATACAGTTATATGATGATCAGCAGACTGATAGGTATCTCAGCAGACTCATGAACCTTCTGCTGATGTATTACCTCGATTAATTCAAGAAAATCAAAGGTGAGATTAAAAGACGTTGGGATGATCCATATTTTTATCCATTGGATACAAGTCAAGGGTGGAGATCAATCACTGACTTTGTCAAAAGGAATTTCGACGATGTCGGATCCTATGAATAGAGACAGAATGCAGATCAGATGGGACAAATACAAGGAACGGTCACATTTGAAATTCAAATACAAGTCACATGCATTCTTGCCTATAAATAGAAGACTTTCAACACAAGAAAAGGGATGAATTTTTGGGATAAACTTTAAGTGACAATATCGAAATGAAAAACACCTGCTTGAACTTATCGAGCTTAAGGTCACGATCTAGTTATTTTCTTCAAGTGCATTCGTGTTCAAGCTACATCAAGCATACACACTTGAAGATCGCAAGTCTGATTACATCATCCTAATCAATTGCTGCAAGCTGAATCATTTATTTGATTCATTCTTTATTTTATAAAGAACTGTTGAAGACAAGTGAAGCATCCGTTAGGTGTGAAAGATGTTGTTGTTTGTGGTGGAGCTGGTGAAGAGGCAATCCTACCCTTCAAGGACCGAGTGGAAGACTCGGGGAGCGACAATCCTACCTGTTCCTGGCCAGTTTGTGAAGCCATAGCTATTGGTGAAGGACAAACAACTTAGGAATCTTTGTAAAAGCCGCACCAAAGATCTCTAGTGAATTTCCTCCAACATCACAGGAGAAGAGTGGACTGACAGGATTACATCACCTGGAACCACTATAAAATCGGGCTATTTACTTTCTGCATTTACTTTCTGCACTTAGTTTATATCACTCATCAACCTACCGAATCTAGAAACTGAAATCACACACCTGCACTACTAAGTATATAATACTTAGTATCATATTTAACAACAAGTAATAAGGCTTAATTTTGATATTATTCCGCTGCACAAATTCAGCAAACTCAACTATCGAAGAGACTACTTTGTTTATTAGCAGAGTTATGAAGTCTCAAGAGACTCTCAAGTATCGCAGATCTTTGAAGTTGCATAATTTGTTAACTCCAAAGTTTTAAGTGTTAAGTTTATTCACCCCCCCCCTCTAAACTTAACCAAAGCCTTTTCAAGGGACCAACAATTGGTATCGGAGCAGTGCTTCTGTTCTGAAGGAATCCTACTTGTTGTGCTTGAGAAAATTCTTTAAAACTTTCTTTCAAGTTACTGATTTTCAAGACTTGCATCATGGACAACACACAGTATGCTAGAACTATGTTGATGTGTTCTCTTGATAGATTTGATGAGTATAAACGTCGAATGCAGGCATATCTTGCTGCTACTCATGATGAGATGATGGATGTACTAACTGAAGGACCACTGGAGATTACAAAGGCAGTAACAGTGGGTGACAGAACTGAGTACATTCCCAAACCAAAAAGAGAATGGAATGCAGAAGACAGAAAAAGAGCAAACCTCAACAACATTGCTATTGATATCATTTACAGAACCTTGGATAGCAATATGTATATGAAGGTTAAAGATTGCAAGGCGCAAAGGAACTTTGGGATAAGATTCACTTAATCTGTGAAGGCACTGATGCAATAAAGAAGAACAAAATCAGTGTGGCCAGAAAGAGATTTCAAAAGTTCAAGATGCTACCTAATGAAACTATTGAGCAAATGGAATCAAGATTCAATGCAATCTGGATGAACTTACCCTGCTGAGTGTAAGTTATTCAAAAGAGGAAATAAACACCAAAATCTTGGAAGCTCTACCTGCAAGAGATGTTTGGAAAATGAAGGTGACTGCAATTGAGGAAATGAGAAAGTTGCATGAAGAAGACACCTTCAAATTATTTTCAGATTTAAAGGCTTATGAATTTAGCAAAAAGCTTGTGCCTGAAACTGAAAAGGAAGAGCCAAAGACCACAGCATTGGCTGCTTCACATCATGAAGAAACATCAGGAGGACAGGATGATATGCTGGATGAGATGCAAGAACAAATTGCCCTACTGAGCAAGAAAATCAGGATGATGAAGACTGGAAAGGCTCCTGCAAGAAATTTTACAAAAAGGCCTACTGAAAGAAGGAAAGAAGAACCAAGGAAAGATAATGACTATCTGTGCTTTCATTGCAAGAAACCAGGACACTTCAAACCTGACTGTCCTGAGTTAAAACAAGGCAAGGAACCTGATTATCTTTGTTTCAACTGCAAGAAGCCTGGACATTTTAGACTGATCGTCTAGACTCATCAAGACCAAAAGTCAACAAAGAAGACTTGGCAAGAAGGCTATGGTTGCTGAAGATGAATCAGGCTATGAAGTTGAATCTGAAAAAGGAAATGAATCAGATGACACCTTTCAAGTTGTTTGATATGGAGGATTATGCTTTGATGGCTAATATGGATGAAAACGGAGGAGGTATACAACATCAGTATCTATCAACACTCTCGCTGGAAGTGATTGTGAATCAACTTGTGGTTCAAATCCTAGAAATTCTGACAACAATGAGACTTTGGATGCCATCCTTAATCAACTGAGGATAATACAATCTGGCTATGAGGTTGTGAAGGCTGAAAAAGAAACTCTTGAGTTAGAAGTTGGAAGATTGAAAGCTGAATTAAGGGTTCTCAAGGGTAAGGAAAAAGATGTTGAACAGAATCAAAATAAGTCTGCTGAACATCCAGCAGCCTCTGAATCTGCTGAACCATCTTGTTCCAATCATCGCATACAAATCGGGAAAGCCTTATGGGGATAGAAACAGGGCTTGGGTTTGGAACTCGGCAATCTAACAAGAGTGGATCCGAAGAAGGTTATGAACCTAGTACCAGAATTGGTCCTAAGTTTGTACCTGCACTAGATCCAACTCCCAGTAAGGTTGCTGAAGCAGTAAAACCCAATGAGAATGCTTCAAGGAAGCAAAATCAGAAGTCTAAGAAGTCAACAGCTCCTAGTAAAAAGAATAAATCCAAAAATAGGACTGCTGTGCCTTCTAAGCCTGCTGATAGCAGACCTGCTACCAAGTCTGCTGGACCACAGAAGGGTAAGAAATAGAAATATTCCAAGGATAAGAATCCTAAACCCAAAAATGTTGATCATTCAAGGGATACTTATCTCAGGGGGAAAGGTAGACTATTCCCCATCGATGATGATTGGAATATTCTGCATCTCACTTGTTAAAAATAGTAAGTATAACCATATTGCTAGGGTAAAACCTATGCAATGGAATCAATGAAAGGCTCGTGAGAGGACTTATACAAGGCCTCAGCAGAGACCTCAGCAGACTCCATATTATAGGGCTGTTCCTAACAGACAGCACACCTATGGTTATGCAAATGTTTTTAACAACAAGAATCACTTCAAACAACATTATAAACCAAAAGGCCAGAAAACATATGTGATTCCTACACAACCTACTGTTAGAACTTATGGATGTGTGGAATACATGTATGAACCAAAGTATGACACATTCAGGAGAAGACCTTATGGAGACATGCCAAGGGTCATGCTTACCACTGACCATTATGGACCCAAACAGGTTTGGGTACCTAAAATGCATTAACTTTGTTTTGTAGGGTGTGCGGTACTTTGTGGTGGATGTTCGGACACACATGACAAAGAATAAGCCTTTGTTTATCAAACTTTGTGGCAAAAGATGGTCCAAGGGTGAATTTTGGCAACAAAAATACACTGGATATACAAGAGGATATGGCATACTTGTCAGAAATGGACTTACAATCAAGAATGTTGCATATGTGGAAGGACTGGATTACAACTTGTCGAGCCTTTGGACAATTCGTGATATGGGATACAAGGTCACTTTTGACAAAGACAACCGCATTGTCATCGGTGAAAGAGGTGATCAAGTTGTACTTGCCGGTAGAAGACAACGAGAATATGTATGTTGTGGATTGGTCTCACTCATGATTCGAAACTCGCTCGATAGTGCATACCAAGTCCGAACTAAATTGGTTATGGCACAAGAAGTTGAATCACTTAAACTTTGATGATATTAATCGGTTGGTGAAGAAGAAAGCGGTGGTTGGTTTACGAGAAAAGTTTAATGATCATAAAGATTAGATCGATCGGTCAGTCTTGAATTTCTCAACAAAGTTATAAGAGAATATTGTGAACAGAATGGTGTACTACATCAACTTGTCTGCTCTTTGGTACACCTCAAGCAAAATGGGGTTCTTTGAAAGAAGAAAGCAGAACCTTAAAGGAAGCGGGAAGAACAATGATTTGTGAAGCATTTCTACGAACGATATTGAAATTTGAAGCGAAGAAATACAAAGATGCTATACACAAAAGCAGAACATCAAGAAACAAGAAGTCTGAAGACACCTTATGAGATCTGGAATTGAAGGATACCTAACATATCCTATTTTCATCCATTTGCAAGCAAATGTTTTATTCTAAATCATAAAGTTCATTTGAAAACATTCCAACCAAAATCAGATGAAGGAATTTTCTTAGGATATTCTTTGATCAGTGAGCATTGAGTCTTGAACAAGAGATCACTGAAACATGAAGAAACAATTCATGTTGTGTTTGATGAACCTAAGTTTACTGGTATGGAAGATAAAGATTGTGAACCTGCTGAGAATCAACAAGTCACTGATCCAGATTGTGTTGAAGTTTTGGAAAGATTCAATGACTTGAAAGTTTCTGATACTGCCCCTGCTGAACACCCTGCTGATAATGTTACTGATGCAACAACTGAAGCAGTTCAAGGATCTGCTGAACCCCCTGTAGAAGAAACTACAGCAGACCCTACTGAAGATGATGTTCCTGAAAATCAAAATAATCAAAATCCACAATGGTTAAGGAATCACCCTGCTGAACAAGTTATTGGCAATGTAAAGCAAGGTGTGAGGACTAGAAGACAACTGGAAGCTATGGTTACTTGTTTTCTATCTCAAATGGAACCAAAAGTTGTTGAAGAAGCTATTTTAGATCCAGATTGGATATTGGCTATGCAAGAGGAATTAAATGAATTTGAAAGAAATCAAGTTTGGACACTAGTTGATAGGCCAAGTCATGCAAATATCATTGGTACTAAGTGGGTATACAGAAATAAACTTGATGAATCTGGTACCATTGTAAGAAATAAAGCCAGACTAGTTGCAAAAGGCTATTCTCAAGCAGAAGGAATAGATTTTGATGAAACTTATGCACCTGTTGCAAGATTGGAAGCTATCAGATTATTCTTGGCACATGCTGCATATAAGAACTTCAAAGTATATCAAATGGATGTCAAGAGTGCATTTTTGAATGGCATTCTAGTGGAGGAAGTCTATGTTCAACAACCTCCTGGATTTGAAGTTAAGGATCATGAGGATAAAGTGTATAAACTCAACAAAGCACTTTATGGATTGAAACAGGCACCAAGAGCATGGTATGAGACTCTATCTCAATTCTTGGTGGACAATGGTTTCACAAAAGGCACCATTGACAAGACACTTTTCAGAATCGAGTGAAGGGACAAAGACCTGCTTTGGTACAAATTTATGTGGATGACATAATTTTTGGTTCTGAAAATGATTTACTTTGGGAAAAGTTTGCAAATCTAATGAAGAGTAAATTTCAAATGAGTATGATGGGAGAAATGAACTACTTCTTAGGATTGCAAGTTAAACAAATGAAGGATGGAATCTTCATTCATCAAACCAAGTATACCAAGGAGTTGTTGAAGAAGTTTGGTATGGAAAATAGCACTAAGAATTCAACTCCTATGAGTACAAACATCGATTGGATGAAGATAAAGAAGGCAAAGATGTTGATCGGACTTTATACTCTGAAGGATGATAGGCAATCTCTTGCACCTCACCGCCATTTGCAGACTGATACGATATATCCTTTCTTTGTCAGAGGTGTTTGTGCAAGATTTCAATCTAAACCTAAAGAAAGTCATTTAGGTGCGATTAAGAAAGTTCTCAAGTATCTCAAAGAGACTTTGGGAGTGGGGATATGGTACTCCAAGGAAGGAAGCTTCAAAGTTATATCCTACTCAGATTACGATTATCTTTGGATGCAAGATTGATAGAAAAAGCACCTCAGAACACTGTCGTTAATGGGAAATAGACTGGTTTCTGGTTTAGCAAGAAAGCAATTCTATATCAACTTCCTTTCTTGAGAAAGCCGAGTACATTCTTCTTTGGAAGTTTCTTTGTGCACAAGTACTATGGCTAAGACAACAATTAAGGGATTATGGAATTGAAGAAAAGGAAATTCCAATTATGTGTGATAACACAAGTGCAATTGCAATCACAGAAAATCCTGTTTTGCACTCAAGAACCAAACACATTGATGTGAGGCATCATTTCATAAGAGATCATGTTGAAAAGAAAGATGTAGTGGTTCTATACATCCTCATCGAAGATCAACTTGTCGATATTTTCACTAAGCCACTTGATAGTGAAAGATTTGCCAAATTAAGGATCGAACTTGGAATATTAAAGGTTGGTGATATTCAAAGAATGTAATCGAATTCACCAAGGGGATTAGTCTTTGCTATGTTGGGTGAGCTCACTTAGCAGATTAGTCATTGGTATCAACAATTCCATGTACTTATGTTTGGATAATTGAGCAAATGAGGTTGCCAAGGGGATTGGTCTTTGTCATGTTGGGTGAGCTCACTTGATGAGATCGAGTCATTGGTATTAAGCTTCATCTTGTATTATCAATTGAACAAAACTAGAAGAAAACAAGGATCAACAGAGTACTTTTGTCAGCAGGCTGCTGAAGCCTACTTATCGCCAGAGATCGCCGAGCCCACCTGCCGAGGATTACCTGTTTGGAGGGAGCGTTACTCGACCAAAGTAATTAAAGTCAAAAAGCATATTGGCGGGATATTTATTTTATCCAATATAACCGTAGTTAACACGATCCAACGGTTACAAACATTATGGAGGAGTAATGGGCCACGTGTCAAGACAGCATTTACTCAGATTTAATCATGGTTACCTCAATGTACGTGCAATGACAGTTTCAACCACTCACTGTCTATATAATCGATCATTATATACTGACAGAATCGTCACTTGCAAAATCGCTTTATCATCGCAATCGCTTTTACTTTGTGTGAACACAGATATGAGATTCAATCTTCTTCATCTCTTCTTTCTCATTAAAATGGCGGAAAAAGTTGATGTACAAATTGAATCAAGCCAAAGTGTCAGAGGTTTTGTTGAAGATGCAAACAGAACTGAGTTGGCCATCAATATAGGTCGAAGAATAAGGAGGTTTGCAGGCTTGGAGAATAAACTCAATATCAGATTAGAAACAATCTCATACACCAATGTTATTGATTTCTGGAAGAACATGATCGTGGAAGAAGGAACTGAAGCATTCAAAACCACTGTGAATGCTGAGGAGCTTGTAATCTCCTCCATCTCTTGAGAGAAGTGTTTGGTTTTGAAGAAGTTGTAGATGGTCCCGTCAACCCCTGAAGCAATGGGATTGAACAAGATGGCATTTGAGGATCGATTAAGACAAATCAAGACACAAAGTCGAGTTCTCGGCATCAGCTGCGCAAGCATATTTGGCCTGAGTACAACCTGCTGAGCAAACTGATTGCAAAGGACATACTGGGGTTGGTTGGTAGTATGGATACTCTATCCGGACCCAAGATAGAGTTGATGATGATCATTTGCAGGAGTTTGAAGTTTGATTGGGCTGGTTACTTCATTTTTATATGAAGAAAGTTGCCAAGGAAGAAAAAGCAGGAAAAAGGAAATCAAAGGCCTTACCCCTCGGTTTAATGGTCGGACTCTCTTTGAATCATCCGGAGGTTCCCGATCTTGAACTCGTAAACATAAATCAGTCGAGATACAAGAAGGAGATTGATTATGCAATTTCTGGACTTGATGATGATGAAGAGATTCTTTGGAGAGGCTACCGATGATGATAATGATGATGATGATGGTGATCTTTGGTGGTGAGCGAGGTTCAAACAAACTAAGAAAATATCTATTAAACCTCTTTGCACCAAAGAAAGCTGTTGTTAAGAGAAAGAGTGGAGATAAAAAGAAAACAACAGAGGCATCAAAACCCTCAAAGAAAACAAGGAAGGAAACAGCACAAACTGTTGAGTCGGCTAAGGGTCAAGTGGAGGTTATTGACCCTGCTGTGGCTCCAAGAAAAACTGTTGTTGAAATTCTGAAGGAACAAGTGAAAGAAGACAGTAGAAAGAGAAAGTCTCACTGTGGTTGAGAAAGATGATGAACCCTCTCTAAGAGAAGGAAGGAAATTGCCAAAAGAAGAAATATGGCAAGGGGAGAGAGTGAAAAACACAGAAGCTCAAAGGATCCAGAAGAAGCACCAGTAGAAGAAGAAGGTGAAATTTGAGGGTGAGCCTCTAACTATCATTCCACTGTGGTGATCAACGACTCTCACACGAAGAGGGTGTCAAGTCTCACGATCTTCGGGCGGAGTTGTTTCGAGCAACTGTTGAAGATATCTGCCGATCACGATCCCGAGCCTCTTTGTGATGTCCTTTGAAGAACCACAAAGAAACCACCGAACTGAACTCTTTGTGGTGGTTGAAGAGGTGATTGAAGACTTGGTTGAAGACCCCGCAAGTTTGGCAATAGTTCGGGGGAAGAAGCGTCTGCGCTAAACCTCGCGATGAGCATGTAAGTCGGGGAACCAAGTGTAATCTGAGATGGAAGTAGTAGGTACAAATGTACAGTCACAGCAACCTGCTGACTTTCAAACATCTGTAGAAGAGACCATGGGTCTGCTTGTTGGAACCTTTGGAGGTCAACAAGCTACTGGAGCTGCTCCTAGGAGATCTTTCATGCCCTTTGAAAGGCATGTGAAAGAGAGGAAGATAACTGAAGATTATGTGGATCCCAAACTTCAGCAAATTGCTGATTATTTTCAATGGAAGTTTGGTTTCTACAAGAGACAAAAGCCATTTCTTGAACCTATGGTGATTTTGAGGAATGGGCTTTTAACAAGTTGGGAGTAGAGAACTTGCTTTGGATCTGGTTGATACCACCCCCGCCGCAATCAGATCGATGGATCTATTTGATGAGCAACAGAAGGAGGAGGGTATTAAGTTTAGGGATCCAAGAGATGGAGATGATGATTCTTCCTCATCATCTGACTCCAGAGGAGATTTCCCCTCCGGACTAGGAGGAACCAGTGGGACTGCATTGATAAATGATCCTCCTGCACAATAGTCTACTGATACTGGTAAGTCTGCTGAGGGCCAGCAGACTGGAGAAATGGATGAGGATCTACAGGATCTCACCATGGATGATCTTGAAGCACTGATCAATGAAGGAATCACTTTGAGTGCTGGTAGTCTGGCTGATGAACCAAGTATACTACATGTTGTAGAGCCTGCAGCACAAAATGAAGATGAACAGAGTGAGGATTTGGATGGAGAAACAGTTACTGATTTTAATGAACCTAGTGCCGGCTGTAAGAGTCCATTGAATATCAAGATGGATTTGACATTGAAGGCACTCTTAATAAAATCGCCATCATCCCGCACAAGATTGGTCATGCGAGAAGGTTTTCGGTGGATAATGAGGCTATATTCAATCCACAGAGAATCGAAAGGAGAGTGCAGTTCTTTGGGATACAAACAAAGACTGCACAAAGGTTGAACAGAGGTACAGTCTTTGAGTCTCAAACAAAGACTGGACACAAAGTTGGAACAAACTTTGGGTTTGGAGAGAAACCCTGCTTTTGATGAGGCTCGCTTGTAGTGGAACTGCTGGAGCCAAGGCCACTCAGTAGGGAAGGATAGTCGACAAAAGTCAGCTTGTTGTTAATCCGGAAGAACATTTCTTTGGACTATGACTACTGATGATGAAGAATTTCAAATTTTGGAGAAGAAGAAGTTCTTTGAGGAACCCGCACAAGATCCGGTTATGGAAGACATTCTTGGTGCAATGGTAGAGGAAGGACCTCCCCTGCTTTGGGAGAGATATGAGTAAAGCAATGGTCATCGCAGACAACAGGCACAATATAGAGTTGAGGAGCTCTTTGAGGACCCACTTGCTAGTAGAATGACCAGTGGAGTGCGGTTGAAGTTTTTCAATGAGTTAAGAAGCGTAAGAAATGATATGCAACAGATTAAGAACTCAAGCTCGACAGCAAACGAGAGATTTGAAGAACTAATGAAGATGGTAAATGATAACATCAATCTCCATCGTCTAGATTGCTTCAAATTTTGCGTCCACTCAAAATGCTATGAATAACTTGATACTAGATGTCGTGGGTATCAAGGTTGGAAATCTTGCCAAAGACAAGTTTCTAAAAGACCAACTTATTTCTATCCATGAGAAACTTGATAAGCTTGCGACACGCCTAAAACTCGCTGAGCCATCGTTGTTCTTTGCACAACAACCGGCTATGCTCGATCCCAAACTTCTTGAAAGGATCAACAGATTGGAGGAGACATTGCAATCCAGATTACTTCTCTTGATACTAGAACCGAACTATGGAAGGTCAATTGCATAGAGTGATAGTATCACAGAGGCTATTCATGGCCTTATATCCCGCTTTTGTTGATGATGTCACTAAGGGGAAGAAGGCCAATCACCGCAAACAAAGGAGGTCGCAAGACTCTTTGCCTGAAGAGATGGACAGATGATACAAATGCCTTCAGCAACTTTGCACTGGAAGAGTCCAACTCACTTGATGATCTACTTAGACAAAGACAAGAAAGAGTATTACAACAGAGAGAGACCTTATCGGGACATGGGATTTCATGAAGGTCTTAACTCTTTCTTGAGTTTGAAATTTTGGGAAGCAAGAGTCGAGCCCTAAAGGCAAGCAACTGAAGTAGAAGAAGTAGCAGAGGTGATAAGGTGCTACCTATTACAAAGGCAAAGGACTCACTGGATGAATTCAAGGAGCTGTATATGAGGTTTGGATTCAGAGTGAATGACATCAATCTTGTCCTGCCTGAAGCATGGAACTGGTGGAAACAAGTCAATTCTTATATTGATTTTACACTAATTGAGAATGAATGGATGAGTCAAATGATAGAAGAGATCAGAGCCTATCAAGAGCAAGCTGAGAAGGCTAGAAGAGAAAGAGAGAAGAGACAATAGATCAGCATACTTATTACTCTTTATTCTTGCTGCATCTAGGTTGTAATAACTGAACAATGTTTATAATGAGAATTGACTGAATTTGTTCTGTTTTTGTATTTTATCTTTTTGCTTTGCTGATTAGGTGAGGGTAGTGGCATCATCACCAAAAAGGGGGAAATTGTTGGACTTATTTCTTAGTTTTGATGATGAGTGCCATACTAGCTGTTATAGTGCAAAGGCAAAAAGATGTCTAGATAAAATGTATAGGTTTATTAGAGTTTGATTCATAAATAGGTTTGATCAAACAAGCACTGTAAAGGGCTGCTGATTGATATCAGCAGACTGGTCTAGGTCAGTAGGGTAGATAGGTCAGTAGACTAGTCAGGAACCTGCTGAAGACTGAAGACTGAAGGCTGAGGGCTCAAACTCAGTAAATGAAGGCTAAGGGATCAAACTTAGTAATTCAAGTCAAGGATATGGGATCAGAATTTAGGCAAGTCTGTGATGACCTAAACTGATTACATATACCTTGTGTAGAAGGTCTAAGTTCCATAAGTTGGATGATGTTTGGAACTTAGTTACAATTAAAATGATGTAATCTAACTACACAAATAAAAGTTAGATAGAAGTAATCAGCTGCATTGTATTTTATATACAGTTATATGATGATCGCCAGATCGATAGGTATCTCGTGAGACTCATGAACTCATTGATGTATTACCTCGATTAATTCAAGATTATCTTGGAAGATTACATGGATAAGGACAGCCAACTACCTCTGACTTATCAAGAAAATCAAAGGCTGAGATTAAAAAGACGTTGGGATGATCCATATTTTTATCCATTGGATACAAGTCAAAGGGTGGGCAGATTGCCGATCATTAAAAAGGAATTTCGATGATGTCGATCCTATGAATAGAGACAGAATGCAGATCAGATGGGACAAATACAAGGAACGGTCACATTTGAAATTCAAATACAAGTCACATGCATTCTTGCCTATAAATAGAAGACTTTCAACACAAGAAAAATGGATGAATTTTTGGATAAACTTTAAGTGACAATCATTGAAATGAAAAACACCTGCATTGAACTTATCGAGCTTAAGGGTCTTGATCTAGTTATTTTCTTCAAGTGCATTCTGTGTTCAAGCTACATCAAGCATACACACTTGAAGACCGCAAGTCTGCCGATTACATCATCCTAATCAAGTCTTTGCAACTAAATCATTTATTTGATTCATTCTTTATTTTATAAAGAACTCTTGAAAGACAAAGTGAAGCATCTGTTAGTGTGAAAGATCGTTGTTTGTGGTGGAGCTGGTGAAGAGGCAATCCTACCCTTCAAGGACCAGTGGAAGACTCAGAGCAAACAATCCTACATGTTCCGAGGCCAGTTTGTAAAGCCATAGCTATTGGTGAAGGACAAACAACTTAGGAATCTTTGTAAAAGCTACACCAAAGATCTCTAGTGAATTTCCTCCAACATCACAGGAGAAGAGTGGACTGACAGGATTACATCACCTGGAACCACTATAAAATCGGGCTATTTACTTTCTGCATTTACTTTCTGCACTTAGTTTATATCACTCATCAACCTACTGAATCTAGAAACTGAAATCACACACCTGCACTACTAAGTATCTAATACTTAGTATCATATTTAACAACAAGTAATAAGGCTTAATTTTGATATTATTCCGCTGCACAAATTCAGCAAACTCAACTATCGATGAGACTCATGTTTATCAATGAGCTATTGAAGTCTCAGCAGACTCCTGAAGTATCAGCAGACTGCTGAAGTTGCAGAATTTGTTAACTCCAAAGTTTTAAGTGTTAAGTTTATTCACCCCTCTAAACTTAACCAAAGCCTTTTCAAGGGACCAACATAGGGCTTGGTTAGTTTATCCGAATTTTGAGGCAAAACTTAACCGTTTTCAGATCGGACGAGAGATTTGGAACAGTCGTGAGAATAGAACCGTTTGGATACCAGTTCGTGAGAAGTACAACAAACTTTTCAAGGCAGTTTGAATCTAGTTTTTGGCTGCAATTAGGTAAGAGACGCTTCCTATTATCTCAATTATCGTTTGTAGGGTTTAGAGCATGCTTTAATGTGTTTTAATGCTAGAAAGATGTGTTTTCGTTGATCAAAGGATCATAGATGGTATGGGATGTTTAGATATTTTTATCTACGTTATACTGTGCTTAATTTGATGTGATTTGGGTTAGAAACCGTTAACGATTGAATTCAGGATTTAGGGCTGCAGGCAGGATGCGTACGCATTGCCTGTCAATGCACACGCATTCCTGTATCAGGTTTGCAGGTTTACTTCCTGGACGCTGAATGCATATTCATTCAATAGAATGCGCATGCATTCCTTGAACAGAGAGTTCTGGTTTGTTTCTGGTTGCTGGATGTGTACGTATTGATCAAACAGAGATATTTAGGAGGAAGTCTGGTCAGGTAATGCGTACGCATTGTAAGCAAACGAGCGTTTGGAATGTGGTTCAACCTCTTTACTTTCATGAAGATAGTATTCCAAACGCTCGTCTGGTTCAACCTCATTGCATGTGAAACCATTGGCTCAAAATCATCCCTCAAACCTTTAAAGAATTTCATGACATGTTCAGCCACCATATAATCTATTAGTGTGTTCATTGCATTTCAGTGTCATTGAGGATCAAGAGAACAAACTGACATAGGCCTGATAGTCTTGATTTATACCCACGGAACCGTCCATTTTGTGAAATATTGATTGACAGAATCAGTACCTTCTTTCAGCAGATGCATCTCTTCAAGAAGATATGAAAGCGTCAAGGCATAAAAATTAGAAAATCTAGCTGTAAGATTCGTCCAAACTGTATGTGCATTCTTGAAGTACATCAAACTCTGCACAATTGTGTTCTCTACAGAATTCAAGATCCATGATCTCACCATTGTTTCACATTGTCTCCATGCACGAAAATCTGTTGAATCTGCTTCTAGCCTTTTGATTGTGCCGTCTACGAAGCCAATCTTATTCTTGGTGATTAACACCATCTCCATACACATTTTCCATGGAATGTAGTTGTTGCCATTCATCAATGGCTGAACAAGAACGAGAGACAGATTCTCAGTAGGATGAATATAGAATGGACTAGAGAGACTTAATTCTTGTTTCTTTGCTGCCGTGCTATCATGAACTCCAGAATTTATCGAAGTTTACTCTCAAAAAACTAAAATCACAGAAAAGAAGAAAAACTCTCTCAAGATTCATCAATGTCTAGAGAAAACGTAGGAAAGCATTCAGATATTCTCAAATTTCTGCTCTGATGCCATGATGATGTTTATAGAATTATAAATTGAAGATAAAATGTGGAATTATTATTGATTAACTGAAAGTCACAATTTGGATTACGATGCAGCTGATCATGAGGTATTTAAGCTTCATACACCTCATCGATAAGTTAGAAGTAAGTTACAAATGGTTACAACAAACTGTAACAAAATAACCGTTTACTACATTACACTACACTAAAATACTCAGTAGGCCTTTGTGTGTAGCTGAGTGTGTCAACAGATTGCACTCAACATTCCTTCAGCCTCTATACTATAACAAAGTCAGCAAAATATCTGACCTTGCTCGCTGAAATCTAATACACGAGAATTCAGCAAAATATCTGACCCACTTTGCCGAAATTAAGTGTGAAAAGTCAGAGGAAATTCTAACCTAGTTCGCCAATAATTCACATCTGATCTCCCTATGTCAGATTCAACAAGGATATTTCAGCCAAAAAGTTAAGACTAGGATGAGCAGCATCCTCAAAGCCCGAGCATACTCCTCCGAAGCATTGTATTGTTGAATGACCTCGGCAATCTGAGCTGGGATGGAAGCTTCCAGTTTGGCCCTCTCAGCCTGGAACTAGATCTTCATATCTTTCATCTCTTCAGCATGCTGCTCTGTAGAAGACTTAGCTGAGCCTCCGATTCTTGGAGTTGACCATGGAGAACATTGTTCTCCTTGTCCTTGGACTCAACAGAGCCCTTCAGCCTATCTCTGGACTGCCTCATCTCAGCAACCTTCTTCTCCAAGCCTTCAATTATGGTTGAAGACTTACTTAACCTTAGAAATACCTCCTGGCAGACAAGAGTACCATGCACAACAAAACAACCAAACTGGGAAACACTATCAAGGTAGAAGTACAGAATGCCAACAGAGTTAAAACTCACCAAGTCTATGGCCTTGGCTCTAGCTTCAGCCAGCTCCGTGTCAGTCATCTTAGAAAAATGCCGCGCTCCAAGGGAAAAATCCTTAGGACCCTCTGCATCCTGATTCCCAGGCTTGGCCATCATTTTAGGCCTCTTTTCTTTAAGGCTTCCAACAGCCTTATCTCGGCCCATCTTCTGGAGTTGGAGGCCTTCCTCTACTTTTTTGTCTGGATCAAAAAAATCCAGGGCGGCCAAATGCACTTCCTTTTGGACAGTGTGGGAGGCAGGAGTGGCGGATGCAGAGGCATCCAAGTTTGTTGCAAGAGGGGGCTACATACTGGCCATCCCCTCAGTATTCAGACCATGCTCAGGCTAGATGACCCCAGCCATGTCATCTTCGGTACTAGTCAATAGCTTGGCGAAGTCGGCCACTGCAAGTAAAAACAAAGCAAAGTTAGTCAAAGGTACAGAACAAAACAAAGTATAATGTGAAACATAATGAAGACGGATCTGAGCTACCCTCATCCTTACGCCAACACAGTAATAAATGCATGTTCAATAAAATCAAACATTAAAGGCCAAAAGCCCCATTCTAAGACCTGAGCCTGACTATAAATCCCCGGTAGGAGTCCAGCTCAGCTAGCCTCCTAGTGCACCGCAAGAAGGCCAGGGCCCCACAGAGCTTGACTAGTATAGCTCGGGTCTCACCTCGAACTAGATTGGTCGGTGTGAATAACCCCTTTGACAAAACAACCCACGTCGTCAACCTAGCAGATAAACATAGAAAGAATCTTTAGCCATAAAGGCTCTTATCCAATATTCAACTCACCGGAATTATCTCAAATAATTCAGGGGATTAAACCATGGTTATCCTTTCCTTAGGGAACACGAAATCCAAGTCCAACTAGGACCCGGCCCATGCATGTTTAGGGCATGAGGCTCCCTCTATATAAACCATCCCTAAGGAACTACGGAGACTTGATTCCTGAACAATTACAGGATACATAGGCAACTTGAGATACAGTTTCTCAGGCTTAGTCTAAAAAACCACCATAAACCACCCCCATTCCACATCTTTTCTAGAGTTCAACCTTAGGAGGGAAATAGTTACAACATTGACACTACCCTTAGGAGGGTAGCTGAGAATAAACACAAGTAAAAGAATGTTCTAACATCAGAAGGCTAAGCCAAACTTGAATTTGAAATGAATGATGGGAGTGCAACAATTTAGAACATTGAAGAGAATTTGTTTCTTGATTTGAAAAGTAAGAAAGCATGAATTTGTTGAAAAGAAGGGCTTAAGGCGATATGTTTCTGAGGTAATTCATGACAACAAGCAGAGAGGATTTGTTGAGTTTAAAGATCTCAAGTGAGGGATTACACGAGAAACAAATTACCAATAAAAGTATAATTATAAAAGGGCACGAAAAGGGTCTGAACATCAAACATGGCATGCTAGAGGATAGTATCTTGGTTCTTGTCTACATCTGCAAAAGAAACTATAATGTTAGCTTTACAAGCATCCTACTAAAAGATTTAACTCAGAAGGAGATCAGACTTCGAGGAACTCCTAAAACATGACAATCATAACATACGATCCTCTTATCCCAAACCCTAAGTCAAAGAGGTGAGAATTCCTTTTAGGTTGCTGTGTATGATATTTACTCCGGATCTGACATTATCAATTTGTACTGAACAAACGAAGAGGAATTTGAGCACCATTCAAGGAGAAAAGATTTAGATACTGGAGTTTCCCAGGTGATATAAAAATATTGGAATTTTTGAAGGAGAAAAAGTGGGTCAAAAACAGTTATTTCTGACGATTGCACAAGCTGTCAGAATTTCCAGATTGATACACTCTGAGTTGAATTGCAAATCGAGATCAAACGAAAAAGAACCTGAACTTAATTCAAAAATAAAAGTTGTAGATAAAAGTGTTTCCTGCAGCATATCAAAAATTCAGGTCATTTGAGGGTGTTTAACATGTTCAAAACAGAAGAGGAAGTCAAGGTGCTGTTGCAGATTTTCTGGATAGAGTATCCGGCATAAAGACAAATTTTTTGAACAATCCATAATGAATATCGAGTTGATGTAAAAAGATAAATTGTAGATAAGACATTAATCTACTTTGCTGAAAATTTGCAGAATTGTCGGAGTAGGGGAAAACTGTTTTATTGTAAAGGGAAAACACGAAAACAAAAATATTCACTCATGTTGGATAAAGCCAAACACGAGGATGATGGAAACTATGTGCCAAAGTAGGAGACCTTTTACACTATGAGTTGAAACGAATGAGGGGTACTTGGAAAGAATGGAATTGCACATTGAGTTCGTGTAGAACCATCTCAAGCAAAGCAAAGGTCTAAGAATGTTGATAAACTCAGACCATGCGATGGTGAAAAAGGAAAGTGGAGGATTTGTAGAGTTGAATCAAATATCATTCTCTACAAAGTTAGGCCAAGATAAAAGTAAACTTAGACATTCGTGTAGAGAAGGTGAACAGATTTCAATAGGGAAAGTAAGGAAAAGGGAATTCAACCAAGAGGGCCTCGAATTTAAGGTGTAGGCATAAGACTCCTATCCCAAAACTATACCTAAAGGGGTTTCACTTAATCCAATGTGACAAGCTATGGTTTGGAAACTTTGAAGGAAGAAAAATTTTCTACTAAGGATACTAGGAGGAACAAAACCTGAGGTGATCACATAAAAGATGTGAACAGAGAACTCAACTTAACCTTCGTCAAAGAAGACTCTTCACTTGGTCCTAGTGGAACTTAATCACGGTTTAAGGATTCTTTTCTTAGGGGAAAAGAAGCCAATGATAGAAAGGACGCTTCGCTCTGATACCAACTGTAACGCCCCGCTCCCGGATACCGAGCCCTTATCCGGAAAAGAAATGTTCGGCGCGTATAGCATTAAATAAATCTAATATTATACGCAAGCCTCTACGTCGTCGTATCAAAATAAAGCAAACGGAAGCTAAAAAGACTCGGGTAAAAACAAAATGCTACTATGAATAGAAAGTAAGCATACTAAAGATGGATAGTTAAATTACAACGACGAAAAACCCAAAGACTTATACATTACGAGGTCATAAAAGTATAGTACAACAAGTCTAGGGAAAGAAATATAACTAGTCTCGTACAACCTTTGCAAAGAAATAAACTAAATGTTTCGCCAAGAATTCAATGTCTTCAAAAGTCGTCATCTACACATGGGCAACCTGTTCGTCTTCTCACCCCACAATGCAAACAAAAGAAAATGCAAAGGAGGTAAGTATAAAGTACTTATTAAAAATGAGAAGCTAATGAATAACTAAGTTAAACAACGAAAGGTTATTATTATGATTATTAAATTACCATTATGAGACCGACTCAATCTAGGGTTCACTTCATGTCCATCAACATGTCATGACTAAACGTTTCTAACTTAACTTATCTTTGTTACAGTATGTTTGCGAGGGCACTACACTTAGTGAGATATGCACTAAGACAAAAGACGCAACCCTATAGAGATAAATCTCTAGCAGTCCCGAGATAGTCATTCCACTTTTTCTGGCCAACCCTAGAGAGCTGACCGGTGAATGTCTATCTCGTTCGTGAGTTTGTCCGCCGGAATGATCACTACTTTATCTGGCGGGTCTAGAATCCGGTAGTGATCATCACCACTTTATCTGGCCAAACCTCACATTGCCGATATTGTATTGTGCCTATCCAAGCTCTCATGATGTTTAACCTTTTACTAAGCAAGTACGTATTTATTAAATAGTTAACTAGCCGCCTACGTGTTTTCAAATAATCTCCCTCACACATACTACTCTCTTCCTAGACCACTAGACATAAACGAGGCCTAGCAATTACACACATTGATGAATACTAATTCACCAAAGCACAAGCCCTTTCATGCCTTTCCGACGGTCCCGGACTTCAACTCCCTTCAAGAGTACGTCCGGTGCCGGAACCAAACGCATCAGAAACTCAATCGATGCTTGTTCATTTTCATTTAGTATTATTAGATCAAGAAATAACATTTAAACTGGACTCGTAGCTTAAAACAATATTTACCCAAAACTGGGCTGAATGTGTGCGCATTGCACCTGAAAAGCCCTAAACATGATTTTCTGCAACTTCACGATTTCTAACCCAAATCAAACATGTTTAACATTAGCTATCAAAAAGAAACAACAGTAAATACCAGATTTAAACATAACTAACCATCACGTAGCATCAAACATTTTAACTACAAGGAATCTTATTTGCTTGTATTGAGCCATCTCGAGGTTGCAACGATCTGCCTCCAGCTTCATGTCACCTTGATGTATCAACTTTGGTCTCGTATTCTGCTGACGCTCTCGCGTTCTTCCACTTTTTTCTCCATGCAGCGTTTCAAGTGTTGACATCTAGACGTTGACGTGGTAACCATCGTTGTAGACACGCTTCTATCTATATCTTCTTGGAAGATCATCAGTAGTATTATTCCAACTCTTGTACATCTTAGTCGCTCTGAGATGAACTGCAATTCACTACAAGAAAATTATGTTTTGGCAGCGCAATATTGGCGGCGTGCAATTAAAACACGCAGCTAATCCCCTATTTTGCAGCCTGCTTAGCGATTCAAGGCGCGAATTGTTGAGATTTGATACTAATAACGGCATGCTGAAAAAACGCGCTGCTGATAATCCTTTTAACAGCTTTACTTTATGCACTGCCAAAACAATGCCCATACACGACTAACATACCGCGCTGTTGAAAATGCCCCTACCTTTTTCACTTCCTGCTATTCCAAAATTTCCCCGGGCTACAATGAAAAACAACAAGCGTGAATCGGAGAAAATCCAAATCCCTCTTTCTCTAAAACAAAAGAAACAAAAACCCTCGCTGAGAAAAAAGATAACTCCCCTGTATTTCTCTTCCCTGATTGAGGACGCAAGCATGTTCTGCATCTCTCCGCTCAGCTATAGCCTACTAAACAAGAATTTCTAGGTAAAATTATTGAATTGTATTTCTTGTTTTGATAAATTGAATGTTTTTTTTTAATCTTTTTAGATAACACGTCGTCGCTTTTTTCAGCAATTAGCAATGAATTAATTATTCACAATGGAAATTATTTGAGATGGCATTGGGAATGTTCCGACATTATTGATTCAATGAACTTTGACGATCTTCAACTAGAGACGAGATCGGATAGAATCCAACTGGTAAAGTGTTAATTTTACCATTTGCGTCTTCAAATCCAGATGGGCTTGGAATAAAGCCTAAATCTTGGTTGTTTATTTCAAGGGTCGCTGTAAAGGAATAGTTTTGTTTCTTCAAGTCTTATTTTAGAATCACTTTGCTGCCAATTCAACTAAGCTATTTGAATTTTTTTTGCTTGAGGATGATGGTTATGGAAAATCTATTTATGCTGTGACTGTGAGCTGAGTTTTTATTTGGGTGTTGAGGGTAGCCTGATTTCTATTCATTGAATTGTATCATCATTTGGGCATGTGTTTCTTTTGTTGGAACAGGCAATTGGCATGGAGGACATTGAGTGGTCTGCTACATTTTGAATCCTTCTAGAGTAAAAGACTTTGCAAAGTTAGTAATCTCACATGTTAACTCTTTTTCTCATGTTCTTTTGTTGATGGTAAACATGACAATCAAAGTATTTTGAGAGGCCTAAATTTTTGGGGTCAGGTGGCTTTAGTTCCATTTTTATCATCTTCGAATGTGCTATTACTTGCTATCTCATCAGGATTTCTTTTGGGTTACTGAGACTACTTAGTACCTTGTATCTGAAACATTAGAACTTTATGTTGGATATTTTTGTGTTCATAAATGTCGAGTTTAGTGCTATGATATGTCAAGTTCATAAATGTTCATAAATGTCTAGTTCAGAAATATTAAAACAATGCTATGATCTTTTTACTAATGTTTATTCTTTTTACTATGTTATTCCAAGCCAGACATAAAAAATAGAACAGGATAGTAACCAATAACCCGAAAATAATATGTTTGTGTTATACATTTGAATGTTGTTGGAGTTATGTTGTCATGTCTTAACATGGTTTATTTGCATAATTAGGATGCTAATGACATTATTAATCTATGCTAAAGTAGTGATTAAGTTTTTTTCCTTGAAAAAATAGAGCTTCCGTGGTTCAGACGGCTCCCACATGACATAGTGGACAATACTAGAGTTGGTGATTCTTTTGTTGGAGTACTCATATGTAAAATTGTTGATGATAAGCTTATTATAGAGGTATGCATGTAATGTAGTACACTCTATCTTTACTGATACTTGAATCATTACATCAATTCTTAGATAGTGATGCTGATGTTATAATTTCTTTTCTTCTTGAATTTATGGTCCATTGATCGCTAAATTTATGTCTCTTTTTTTTATTATAGATTTTAGGTTTTAATAAAATTGAATTTGCAGATGTTCTAAATAGTTTCACGTACATCATGTGGAAAAATATATATGCCAGGTAAATGGACCAAACTTAGAAGGTATATTTAGTCCAGTAAAGTGAATGATTATAGATGAAATCTTGTATAGTTGTTTTCTTATAAACACGATATGGCTCTTTTGTTCAACTTCTCCCGATCACCATCTTCTCAATATCACCACAATTTGCATTACCTATGAATTTCTACTGCTCTCTTTGATGTCATGTGATTGAAGGCATGTTGAAAGATGGTTCAGTAACTGGAGCCGCTTCACTTAAGCATGGTATTGCTAGAGAAGGTCAACAAGATTTCTACTCTAGCTTTTATATATGGACATAGCTGGTATAACTATTTTATCATTGGACTGATGTTTTTCTTTGTAGCTTTTATGTGTAATGACAACATCAATCAAGATAACTATTCCTAGATATTAATAGAATCAAGTTTTTTCTCTACCGGTCTGCTTTTCTTATTAGCATATGCGAAATGTGACTTCTTATTCTATTGTTCCATGTCCTTCAGTTTAAGGATGCTTATTGAGAATTATAGTCTTTTCAACTCATTTTTCGGTAACATTGGGCTACATATCTTGTTATCAATCCATTGTAAATGGAACAACAGAGTAGCATTAATGTTGAATGGTGACTGTTGGAGCCTTATTTGCTTTGTAAGATTCGTAGGATCTTTTTTATGTTAAAAAAAACAAACATATTGTTGCCTCTGTTTGGTTTGGTTGATTACCGTATAGCTATATGTACATAATGTTTTAGTTGTCGTCTTTGTAATATCTAATGCATTAGCTGCTTTGTTGCAGGAAACCATTAATAGTGAAAGTGAAAGATTTTAGGAAGGACTAACAACTAACAAGACATCCTTATGTACTTTATTGATGTATGTTCGAATATCTTGCTTAAATAACATTTTGTATTTTTATTTGCGTCGATCGAATTACACGGTTATTGGGTTATGCATTAGGTATATGATTTTCGATTACGGAAAACATTAGATTATGTAAATGGTTTTGGTTTTTATACTGATTGATTAGTTATTGTATTATGAAATAATTTTTTTTAATAAAAATAGCCTATCAAAGAACGCCGCTAACGCATGTCGTTAATATACCTATCATCTTTTGTGGCTTGCGGTGCATGCTGCGAAAATACTTATTGTAGCATACGATGTGTGTCGCTATTGAAACTATCAGCGGCCTGCCGTGTAAGTTGCGAAAATACTTGTTGTAGCATGCAATACGTGCCGCTAATGGAACTATCGGCGGCATGGAACTCACGCCGCGAATTACCTTGAACTTTTAGCGGCTTTGAACTTTGCAGCTTGCAATGCGTGCCACCAATAGCTCTTTTGCATGTCGCAAAAACCCTATTTTGGTGTAGTGATTGCCATCCCGTGGTTTTCTTCACGAACTGATCAACTGCCTCGAATCTTGCAATCATCGGTTCAACAATCCTTGCTTGATCCTGCTGACCTATAGACTAGGAGGAACAAAACCTGAGGTGATCACATAAAAGATGTGAACAAAGAACTCAACTTAACCTTCGTCAAAGAAGACTCTTCACTTGGTCCTAATGGAACTTAATCACGGTTTAAGGATTCTTTTCATAGAGGAAAAGAAGCCTATGATAGAAAGGATTCTTCGCTCTGATACCAACTGTAACGCCCCGCTCCCGGATACCGAGCCCTTATCTAGAAGAGAAACGTTCGGCGCGTATAGCATTAAATAAATCTAATATTATATGCAAGCATCTACGTCGTCGTATCAAAATAAAGCAAACGGAAGGTAAAAAGACTCGGGTAAAAACAAAATCCTACTATGAATAGAAAGTAAGCATATTAAAGATGGATAGTTAAATTACAACGACGAAAAACCCAAAGACTTATACATTACAAGGTCTTAAAAGTATAGTACAACAAGTCTAAGGAAAGAAATATAACTAGTCTCGTACAAACTTTACAAAGAAATAAACTAAAAGTTTCGCCATGACTTCAATGTCTTCACAAGTCGTCATCTACACTTGGGCAACCTGCTCGTCTTCTTACCCCACAATACATACAAAAGAAAATGCAAAGGAGGTAAGTACAAAGTACTTAGTAAAAGTGAGAAGCTAATGAATTACTATGTTATACAATGAAAGGTTATTATTATGATTATTAAATTACCATTATGAGACCGACTCAATCTAGGGTTCACTTCATGTCCATCAACAAGTCATGACTAAACGTTTCTAAATTAACTTATCTTTGTTACAACATGTTTGCGAGGGCACTACACTTAGTGAGATATGCACTAAGACAAAAAACGCAACCCTATAGAGATAAATCTCTAGCGGTCCTGAGACGGTCATTCCACTTTGTCTGGCCAACCCTAAAGAGCTGACCGGTGAATGTCTATCTCGTTCATGAGTTTGTCCGGCGGAATGATCACTACTTTATCTGGCGCATCTAGAATCCGGCAGTGATCATCACCACTTTATCTGGCCAAACCTCACATTGCCGATATTGTACTGTGCATATCCAAGCTCTCATGATGTTTAACCTTTTACTATGCAAGTACGTATTTATTAAATAGTTAACTAGCTGCCTACGTGTTTTCAAATAATCTCCCTCACACATACTACTCTCTTCCTAGACCACTAGATATAAATGAGGCCTAGCAATTACACAGACATTGATGAATACTAATTCACCAAAGCACAAGCCCTTTCATGTCTTTCCGACGGTCCCGGACTTCAACTCCCTTTAAGAGTACGTCTGGTGCCGGAACCAAACGCATCAGAAACTCAATCGATGCTTGTTCATTTTCATTTAGCATTATTAGATCAAGAAATAACATTTAAACTGGACTCGTAGCTTAAAACTACATTTACCCAAAACTGGGTTGAATGCGTGCGCATTGCACCTGAAAAGCCGTAAACATGATTTTCTACAACTTCACGATTTCTAACCCAAATCAAACATGTTTAACATTAGCTATGACAAAGAAACAGTAGTAAAAACCTGATTTAAACATAACTAACCATCACGTAGCGTCCAACATTTTAACTACAACATAAAACATGATTCCTTGCTACGAATAACACTCAACCTAAACATTGTAAAACCATAATTATTCGTTATGAAGAGCCTCTTACCTTAATTTCCAGCAAAACCGAAAGTAAAACGCTAAGCAACTGCAACAACTGTTGATCCTCAACCCCAAAACCTATTTGATCAACAAGAAACACAAAAATCCTATTTTTCTAGGCAAAAACCGAAACTGGAAAAGTGTATAAAACTATAGATTACCTGGATTAACTGCAGTGAAACTATTTTTAGAATAATCTACGCTCTAAGACGATCGTTTCGACTACTAATGGCTGAAAAACAGAGCTACGGATTACAAGATACGAATTTTTGAAGAATCGAACTCTACGAATACCAAAAACTATGGCTAAACTATAAACTTACGGAATAAAGATATTTTATTTTCCAATGTTGCGTCTCCTCGTGCTGATCAATTTTCTCTCCTGTGGCATATTGAACAAATGAAGGGATTGGCCATACGGTTGAAGATTATGTTCTCCCTTTTTTCTTGCTTTTTTCTGCGTTGCTCTCTTCATTGCCGCCATCCTCTTCTTTATTTATTTTTTCAGAATTTGCGTGGTGTGTGATAAGAGGGGAATTAGAGAATTATTTATAAGACAAATAATTATTATTTTCCTTAAAATAATATTCCATAATCTTTTAATTAAATCTTTTTTAATAAAATAAAAGAACAAATAATAATTAGATCGGAGTGATTAAACCCAAATACTATTTTACCATTTCTGAAAAATCGGGATGTTACAGTATGTTTCAAGATATCCTAATCAAGATTGCAGATTTCCTTCCTCTAATATTAGGAAAATAGCTGGCTTCACAATGGATATGAGCTTTTAGAGAGGAAGGATTGATAGAAATTTGTGCTAAAACATTGCAGTTACATTGAAGGATTAATAGACAATGGTGAGCATCAGAATATTAGATAGCTTTCAGTACTCCTACCGTGAATTCATTGCGAGCACCAGGACTAATATTTTCTTTTTATAAAAACAACTTTAATCCATAGAATAAATATAATATTCAGACTTATATGAAATGACACGTTTGCCCCTTTCTAGAAAAGTCGGGATATTACGGTCTGTCACTATATATTCAGGTCTTTGCATCAGTTAGTGACAGTCGCCATAAATTTCTAAAGGTTTTCAGAAATTAAGTAAGAAAAATATTTGAAATATGATTAAAAAAGGTAATAATGTTTTTTTTTATTTTTTTTGTTTCTTTCAATTTCCGTATTAAAAAAAAGGGTATTTCAGTACGAAATGTCCATTTCATCAAGAATGTTATTAGTATTGTTCAGACGACAAAAAAGAATAAAGCAGAGAATAAATAGAAATAAAGTTGAGGATAGAATAAACAATTATATTGATCATTTCTATATACCGAGTGATAATCCTTTCTATATACAGAGTGAGTTAGAACTTAGAACTAAAAAGTGAAATACAAAATACAGTGATAATCCTTTCTATATACAGAGTGAGTTAGAACTTAGAAGGAGGTAAAAGAGTACTGCAATGCTTCACCTTATATTTACTCAGTTTATCAGCACAACATATATCATTAAAAGATGCTCACTTGATTTACATTAATTAATTAGCAGCATCCTTGTCTAACCTTTATTCACTTCTATCAATCATTTTGGCCGTTGATTATCTTTGTTTTTAGCTGATCTTTTTATACAACAGTTTCTTTTCGTTAATTTTTTTTTTCTTTTCCTGGTTGTTGTTGTTGAGGATGATGAAGAATTCTGCATTGTTATCACGAAAGGAAAACACATTGAACTGAAATTGATCGGCTATAACATATGTTATGACGGATGGAGATAACTTCAGATGCAAGAAATCGAAACAGATGCAATCAAACGCAAATAATCAAAGGAGATAACAAAAAACAAGAAAAACACAGATTTAACGTGGAAAACCCCTCTCAAAGTAACAGAGATAAAAAACCACGGGCAGAAAAGAGATCTTTATTATTATGCACTGTGTTACAGATTTCACACACACAGACAATGCAACAACAACTGTATTTATAGGCACAAATCCCTAAACCTTAGCCGTCAGGAATCTTTGTCTGAAACACCATAAATACCCCTACACGCGTCCTCCTTTTAATGACACTGTATAGCTATCACATAACAGAATTAACAGATGTGGGACCTTGCTGTATTCCAGTACTTAGCAGACTTCACTCTGCCGACGGAAGCTTCAGTAGAATCCACCCTACTGATGCACAAAATTGAATACACCTCTCAGCTGTCCATCACACAGCTGAGTCTTCAGATTGGTTCCACCAGATGTAGAGTTTAAGTCACTTTACTGACAAATCTCCACCTTGACTTCAACTCTCACCAGAGTCAAACAGATTGCATAACCAGATGTACTTGTACCAGATGCATTCATCAATGCCGGATGTACTTGTACCAGACTATCTCCACAAAGATCCACTCCACCGATCCGCCTCGTGAGAGTTTTTTGAAAAGCAGATTATAGGCTCTGAATATTCAGTAAGTCCAGGCAAAGCTGAAACTTACTCTGTTGAACTGGTTTAGTGAACATATCAGCAGGATTATCCTTGGTGCTGATCTTTTTCACTACAACCCTTTTCTCATTTCTCCGAAAATGATACCTGACATCAATATGCTTGGTACTCTCATGATGAACCAGATCCTTGGCTAAGCATATTCCACTTAGACTGTCACAATATATCTCAGCCTGATCCTGATGCAGCCCCAAATCACTGACTAGCCCTTTCAACCGGATACCTCTCTTAGTCGCGCAAAGAAGAGCCATGTATTCGCTTCAAGAGTTGATAAGGCCATCAGAGCTCAAGAGTAGCTTTCGGTGACCACTTGCATTTCCCAATGTAAACACATAACCAGTGATTGATTTTCTCATCAACATCACTGCATAATCAAGATCACAAGAGCCTCGTGACTGCACTAGTATCACCTCCATAAATGAGACCAACATCATTTGAACCTCTCGTGTACTGAATATCCTTTTAATCGCTTCCGGTGTTCCTTTCCAGGTTGAGCCATAAAACTCATCGACAAAACCGATCGCTCGAGCGGATCAGGCCTAATGCATCCCATGGCATACATCAGACTGCCAACTGCACTAGCATAGGGAACTTTTGACATATACTCCTTCTCTTCAACTGACTGTGAAGCATATATAGACAAATGAATATTTGATGCCACGGGAGTATCTATTGGTTTTGCAGCAGACATGCCAAACTTGGCCAATATCTTCTACACGTAACCCTGCTGAGACAAAAACAATTTCTTCTGACTTGTATCTCTCCAGATCTCCATCCCCAAGATTTTCTTGGATGCACCCAAAACCTTCATTTCAAATTCAGCACTGAGAAGGTTCTTCAGATTTTGAATATCAGACTTCCTTGCAGCAGCAACCAACATGTCATCCACATACAGAACAAGATAGATATGTGATCCATCTTTCAACAGACCTGTGGTATACACACGATCATAAGGACTTTGTTGTAACCTCGTTGAAGCATAAAACTCATCAAACCTTTTATACCACTGCCTTGGAGCTTACTTCAAACCATACAATGATTTCTTCAACTTGCAAACATAATTTTCCTTGCCAGGAACTTGAAAACCCTCAGGCCGTGTCATGTATATCTCTTTATCTACCTCACCATATAGAAAAGCAAATTTTCACATCTAATTGCTCAAGTTCCAGATCTCTTTGTGCCACCATTGCTAGTAACACCCTCGATTGAGGTATGTCTCGACCATGGTGAAAATATTTCATGAAAGTCAACCCTTCTTTTGATGAATCCTCTTGCAAACAAACGTGCTTTATACCGACCCTTCGCTTTAGTTATTCTTTCTTTTTTCTTGAAAATCCATTTACAAGTCAGAACTCCCTTGTCAGTAGGTTGTTTGACCAATTCCCAAGTCTGATTCTTTAACAATGACTCCATTTCATCTCCCATGGTGCAAGCCACCGAGATGCTTTCATACATGTCATTGCTTCCTCAGTAAGTAGTAGGTTCAAAGAACCTTTACCTCTTCTGCAACTTGGAGTGCATATCCAGCCAAATCATGAAACCCAAATCTCCTTGGAGGTATCCCAACATTAGATATTCTAGGCCTGCTGGCAGCTAGACTCTGCTGATTAATGTTTGTATGACGCCCTACTGAGGTCTCAGTAGGCTGGCTTGGATCATATTCTGGTTCATTATCCAGATCAGTATAGTGTTGACTTGGATCCACTGATTGTTGCATATCAGTAGACTCCACCTGAAGCTCCACCTGTTTCTCAACACTACCAGATTCAGCACTAGTTTCAGATTCAGTAGACCTCCCCACTGATGAGTTTAACATATAATTTTCATCAAACACAACATCCCTGCTGACGATTACTCTAGACTCTGCTGATGACCAAATTCTATATCCCTTCACTCCATCACCATACCCCACAAACACTCCCTTCTTGGCTCTTGGCTCTAACTTCCCTTCACTAACATGATAGTAAGTTGTACTCCCAAAAACCCTAAGAACTGAGTAGTCAGCAGGCTTGCCTGACCACATCTCAAATGGTGTATTGAGATTGATTCCTGTGTGAGGACTCCTATTGATTAAGTAGCATGCTATTTTTACAGCCTCTGCCAAAATCTCCTTGATAAACCAGCTTGAGAAAGCATACATCTTGCCCTCTCCAATAGAGTTTGATTCATCCTTTCAGCTACACCATTCTGATGAGGTGTATTCCTTACAGTATGATGTCTGGCAATACCCTCACCTGCACGAAACGAATCAAAATCCGTCCAGTAGAATTCCAGACCATTATCTGTATGAAGCTTCTTGATTTTCTTGCCTAACTAATTCTCCACTAGGGCCTTCCACTGCTTGAAGTTGCTGAATGCATCACTCTTGTTTTTCATCATCTCCACCCAAGTCATCCTTGAATAGTCATCTATGAATGACACAAAATATATGTGACCACCCAATGACTCAACTTTTGATAGACCCCAGCAGTCTGAATGGATATAATCAAGTGATTCCTTTGTGTTGTGCAACCCTGCTGAGAACTTACTTCAGTGCAATTTCCCAAACACACAATGTTCACAAAAGTCCAGATTCTTGACCTTATATCTCTCAAGAAAACCTGCTGAAGAAAGAATCTGCATACCCCTTTCACCCATGTGACTTAGTCTCATGTGCCACAGCTGAGTCTGCTGAGACTGGTGAACGGCTGAGGATGCAACAGTAGCAGTGCCAGATACGGTAGATCCTTGTAATATATACAAGGTTCCTCTCTTGATGCCTTTGAGGACTACAATTGAATCTTTGAAAACATTCAGTTGTCCACCTTCACCCTTGAAATTGAACCCCTTTCTATTCAGTAGAGTGAGAGATACCAAATTCTTGGTCATCTGTGGAACATGTCTTACATCTTTCTGTGTACAGAATTTACCATCCTCTGTCCTTATCTTTACTGAGCCAATTCCCACAACTTTGCAAACCTTGCTGTTGGCCATATCGATCTGACCACTAGCCATCTGCTCATAAGTAGAAAACCACTCCCTGTTTGGACAAATAAGGTAGGATACTCCAGAATCAAGTATCCACACATCATTATGGTGTGTAGAATCTCTTGCAACTAGAACCAGATCCTCATCAAATTGCTCAGTAGCCAAGGCTATTGTGCCAGAATTGCCTTCATGTTGTTTCTTCTTTCTTGGACAATTGGACATCCAATGTCCTTGCTCTTACAATAATTACAGACATCAGTATACTTAGGACCTTCGGACCCTGACTTCTTTTTCTTCTTCTGTCCATATCCTTTTCCACTATTGCTGCTAGCTACTAGCCCAGCAGCCTGACTGTCTGTCCCAGCAGCCTTGTCTCTAAGCTCCTTGGCATGTAAGGCAGACCTCACATCCTTTAAAGCTACGGTATCCTTCCCAACTATGAAAGACTGCACAAATTTTTCATATGATGCTGGTAATGACACCAATAGGATTAGGGCTGCATCTTCATCATCAATTTTAACATCAATATTCCTTAAATCAAGTAATATTGTGTTCAGCTGGTCAAGATGGTTGTTAAGGGTGAATTTATACGATTTATATTGATACATTTTATGATAATTTCCCTCATATTCGTATAATTTGCATAAGAAACGAGTGTTTAATGGAATTATTGAGTAAATGAGGTTTTTAATGAGTTATTCGTAAAATAGGTTAATTTTGGTGTTTTAATTTTGATTTTATGATTATTTGGATGATATTACGTTTTGCGATGTTTTAATGTGTTATAGGTACATGTTTGATGCTCAAATGATGATAAAAAAGAGATAAGAGTCGAATTACATTGATGATAGAAGAGATAATGATGATTTGAATTGAAGAAAAAGAGATAAGTATGGAAGAATCAAGATTAAGTCGATCCTGGACTGGCGTCCAGGAGGAGAAATTTGGTTCAGGATGTTCAGATTTTCAGCGGACGAGCATCCAATTTTGTGAAGGACGGGCTTCTGATCATGACTCGGCCTAATTCGAAGTTGATTTTGAAGACTGAACGAGCGTCCAGAAGGAGTGGACGGGCGTCCGTCCACCGCCTCAGCACAACCGACTTTGACATCTATAAATACAGCTGCGTTTTTCAACATTAAGGATGCCAATTACACATTACTCAATACCCTAATCTTTGGGGCTGCTCAGGCTTCGTTTTTACATACTTTTCCTTCACTTTTATGCACTTAAATCCTAGATAAAATTAGTTAGTTTTATGTTCTTTTCTTCAACAATTCCAAGCTTTCAAGAGGATGCTTAGAGGCTAAAAGCCCTTGAACGAGCATTGTGAAGCCTATCCGTCAACTATTCAGATTCGAATCTTGATTAATTTGTGAGTTTTTAATACAAGTTGTTTCTTTATCATGTTTGAATGTTTATTGCAATTATATCGGAAGATGTGCATGCTTGATTGTTTTACTTTGATGAAAGTCATGTAAACCCTAGATCCCCATGATAAAAGAATAGTTATTTGATCTATATAACGAGAGTTAATAGGTTAGATTTCTAGATTAGAAACATTAAAGTTCACATCTTTGGTTAGAAAAAGCGTTAATCTTAGATCGAAAGATAGAGATTAATAGAAGGACTATCTAAGAAATTAGGGTTCGTACCTTAGATGAGGTGAATCACAACTTGGTTAGAAGTCACGAATTAATCTAATTAGGAATTGAATGTTGATAGGATAGGTGGATCAATCGCTCGCTGTTCGTTATAATTTGAATTTAATCCCTTAAAACTTGAATTGTTTAGTTTAGTTAAATCTTCTTATTGCATCTTAGGTTTAGTCGTAGTTTAAATTGTTCGCAACCCGTATTTTCACGGCTTTAGATTCATTCTTCGTCAGGTTTTACATTCGTGTTATTTTTACTTTACCTCGTTTAATTTTATTTCTTTGTTTAGGTTAGTAATCGTGACACCCTTAGATTAGTTAGAATAAATACTAGAGTTAACAACCTCCGATTCCCCGTAAGATCGACCCGGTATTAGTCACTGTACTACGATCCCTACACTTGGGGAATACCAGATTTATAAATTTTATTACTTGTTGTTTTCATTAAATCCGTGAACAAGTTTTTGGCGCCGTTGCCGGGGGACCGGACGGTTGCTTTAGTTTTTATTTTTCTTGTTTTTAATCTTTTTTTTTAGTTAGTTATAGTCTAGGTTATTAGGGTTTTCGTAGTTTTTCTTTTATAGTTCTCCAATCCCCTTAGGATTAGACTTTCTTTCTTCTATCTGTTTTCGTCTTTCGCTTTTTTGTTTTCTCCCATCTTTTTCCCTTTGTTTTTTTCGCTTCCAAACGGACGTCTAGACCAGTGGACGCCCGCCTCACATTCTAAATTCTCGACTCGAATCGTTTTTAACTTGTCGGACGGCGCCCATCCAATTTGGACGTCCGCCCGATTCTTCAATCGATCGAGACAGCGCTTGGACTTCCAGACGCCCGTCTAGCTCAATTTCTAGGCAGACGCCCGTCCAGTTTTCTGGACGTCCGTATGTTCCCCTGTCTTAACTAATTTTATTTCTTTTTCTTTTATTAGGATTTAATTCTTAGTTTTTAGGCTTCAACCACCTGATTTTGGTTCGGTTTATGCAAACTCGAAGTCAAAAGGGACCATTACTGTATACCCCTGACTTAGAGCGGACCATAGTCCGGCCAAACAGGCGGAAAATCTGTTCTGCGGCTCCTTCTGAAGAAGCCGATCAAGATCTAGAGGATTGTTTAGCCGAAGAATTCGAAAACTTCATAATTATGGCTGCTGAAGATAGACGTACGTTGGCAGACTACGCCATGCCAGGCGAAGTCAAAGTCAACCCGGCTATTGTTATCCCAAACCATAATCGCCTGCACTTCGAGCTAAAGACGGGACTCATTCAAATGATGCAAGATGCATCTATTTTCCACGGTTATCAGTCAGAGAACCCCCATACTCACTTACATACATTCTTAGAGATATGCGGTACTACACGCATCCAAGGATTAAGTGAGGATGCTATAAAACTGAAACTGTTTCCATTTTCTTTAAAGGGAGAGGCTAAAGAGTTGTATACCTCTCTCCCCGCTGAATCTATTACCACCTGGGCCGAACTCGAAAAAGAGTTCTTGAGTCAATACTTCCCACCTTCAAAAACAGCCCAATGTTTAAATGAGATATTCACTTTCTACCAGAAAGAGAACGAATCCTTTTTCGAGTGTTGGAAAAGATTCAAGTCTCTGCTTAGAAAATGTCCCCACCATGGCTTGCCACTGGAAAGGCAAGTCAACACTTTCTTTAGTGGATTGACCGAGCTTACAAAAGGCATGGTCAATAGTTCATGTGGTGGGGCGTTTTTTAAGAAAACGCCTGATGAGGGGTGGGCACTGTTCGAGGACATTGCCAAATATAACTACGCCCCCTCTTATCAAGCCATTCAAGCACCTCATCCTCCTAAGGTTGAGGAAGTAAACATGCAAAGTTTGATCGCCATGCTGCAGAAGCAGATGGCAATTTCTCAAGTTTCGAATCAGATGAATCAAACTTCCTCCTTTCCACAGAACTCCCAGGTTCTGTTTTGTGAGAGCTATTGTCAGACTGGCCACATGACTGGCCAGTGTCAATTCAATCCCCCTGCACCTTATCAAGTGAATGATGTTCATGATTATGGACAATATAATCAAGTCACATGTCAGAATTGTGACGAGGTGGGGCACACATCTAGATTCTGTCCTATGAACGGACAGAATGCTGAAGTAAATGCATTCTATGGCCAGAACAATCAAAGGTTTAATCAATTTTCTGGCCAAAATAATCTCCAAAACCAAGGGTTCAATCAATCTTCAAGTTTCAATCCAAATTCTAATTTCAATCAGAATCAAAACATCAATAGAAACCCTGGTTTTCCTCAGAACCAGAATTCCGATTTTTCCAATTCTAATCAAAGGTTCAATCAGAATTGGCCCGCCAATTCTAATCCTGCTATCCAAAGTCGGCCCAGCCAGCCCTATTCTCAAAATCCCTAAAACTCTCAAGGCCCCTCCCAACCTAAAAATCTTGAAGCTAAATTGGAGGAGCAAAATAAAAGTATCCAACTCCTGATGAGTACAAATAAGAACCTTGAGAGACAAATAAGACCCCCAGGGCAACTGCCCAGTTTCACTGGGAAAAATCCAAAGGGCGGTCAAGTTGCTCAAACCGATTTGAACAATGGCCAATGTACTGACCTCATACCATCAATTCCATACGGTAGAGATGAGGCCAGTGCAATGAATTTAAGAAGCGGTACTCAAGTTAGTGGTCTTTCCCACCAGGGAAACCACTAGCCCCTCCTGCCAGTGATAAGGCAGGAGGGGAAGCTGAGCACCTACACTCCCCTTCGCCGAAAAAGAATACTCAGGTGGCTGATCCCCTGAGAGGTGAAAAAGCTGAAAGTCCTCAGGTGGCTGATCCCCTGAGGAATGAAGAATCAAGTGGAAGTCAGGAGGCTGATCCCCTGACTAATTAGAAAAGCTGTTCGGTGGAAGGATCTGGAAGACAAAGCTGTCAGTGCATCTTCGAAGAAAGTCTTTTCTGAGAGCGATCTGAAAAAAGATTCCATTTCCACCAAGGAAGAGCAACATCCCTTTGAGTGAAGATAAGAAGTATGAAAAGGTAAATCTTCCATTATCAAAGGTCTTGGTTGAAATGCCTAAGTATACAAAATTCATCAAGGATGTTGTTTCTTCAAAAAGGAAGTTGTCAGACATGGAGAGGCTGATTGGTGAGGATTGTTCAATGATCAATTATGAAGACTTACCAACCAAGAGAGGTGACCCTGGAAAGTTCGTTAACTTACGGTGTTGATGGGAGGCCTGGTCTTCCCTAACTCTTTGTGTGACCTGGGTGCATCTATAAGCCTCATGCCATTGTCTGTGTGCAAACAACTGGGTTTAATTGATCTTCTAGAACCCACTACCATGAATCTGCAATTCGCTGATAGATCTTTTAAGAAAGCAGCGGGAATCTTAAAAGACGTACTAGTTCAAATTGATAGATTTACCTTTCCGTTGGTCGGTACGCCCTAGACATTGAAAAGGATGAAAATGTCCCCTCGATACTTGGAAGACCTTTTTGTCTCTGGTTAGAGCCCTCATTGATCTGTGATGGTGGGCGAGTGACGATACGGGTTGGCGATCAAGAGGTAAGCTATAATGTCTCCAAATCCATTCAAGTACCCTCTGTTCCTCCAACCAGCTTTTCCATTGAGGATATGTCTGAGGACTTCAATGATTTCATGGAAAAGCAAGTCCTGGCTGTTGCAACTGAATATGAGCGATTGGTTGATAATTTGAATAATCATGGTGTGGTCAATCTAGATCAGTTAGAAGCTGATTTTGAGGAAAAGTTGTTGAAATGAGAAGCTTTGGCAGTGGGACCACTAAGTAAGCTCATTGATGTTGAGTTGAAAAGTGGAGATCTTAAGTCAAGTTTAGAGGACCCCCCTGCAGATTTGGTGTTGAAGCCGTTGCCTAAACATCTGAAGTATGTGTTTCTAAGAGAAGGTGACAAGCTTCCTTTGATTATATCTGCCAAGCTGTCTCGTTTAGAGGAAATGAAATTAATCAACGTCTTAAAAAGGAACGAAAAGGCCTTTGGATGGCAAGTAGGAGATATCAGAGGGATATCTCTGGACATCTGTATGCACAAGATCAAGACAAATGAGGGTGCGAAATGTGTTAGACAGCCTCAGAGGAGGCTCAACCCTCATATGCAAGAAGTAGTTAAGAAAGAAATCATCAAACTTCTGGACATGGGAATCATTTATGCCATCGCTGATAGTGAATGGGTTTCCCCGACTCAGGTAGTTCCCAAGAAAGGTGGAATTACGATTGAGAAGAATGAGAAGGAGAGGAAATAGCATTGAGACTTGTCACCGCGGTTCTGAGTCTCTGATCGATTATCGAAAGCTCAATGAGGTAACCATGAAAGATCACTTTCCCCTTCCATTCATTGACCAGATGCTTGAGCGTCTGGCAGGGCACGCATTCTACTGCTTCCTGGATGGATATTCAGGATATTTTCAAATACCCATTGATCCAGCTGACCAAGAAAGACCACATTCACCTGCCCTTATGGTACATTCGCTTACTGGCGAATGCCATTTGGTCTTTGCAATGCCCCAGCTACATTTCAAAGATGTATGATGGCTATCTTTGACGGGCTAGTAGAAAAGTGTATGGAAATCTTTATGGGCGATTTTTCGGTCTTTGGTCAGTCCTTCGACGATTGTCTTGACAATCTAGATCAAGTGTTATCCAGATGTGTGGAAAAGAACGTAGTACTCAATTGGGAAAAATGCCATTTCATGGTTGATGAGGGAATAGTTCTTGGCCACAAGATCTCCGCCAAAGGTATTGAGGTAGACAGGGCCAAAGTAGAAGCTATCGAGAAGATGAGTTATCCCAAGAATGTGCGTGAAATCAGAGGTTTTCTTGGACATGTCGGTTTCTATAGGAGATTCATTCAAGACTTTTCCAAGATAGCCAAGCCACTGTCTACTTTACTTAAGGAAGACGTTGAGTTCGATTTCGATGAAAACTGCAAGCAAGCGTTTGAGGAGCTTAAGAACCGTTTAATCTCTGCTCCAATTCTTATATCGTCTGACCGAATCTACCTTTTGAGCTTATGTGCGACGATCAAACTATGCGATTGGTGCTTTGTTTTAGGACAAAGAATCAAAGGAAATTCCAGCCAATCTATTACGCTGACCACACATTGAATCCTTCTCAAGTTAACTATACTACTAACGAAAAGAATTATTGGCCGTAGTCTTTGCTATGGACAAGTTTCGTAGTTACTTGTTAGGAGCTCAAGTGATTGTGTGGACTGATCACGCTGCTTTGCGATATCTGATGACGAAGAAAGAGGCCAAACCGCGCCTACTGCGTTGGATACTGACCCTACAAGAGTTTGACGTTCAAATTAAAGACAAAAAGGGCAGTGAAAACGTCGTGGCAGATCATGTTTCGAGAATGTTAAGTGAGGAAAAGGATGATCCAGATGATATAGATCTTTACTTTCCTCTAGAAAACATTATGCTTATCGATGGCTGCGCTCCAGATGTTCCATGGTATTCTTCCATTGTCAATTACCTTCATTCCCGATATCTTGATCCAAAATTGTCCTATCTGGAGAAGAAAAAGTTCTTCTCTGATTTGAAATCTTTCGTTTGGGATGAACCTTATATGTTTAAGATCTGTAAAGATGGTGCCTTAGAAGATGTGTTCCGAATCGAAAGCGTAGCGATATTATTGAGCGATTGCCACAGTGGACCCACTGGCGGTCACTTTGGTCCTTGGAAAACCGTTGCTAAGATCTTCCAATCCGGTTTCTATTGGCCCACGATCTTTAAAGATACAGAAGCTTTCTGTAAAGCGTGTGATAGATGCCAAAGAACCGGTACTCTGACAAGGCGTTTTGACATGCCTTTGACACCCATCTTAGAATGCGAAGTCTTTGATGTATGGGGCATCAATTTTATGGGGCCATTCCCATCATTTTGTGGTAATAAATACATCTTAGTCTGCGTGGATTACGTGTCGAAATGGGTGGAGGCTCAAGCCACTTCTCACAATGATCATAAGACGGTCATGAAATTCTTAAAGAAGAACATCTTCGTGAGATTTGGATGTCCACGTGCCTTGATCAGTGATGAAGGAACACATTTCTTCAACCGACCCCTAGAGAAAGTTCTTGAAAAGTATGGTGTTCGCCATAAGACAGGCACACCATATCACCCGATGACTAGTGGTCAGGTTGCAAGGAGCAACCAAAGTATTAAGAAAATCCTGGAAAAAACGGTCAACAGTCATAGAAAAGACTGGAGTTTGAAATTGGATGATGTCCTATGGGCATACAGAACCGCCTATAAGACTCCTATGGGTACATCTCCATATCAAATGGTTTATGGTAAGCCATGTCATCTGCCAGTCGAGTTAGAGCATAGAGCTTATTGGGCTATAAAGTTTCTGAACATTGATTCCCAATCTTGTGGTAAGCATCGACTGCAACAGTTGCATGAGTTAGACGAATTTAGACTTCAGGCTTACGAAAGTGCCAGGATCAGTAAGGAAAAGACTAAACTCCTCCATGACGCCAAGATTAAGAAGAGAGAATTTCAAGTCGGGGAACAAGTTCTTTTGTATAATTCCAGGCTACATCTGTTCCCTGGTAAGCTGAGGACACGATGGTCCGGTCCCTTTGAGATTCTCCAAATTATTCCTGGAGGCGTTCTAGAACTACGCGGTTATGGTGACCAACCGTTTCGAGTAAATGGTCAAAGGTGTAAGCACTACATTGGTGAACCCAAGGAAAAGCCTTTGATTGTTCGTTCCTCGATATCCTCGGGTGTGGTACTAAAGAAGTCGAAGAATTTGACGAGTTTTCACCCGACCTGTTTTCAGAGGATGACGGTAGTGGTCGATCTGAAGAAGTTCTAGTAGGTAGTTGGGATATGGAAGAGTTTGAGAGGGAGCGCAAGCTCAAA
Organism: Gentiana macrophylla; assembly: GCA_026214975.1. Taxonomy (NCBI): domain Eukaryota; kingdom Viridiplantae; phylum Streptophyta; class Magnoliopsida; order Gentianales; family Gentianaceae; genus Gentiana; species Gentiana macrophylla. Next base: position 56,924,434 of record CM047808.1, on the reverse strand, counting down.
CGTAATCAGAATACTCAGAAGAATAAGAAGTCGACCATGGGGCAGGTTAAACGTATTTGGAAAGCTATCAAAGATTTCACCCCATGTGTTAAGTGCTGTTTCTGCAGCCGAACTACTGACCCATGTCTAGACGAGGTAGTGGCTGGCAGAAAAGCCAAATGGCCTGATCCAGGCTGAGCTTAAACAGTGTCGAGGTAACGACATTAACCAAAAGCGCCACTAGGAGGCATCCTAGATATCCCTTTTTATATTAGTTACTTTTGTTCTATACTTTTTATTGCTCTAGTTGTTTAAGTTTTTAGCCTTATTAAGCTCTTGTTTGTATCTGTCGGTTTAGCAGTGTATTAGACAAGGATTTCGGAGTTCTACCAGAGGAGTTACCTTTCCTTAGGAGGATCCCACTTATTACTGTAGATGACGGACCGGGAGGGACTATCGTTTTGCACGTAGACTTTGATATTAGTACCCGCATCAGGACTGTCACCTATGTCATTATTGTTCCCCGCTGTTCGGGAGGTGGAGATTTCACTACCGAGGAGTTGCAGCAGCTCTAGGACGTCCATATACAATCTGAATGATCCAATGTCGATGATTTAGCGTTAGTCTTTGCCAAAGTCGAGCATTTTCGGGTGTCGATGTGTTTGGTGAGGACCGGGCTTTGCGGGACGAGTATGATTTTCCTCCGGCGATTGACATGCTCCGCCGCCTTATCGGGTGGTGGATTGGGCGGAAATTTACGATGACTAGCGTTGTTAGGTTGTTTCGTCTAGCAAACGACGTAAAACAAAAGCGCTCGGTGGGAGGCAACCCACTGTTTTCTATTGTTTTTACTTATTTTCTAGTGATTTTATGTAATTCGTCAATTTTCGTTTGTATTTTTGAGGTTTTATTTAAATTTAATGAGAAAATGCAAATTTGAATTTGAATTGTATGAAATTTTATAATTTTCACATAATCTCTGCATTGGACGCCCGTCCAGGGATCTGGACGCCCGTCTACCCTATGCATTTCTTGGACGTCCGTCCATTATAAATGGATGCCCGTCTGCAATGTTCCCTCCAATCCTGTATCTAATTTGAAAGTTTGGACGAGCGTCTGATACACTGGACGCCCGTCCAGTTCATATGGTTCTCTACCGAACGCCCGTCCACAGAAGTGGACGAGCGTCCATACCTTGCCTATAAATACCCCCTCAGTCCATGAACCCTCATTTTTTCAGAAATTCAAATCGAAAAACCCGACTTTTGCCCTCCTCTTAACCTCAATCCCTCAATATTACACCAAATTGAGCGATTTCAGTTGCTATAGAACGCTTTTGGTCTCCTCTTTTCACTTTTCTAAACCTTATTCCTCAATCAACAACCATTTTGACGAATCAGAGCCCTATATTGGTCCGACCTTTTTCCAAAAAAATTCGATTTTGGGCTCGAATTTGCATTGTTAGGGATCCTTTCCAGCATCATCCTCATCTTTTCATCATCATTGGTAAGTTTCTAGTAACTTATCAAGGATTAGTTCACGTTTTTTGGAGTTCGATCTTCGGCTCGACTCTTTTATGTGAGTTGCACCTTATTTGTTTTTTTCCTTGTTTTGGTTCTTGTTTCTTGCTGTGTTGTTGCTGTGGTGATGATGGTGGTTGATGCATGGGTGGTTTGTGATTGTGTTGGTGTTGGTTTATTGCTTTGAAATCCCGATTTGGATGTTAAACGGGTAACTTGCTTTGATTTGGGATTGTTTTGGTTTAGTTTAGGCTTGAATCATGGTCCATAAGAAGGAAGTGCAAAAGCGTTATGGTAAGGGGGTGGCCAGGGAATCTGGAAAGAAGCATAAGGAGTTTGATCCCAACTTAATCGATCCAACTCGAGGTGTTAGAATTAGAGAGCAACCTCCTAGGGCCACACAAGCTAGGGCAACATTGAGGGATGAGCCTACCTCGGGATCTGAGACTGATGATGATATACCATTGATGAGGATGCCTAGGGTTCACCGAGGTGAGGACCCGTCTAGGGTTGAGGAAGCTGTGGATGTTACTCGGGAGGAGGAACCGGCTGAGCCTAGGGCTGAACAACCTAGGAAGAGAGCAAAGACTGTAGCTCCTATGCCTATGCCTCGTAGATTTGTGAATCCTAGAGCCCACGACGCTTATACCAAACATTATTTCTCTAGGAATATGTTGATCGAGAGGGCTACGATGGAGACTAAGGTAGATCCGGGGTTCGTAAAGTTGTTAAAGGACCGGAAGTGGGATGCCTTGATGACTATCCCGGGTACCCCAGTCAACGACTCCCTAGTTCGGGAATTTTTTGCAAATTGCTCGGAAACTGATTTGGAAACGGGGGTGGTCGTGGTTCGGGGGGTGAAAGTTCCTTTTACGCCAGATGTGATTAATACGAAGTATAACTTGGCGTCTTTTGAGGGTCGCGACTATAAGGAGGAAATCGTTCATAGGCAGAATGCGGGGCAAGATCCGTTGGAGGAGTTACGGTTAAAGGTTTGCCCGGATATAGCATAGACTTTGAGACCGGGTGGGGACCGGAAGGAGTTGGTCACCACTACCTGGACGGAGGATTGGAAAGTCCAGTGTAGGTTCATACAGAGTCGGTTGTTGCCCAAGAACAATCTGACGCATTTTCATATCGGTGACTTAGGGATGTTGTACGCTTTGACCTTTGGATTGAATGTGAATGTTGGACAAGCGTTATACGATGAGATAGCTATTAATCAGAAGGTTTACACGCGTAGCTTGATTGTCCCCCACTTGATTCATAGTTTGTGTCTTGATGCCGGTGTGCCTGAGTATGGATCGGATCACAAACCGAAGAACCCGAGACCTATACAGAGAGAAATGGTTAAGACTTCGGGCCATGTTGAGGCTACGCAAGAGCCGGGGTCTACTTCTGCACCACCCGCGGTTTCATTGGTTCTTGCTTTATCTCCCGCAGTCAGGATGCGGTTGAGCATGGAAAACTGTTTACGGGAATGGATGAGTGATATTCGGGATACACAGAACAACATTTTGACGATTCTGAAGTGTATCAGCGACGACCGGCCGCTGAGGGACGAGCGCATCTTCACGCCTAGCCTGAAGGATTATGTTTTCCACGATGAGATCGAGCGAGCGATTGAAGATGTCCTTCGAGTTGAGAAGGAAGATTCTGAGGATGAGGAGGAGGAGGCACCGACTGCTACTGCTGCTCCTACTGTTCCCACTCCACAGCCGGGACCTTCATCGACTACTTCTACGGCTGATGTACCTCCCACTGATGAGTCTAGGCCGCGGCACCCTTGAGATTTATTGATATTTTGATTTTGTACTTTCTGATTTGGTACTTATTCGATATGGTTGTACTTTGATACGGCTCCTATTATTTCTGTTACTGATTCACTGCACCTTTCTTTTTATACGCTACTGTCGGTTTCCGTAGGCGTATTTCTTTTACGTGAATTATATAGGCCATAAGGCGATCTCCTACTTTGTTTTGTACCTTGATGGTTGCCATTGTTTTACTAATTACTCTTTTCGTCTATTCCATTTCACTTTATTATTATCTTTTTCATTATTGCGATGATCTTTCCCCGTTTTTCCCCGTGATTTTTCCGTTTTGTCCAGTAGTGCAGATATAGTTTTGGTCGGGATCTCGCTTGAGTTAGTTTGGACGTTTTTTTCGACGCTTTCGAGAGCGTTGTTTTGTTTCATGCTCCAGCCTGACCACGTCTCGATTTTTCTACGCGAAATCAGCTAAGTTTCCTGTCTGGTTATCTTCTGCACAACATGAGGACATGTTGATATTTAAGTGTGGGGGAGGGAATGATTTGATATGTATCTATACATTTGCTTAATTCGTTACGAGTCTATGCAAAATGGGCTAGAATTTTCAATTTTTTCGACATTTTGGTTTTTGTTTTGTCCCGTGTAAGCAATGCATAATCTATGTTCGTTATTTTTATAGTCATCCAAGCTATATATCATATGTTTGATAAGTTAGTTGTTTCACCTGAGATCTATTTTTCACGAGCCATAGTGAACGATGAGCTAATTTATAAAGTTATACCCCGTTTGACGAGTGATTTCTGATTTTCTTATAAGTCATGTGCTTAGTGCTACGTATATATCTTGAGATTTATGATAGTTTGTATTTAGATTCGGAGTATGCTATACTGTGAATATCTAAGGTTTGAATGTGATAAGTAACACGTAACTTATTGTCAAATGAAAAAGTTGAGTTTATAATGAAGTAATTGGGTGTGTCGAAAGCTAGTCAATGATTAGAGTGCGATAGGGTGTACCACTATGTCCTATACCACTATGATGACTAAAAGCTCACGACAGTCAGAAAAAGCTGCCTTATGATTGGAGTAAGGTAGGGTATATCTCGAATATCCTATTCTGCTATGACAGGGCAAGAGCTCATTCTGATGTGCGTTTAAAAGTGAAAATAGTTAAATCAACTTGCAATATGAGTTGTTATGAAATGGATATAAGACTAAGTTATCGTCTATCTTATCCCTAGTAGAAACTGATAGATATGCTGCAGGGATTATCCTCTGAGTATTTCAGAAATGCCCTAGATATATTCGATCATTCTTTTCGGGATATTTTACGTTTGTAGGGTACATCTTATGAGTGTCATTTATTGCTAGTCTACGAGGGGGTATTAGCTAGTTTTGCTTTGAGTTTCTCAAGTTTGGATTTAGTGGAAGTTTTCTATGGCTTTGCACACACAGTGGTGAACTTCTGATTTATTGGACCTATGCTATATTGTCTGAGATGTCTATCTTTTTCTGAGTCTTGGTTTTCGTTTTGTTTTGCTCGGGATGAGCAAAAGCTAAGTGTGGGGGAGTTGTTAAGGGTGAATTTATACGATTTATATTGATACATTTTATGATAATTTCCCTCATATTTGTATAATTTGCATAAGAAACGAGTGTTTAATGGAATTATTGAGTAAATGAGGTTTTTAATGAGTTATTCGTAAAATAGGTTAATTTTGGTGTTTTAATTTTGATTTTATGATTATTTGGATGATATTACGTTTTGCGATGTTTTAATGTGTTATAGGTACATGTTTGATGCTCAAATGATGATCAAAAAGAGATAAGAGTCGAATTACATTGATGATAGAAGAGATAATGATGATTTGAATTGAAGAAAAAGAGATAAGTATGGAAGAATCAAGATTAAGTCGATCCTGGACTGGCGTCCAGAAGCTTGAATTGGCGTCCAGTTGGACAGGCGTTTGGTCAATTGGACGAGCGTCCAGGAGGAGAAATTTGGTTCAGGATGTTCAGATTTTCAGCGGACGAGCGTCCAATTTTGTGAAGGACGGACGTCTGATCATGACTCGGCCCGATTCGAAGTTGATATTGAAGACTGAACGAGCGTCCAGAAGTAGTGGACGGGCGTCCGTCCACCGCCTCAGCACAGCTGACTTTGACATCAATAAATACATCTGCGTTTTTCCACATTAAGGATGCCAATTACACATTACTCAAAACCCTAATCTTAGGGGCGGCTCAGGCTGCGTTTTTACATACTTTTCCTTCAGTTTTATGCACTTAAATCCTAGATAAAATTAGTTAGTTTTATGTTCTTTTCTTCAACAATTCCAAGCTTTCAAGAGGATGCTTAGAGGCTAAAAGCCCTTGAACGAGCATTGTGAAGCCTATCCGTCAACTATTCAGATTCGAATCTTGATTAATTTGTGAGTTTTTAATACAAGTTGTTTCTTTATCATGTTTGAATGTTTATTGCAATTATATCGGAAGATGTGCATGTTTGATTGTTTTACTTTGATGAAAGTCATGTAAACCCTAGATCCCAATGATAAAAGAATAGTTATTTGATCTATATAACGAGAGTTAATAGGTTAGATTTCTTGATTAGAAACATTAAAGTTCACATCTTTGGTTAGAAAAAGCGTTAATCTTAGATCGAAAGATAGAGATTAATAGAAGGACTATCTAAGAAATTAGGGTTCGTACCTTAGATGAGGTGAATCACAACTTGGTTAGAAGTCACGAATTAATCTGATTAGGAATTGAATGTTGATAGGATAGGTGGATCAATCGCTCGTTTGTTCGTTATAATTTGAATTTAATCCCTTAAAACTTGAATTGTTTAGTTTAGTTAAATCTTCTTATTGCATCTTAGGTTTAGTCGTAGTTTAAATTGTTCGCAACCCGTATTTTCCCTGGCTTTAGATTCATTCTTCCATGTCGCTTTTACATTCGTGTTATTTTACTTTGAGTCTCGTTTAATTTTATTTGCTGTTTAGGTTAGTAATCGTGACGCCCTTAGATTAGTTAGAATAAAAACTAGAGTTAACAACCTCCGATTCCTCGTAAGATCGACCCGGTATTTGTCATTGTACTACGATCCCTACACTTGGGGAATACCGGATTTATAAATTTTATTACTTGTTGTTTTCATTAAATCCGTGAACAATGGTCCCTCAGTGGACTCCCTTCATACATCTTCAAACTGAACAACCTCTATTTTAACAACAACTTGTTGGTCAGTGACTTGGTCATATACAGGCTTTCAAGCTTCTTCCATAACTTGGCTGCGGTGTCTTCCTCAGCAACCTTAGTGATAACATCATCAGATAAGCACAACGTGATGGTTGAATGTGTTTTCTCTTCCAGACTGGCATAATCTGATGCACCTGTATTTGATTTGTCAGATAAAGGACTCCACAAACCCTGTTGTTTCAACAGTGCACGCATCTTGATTTGCCACAGACCAAAACTGTTCCTTCCTGTAAATTTATCGATTTTCATGTTTACTGTTGACATATTTTCTTCCTGTAAATCTATCGATTTTCACAGATCATAGCACCTTACTGAAGGTCTTGGTGAAGATGAAGTTGATCGCACAGATTGTTTACTCCAGAACCTTTCTCTGATACCACTTGTTATGACGGATGGAGATAACTTCAGATGCAAGAAATAGAAACAGATGCAATCATATGCAAATAATCAAAGGAGATAACAGAAAACAATAAGAACACAGATATAACGTGGAAAACCCCTCTCAAAGTAAGAGAGATAAAAAACTACGGGCAGAAAAGAGATATTTATTATTATGCACTGAGTTACAGATTTCACACACACAGACAATGCAACAACAACTGTATTTATAGGCACAAATCCCTAAACCCTAGCTGTCAGGAATCTTTGTCTGAAACACCATAAATACCCCTACACGTGTCTTCCTATTAATGACACTGTATAGCTGTCACATAAAAGAATTAACAGATGTGGGACCCTGCTGTATTCCAGTACTCAGCAGACTTCACTCTGCTGATAGAAGCTTCAGTAGACTCCATCCTACTGATGCACAAAATTGAATACACCTCTCAGCTGTCCATCACACAGCTGAGTCTTCAGATTGGTTCCACCAGATTTAGAGTTTAAGTCACTTTACTGACAACATATTTTTATGAAATTCAATCAGGAGAAATATAAAAGTCGAAATAGAAGAACAAATGATAAGAAACATATTGCACTTTATTTAACTTTAACTTGAACACGACAATACAAAAGAGGAAACCTTCTATCCTGGGTATATCTATCAAACACTCACGACGAAAACAAAACACAACAAATACTTAACACGACGATCGAGTAATAGAAGCAAACAAAATTCATGCACTTCAGTTGCACATGATACAAAAGAAAACACAAAAAGGAAATTAAAACAGAAACGGCAAAAGCGAATATATTGTTGCATATAGTATATGGTACCCATATGCTTAAGGGTAACCTCAATCCCGTACGGCAGATGGTGATGGTGATGATCCCAGCCGCCAACACGTATTAGACTTGTTTTACTTAAGAGCCTAGCCCTGATCAGTCTCATTAATTAGACTCATTAGACACTACAATCTTATCAGACTCAACAGACTCTTTAGACTCAGTAGACTGATAATTAGACTGATCATTAGAAGACTCTATAGATGTACTTAATTGTTGTGTGGCCCCAAAATCATCAAACGGTATTTCATCATAAGACTTTGGTGGGGGATTTTGCCCGTAGGACATACCACAAGAAACGCGTATGGAGTATCCACTACGTGCAAGTGGATCGCAAGACTTGAGGAACCTATTTGGATAAATAAGGCATTCATTGCATTCCCATTTATCTAAATTGGTGCAGTAAGCATAACCCGTTGCAATAGGGAGATCTTTAAAGGTGCATTGATAGAATATATTACCCTTGTCGTCGGGGCTGACATAAAAGGAATTTCGTAACCAAAATAACACATCCCCTACATTTTCAGCAAATATGGCCTTGGGGTTTATGTTGGAACCGCACAACTATGATGTCAGGATCACTATTTGTCACAGGGAATAAGGCAACAATCAAGACCATTGTAGTAAACATGGGGAAGGAGAGGAAGGTGGTGGTGGTGTTGTTGTTTGCCATTTTTTCTTTTTCTTTGGTTATATAAGTTAAATAATATTAATGTTGTAAGAGTATTTATGGTATTGTATGTGTGGTGTGTTGGATAGCTGTGTGTGTGCCATGTGGCTGTTTGTTAGGGACTAGAGAATTTAGCATAGATCTCTAGGTGTGCTATCCTTTTGTGGAATTGTTGTTATAATCATATCATATAGCTGGATAAGGATGTATGTAAAAATTATCTTCCTTGAATGAAAACTCTAATGAAGATCACCATAATTCTAGGTGTCTTGATTTTGTAACTTGGTATCGGAGCCCGGTTGATTCACGATGAGCACCGCCAGCTCCGGCATTACTTCTGCATCAACTACCGGTGAAGGAAATGTCGCCGGTGGTCCTCCTTCTTCTGGAATCAACAGTTCCGTTGTCACCTCTATTTCAAGTGTGAGTGTGAATCCAACTATCCCCACCATCGGAATGTTGTCTACTCCTCTTATATCTGGTGGAGCAACGATTAGCAGCAGCTTTTCCTTCTACTCTGGATTAAATTTTGGAAGAACTGAATCGATTCCAGGAGTTCTTGGCTCGATGTATCCAAACATACCACCATTGACGTCTCTTGGATCTTTGGGAGCTACATCAGCACCAAATCTTCCGTTCACCAACAATTTGACCCAGGTTTGCAATGTTAAGCTTGATAGAAACAATATCTTATATGGAAATCCACTGTCCTACCAATTATTCGAGGTCATAGGCTTGAAGGTCATGTTTTAGGAGATGAATACACTCATAGATCTCCATCACCATATGTTGGACTTTCTGGATCTCCTTTTCAAAGACCTCAAACTCAAGAAGAATGGAATATCACGGATCAACTGCTGATGGGTTGGCTAATGGGATCTATGACTGAATCTGCTCTTATGGAAATTGTTGGTTGTAATTCGGCTAGAGAAATATGGATAACTTTGGAAGCTCTTTTCAATAGTCAGTCTGAGTCCAGATTGCTAGAATATAAGAGTGCTCTTACAAGAGCAGTAAATGGGTCTAAATCCATGCATGACTATTTAGCATAAATGAAATCCTATGCTGATAATTGGCTGCTGCTGGATACCCTATTTCTAAATCTGAATTGATTCTGGCCATCTTGGGGGGTTTAGAAAGAGAATATGAAGCTGTTATAATGAATCTTAAAACTAGGGTTGGTTCACTAACTTGGCAAGAAGTTCAATCTCAACTTATAACTCATGAAAGACTTCTGTCCAGGTTCAATCTTGGCTCTGCTGGGAGTATAACATCAGGTTCGAGTGCTAATGTTGCTGTTAACTTTGGATCAAGGCCAAGGTCACCTGGACAAGGAACTAACTCCAGACCTCAAAATGCTTCCCAAAATACTGGCAATAGAGGCAGGGGAGGCAGAAATAGAGGTGGTGGTAGAGGAGGTAGACAATCCAACATTGCAAACAGACCTGTCTGTCAATTGTGTGGCAAGAGTGGTCATACTGTGGTAGCATGTTGGCACAGATTTGAACAAGATTTTGTGCCTCCAAACTATGAAGATTCAAGACAGAACACTGCTCTTATGGCTACCTCCCAAACTATTGGAGATGCTGCTTGGTACATGGATAGCGGAGCTACAAATCATATCACCTCTGACATCAACAACCTGCATCTCTCTTCAGATACTCTTGATGTAGGTAATGGTGAGCTCCTATCCATTTCTCATACTGGCACCTGTGTCATTCCCACACAATCTAATTCTCACTTGCACTTAACCAATTCGTTACATGTCCCATCTATAACTAATAATCTGGTTAGTGTGTCTCAATTAACTAGTGATTACCTTGTCATTGTGGAATTTGATGATAAATGTTGTTTTGTCAAGGACAAGGCAACAAGGAGACTTCTTCAAATATGAACTCTTAAGCAAGGCCTGTACCAGATTCCTGTCACCAAAGATGCTTATGATCCTTCTGGTTCCTGTGTCCAGTTGATCTCCCTTCACTCCAAAGATCCTTCTATTTCTCACTTGAATAATTGTAATGCTTTAGTTGCTTCTCTAAGTTTGGACAAAGACATGAATGTTTGGCACAGAAGGCTTGGCCATCCCTCTAAACCTGCTCTGCAACTTGTTTTAAATAATGTTAAACTCAGTGTTGAGAATGATGTTATGTTTTGTGATTCTTGTCACTTAGGTAAAATGCATGCCTTGCCCTATTCTAAATCTGTTTTTCATGCTAAAAAATGTTTGATGTTGTGTACACTGATATTTGGGGACCAGACCCTGTTCAAACCAATGAAGGTTTTTCCTATTATATTATGTTTGTTGATGACTTCTGTAGGTTCAATTGGATTTTTCCCCTCAAACATAAGTTTTAAGCTTTGTCTGTCTTTTTAGAGTACAAAGAACTTGTTGAAAATCAATTTAAAACCACCATCAAATGTCTTCAATCTGACTGGGGAGGGGAGTATAAACCTTTTGAAACCTAGCTACCTCAAAAACAATGGCATAGTGTTTAGACACTCATGTCCACATGCCCATGGACAACAGGGGAGAGTGAAGAGGAAACATAGACATGTTGTTGAAATGGGACTCACCCTCTTAGCTCAGTCCTTTATGCCTCTAAAGTTTTGGTGATACAGTTTTCAGCAGGCTGTCCACATAATCAATTCTCTTCCTACACCTGTCCTTGAAAACAAATCTCCATCACAAGTTCTCTTGAACATTCAACCTGACTACACTAAGTTCAATGTCTTTGGATGTTCCTGTTTTCCTAATCTCAGACCTTATGCCCAACACATGTTCAGTTATCACTCAGCTAGGTGTGTCAATCTGGGGTTGAGTTCTAAGCACAAAGGCTATAAATGTTTAGATGCCTCTGGAAGAATATATATTAGTAGGGATTCTACAGGGACCTCATAGAGCTGTCTGTGTTGCTCCTGATCTAGTCAATCAATTGAGTCTTCCAAATCATGTTCATTATGTTCATGTTGTTTCTGAACAAATATCCTCACCTGTGACTACAACATCTCCAGAATATGAATCCCCAGAATCTACTTATGTTCCCATCAATGAATTTCAGTCTCCAAAGTCTCCTCATATCTTTATGTCCAACTCTCCTTCTTCTCAAAATCACAGTCCTAGTACAGACTCTAGGGAAATGCCTAACACTCCTTCTGATCCTCATATTTCTCCTAAACAGTCACCTACACCTCAACCTCAACCAACACAAGAAGTTGGTCATCCTATGCAAACAAGATCCAAGAGTGGAATCTTTAAACCTAAAGTTTATCACACCTCTATCACAGAGTCTAATATTCCTGCACACCTTATTGAACCAACAAAATTATCTGATGCTCTTATAGTACCTGAGTGGAAGCAGGCCATGATGGAAGAGTTTAATGCTCTTCAAAGAAACAAAACATGGACCTTGGTGCCACCTTGTGCAGGACAGAACCTGGTTGGAAACAGGTGGGTGTTCAAGTTGAAGATCAATCCTGATGGTTCTATACTGAAGCATAAAGCCAGGTTAGTGGCCAAGGGCTTTATTCATGTTTATGGGGTGGACTTTACAGACACATTCAGTCATATGGCTAAGGCTTCCACCATTAGAATTGTGTTGGTGGTTGCTGTGAGTTATAACTGGGACATTAGGCAAGTTGATATCAACAATGCCTTCCTTAATGGTCCTATTACTGAAGCTATCTTTATGCCTCAACCTGAGGGTTTTATTGATTCACAGAAGCCTCAATTTGTTTGTAAACTCAATAAGGTATTGTATGGTCTAAAGCAGGCACCTAGAGCCTGGTTTTCAGTACTCAGAAATCAGATGCTATCCTGGGGCTTTTATCAGGCTAAAACTGACAACTCCTTGTTTGTGATGCAGACTAAGACTGACTTGATGTATGTTTTGATTTATGTGGATGACATCTTAGTCAGAGGTAGCTCCAGAAAGCGGATTGCCAAATTCATTGAGATGCTAAACTCCAAGTTTGCCCTCAAGGATCTAGGACCAATAGCTCATTTCCTGGGGATGCAAGCCAAAAGAGATGCCACTAGTCTTGTCTTGTCTCGATAGCACTATGCAGCACAGTTGCTGAAAAGGCTAAATCTTGAAAATGTCAAGCCCAGTCCAACACCTATCTCTACAGGGATTCATCTGAGCCCTACACAGGGAGAACCTATGTTTAATCCTACTCTCTATAGAAGTGCCATAGGAGGTCTTCTGTTTCTTACCTCCACAAGACCTGACATAACTTATGCAGTGAATTATCTCAGTCAACTTATGCAATATCCTACAATGGACCATTGGAATGATGTCAAAAAACTACTGAGATATGTTAAAGGTACTATCCACTATGCTCTTCTTATTCCTGCAAGTGATGGGTTGAATCTTCGAGGATTTTCTAATGCTGATTGGGCCTGCTTCCCTTGCATGTAAAAATCATACTGTTATTGTGTCTTTCTAGGCTCCTGTCTTGTTTCATGGTGCTCCAAGAAACAGGCTGTTGTTGCACGTTCCAGCGCTGAATCTGAGTATAGATCTCTAGCAAATCTCTCAACTGAGATATCTTGGATTACTAAACTCTTAAAAGAGTTAAAGATTAAACTGAATGCCACTCATTTGGCCTGGTGTGACAGTCTTGGTGCAACTTCTTTGGCACAAAACCCTATTTTTCCTGCTCGGACAAAACACATTGAAGTTGATGTGCATTTCATTCGAGACAAAGTAATCAATAAGCAGCTAAAAGTCAGCTATATTCCCTCCAACTCTCAGATTGTAGATGTTCTTACAAAGGCTCTCTCCACACCACAATTCACTGGTTTTCGAAGCAAGAGCTTAATGTGATTCCTAGCACATTTAGTTTGAGGGGTGGAGTTAAATAATATTAATGTTTTAAGGGTATTTTTGGTATTGTATGTGTGGTGTGTTGGATAGCTGTGTGTGTGCCATGTGGCTGTTTGTTTGGACTAGAGAATCTAGCATAGATCTCTAGGTGTGCTGTCCTTTTGTGGAATTGCTGTTATAATCATATCACATAACTGGATAAGGATGTATGTAAAAATTATCTTCCTTGAATGAAAACTCTGACGAAGAACACCATAATTCTGGGTGTCTTGATTTTGTAACTATATAACTCAAGAAAGAAAGTATTAATGCTTGTTGTTGTGATTCATATCCATAATTACTTCTTCCTTCCTTATATACATGTATATATATACCGACCAAAACAAAACACACAGTCATTTTGTTAGTATGATATTTTTTTGTTTTGTTTATTCTAGCTTGAAACTCTTTTTAATTTACAACATATATATATATGTTGCCACTTGCCATGCATTAATATATAAATCACAACATCATTTGCGGAATCGGAAGTAAGGAATTTTTCATTTCATTTGATGATATTTTATTTCATTCTTGATATAGAAATATGGCTACATAAAATTATGTAAAATGATGATATTCTATTAAGTGAAAATTAGTTATAAGGCCGTCGTTAGAGAATTAATGATCATTTAGGACACTCCGAAATCTTATTTAGTTATAAGGACATTCTAATTTTAAGAAGGAAACTTATTTAGTTATAAGGACGTTCTAATTTCAAGTGGATAAAGAAGAAAAAGGAAGGAAGGAAAAAAAAAAGATGAAGCGCTGGAAGAAAAAAATAAAAATAAAAATAAAAAATGAAGCGGTGACATTGATGTCTGATGCAGTGACATTGATGACTTATACAGTGACATTGATGTCTGAAGCAGTGACATTGACGACTTATGCAGTGACATTGATGTCTGATACAAGGACATTGATGACTTATGCGGTGACATTGATGTTTGATGCATGGACATTGATGTCGATGCACGGGGACATTGATGTCCGATCGCGGTGACATTGATGAATGATCTTTGGGACATTAAGCTAAACAAGATCGTCAAATGATTCAAGATCGTGTTAAAGAATTGAGGGATTCCACAATGAATCCAATTATTAGGAGGGCACAAACAACGTGTGGCCATTACAAGAGTCATAGTGAAGAGTCTTTGTAGTTTCACCAAACTTGTACTTCTATCCATATTAAAAACTCCACATTTTGAGAAATGCAAAACAAGAGCAGGTGATCGATGCGATTGTTAGGTTTTATGCGATGACATTGGCGACTTATGCGCGACATTGATATCTCGATCTGAGGACATTGATGACTTTTGCAGTGACATTGATGTCTGAAGCAGTGAAATTGATGACTGTATTTACAATTAGATAACTGATGCAATGATATTGATGTCACCGCATATACAACTTGATACACACATTTGATAACTTTGTAAAGTAACTTTATTTCATTGTTATCTTTAAATATTTGATTGATGTTGGTTTATTTGTTTAGTGTTGGTTTAAATTTTCGATAACTTTGTAAAATAAGCGTATTTCTTTTTTTTGGTTTAAATGCATATTTTACAACCAAAGGTATGCATAAATTGTTACAATAACACGTCACTGCATAAATCGTTACAATAACACGTCAGTGCAATTCGATACAATAAGACATCACTGCATAGATCGCTACAATAAGAAATCATTGCATAAATCGCTACAATGAGACGTCATTGCATAAATCGCTACAATGAGATGTCACTGATCAAGGTTGTCAATGGATCGCGGCGGTCAATACATCATGGTAGCCAATGAATCGCGGCGGTGAATGCATCGGGGTGGTTAATGGATCCCGGTGGCCAATGCATCCGGGTAGGTGGTCAATGCATGACTGTGATCAATACGTCACGTCGATTTTTATGAAGAAAAAAATTGATTTTATGAAATTTATTCGGAAAAATATCAAATTTGATTTTAGAATAAAGAAGACGAAAAATATGAATTTTAGTGAAAATATTATGATGATCCGAGTTTTAGATCAAAATATATGACCTTTAGAAATATGGTGAATTATAAAAAAAAATAAAAAATAAAAAAAACCCATGCACACAGTAAATTTTTTTTTGTTTTGTTATGTTTTTATTTTTTATTACTTTGAATGCTTTTTTATTTTCCTCCTTCTTTTTTTTCCTTCTTCCTCTTTATCCACTTGAAATTAGAATGTCCTTATAACTAAATAAGTTTCCTTCTTAAAATTAGAATGTCCAAATTAGAATGTCCTTATAACTAAATAAGTTTCCTTCTTAAAATTAGAATGTCCTTATAACTAAATAAGATTTCAGAGTGTCCTATTACCCCTAATAAGTTGAAAATCCGGTGGAGGTGTTTGCCTCTCAGACTGTTCGCAAGGCCATGGAGTTAAAAATAAATGCAGCAGAATGAGATTGTGCAGATGTGTTTTTTGTATTTTGTTTCTCCCTGTTTGCCCAACTTGTCAAACATCTTCTGCTAGTACTTTCATTGTTTATTGCTGTAGTCTTTTATGATCATCTTTCCACGGATAAAGTCATTTAATAAGCAGAATAATAGTTATTAGACCTTGAGTACAGAAAGAATCTATTAGTGATGAACTATAGAGAAACAAGAAGAATAACCTCGCATAAACACAAAACACACAAAGCAGAATAATTATGATGGGGATCAAAGAAAACATCCCCTGCAGAGAACATTATCATCCCTTAGAGACAGAATAATGAAGATATATGCCTTAAGAAAGAGAAAAAACCACCAAAATTAATGTAGTTATAGCAGAAAACAGAAAATTGTTTGAAAATCAATATCAAAACTTGAACAAAACAATAATTCTGATTGTTTAACTGGGTGACAGTCTTCTAAGAAACAAAATGACTCGACAAGTATTCCCATCAGCTTCACTGCAACAAAGCGGGTAATAGAGAGCACACAAAATAAAAATAACAACCCATTAAGTCAATCTCCGAGCAGCTTCTTTGGCAAGGACCTTCTCCTTGGCCTTAGTTTTGGCTTCAGACTTGGAGCCCATGATTCCACCTCCCCACTTTCTTCTATTCTCATCAAACTTGTCATTGAAGTTAGCCTGCAATGCAAAATGCAATGTTACATTGACTTTCAAGTGCAAGCAGAATGTGCATATTTGTTAGACTTTGAGTCTGTTCAAATCAACTTAATTGCTTCTAGGATCTTGCTGAACTTCAGTTTGTCTTCATTCTTTACTGATGTAAGGCACAACACTGCCGCAGTTTTCTGTGCACAATCTGCATTGAGATCATTAAATGTGTTATTACATTTTTGTGAAAGCATCACGTGCTATACATTCAAATGTCTTGTTAGTCCTTTGTAAGAGACTAAACTGTGTATATGTTCCTGACATGTGGATTATTACATTCGCAGAAACCGAACACTTTCTCCCTATACATGAAGAAGACACTCTCGAAGACTTGGCTTAACAGATTTGGTGGCCTTGAAGCAACTTTAATGGATTTTCTTGATACATTGCACCGCAAATACTTAAGTAAATCCACCATTCCTGTATTTTTGCTCCAGCATATTTTGTCTCACTGAGGAGAAAAGACATGACTTGCAGCCTTGCCTAATTGCATGAAGTCATCAAACCAAAAGTTGTACACCGCAACACCAAGTCAAGCAATATACTGATTGATGCCAAAGTCTCAGACTTTGGTCTGGATAAGCTACTCATTTCTGTTACATATAAAAACTGAGGTTACATGCAATTGATGTATCTTTTCTTCCTACTCTTTTGCCCCGCTCGAATTGGTTTGTGAATCGCAGTTGTTTGCTTCCCTACTTCAAGACGCATTATTTTTTATACTGCTCCAGGAACGTGCTCCAACTCGGAATCCGTTGACATGGATATGGCCGGTGAGAGTTAAAGCTGGATCTTGCTGTTCCTGAGGTCATCACCAGGTAGCCTCGTGTTTAGGGTGTCTAGTACTACGGAAACCCTCAAGTAGTAATGTTTGATTTCTCTACAACTTTCAAATTGTCTTATTCCACAATATAACACCTTCAATCACATCTTCTTCACCGGTCGGCCTACACACATTTAAATATTAATCAAGATTACCGGGACGATAACAAAAACGATTTTTAACAATCTAAGAAGTGTACGATTTCTTAAATATAAAGATAACAACAGATATGGATTAATGGGTGTAACCTTCGGCTAAATTCAATGGGAGAGAAAACACCGGAGGTGTCTCTAGCAGCCCAACCACAAGTCTTAACCCAACCGTTTGATATTTTCTCCTCGCCCATCTTAATACTTTTTTTTTGTTGGTGTGTGCATGTTCACCTCTCTTTCTAATGGCTTTATATATACATACACTGCAAGCTCAAAAGAGAATTTTCTTCTCCTATTTTTAATTAGTGAAACAAAGAACAATCAAAAAGATGGAAGGAGAAAGTAAAGAAGTTGAACCGGTATGTGTAATGGGTAGATTATTGCCATCTCCAACTATTATATCATCAACGCCTTGATATGGAGTATGTGTGGATAAAGTGCCGAGATCATTAGCAACGTGATGCGTTGCTCCACTATCCAGCAACCAAGGAGACATGGGTGACGCGACATAATACGTTTCAGGGGGAGATGATGGTCCTTGCAGGCACGAACCAACAACGGTGGGAGATTGTTGGGGACCAAAAGAAGGCCTTAAAGTTGTAGCAGAGAATGAAGACTTAACATCATGACCTGATGCTAGTTTGTTGTTGAAGGAATGATACAGAGGATTTGATGAAAACTTGGTAGACATGATTACACGGAGGAAGTGTTAAAAAGATTGTAACGGCGTTTATTATAGCTCTGATACCATAATAGAGATGGAAGAAAGATGATTTATTACTATTGGAATGGTATAGTATATACAGATGAATAGAATGTTCTAGGCCCACAATCAAACGTAATCAACGTAAACAAGGAAATAGTAAATACAATAATGAATACAAGAATCAATCAAATAAATCTATAATATTCTCAAATATTCTCTAATACTCCGGTGTGGAAGAAGCCGTTTTTTTTTTCCCGGAGAAAATCAATATTTGGAGGAAAATGCCAATGGGTGGCTCTTACAATACCAAAAAGCGGGAAAAAAAATTGTCCCGGTTCGTCCTATAATTGAGAGCCTAATTAAGATATTAAGTCCTTTTTTCTCTGTGCAAGCTAAATGTCAAACTTCAAAATTATCACGTCAAAATCGATTTCCCCACGCGTCAGCAAAATCTGGTAAGAAATATGCCACGACATGACTTATTTTGTAACGCCCCGCTCCCGGATACCGAGCACCCGGAAGAGAAACGTTCGGCGCCTATAGCATTAAATAAATCTAATATTATACGCAAGCCTCTACGTCGTCGTATCAAATAAAAGCAAACGGAAGCTAAAAAGACTGGGTAAAACATAAATGCTACTAAGAATAGAAATTAACCATGATGAAAACCCAAAGACTTATACAATACGAGGTCTTAAAAGTAGAAATACAATAAGTCTATGAAAATAAATACAACTAGTCTAGTACAACCTTTACAAAGAAGAGGAACTAGAAACTTCGTCAAGGCTTCAAAGCCTTCAAATGTTGTCATCTACCTGATCAACATGTTCGTCTTCTCACCCCACAATGCATACAAAAGAAAATGCAAAGGAGGTAAGTACAAAGTACTTAGTAAAAGTGAGAAACTAATGAATAACTAAGTTATACAACGAAAGGTTATTATTATGATTATTAATTATCTTTATGAGACTGACTCAATCTAGGGTTCAATCCATGCCTATCGACATGTCATGACTAAACGTTTCTAGCTTAGCTTATCTTGGTTACATCATTACTCAATGACACAATGCATGGTGAAAATTCCACCACGAGATATACTTGCCAACTACGGTGATTAGCACCGGTAGTCCCGGGATCTCCCGGTATGCATATACGTTCGATGGATTTCCTCCACTACCCCTTGACCTTTTGAGCTAGTAGCGTTGTCCACCTTTTATGAGCGTATCACATCGCCGATTTGAATCGAGCGACCGAGAATAAGTGACGTTTTAGCTTTTCTTGCACTTAAGTAATTATTATTGTGAATTAACTAGTCACCTAAGTGTTTTCAAGTAAGCTCCCTCACATACACTACTCACTTTCCTATACCACTGTAACACACGGACAAGGCCTAGAAAATACCACAGACATTGATGAATGCTAATTCATCAAAGCACAAGCCTCAAATCAATGTATAAACCTTGAGAGCCATGTAAATCAATGCAACATTACTTCTTGGAAATGCTAGAATGATCAATATTTCTGATGTTGTTATGATTGAAGAGGCTGACATCAGTTCAGAGGAATCAGTTTATTATCAGGAGTGTTTTGACACTCAAGAAACCTTATCACACACTGCAGATAGATTACAAAAGGTTACTAAGGTCTCAACTGAATAGAAGTGAGCGGAGATTTGAAGATTTGGTTAAGTTGGTGGAAAATAGAGGGAGAACTTCTGAGACAGCAGCATCAAATATCACTCATCTTCAATTTTCAACTAATGACTTGCTGAGAGAAGTTGCTCGTGTTAAGAATGAGGTTGTAAGCAGAGATAAGAATATGGTCGATCAGTTACCTCATTACACAAGAAAGTTGACAAGCTTCTTTGAGGCACCTAAACTCTTTGAGGTACCTCACCCTCGCCGCTAGTGATCCTAAAGTGACGAAATGATCAATCTCTTTGGAGCAGGACAATAGTAGGCCGAATTATTATAGTTGATACAAGATTGAGATTACGGAAAGGCAACTGAGTAACTTGGTGAATACACATGAGAGTGTTCTTGGCCTGATGAACCATTTTATTGATGATGTCAATAAGGGGAAAGAAGGTCAGACAACATAAGCAAAAGAAGCAGCAAGGATCTTTAACAAGAAGAGATGGGAAGTAGACATCAATGAATTCGAGAAGCTGCACTGGCAGAGTACACTTCATGATGATCTCTGTGAAGGAGTTTAGAGTGCTTACAATCTAAGAAAGAAAACCTACTGCGAACATGTCTTTTCAAGAAGGTCTAGATTCCTTCCATGGACTCAAATTATAGGAGTCTATGATTAAATCAATGAAGATGACCAGGAAAATTCGAACACTTGGAAGAGGAGGTCATGCCGAGTAGATCCGGTGGTAGAATCTGAGACATCTGCTTTGGAAAGAGCAAAGAATTGTGTGGAAGAATTCAAGACATGCTACATGGGAGGAGGATTTAATTGGCCAGAGTCCGATTAAACATGAATGATGCCTAGAAATGGTGGAAAATGGTGCATACTTGGGTTGATTTCACTTTTATTGAAAATCAGTGGATGGTGGACATGCAAAGAGAGATTACCATCATAGAAGAGAGCAAGAAGAAGAAGAAAGAGCTAGAATAAGACAATAGATCAAACATACTTATCTTTGTTTTTATCATTCATTGATCTAACTTGTAATATCTTTTGAACAAATTTGAACATCAATGATAAATCAATGAAATTTGTTCTGCTTTTTGTGTTTTTACCTTTTTGCTTTCTTTGTAAGGAGGTATTGGCATCATCACTAAAAAGGGGAAATTGTAAGATATTTTAGTTTTAATGATGGAAGGAGAAAGTAAAGAAGTTGAACCGGTATGTGTAATGGGTAGATTATTGCCATCTCCAACTATTATATCATCAACGCCTTGATATGGAGTATGTGTGGATAAAGTGCCGAGATCATTAGCAACGTGATGCGTTGCTCCACTATCCAAACAACCAAGGAGACATGGGTGACGCGACATAATACGTTTGGGGAGATGATGGTCCTTGCAGCCACGAACCAACAACGGTGGGAGATTGTTGGGGACCAAAAGAAGGCCTTAAAGTTGTAGCAGAGAATGAAGACTTAACATCATGACTGATGCTAGTTTGTTGTTGAAGGAATGATACAGAGGATTTGATGAAAACTTGGTAGACATGATTACACGGAGGAAGTGTTAAAAAGATTGTAACGGCGTTTATTATAGCTCGATACCATAATAGAGATGGAAGAAAGATGATTTATTACTATTGGAATGGTATAGTATATACAAATGAATAGAATGTTCTAGGCCCACAATCAAACGTAATCAACGTAAACAAGGAAATAGTAAATACAATAATGAATACAAGAATCAATCAAATAAATCTATAATATTCTCAAATATTCTCTAATACTCCGTGTGGAAGAAGCGTTTTTTTTTTTTCCCGGAGAAAATCAATATTTGGAGGAAAATGCCAATGGGTGGCTCTTCTAATACCAAAAGCGGGAAAAAAATTGTCCCGGTTCGTCCTATAATTGAGAGCCTAATTAAGATATTAAGTCCTTTTTTCTCTGTGCAAGCTAAATGTCAAACTTCAAAATTATCACGTCAAAATCGATTTCCCCACGCGTCAGCAAAATCTGGTAAGAAATATGCCACGACATGACTTATTTTGTAACGCCCCGCTCCCGGATACCGAGCACCCGGAAGAGAAACGTTCGGCGCCTATAGCATTAAATAAATCTAATATTATACGCAAGCCTCTACGTCGTCGTATCAAATAAAAGCAAACGGAAGCTAAAAAGACTCGGGTAAAACATAAATGCTACTAAGAATAGAAATTAACCATGATGAAAAACCCAAAGACTTATACAATACGAGGTCTTAAAAGTAGAAATACAATAAGTCTATGAAAATAAATACAACTAGTCTAGTACAACCTTTACAAAGAAGAGGAACTAGAAACTTCGTCAAGGCTTCAAAGCCTTCAAATGTTGTCATCTACCTGATCAACATGTTCGTCTTCTCACCCCACAATGCATACAAAAGAAAATGCAAAGGAGGTAAGTACAAAGTACTTAGTAAAAGTGAGAAACTAATGAATAACTAAGTTATACAACGAAAGGTTATTATTATGATTATTAATTATCTTTATGAGACTGACTCAATCTAGGGTTCAATCCATGCCTATCGACATGTCATGACTAAACGTTTCTAGCTTAGCTTATCTTGGTTACATCATTACTCAATGACACAATGCATGGTGAAAATTCCACCACGAGATATACTTGCCAACTACGGTGATTAGCACCGGTAGTCCCGGGATCTCCCCGGTATGCATATACGTTCGATGGATTTCCTCCACTACCCTTCAGCCTTTTGAGCTAGTAGCGTTGTCCACCTTTTATGAACGTATCACATCGCCGATTTGAATCAGAGCCTGACCGAGAATAAGTGACGTTTTAGCTTTTACTGCACTTAAGTAATTATTATTGTGAATTAACTAGTCACCTAAGTGTTTTCAAGTAAGCTCCCTCACATACACTACTCACTTTCCTATACCACTAGACACGGACAAGGCCTAGAAAATACAGACATTGATGAATGCTAATTCATCAAAGCACAAGCTTTGTAAATCAATGTATAAACCTTCAAGAGCCATGTAAATCAATGCAACATTACTTCTTGGAAATGCTAGAATGATCAATATTTACGATGTTGTTATGATTGAAGAGGTGACATCGATTCGAGAGGAATCGAGTTTATTATCGAGTGTTTTGACACTCAAGAAACCTTATCACACACTGCAGATAGATTACAAAAGGTTACTAAGGTCTCAACTGAATAGAAGTGAGCGGAGATTTGAAGATTTGGTTAAGTTGGTGGAAAATAGAGGGAGAACTTCTGAGACAGCAGCATCAAATATCACTCATCTTCAATTTTCAACTAATGACTTGCTGAGAGAAGTTGCTCGTGTTAAGAATGAGGTTGTAAACAGAGATAAGAATATGGCTGATCAGATTACCTCATTACACAAGAAAGTTGACAAGCTTGCTGAGGCACCTAAACCTGCTGAGGTACCTCACCCTGCTGCTAGTGATCCTAAAGTGACAGAAATGATCAATCTGCTGGAACAGACAATAGTAGGCCGAATTATTATAGTTGATACAAGATTGAGATTACGGAAAGGCAACTGAGTAACTTGGTGAATACACATGAGAGTGTTCTTGGCCTGATGAACCATTTTATTGATGATGTCAATAAGGGGAAAGAAGGTCAGACAACATAAGCAAAAGAAGCAGCAAGGATCTTTAACAAGAAGAGATGGGAAGTAGACATCAATGAATTCAGGAAGCCTGCACCTGGCAGAGTACAGCTTACTGATGATCTGCTGAAGGAGTTTAGAGCTGCTTACAATCTAAGAAAGAAACCCTACCAGAACATGTCTTTTCAAGAAGGTCTAGATTCCTTCCATGGACTCAAATTATAGGAGTCTATGATTAAATCAATGAAGATGACCAGGAAAATTCGAACACTTGGAAGAGGAGGTCATGCCAGTAGATCTGGTGGTAGAATACAGACATCTGCTTTGGAAAGAGCAAAGAATTGTGTGGAAGAATTCAAGACATGCTACATGGGAGGAGGATTTAATTGGCCAGGAGTCCGATTAAACATGAATGATGCCTAGAAATGGTGGAAAATGGTGCATACTTGGGTTGATTTCACTTTTATTGAAAATCAGTGGATGGTGGACATGCAAAGAGAGATTACCATCATAGAAGAGAGCAAGAAGAAGAAGAAAGAGCTAGAATAAGACAATAGATCAGCATACTTATCTTTGTTTTTATCATTCTGCTGATCTAACTTGTAATATCTTTTGAACAAATTTGAACATCAATGATAAATCAATGAAATTTGTTCTGTTTTTGTGTTTTTACCTTTTTGCTTTGCTGTAAGGAGGGTATTGGCATCATCACTAAAAAGGGGGAAATTGTAAGATATTTTAGTTTTAATGATGGAAGGAGAAAGTAAAGAAGTTGAACCGGTATGTGTAATGGGTAGATTATTGCCATCTCCAACTATTATATCATCAACGCCTTGATATGGAGTATGTGTGGATAAAGTGCCGAGATCATTAGCAGCGTGATGCGTTGCTCCACTATCCAAACAACCAAGGAGACATGGGTGACGCGCGACATAATACGTTTCAGGGAGATGATGGTCCTTGCAGCACGAACCAACAACGGTGGGAGATTGTTGGGGACCAAAAGAAGGCCTTAAAGTTGTAGCAGAGAATGAAGACTTAACATCATGACTGATGCTAGTTTGTTGTTGAAGGAATGATACAGAGGATTTGATGAAAACTTGGTAGACATGATTACACGGAGGAAGTGTTAAAAGATTGTAACGGCGTTTATTATAGCTCTGATACCATAATAGAGATGGAAGAAAGATGATTTATTACTATTGGAATGGTATAGTATATACAAATGAATAGAATGTTCTAGGCCCACAATCAAACGTAATCAACGTAAACAAGGAAATAGTAAATACAATAATGAATACAAGAATCAATCAAATAAATCTATAATATTCTCAAATATTCTCTAATACTCCGGTGTGGAAGAAGCCGTTTTTTTTTTTCCCGGAGAAAATCAATATTTGGAGGAAAATGCCAATGGGTGGCTCTTACAATACCAAAAGCGGGAAAAAAAAATTGTCCCGGTTCGTCCTATAATTGAGAGCCTAATTAAGATATTAAGTCCTTTTTTCTCTGTGCAAGCTAAATGTCAAACTTCAAAATTATCACGTCAAAATCGATTTCCCACGCGTCGGCAAAATCAGTAAGAAATATGCCACGACATGACTTATTTTGTAACGCCCGCTCCGGATACCGAGCACCGGAAGAAAGCGTTCGGCGCCTATAGCATTAAATAAATCTAATATTATACGCAAGCCTCTACGTCGTCAGTATCAAATAAAAGCAAACGGAAGCTAAAAGACTCGGGTAAAACATAAATGCTACTAAGAATAGAAATTAACCATGATGAAAAACCCAAAGACTTAGACAATACGAGGTCTTAAAAGTAGAAATACAATAAGTCTATGAAAATAAATACAACTAGTCTAGTACAACCTTTACAAAGAAGAGGAACTAGAAACTTCGTCAAGGCTTCAAAGCCTTCAAATGTTGTCATCTACGATCAACATGTTCGTCTTCTCACCCCACAATGCATACAAAAGAAAATGCAAAGGAGGTAAGTACAAAGTACTTAGTAAAAGTGAGAAACTAATGAATAACTAAGTTATACAACGAAAGGTTATTATTATGATTATTAATTATCTTTATGAGACTGACTCAATCTAGGGTTCAATCCATGCCTATCGACATGTCATGACTAAACGTTTCTAGCTTAGCTTATCTTGGTTACATCATTACTCAATGACACAATGCATGGTGAAAATTCCACCACGAGATATACTTGCCAACTACGGTGATTAGCACCGGTAGTCCCGGATCTCCCGGTATGCATATATGTTCGATGGATTTCCTCCACTACCCTTGACCTTTTGAGCTAGTAGCGTTGTCCACCTTTTATGAGCGTATCACATCGCCGATTTGAATCGAGCGACCGAGAATAAGTGGCGTTTTAGCTTTTTTGCACTTAAGTAATAATTATTATTGTGAATTAACTAGTCACCTAAGTGTTTTCAAGTAAGCTCCCTCACATACACTACTCACTTTCCTATACCACTAGACACGGACAAGGCCTAGAAAATACACAGACATTGATGAATGCTAATTCATCAAAGCACAAGCCTGTAAATCAATGTATAAACCTTCAGCAGGCCATGTAAATCAATGCAACATTACTTCTTGGAAATGCTAGAATGATCAATATTTCTGATGTTGTTATGATTGAAGAGGCTGACATCAGTTCAGAGGAATCAGTTTATTATCAGGAGTGTTTTGACACTCAAGAAACCTTATCACACACTGCAGATAGATTACAAAAGGTTACTAAGGTCTCAACTGAATAGAAGTGAGCGGAGATTTGAAGATTTGGTTAAGTTGGTGGAAAATAGAGGAGAACTTACGAGGCAATGACATCAAATATCACTCATCTTCAATTTTCAACTAATGACTTGCTGAGAGAAGTTGCTCGTGTTAAGAATGAGGTTGTAAACAGAGATAAGAATATGGCTGATCAGATTACCTCATTACACAAGAAAGTTGACAAGCTTGCTGAGGCACCTAAACCTGCTGAGGTACCTCACCCTGCTGCTAGTGATCCTAAAGTGACGAAATGATCAATCTGCTGGAGCAGAGACAATAGTAGGCGAATTATTATAGTTGATACAAGATTGAGATTACGGAAAGGCAAATCGAGTAACTTGGTGAATACACATGAGAGTGTTCTTGGCACGATGAACCATTTTATTGATGATGTCAATAAGGGAAAGAAGGTCGGACAACATAAGCAAAAGAAGCGACAAGGATCTTTAACAAGAAGAGATGGGAAGTAGACATCAATGAATTAGGAAGCTTTGCACTGCAGAGTGACTTCTTGATGATCTGCTGAAGGAGTTTAGAGCTGCTTACAATCTAAGAAAGAAACCCTACCAGAACATGTCTTTTCAAGAAGGTCTAGATTCCTTCCATGGACTCAAATTATAGGAGTCTATGATTAAATCAATGAAGATGACCAGGAAAATTCGAACACTTGGAAGAGGAGGTCATGCCAGTAGATCTGGTGGTAGAATCTGGACATCTGCTTTGGAAAGAGCAAAGAATTGTGTGGAAGAATTCAAGACATGCTACATGGGAGGAGGATTTAATTGGCCAGGAGTCCGATTAAACATGAATGATGCCTAGAAATGGTGGAAAATGGTGCATACTTGGGTTGATTTCACTTTTATTGAAAATCAGTGGATGGTGGACATGCAAAGAGAGATTACCATCATAGAAGAGAGCAAGAAGAAGAAGAAAGAGCTAGAATAAGACAATAGATCAGCATACTTATCTTTGTTTTTATCATTCTGCTGATCTAACTTGTAATATCTTTTGAACAAATTTGAACATCAATGATAAATCAATGAAATTTGTTCTGTTTTTGTGTTTTTACCTTTTTGCTTTGCTGTAAGGAGGGTATTGGCATCATCACTAAAAAGGGGGAAATTGTAAGATATTTTAGTTTTAATGATGAGTGCCAGACTAGCTGTTATAGAGCAAAGGCAAAAAGATGTCTAGAATAAATGTATAGGTTTTACTAGTGTTTGATCTTTGTATAGGTTTGATCAAAGAAGCACGGTAAAGAGGTCAGCTGACTTGATCAGCAGACCTCTCTAGGTCAGTAGAGTGTCTAGGATAGTAGAGTCTAGGAACTTGCCGATGGTTGAAGGCTGAGGGTTCAAACTCAGTTATGAAGGCTAAGGGATCAAACTTAGTACTTATAGTCAAGGATAAGGGATCAGAATTTAGGGAAGTCTGTGATGACCTAAACAGATCACATATACCTTGTGTAGAAGGTCTATGTTCCATATAAGTTAAATGGTGATTGGAACTTGGTTATGTTTAAAATGATGTACTCTAACTTAGAAATAAAAAGATAGATGAGAAGCAGTCAGCTGAGGTGAATATCAAAAGACAATAGAGTATAAGTCAGCTGACAATCAAGGACATCAGTAGACTAATACAACAGATGTCTACTGAATGTTTAATTCAAATTAATCCAAGTTTTTCGGGAAGATTAAATAGATAAGGATGAACTACAAGCCTTGGATTAATTAGTCAATCAATGGACAAGATGAAATGGAGTTGTAAGGAATTCAAAGCCTTATTAATTGGAATTATATCATTTGTTTGTGATTGGGTATCGGAAGGACAATGTCGATTGTCGATCAGGTACAATGAGAGGTATTTTCAGGAATATTCGAGATAATCTCGTGTGGTTATCATTCAAATTCAAATTCAAATAACAGGATCTACACCTATAAATAGAGGAATCATGATTCAGATGGTAATACACAACAGACCAAGAATTTACACGAAGCAATCATGTTTTTTTTAGCAAGAAATTGTTTGCAATATGGCCCTGCTGATACATTCTGAACTTGAATCTGCTGATCAAGTTTTCTTTCAAGTGTTTCCTGTAAACCAAGACATATCCAGTTTACACACTTGATGAACTTAGGCTTCTAATTTATTCATCCTGCTTATAAGTCTATTCAAAAGCAGAATCACTTTCTTGATTCAACCCTTCTTTTTCAAGAAGTTTACTAAAGAGAGAGAAGCACTTAGGTGTCAAGGACTGTTGTTTGTGTGGTGGAGCTGGTGAAGAGGCAATCCTACCCTTCAAGGACCAGTGGAAGACCTTGAAGCAGTAATCCTACTTGTTTCTAGTTTTCAGTTTATAAAGCCATAGTCATTGGTCAAGGACAAACAGTTTAGGCATTTTTGTGTAACAGCTACAACAAGAGTCTCTAGTGAATTTCCTCCAACATCACCGGAGAAGAGTGGGTGATAGGATTACACCACACGGAACCACTATAAATCTTGCCTACTTTACTTTACGCAATTTATGTTATATGCATGCTTATTACATCAAACTCATTGAACTAGCTACTATATCACACCATTTGCACTCATCGAGTATCTAATACTTAGTATCGATTTAATCAACAAGTAACAAGGCTTAATCTATTATATTCCATTTGAGGCGTATTATGAAATGGCTTAGAGTTTTGGGTGAGTGAGGAGGCGACTTGTGGAGCCATGACCCTCAAGCGCTTGATGCCGGGCGACTAGGACCTTTTCGAAGGCTATGCTTGGAGATGTCTCGAGGCCAATCGAGTGGAAAAGGTTGATAAACTCTCACGTTTTTCCTTTGTATGGTTACGAGGAGATCTCGGAGGCCGAATCGCATCTCCTATATGCAATCATGGTGGCCGATGAGGATGTCAGCATTGATTGCTGGCTGCTGATCTATCGGGAGATACTATTGTTCGTTGCTCAGACAGACCTTCATCGCCTCATCCCTTTTCCTCAGTTGATCTCCAGCCTGTGTTCCGGTGTTCTTGGGATACCCGTGTCTTAGCACGATGTGCAGGTGCCGCCGCGTACAAATGTTGAGCTCGAACGTTTCGCTTCGGACACATCGACGGACAACGATTCCTATTAGCCTTAGATCTTTTTTTTGTTTATTCTTGTAAAGAATTGGCCTTGACGGCCCCATTTTGTATGATGAAATCATTTCCATTTCTACTTTGCACTCGCCTCAATTTTGCTTCTGAGTTTATGATCTGATTGGCGGCCCCCGTCTTCGATTGAGATGAGAGTGCTTTTAGGTAGGACTTTTGAAAGATAACCGTGAGTGAAAGCACCAACTTCATCGTGTTTGACAATGGCCCTCTTTTCAATGGAGCTACCTATTTCTATCGGACCTGACTAAAATGGTTTGGGCTCTTGGGAATCGTGAAGCTTCGTAACTCTTCGCTCAACCGACGCATTCGTGTTGCTTCACACAACCGATGCATTTATGACTGCTTTTTGTGGCGTCAGCTCGATTAACGTAAAGACTTGAATTCTATTTTGAATGTACGTGACCTTTAGTTTTCCCACCTTTTCATCTTTCGGGTCAATAAAAAGGGGGAGGCCTTCTTCTTCTTCATCACTTGCGATAATTTCTCTGGAAATTCTTCCGCCTTTCCTAAGGAACTCCTTCATATTTTCTGACCTTTTCTGAAAATTCTTTTACTATGTCTTCATCCGAATCCTCAAGCCAAGGCTCCAATGCCTTTGAGCCCTATGAGGTGGAAGAGCCCTCCGTTTGCTTCCGGCTTACTGCCTCACGGGTGGCCATGGGTAATTTTATGACATTCTTTCACCGTCATGGCCATCTAGTAGAGTGGAGGCTTAACCTGAGATGGGTTGGGCTAGGCCACCGGGCTACCATCACCGCCAATTTGGAGAAATTCGTCACACCACCCGGTGGGGATACAACTTATCATTGGTGCACGAGTTTTACTCGCTTTGTTGGAGAACGGCCATCTTGAGCATACCACATTTGTTTCCGTCCGTGGAGTAGCGGTGGAGTTCACCACCTCGGCCATCAACAAGTTCTACCAACTTCCGGACCCTACTGAGGATTATGACTCTTCTTGGAACCTCAACGACAGGATCGACTATTACACTACTCGGTTCGATGACTTCCAATTTCTGCTTCGAAATGAGTTGGAGGATGGCACGAATGTGACTGAAGACATGTTGGATCGGAGGGAGAGGGAGTGGAAACGCTTCTTGTACACTCAGGTTTTCAGTCTTCCCGATCGTAATGAGGTCACTAATGTTGAGGCGTTTGTTCTACGCCATTTCGGTGCCCGAGGTGACGATCAACTAGGGTCGTTTGATCCATTATGAGGCGATTAAGTTTGCCACTATGATGGACGATGCACTGTCTCAACCCTTTGCTTGGATGATCACCAATATGTGTATCCAGAGCCGTGGGATGCCAATCTGACCCACTACGGACAGATATTACGCCCATCCTGAAGCCGACGTGTGAGAAGCGGAGTAGCGATCTTTTTTTTTATTGAAGGCCTTGTAAAAACTCTTCCTTAGCAATGAACCACTTTTTTATTTTGGTTGGTTTGATTTCTATTCATGTACTTTATTTCTTTGAACCACTTTGTATTTGGTGATGTCGTAAATGTGTTGGGAGGAGTGCCTATTGTTAGCGGGCTCACGCTATTTGTGATCTGGATGGTTTTTGCGAAATTTTTTTGGTTCGCTCCCTTTTTTTTTCTGCTTCGGACAACCCTTTCTTTGTCGAAGATAGAGTTTTATTTAAGCAACTGATCTTTTAATTAAGAATATTTATTGAATGTAATCGATTTGGCTCAATGCCTCTACAAAAATTATGACAAATTTAGTCGCTGACATTTAGTATCGCTTCAGGTTGTCGGCGTTCCAGGGTCGATTAAATTCGTTCCCTTTTTTATCCTTCAAAATGTACGTCCCCTTCTTGATTATCCTTGAAATTTGCCAAGGACCTTCCCAATTTCGGCCAACTTCCCTTTGACTGTTTCCTGGCCGGTCGCCTGTCTTTTACGCAGGACAAAGTCTCCTACTGCGAAAGAGTGATCGTGGACTCGCTTGTCTTGGTGCCTCTTTGTGGCCTGTTTAGTGTTGACCAACTGCGCACGGGATTTCAAGCGTTTTTCCTCTGCAAGGTCCAGCTCGATTTGTCGATTGACGATGTTATCGGCTTCGTCAAAATAGGAGACCCTTATACTTGATAGTGCCATTTCGACAAGTGCCATGGCCTCCGATCCATACGTTAGGGCGAACGGCGTCTCCCCGATCGTTACTTTTTTGGTCTTCGGAGTGACCATAGGGGCCTCGGCCAGGTAGTCCACCAATTTCTTGGCCTTTTCTTCCATAGTTTTCTTCAGCACATTTAACACTTGCTTGTTTGCGTTTTCCGCTTGACCGTTTCCGTGTGGGTAGCATACCGATGATTGCCAGTGCTTGACTTTGTTTTCCTTGCAAAATTCATTCAATTCATTTTTGAGCTGCGGCCTGTGATCGGATACAATTGCGCGGAGTACCCTAAATCATGTCCAGACCTAATCTAACAAGAAATATATTATATCTCTGGCGAAGATTTTTACAAGCGCCTTTGCCTCGATCCATTTTGTGAAGCAGTCCACGGCGACAATCACATACTCGCAGCCCGATCGACCCTTTTTGAGTGGATTGATGAGGTTGATTTCCCACATGTTGAAAGCCAATGCGGCAACGGCGATGCTCTGTTCTACTGAAGGTAGCCTGGGTATGTCGGCGAATCGTTGGCACTTGTCACAGCTTTTAGCGTACCTTTCAGAGTCTTCGGCTAGCTTTGGCCAGTAGTATCCTGCTAATAACACTTTTTGGGCATAAGTGTGGCTGGATGGGTGGCCTCGGCACACCCCCTCATGAAGCTCTGTTAATACTCCTTGGACCTCTTCGGGCCGGACGCAGTGCTCTAACGGTTTGGAAAAAGACCTTCGATACAGAATTCCGTTCAGGACTGTGTAGCGCGCTGCTCTTTTCCTTACAGCCTGAACCTCTTTAGGATCCTCTGAAAGTGTACCATTTTTGATGTATGCTTTGATCTCGTATATCCAACATGGAAAGGGAAAATCAATGTCCATAATTTCTACTCTTCATAAGCTGGCTCTTCGAGGTAATCGAACATGACCGCGGATTGGTGAATTCGTCTTTTGTTATCAATTTGGATTGATAGTCCGCCTCTAACTTTTTCTCATGGAAAGTTTTGAATTCGCAATATGAGAAATTCTTTACTAGCCTCTTTACGAGATGCGAGATATTTATTAAGCGTCTCGTGCTTTGCCTCAGCGTGCCATTTATATGGCACATAATCACCTTTGAGTCGTAGTAGACTTTGAGATTTTCCACTTTCATGGCTTTGGCGAGCTCCAAGCCTGCTACGACTGCTTTGTATTTTGCATGATTTTATGAAGTGGTGAAGTTAAATCTCAATGCTTTCTCGATCTCATCGGATGTCCCTAGCTCTAAGAGTATGATCACTGCTGCTCATCAATTTCGGTTTGTGGCCCCGTCGACATTCATTTCCAATGATGGATCGGGCCATTTCGGCACGCCACGGTGGGGTGTTCACCGTTAATGTTCGCGTGAACTAGGTTGCCCGGTGGAGGTTCCTCGTTGAAGCACGTCTCGACTATAAAGTTGGCCATAGATTGTGCTTTTATCTCTTTCATGGGTTGATATTTGATATCGAATGGTTAATTTAATAGCCCATCGAAGAAAGCGTCCCGAGAGATCTGGTTTGGCAAGAGTTGCCTCAAAGCAGATTGTCGGTGAGCACTACGATGGTGACGAAAAGTAAGCCCTTAGTTTTGGGCAACGACAACAAGCGATAAGCTAACTTTCTTGCATTGAAATAGCGACTCTCAACGGGACTGAGAGCCTTTGAAACATACAAATTGGGTTTTTGAAGGGTACCATCCTCCTTGACAAGAATGGCGACTACAACCCGGTCTGAAGCTGCTAGATACAGCTGCAACTCGTCTCCCAACATTGGGCTAACCAAGATAGGCGGGGAGGCCAAGTACCTCTTCAGTTCCTCGAACGATTTGGAATATTCTTCATCTCATCCGAACTTCTTGTTTCCCTATAAGATTTTGAAAAATGGAAGAAACACATCGCCAGATTTAGAGATGAATCGACCCAGGCGATGATTCTCTCATTCAGCCTTTGCGGCTCATTAACGGTGTTGGGTTCGCTTATGTTCACCAAGACTTGAATTTTTCGGATTTTCCTCTATCCCTCTTGGGGTGACCATGAACCCCAAGATGCACTTCATCAGGTTAAGCTTCATCGAATGCCTCTTGGCGTTATCGAATGTTTCTTGCAGATTTTTGAGGTGGTCGTCTCCAGTGGATTTGACTACCATGTCATCGATGTAAGCTTCCATGTTTCTCCCGATCGACCGTCGAAAACTTTGTTGACCATCCTCTGATAGGTCAGTCCGGCATTCTTTAGGCGAGCGACATCATCTGATAGTAGTACATGCCTCCTGTGGCTCGCAAAGCAGTCATCTCCTTTTCTTCATCTGCCATTCTAATCTGGTGATAGCCAAAATACGCGTCCAGGAAGCTCAACTCTTGAAAAACCATGATTCTGTTGACCATTCTGTTGATTCGTGGTAGCTCGTATGGGTCCTAAGGACAAGACTTGTTCATATCAGTGAAGTCGATGCACATACGCCATTTCCCATTATGCCTCTTTACCATCACGACATTTGCCAGCCAGGTGGGGTACCGCAGTTCCCTATTGATTCCGGCCTGTAGCAACTTTCTGACCTCCACCTTTATGGCATCCTCTTTTTCCTTTGAAAAACGGCGGGGCCCCTGCTGGATCGGTTTCAAACTTGGGTCGACGTTCAGGTAATGCAATGCTATTTCCGGCTCGACCCCCTTCATATCGGTGACTACCTAGGCAAAATCATTGAGATTGGCTTTCAACAATCTCATCAGGTCCTCCCTTTCTTTTTCATCCAGTTGACTCCCAATTTTGATTTTTTGGTCAGGGTGCTTTTCGTTAACAACAATCTGTAGGAGTTCATCTTGAGTGGAAAATTTGGGTTCATCTCTTATTTAGAGAGTTTCGCAAACAACCTTTCCATTTTCAGTGACTCTCTTCTGAACAAGCTCAATTACTTCCTCCATCAATTCTAGTTCTTTTTCAACAATAATCTCTCTGACGGCTTCAATCCACGCTTTTCTGGAAGACGATTCTAAGGCTTCAATTTGCAGCCGATTGTATTTTTCTCTCCATATGTAGTCCTCTATATTTTTTGCAACGTGATCGAGGATCAATTTGTTTCGAGACACGATCATTCCGATCCCGCTGTCGGTATAAAATTTAGCCCTTTGGTGGGGCATCGAAACGACCATCTGGAATTTTCACTGTGCCTAAATCCCTAAAATGGCTGTTTAATGAGAGTGCAGATCCACGACCAGAAATTCACTTGTTCCTTTCTGTATGGGCGATAATCCGCTAGCTCGACCTCTATGTCGATGATTCCCAAAACTTTGACCTTATTATTCGAGAAGCCTTCTGACGTACCTAGATATGGCCTTAACTTTGAAGACCAGATTTTTAATGCCTTCAATGTATCTAGATAAATGATACCTCTGGTGGCCCTAGTGTCCAGCAGCACATGATTGACCCCGGTGTTATTGATTCCCACCTGAACGGTCATCCGTAGTTCCATCGCTCTTGACGGCCTTGCGAGTTCGCTTTTACTGAATGTGATCGCCAGTTCTTCTGGATCCAAAATGATCTCTTTTTCTTGGAGAATGATTGAATTCATTTGACTTTTCAGCTGATGATTGCTAGGAAATTCTTCAATAATCACTTTTATCTTATTCGAGTACCTGCGAGGAGGCCGCTCGTTTTTATCTTCTCCGCCCTCCTTCTTGTATTTATCCAGTTCACCATTTTTTTTATCATCTTATTGATTATTCTTCACAG
Source organism: Gentiana macrophylla (assembly GCA_026214975.1). NCBI lineage: Eukaryota > Viridiplantae > Streptophyta > Magnoliopsida > Gentianales > Gentianaceae > Gentiana > Gentiana macrophylla. Next base: position 56,889,263 of record CM047808.1, on the reverse strand, counting down.
GGTAATGCACTCATCAGTGATGTGGTCGTGGTCTTCGTGAAAGTCACAATACTTGGTCTTGTCCTATGTTTTGGGATCAGACTTTAGCGGCTTTGGTTTCTCTACCCGATCTCGGATCTTACACAAAATTTCTGATAGAGGGGCGTTGACGGGAATGAAATCAGCTTCGTTGAACTTATATAGTTTCTTGACTTCCCTTTCTTCCTTCACATTTCCCTGATCACTTCTTCATTCCTCTTTTCTCTTATCCTTGTGCTCCTCCTTTTGGGGCAGGGGTTCGGCTCAAGATCGGCCCTTTCCAGAGGGTGAAGGACTGGCTTCAGCGAGACGGAAAATTTTGGCTTCATTGAACATATCACGCAGATTGGAAGGGGGTGTATGGAAAAGTGTATCTTAATCGCACTCTTGGTGATCCTTCTTACGAAACCCTTTATGACCTCGGTCTCAGGGGGGTTCTTGGTCTGATAATAGACTCGCATAAAACGATCATAATAACTCTTGCAAGATTCGTCTTCTCCTGGTCGGATCTCGTAGAGATCGTCTAGGGTTTTCTTTGGTCTGTCTACTTTCTCAAACTCTTTTAGGAACTTGGACTTTAGTTCTTCCCAACTTTTGATGGAACCGTGAGGAATGCCGCAAATCCATGTGGCGGCCCGATCTTGCATGCTTCCTACGAATGCCATGCACCAGGCCGATTTATTAGTGGTAGCTAAGAGCGTTCGCTCTGGAAAGATGCAATCCACTCAAAGGAACATGTTGTTCCCTTGTAATAGATGTATTGTGAATACTGCACTCCCGTGGGCGGCAGCGAGTCCAAGATTTCATCAGCCGAAGCGTCTATCCCCGGATTCAGTTCAGGCTTGTTAACCTTTTTTTCTTTTTTTTAGTTCGGAGATCTCCCGTTCCATCCTTTCAAGTCTGTCATCTTTGATAGTCTCCCTATTTTCGGCCGGGTCAGCCTTTTTCTAGACGACATCCTCTGAGTCTGCATAGTACACATATTCGACGTCTTGGTCGGCCCACTTTTCGTTGATGATGTGCCTGGCGTCACGAAGATCCTTGCCATCGCGGCGTGGGATAACATTTCTCTCAGAAGGGATAGGTCCCATCCTCTGGTGCAAGTTTTTTTCTCGGTATGTCCTAGACGCTCCAAGGCTGGTCTTCTCTCCCCACTTTTCTCTGGGACATGTTTGGTTATGTTCCCCGTCAAGTACTCACTCCCCTTGAATTCAATCCTTGCTTGATTGTATGGGGGCGGGGCTTTGGCTTTTGGGGGAGCCATGACGTTTTGTTCTAGTAGGCTGGGGAGTTCATCTTTGATCACCATCAGAGAGAGTCCACAATCGTCTAGGCGAAGGTTGGCCTCGTACATCCACTTAACGTATTCGGTGTAAGCTATCGCCGTTTTGGCTTTTGCTTCAGAAACTTTTAGATTGAGGTCTTCCTCCACACTCGGAAATCTTTCAGGGGTCGCCCGTTGTTTCTCCTGATGCTTCGAAGTTTCCCCTGTCGCCTTTCCCCGAACATGACCGGTCCGTGTGGGCTCCGAAGTTGGGAATTTGGTATCCAAAAGATTGTGGATTCAAGTTGATATCTTATTCAGATTCAGATTATGCTGGATGCAAAATTGACAAAAAAAACACTTCAGGGACTTGTCAGATGCTAAGCAGCAGACTAGTATCTTGGTCCAATTAAAAGAAGAATTCAATATCTACTTAAACAGTAGAGGTAGAATATATAGCAGCAAGTAGCTATTGTGCACAAGTACCATGTGATAATCTTGAAATTATCATGGGTGTTCAGCGGTTGTTTGGTGGTAGATATCTGGCTGTAACGATATCGTAAACATGGTGGTGAGCGGTGGTTCTATGTGCTCAGTGGTGAGGAATGTTGTGGTGAAATGCAACAGTAAGAGAGTGGAGAATTTGGCAGAGTTGGCCTTCTTTTACAAATTAGCCGCTTCTCCTTCTGATTACATTTGAAGCCCTATTTATAGTGTGGGAACCAACTAAGTTCAACATAATTACAACAAAAGACATAGTACAACTAAATCTGCGGTGATTGGTCGGGCCGCTACAGGGTGATGGCGGCGCGACCCGTGAGCTTGCGTTGTACCTGAGTCAGTTGGCTCCTCAGTCAGTCCTCCTCCAAAGATGTTGGGGTGCTCCTAAAAGGGTCCCTCAGTCTAAAGATTGAGTGTGCCTTGCATCTGACTTGATCATTCTGGTTGTGGGATTGCCGACTAGGCCCTGCATGGTGGTCGGCTTAGCCTTCCTTCAGATCATTGACTTGGCCATGTATGACCTCTCAAACCGCCGCCCTGACTCTGATCCTTGGGCTTCAGCTGACCCGGATAAGGGTCTTTAGGTTGGCAGCGGAGTCGACCTATCACTACGGATTAGACAGCAGCTAAGAGACAATGGAGTAGAAGAAAAGACAATTACAATCATGTGTGACAACACCAGTGGAATATCAATAATAGGGAATCCAGTACTTCACTCAAGAACAATGCATATTGATGTAAGACATCATTTCATCAGAGATCATGTTGAAAAATCAGATGTAACATTGAAGTACATATCTATTAAATATCAATTTTCCAATATATTTGATCGCGTGTAAAGCACTTACTAACAATAGGACTAGGTCTATCAGAGTAGAGTACTGGCAAATCAAGGTCGATCGCACAGAGGCTCATAAGAATGCCTCATTATCAAGATTGAGCTTGTCACGATAACGGTCTACGAGCAAATTATAATATAGACAGTAGTAAATTGGGTAAAAATCAACTAGCAAGATTATGCAAGTTCACACTAAGCAAACTAGAGTTTCTAAGGTATTAGTTCAATTATGAGTAATTAGTTATTCCCCCCACACATGCAACAGTCCTCCCTATTGGTGAATTTGTTCATTGTTCAGCTACGGGTACAACTCATAACCCTATCTACTCTGACAATGGCAGTAGACAATCTATACGCAAGCTACCCTCCTTAATTGGTACGTAATAGCCCATACGCATAAAGAACTAGAGCTGTCGATATTGAGCGCTAACTCATACAACAAACCCGCCTAGACAGCTGTCGATATTGACCAACACGTTCCTAGGGTCCATCAAGATATTGTCCTAGTTAACACTTCACTAACAGTCCTTCATGTTACTTTACGATAACATGTAAATAGTTGACCAGGCCAAAAACATGTAAATTAAATCTATCGATCAACGTAGCTGGCACCGATTATCATGAATTAGTAATTTACTAGGTATTCAGATCTAGCGATATAGACCATCAGGGATCTGAAGAGCGCAACTACTATTTTATTCTTCACCAACGAATCAGATCTATAACACATGGGGCAAAATAAACTAACTACTATATAATTAAACTATATAAGCAATTAAAACATAATAGTCGAATAGAACAATGATAAATCTACATCTTGGAAAAGACATAAAATCATTCCCTCGAAGACGAGCGTAGATCTCCTTCGGATCTCTCCCTAGACGGCGAATCCATCGTCTCTCCAATCAGAACTCATAAAATAAAGAACAAAGAACTTGTATTGCATAATACTTGTAAATTGTATGGTACAATTGTTACATTTAGTTACGAGGTGAGGCATCTTATTTATAACTATCTAAACCAACTTAGGAACATCTAGTTCGACCCGCCGTAAGAAAACGCGTTTTTGAAGGATCGGATCCTCGGTAAGTCGGCACCGCCTCCGGGTTACGGGGTACTTTTGTCTTTTTCTCCAACCGACTTAACTTGGATGCTTCTTGAATACCCTAGGCCTATTCCTTTGTGCGATTACACTCCAGATTAAGTCCAACATGCTCAAAATTAATATTACGTATTTGAAAATCATCAAATAAGTCACGAAATAATATTGAAACAGGGAAAATAAATGCTAAGTGCAGATTTCTCGACTCACGAACCCGACATATGCTATTCAACGTAAATGGTTCATATTTATAGGTCGAAACAACTATTTTTAGCTCATAATGGATAGAATGTTGATGCCGTATCATAGACTATTTTAACCGTCATCAACTACGACCCACTAGCCTTCTGCTCGTCCGCGAGCAGAGTATCAAGCCGGAATGTACCTGCAAGCACAATCTCCATCAATTACAACACATTCAATAAAGATTTCCGGTGGAAACATACATCAAGCCACAATCCATAAGCTCCCCACTAATCACTACTTACTACGCATCAATGTGTCGTGTGATGAATCAGTTGTGATAGTGCGTTTGTGAGAAGAATCAAGTTGTATTAACCACACAATCTTAACTTACCTGCGCATACACTCGCTCGTCTTGCTTTCAGACTTGGTTACACAACATAGTACCGTAATTAGGTCTGGTGGACTCGGGGACTGAGCATCCCTCTTAAGTCCTCGGTTGTTTCTTTTTATGCGAGGGTCGTTCCCTTGTTACACAAGTTCGCTTCCCTCAGTGCCTTTATTGCATATATTTTTCTATTTTTTTCTTTTTCTTTTTCTTTTTTTTCTTTTTTTTTCTGGTAGATTTCCTCACTTTTTTCTCTCTCCCTCACAAGTCCGTTTGTCCCGGTCACCTTTCATCATCCAAGTTGCTTCCCTTGTCTTACAACAATTTGTTGAAGTATATAGATAGACAAATAATGATTCCCGGTTAAAACAACTCATCATCTAATCTTATACACTTCTCACTCATCATCTAATTTATTGTCATGAAAGAATAACAATTAATAAGTTACTACTTCATGCACCATAACATATGCTCATTCTTCCATACTAAATTGAATATGCTATAGCTCACTTCAAATTGAACATGGGCTCATTTTCTACCGATTCCTTACTAAAAAATGTGCAATAAGCAAGCTAAAAATAGTGTTCAAAATTACAAACATATTCCATTCTTTGATTATCCAGCTAAGACGCCTACCCCCCACTTATTATAAACATTGTCCCCAATGACTAATAATAAAGAAAAAAAAGGTACTTAGCTCTGGAAATGGTGGCAGAGTCAAAACAAATCCCGGAGCAATCATTAGCTCCTATGTCATTCTTCTTCCAAGTTATTACCTGCTTTCTAAATTCTTCCAAAAGCGTGAGTAACATGTGAAGGGTAACAAGAAAATAAGGTGGCGGTAATCGTGCATACCGGAGGAAATAAAAAAGCGATTTAAGCCACTTTATTCTTTCATCGGCCAAAGGAAGACGCGAAAACTTGTACGAGGGTATCACATGAGAATCGTGAAGGAAAAAACCACATATATCTCTAGCCAGGTGACTGAAGATATATGTGATGAAAAAAACCTTGCGATTGTCGTGCTACTTTATTGACTAAAAATAATTAAAATAAACAAAAGCAATAAATAAGGGTTTTAGAAATAGTTCTGAGTTTATAGTCGGCAGCTCGACAGTACTAATAGGGCTTATTTATTCATATTCAGCTCTTCTAACGTAAAGACTTCCAATTCAGAGGTTATACTTGTGCTCTAGGTAATGTTTTGCTTTGTGGCCGTTAAGCGTGAAAGTTTGCCCGAGTATTAATGTCTAACTTCACACGCACCTGAATTGTAGACTTACGTGACTACATGTGGTCCATACCATCTAGACTTCAATTTTCTAGGAAAAAAAGCGAAGATCACGAGTTGTACACCAAACACTTTATCTCCAACTTGAAATGTGCAGTTCAAAATTTTCTTATCGTGTAGGCGTTTCGTTCTCTCCTTGTAAATCTTTGCATTCTCATATGCTTGAAGTCTAAACTCCTCCAATCTATTCAACTCTAGCATTCTCTTTTCACCGGCTAAATCCTCATCCATGTTTAGAAACCTGGTATCCCACAGTGCTCGGTGCTCGAGTTCTACCGGTAAATGACATGCCTTTCAAAACACTATCATATACGGTGACATCCCAATCGTGGTCCTATAAGATGTTCTGTACGCCCAAAGAGCGTCATCTAATTTCAAAGACCAATCTTGCCTCATGGGATTCACGGTCTTCTCTAAGATCCTCTTAATCTCTCATTCGTGACTTCTACTTGTCCACTCGTCTGGGGGTGATATGTTGCTACAATTTTATGTTTAACCCCATATCTTATCATCAACTTTTCAAACAACCTATTACAATAATGACTCCCTCCGTCACTAATTATTGCTCTAGGCACACCAAACCTCATCAAAAAAAATTTCTTAAGAAATCTCAGGACAACCTGGCATTAGTAGGTGAAGCCACTGCTTCCACCCATTTTGAAACACAATCAACTTCTACTAGGATGTAATGATTTGACTATGACGATGTGAAAGGCCCAACAAAATCAATTCCCCATACATCGAATAACTCCACTTCTAAGATACTCTGCAGTGGCATCTCATTCTGCTTAGAAATATTACCAAACATTTGACAGGAATGACAGGATCTTGTAAACTCGTAAGCAATTTTATGAATTGTTGGCCAGTAGAATCCACACTGCAGTACCTTTGCTGCTGTATTGTCTGGCCCATAATGACCTCCAGCTTCTCTAGTATGACACATGTGCAAAATACTTGGAATCTCATCATCGTGGACGCATCTCCTATGAATTGCATCAGGGCATAATTTGTATAGGTAGGGATCATCCCAACGGTAATGCTTCAGATACATGAAAAACTTCTTTGTATCCATATTATTGAATTTCGGTGGTAGGTATCTTCCTGCTAGATAATTCACAATATTGGCAAACCAAGGGTATACCTTGCCCACTCTTGATTTGTGTTTCTGGGTCTGAGATTGAACTCGAGCTACCACTGAGACGGAAAAAAGTTGTTCATCAGGAAAGCTTTCCCTAATCTCAGTCGGTTGCTCTTCTCCCAGCAAAGTTAACCTCGACAGGTGGTCAGCCACCTGGTTCTTAGATCCCTTTTTATCTTTCATCTCAACATCAAACTCTTGTAAGATTTGAATCCATCTCAACAATCTTGGCTTGGAGTCTTGCTTGATTAGAAGGTATTTTGTTAAGGGCTAAATTGTAGTATTTATACATATATTTTATATATCAATTTTCTCCCATATATGTATGATTTTCATAGAAATCGAGCTTATAATTGATTAATTGAGTAAATGGTGTTTTTAATAGTTAAATATGAAAACGTATCGATTTATATGCTTATTTGGTGATTTTATGTTGTTTTGGAATCGTGTTACGTTTTGGTTTGTTTTTCGATGTGTGTAGATACATATCTTTGATTTGGAAGAGGCTAAAGTCGAATTTGAAGTGTTGATGAAGACATAGAGATGATACAAGATGGATAAAGATGGAAGAATCAAGATAATTATCAAGGAATCGAAGTCGGCAAAAGCGGGACGGCGTTCATCTGAGCGAGACAGCGCCCAAGGCGAGCGGGCGTTTGATGAAGTGAATCGGCGCCCAGGGAGTCGAAACTAATACGAGAGAGTTCAGACGTTGGCTAAACTAGCGTCGATATCCGTCAAGCATTCCGGACGGCGTCCGACATAGCAAGCGGGCGTCCACCGCCGCTTTTTTTGAAACCGACTTAATTCTTTGTAGCGGCCGCCTGCATTTTCTATTTAAAGAAGCGCAGCCCAAACCCTAAAAAATACACAATTTCTCTTCACATCAAAAGCGAGGGCAGCAGCCGACTTTGGAGATTTGAAGGCCGGTCACCCGAGCCTTGTGCTCGGGTGAACCGAGGTTAGATTAGGAGTAGTTTAGATGCTTTTCGTTTTCGTTCTTGGATCAATTCATGTATGAGACTATGTGAGTTCTTCTTGATTTATTCAATTCAGTTTTTTCTTCATGAGTTTAGTTCTTTTTGTATCTTTTCTATGTGTTTATGATGCCATGAGAATAGATTGGAAGATTTGTTTTCTATTGATGTTTATAATACGGAAGTTGCATAAACGTTAGATCACCATAGAAAGATAGGATTTTTAATCGTTAATGATGACAAGTTAATCGATTAATTATCTAGGTTGTTAGATTCTAAAATACGAGAGTTAACCTGAATCTACACCGAGTGTTGTATGGAAATCAGTTTCAACTTACGAGAGAGTAGAGATTGATAAATTGGATTTACTAAGGAATTAGGAATCCGTAGCTTGAGAATAAATTGACTAAGGAATTAGGGGTTTATGTCTCGTGAAAAGGTGAAACCACAAATCGAATTAGAATCATGAGATTAACTAGGATTGAGATCACATAGGTTTGTATATTGGTTGTTTGATCCCATGTCTTTAGTTTAGATTGTTTTATTTTGTTTTCTAGGTTAGATTTATTTGCTTTGTTCTTTGTTTTTTTTATGTCTCTTTCTTTCGTTTAAGAGTAACAATTTAGGAGATTAGTGAAATTAGATTCAACATCCCTTTTCCCTGTGGATCGACCCTGTATTTTACTTACCTACTATGCTATCAACTACCCGATATTTGGTCGGTTAGGAGGTAGTTTTGCATGGTAGTATAGGTTTATAAATTTTCTTTTGTTTTTATGATGCAAAATCCTCCCAACAAAAGTGGCACCGTTGCCGGGGAATAGGTGTCATGTTGAATCTAATTAAGTTAGTTCTCGATTTTGTTACGTTTAAGCTTTTAGTTTTCAATAAAAGTAGCGTTTAATAGATTGAGAGTTTTTATTTTGCCGTGTTTTGATGACCGTTAGGTTAAGAATGTGCAAAAGTTTTTTTTACTCAACTTGTTTTACGTGAAGTTTATATGTTTAGTTGTTTCCTAGTCTAACCCTCTGTGCTTTAATTTGATGTGGCTGCTCTGTGATATTTGATGTATGATCTTTTAAGAAATTAGGGTTTGCTGTGTTTCCTGCGTTTTCTATGCAAATTCGACTGTTGGAAGAGCGTTCAGGTAAGTGAACGCCCATCCAGTCCCTAACATGCAGGTAAACGAGCGTTGAAAGTATTGGACGTTCGTCCGTTCAAATATTTACGACTCTGTTCTGATTTAAAGGACCAGACGAGCGTCTATACTTTCTGAACGCCCGTCCGGTTGGTTTTCAAGCCAACCGAGCGTTTGTTTGGCTGAACGCTTCGTCGGAGCTGCAAATTTCAGAGAACGTTAAATCGATCACATAAATGCCGATCCAGTTCAATTTCTTCTCAATTTGATTTTTAATGCTTTATTTGATATGGATACTTTAATTTGAGCTTCTGTGGCTAATTGTTTTTACGTAGATGATCTGAACTTGCATGTTTATACCTTTCCATCTACGGATCCATGTTAAATAATTGAATCTAATTGATAATATACTTGATTCATCCAAACATGTTATAGTCACTGTCGGTTCTCATACGCTATAACTGGTCTTATTGTTAATTAGTAGCTAATGTCGGTTTCCGTATGCTACATATCGTTATGATGAATCTTTTAAGCTTTGAGACTTATGTGCTTCCTTGTTATTTTTATAACTCATTTGGGTAGTAACTGTCGGTTTTCCGTTGCTACGATGGAAACCTTATGCGTTATATCTGTTTAGAATAGCTAACTGTTGGTTTTCCATAATGCTATCACTTTTTACGAGTCTTAAGGCGCGTCTACACTGCATGTAATGAACAGCACTGTCGGTTATCGTAACCTGTCATTATTTGGTAGACGTTTATTATATACATGTCATGCTGCAAATGAGTGGGCTAGTTTTCTTTCTTTTATTTTCTTTTATTTTTGCATATCATATAGATGCATATCATTTAGTTGCATGTCATCTAGTTGCATTGTTTTTATTTTTGTTTTATTTTTCTTTTTTTTCTTGAGCGTAGTTAACTGTCGGTTTCCGTAATACTACCTCGTTTTCTTTATTTTTAGTTTTGCATAGGCCGTAGTCCTTTGTAGGGTTGTCCTCCAAACTTCGCTCTCACTGAGCACTGTCGAGAATTTATTTTTATTTATTTTATTTTTAGGATTGCATATCATGTAGGCTGCATTGTAGTATATTTTCATGTAGTTGCACCTAGCCTACTGTTGTGTAATGTTCCATGTATATGTATTCCATCGTTATATGAGCTTAAATTTGAAATATCTCTATATCTCCTTTTCCATGTGCTTTATATATGTAATCTTTTCTTTTTCCCGTAGACTCTTTTGCCTTGATCAAGTCTGCAGGATATTTTTGATAGCTATTGTGCACTTTCACGATGAATTCAGTTTACCTGTGATGCTCCACAGTCTACTGAGCTATGCAGCAATTTTGGTTTTTACCGATTTTTCCGGAATTGCCAGCATCCAATCAGCTAAGTTCTCTAATTTATTATTTCTGCACAACTTGAGGACAAGTTGCAATCTAAGTGTGAGGGGATAGATGATTTATGTATCTACTTTCATTTGCTCATATTAGTTATAATTTTCTATGAAAAGTGCTTAATTTTCAAATTTTTTTGTTAAGTCCCGAGTAGACAAAGGCATATCTTTGCGCTTGAGTTTATATCATTTTTGCTATATTCTGTATATTTAGTAATTTTAGTTGTTTCACCCGACACTCTTTTTCACATGCCATAGTCAATGATGAGCTAAATGTTGAAAGCCTACCCCATTTTAGTTGGAGATTTTTGATGATTATAGCATGTTTCTTTGCTTATGTACAATTCTTGAAAAGTTTAGTAGTTTGTATTCTAGGATTGAAGTATGACATCTTTGTGAATATCTGTAAGTTTGAATGTGATAAGTGAAACGTGATTAAGTCTTTGCAATAGTAATAAATTGTTTACTTGAGGTGTTATGCTCAGTGGTCCGTGTTACTAGAAAATAATCTTTACCACTGCCAGCCAGAAATCTCTAAATAATTAAATGTGTGTGTCGGAAGCTGGTTTATGATTTGAGTGCGGTAGGGTATACCACGTATGTCCTATTCCACCATGATGACCAAAAGCTCACGACAGTTAGAAAAAGCTGCCTTATGATTGGAGTAAGGTAGGGGATTATCTTGAAATGTCCTATTCTGCTATGAGGGAAAAAGCTTATTCTGATGTGTGTTAGAAAAAAGTGAAAAAAGTGAAAATATTGAAATATATTAGTATGAATAAGTAAGGACTTAGTTATCGTTAATCTTATACCCAGTATAAACTGAAGGATATGTTGTAGGGATTATCCTCTGAGTTTGTCAGAAATGTTTTAGATATTCTCTACTGTTTCTTTTTGGGATATGTATGTTTTGTAAAGTGCTTGTTATAGTTTTTTTGAATATTTCTAACTTAGATGGGAAACCGGGCTAGTTTTGGTTTGAATAACTTTCAAATTGTGGAACTTAGTGGAAGTTTATTATGGCTATGCACACACTCACTCGGGTGAACTTCTAAGTTATTGAATATACTTTATATTTGTATAGATGTTTATTTGTCTCGAGCTTGACTTTGTTCTGTTTTGCTCGAGGGCGAGCAAAAAAGATAAGTGTGGGGGTGTTGTTAAGGGCTAAATTGTAGTATTTATACATATATTTTATATATCAATTTTCTCCCATATATGTATGATTTTCATAGAAATCGAGCTTATAATTGATTATTTGAGTAAATGGTGTTTTTAATAGTTAAATATGAAAACATATCGATTTATATGCTTATTTGGTGATTTTATGTTGTTTTGGAATCGTGTTACGTTTTGGTATGTTTTTCGATGTGTGTAGATACATATCTTTGATTTGGAAGAGGCTAAAGTCAAATTTGAAGTGTTGATGAAGAGATAGAGATGATACAAGATGGATAAAGATGGAAGAATCAAGAAAATTTTCAAGGAATCGAAGTCCAGCAAAGCTGGACGAGCGTTCATCTGAGCAGACAGCGTCCAAGGCGAGCAGGCGTTTGATGAAGTGGCTGGCGTCGAGGAGTCGAAACTAATACGAGAGAGTTCAAGCGTTGGCTAAACTAGCGTCGATATCCGTCCAAGCATTCCAGACGAGCGTCCGACATAGCAAACGGGCGTCCACCGCCGTTGTTCTTTGAAACCGACTTAGGTTACTGTAGCAGCCGCCTCTATTTTCTTTTTAAAGAGCAGCAGCCCCAAACCCTAAAAATACACAATTTCTCTTCACATCAAAAGCGAGGCGGCGGCCGACTTTGGAGATTTGAAGGCGGTCACCCGAGCCTTGTGCTCGGGTGAACCGAGGTTAGATTAGGAGTAGTTTAGATGCTTTTCGTTTTCGTTCTTGGATCAATTCATGTATGAGACTATGTGAGTTCTTCTTGATTTATTCAATTCAGTTTTTTCTTCATCAGTTTAGTTCTTTTTGTATCTTTTCTATGTGTTTATGATGCCATGAGAATAGATTGGAAGATTTGTTTTCTATTGATGTTTATAATACGGAAGTTGCATAAACGTTAGATCACCATAGAAAGATAGGATTTTTAATCGTTAATGATGACAAGTTAATCGATTAATTATCTAGGTTGTTAGATTCTAAAATACGAGAGTTAACCTGAATCTACACCGAGTGTTGTATGGAAATCAGTTTCAACTTACAAGAGAGTAGAGATTGATAAATTGGATTTACTAAGGAATTAGGAATCCGTAGCTTGAGAATAAATTCACTAAGGAATTAGGGGTTTATGTCTCGTGAAAAGGTGAAACCACAAATCGAATTAGAATCATGAGATTAACTAGGATTGAGATCACATAGGTTTGTATATTGGTTGTTTGATCCCATGTTTTTAGTTTAGATTGTTTTATTTTGTTTTCTAGGTTAGATTTATTTGATTTGTTCTTTGTTTTTTATGTCTCTTTCTTTCGTTTAAGAGTAACAATTTAGGAGATTAGTGAAATTAGATTCAACATCCCTTTTCCCTGTGGATCGACCCTGTACTTACCCTACTATGCTATCAACTACCCGATATTTGGTCGGTTAGGAGGTAGTTTTGCATGGTAGTATAGGTTTATAAATTTTCTTTTGTTTTTATGATGCAAAATCCTCCCAACAAAAGTGGCACCGTTGCCGGGGAATAGGTGTCATGTTGAATCTAAATAAGTTAGTTCTCGATTTTGTTACGTTTCGCTTTTCGTTTTCAATAAAAGTAGCGTTTAATAGATTGAGAGTTTTTATTTTGCCGTGTTTCGATGACCGTTAGGTTAAGAATGTGCAAAAGTTTTTTTTACTCAACTTGTTTTACGTGAAGTTTATATGTTTAGTTGTTTCCTAGTCTAACCCCTCGTGCTTTAATTTGATGTGGGCTGCTCTGTGATATTTGATGTATGATCTTTTAAGAAATTAGGGTTTCTTTGTGTTTCTGCGTTTTCTATGCAAATTATTTGTTGGAAGAAGCGTTGGGTAAGTGAGCGCCCATCCGATCCACTAACATGCGAGTAAACGCAGCGTTGAAAGTATTGGGCGTTCGTCCGTTCAAATATTACGACTGTTACGATTTGAAGGACCAGATTTAGCGTCTATACTTTACGAGCGCCCGTCCGGTTGGTTTTCAAGCCAACGGCGTTTATTTGGTGAGCGCTTCGTCGGGCTGCAAATTTCGAGAAGCGTTAAATCGATCACATAAATGCGATCCAGGTTCGATTTCTTCTCAATTTGATTTTTAATGCTTTATTTGATATGGATACTTTAATTTGAGCTACGTGGCTAATTGTTTTTACGTAGATGATCTGAACTTGCATGTTTATACCTTTCCATCTACGGATCCATGTTAAATAATTGAATCTAATTGATAATATACTTGATTCATCCAAGCATGTTATAGTCACTGTCGGTTCTCATACGCTATAACTGGTCTTATTGTTAATTAGTAGCTAATGTCGGTTTCCGTATGCTACATATCGTTATGATGAATCTTTTAAGCTTTGAGACTTATGTGCTTCCTTGTTATTTTATAACTCATTTGGGTAGTAACTGTCGGTTTTCCGTTGCTACGATGGAAACCTTATGCGTTATATCTGTTTAGAATAGCTAACTGTTGGTTTTCCATAATGCTATCACTTTTTACGAGTCTTAAGGCGCGCGTCTGCTGCATGTAATGAAGCAAGACAGCATCGGTTATCGTAACTTTGTCATTATTTGGTAGACGTTTATTATATACATGTCATGCTGCAAATGAGTGGGCTAGTTTTCTTTCTTTTATTTTCTTTTATTTTTGCATATCATATAGATGCATATCATTTAGTTGCATGTCATCTAGTTGCATTGTTTTTATTTTTGTTTTATTTTCTTTTTTTCTTCTTGGCGTAGTTAGCTGTCGGTTTCCGTAATACTACCTCGTTTTCTTTATTTTTAGTTTCTCGCATAGGCCGTAGTCCTTTGTAGGTTGTCCTCCAAACTCGCTCGGCTGAGCTGTGTCGAATTTATTTTTATTTATTTTATTTTTAGGATTGCATATCATGTAGGCTGCATTGTAGTATATTTTCATGTAGTTGCACTAGCCCTCTTGTTGTGTAATGTTCCATGTATATGTATTCCATCGTTATATGAGCTTAAATTTGAAATATCTCTATATCTCCTTTTCCATGTGCTTTATATATGTAATCTTTTCTTTTTCCCCGTAGACTCTTTTGCATGATCAAGTCTGCAGGATATTTTTGATAGCTATTGTGCACTTTCACGATGAATTCAGTTTACGTGATGCTCCACGATCCTCTTGAGCTATCGACAATTTTGGTTTTACCAATTTTTCCGGAATTGCCCGACATCCAATCACTAAGTTCTCTAATTTATTATTTACGCACAACTTGAGGACAAGTTGCAATCTAAGTGTGAGGGGATAGATGATTTATGTATCTACTTTCATTTGCTCATATTAGTTATAATTTTCTATGAAAAGTGCTTAATTTTCAAATTTTTTTGTTAAGTCCCGAGTAGACAAAGGCATATCTTTGCGCTTGAGTTTATATCATTTTGCTATATTACGTATATTTAGTAATTTTAGTTGTTTCACCCGACACTCTTTTCACATGCCATAGTCAATGAGGAGCTAAATGTTGAAAGCCTACCCCATTTTAGTTGGAGATTTTTGATGATTATAGCATGTTTCTTTGCTTATGTACAATTCTTGAAAAGTTTAGTAGTTTGTATTCTAGGATTGAAGTATGACATCTTGTGAATATCTGTAAGTTTGAATGTGATAAGTGAAAGCGTGATTAAGTCTTTGCAATAGTAATAAATTGTTTACTTGAGGTGTTATGCTCGGTGGTCCGTGTTACTAGAAAATAATCTTTACCACTTTATGACGTAAATCTCTAAATAATTAAATGTGTGTGTCGGAAGTTTGGTTTATGATTTGAGTGCGGTAGGGTATACCACGTATGTCCTATTCCACCATGATGACCAAAAGCTCACGACAGTTAGAAAAAGCTGCCTTATGATTGGAGTAAGGTAGGGATTATCTTGAAATGTCCTATTCGCTATGAGGAAAAAGCTTATTACGATGTGTGTTAGAAAAAGTGAAAAAAGTGAAAATATTGAAATATATTAGTATGAATAAGTAAGGACTTAGTTATCGTTAATCTTATACCCAGTATAAAATGAAGGATATGTTGTAGGGATTATCCTCTGAGTTTGTCGGAAATGTTTTAGATATTCTCTCTTTGTTTCTTTTTGGGATATGTATGTTTTGTAAAGTGCTTGTTATAGTTTTTTGAATATTTCTAACTTAGATGGGAAACCGGGCTAGTTTTGGTTTGAATAACTTTCAAATTGTGGAACTTAGTGGAAGTTTATTATGGCTATGCACACACTCACTCGGGTGAACTTCTAAGTTATTGAATATACTTTATATTTGTATAGATGTTTATTTGTCTCGAGCTTGACTTTGTTCTGTTTTGCTCGAGGACGAGCAAAAAGATAAGTGTGGGGGTGTTGTTAAGGGCTAAATTGTAGTATTTATACATATATTTTATATATCAATTTTCTCCCATATATGTATGATTTTCATAGAAATCGAGCTTATAATTGATTATTTGAGTAAATGGTGTTTTAATAGTTAAATATGAAAACATATCGATTTATATGCTTATTTGGTGATTTTATGTTGTTTTGGAATCGTGTTACGTTTTGGTATGTTTTTCGATGTGTGTAGATACATATCTTTGATTTGGAAGAGGCTAAAGTCAAATTTGAAGTGTTGATGAAGAGATAGAGATGACACAAGATGGATAAAGATGGAAGAATCAAGAAAATTGTCAAGGAATCGAAGTCCAACAAAGGCCAGACGGCGTTCATCCGAGCAGACAGCGTCCAAGGCGAGCAGGCGTTTGATGAAGTGAAGCGGCGTCCAGGAGTCGAAACTAATACGAGAGAGTTCAAGCGTTGGCTAAACTAGCGTCGGTATCCGTCCAAGCATTCCAGACGGCGTCCGACATAGCAAGCGGGCGTCCACCGCCGTTATTCTTTGAAACCGACTTAGATTCTTTGTAGCGACCGCCTCTATTTTCTATTTAAAGAGCAGCAGCCCCAAACCCTAAAAAATACACAATTTCTCTTCACATCAAAAGCGAGGGCAGCAGCCGACTTTGGAGATTTGAAGGCGGTCACCCGAGCCTTGTGCTCGGGTGAACCGAAGAATTAGATTAGGAGTAGTTTAGATGCTTTTCGTTTCGTTCTTGGATCAATTCATGTATGAGACTATGTGAGTTCTTCTTGATTTATTCAATTCAGTTTTTCTTTATCGGTTTAGTTCTTTTTGTATCTTTTCTATGTGTTTATGATGCCATGAGAATAGATTGGAAGATTTGTTTTCTATTGATGTTTATAATACGGAAGTTGCATAAGCGTTAGATCACCATAGAAAGATAGGATTTTTAATCGTTAATGATGACAAGTTAATCGATTAATTATCTAGGTTGTTAGATTCTAAAATCGAGAGTTAACTTTGAATCTACACCGAGTGTTGTATGGAAATCAGTTTCAACTTACGAGAGAGTAGAGATTGATAAATTGGATTTACTAAGGAATTAGGAATCCGTAGCTTGAGAATAAATTGACTAAGGAATTAGGGGTTTATGTCTCGTGAAAAGGTGAAACCACAAATCGAATTAGAATCATGAGATTAACTAGGATTGAGATCACATAGGTTTGTATATTGGTTGTTTGATCCCATGTCTTTAGTTTAGATTGTTTTATTTTGTTTTCTAGGTTAGATTTATTTGATTTGTTCTTTGTTTTTTATGTCTCTTTCTTTCGTTTAAGAGTAACAATTTAGGAGATTAGTGAAATTAGATTCAACATCCCTTTTCCCTGTGGATCGACCCTGTACTTACCCTACTATGCTATCAACTACCCGATATTTGGTCGGTTAGGAGGTAGTTTTGCATGGTAGTATAGGTTTATAAATTTTCTTTTGTTTTTATGATGCAAAATCCTCCCAACATATTTCAAAGCTGCATGGTCAGTGAATACAGTGACTTTTGATCCTATCAGATAAGGTCGAAACTTGTCAAATGCAAAGATGACAACTAAGATTTCATTCTATGTAGTCACATAATTCCTCCAGGCCTTTGTTAAAGTGCGACTAAGCGTAATAGACAGGCTTAAAGATTTTATCCTCTCTTTGTGCGAGGCTGCTCCAAGCTGCCGTGTCGCTTGCATCACACATAAGCTCAAAGGTTAGTTCCAAACTTGGGCTACAGAGTGGGGCGGTTATAAGCATTCGCTTGAATGTTTTGAAATCTTTCTTGCACTCTTCTCCAAATACGAAAGGTACATCCTTCATAAGTAATTCGTCGAAGGTTTAGAAACTTTAGAGAAGTCTTAATAAAACTCCTATAAAATTCTGCGTGGCCAAGAAAGGCTCATAACATCTTCAACTTCATTGGAGGGCGTAACTTCTCTATCACCTCTATCTTTGCTCTATCAACTTCCATTCCTTTCTTTGAAATTCTATGACCCCAAAACTATTCATACCATGTAACCATGAAAAGGCATTTTTCCCGATTAAGTACAAGGTTGGTCTCTTCACATCTCTTTAGCACTCTACTCAAATTGTCAAAGCATTTTCAAAGCTATTTCCAAATATAGAGAAATTATCCATGAAAATCTCTAGAAAATCCTCCACATGTCCACAAATAATGGCATCATGCACCTTTGGAATGTTGTTGGTGCATTACATAACCCAATGGGCATGCGATTGTACGCAAAAGTTCCATAGGGACATGTGAAATTTGGTTTCTCACGGTCCTCGGGGCAATATGGATCGATAATAACAGATTATCCATCTAAGAAACAATAAAACACATGACCGCTTAATCTTTCCAACATTTGATCAATGAATGGTAGGGGAAAATGATCTTTACGAGTTGCATCATTCAGTTTCCAAAAGTCAATGCAAACTCGATGTCCAGTAATTAGTCTCACAAGGATCAACTCGTCAAATTCATTAGGTTGGATAGTGAATCCTCATTTTTTGGGTACCACATGACTCGGGCTTACCCACTCACTGTCTGCAATTGAGAAAATGATTCTCATCTCCAACATCTTTAGGATCTCTTCCTTAACAGCATCTTTTAGTTGTGGTGTCAACCTCCTTTACGGTTGTGCTACCTCTTTTTTCTCAGGGTCTACAAAGATCTTATGCATGCACACATATGGGCTTAATCCTGTAATATATGCAATCGTCCATCCAAACGCTCCCTTATACTCTCTCTGAGTACTCTTAAAAGTTTCTCCTCCTGTAAGGGTGATAACAACGATGAAATTATAAGGGGGAGAGTATCATTTTGTAAGTACACGTTCTTCAGGTGAGATGGAAAAGGTTTCAACGTTAAGTTCTTTGGTGGCTCTTCTAATGATGATCTTAACAGGTTACCAGTCAACTGTAAGTCAAAGAACTTGTGCCACAAAAATCTATGAATGGTTCCTCCTAAATCCATAGAGGATATAGGTTCTATTTCTCGCACTTGACCTTCACTACATCCAGGCCAGGTTTCCTCATAGCTTTCTTCTTCCTTCAAGAGTAAAGTCTCAGCTACTTCAGGGTCTAGTGCCACTTGCTGATACAATTCTAAAACAAGTTCGTCTATGGCATCTAGCATGTAGCATGCTTCTCCTTCATCTTGAGCATATCTCATTGAATTCATCACATTGAAAACTACTTTGTCCTCATTCACTCTCAGAATCAGCTCACCCTTATGAACATCTATCAATGTTTTACTCGTAGCTAGGAAAGGTCTTCCTAAGATCAATGGAGCAACGTGCTTAGTTCCATGTCTAGCACCACAAAGTCTCTGAGGAATACAAACTTATCAACTTTCACCAAAACATCATCCACCACTCCACAAGATTGCTTCATTGACCTATCGCTAATTGAAGGGTGATAGATGTCTCATTCAACTATTTCATACCTAATTTATGAAAGATGGAAGTGGCATTAGATTGACACGGCTCCGAGATCACACAATGCTTTATTTAGGCAAACTCCTCTAATCGTGCATGGTATGAGGAAGCTCCCAGGATCTTTACACTTAGGAGGCAGTTTGCGTTGCAAAACTTCTGAGCATTCCTCATTAAGGCATATAGTCTCAAGGTCTAATAACTTCCTTTTAGTAGAGATTGCTTCTTTCAAGAATTTTGCATACTCTGGCATTCCGGCGAGCTTCTACAGTATATCCACTTGCAACTTTTAAACATCTTTATAAACTTTTATACGCGCATCATCATTATTAAACTTGTATTTCCTAGGGTGATAGGGTAAAGTAGTAGGATTAATAGTCTGATTTGTGAAGACTTACTGGTGGCTGCTTCTTTGCTCTGCTGTTTGTCTACATAATTTTAGACTCGGTATACCGGAGTATTGTCGAGTTACGGCCCTCTTTTCTCCAGTTCTGCTGCGTTACTGCTGCGACTTCTTCTGTTTCCTCTGGGGCGGTTGGTATAACGAGTCGAGCGGTTCTTTTCGCTTCTAGTCATGATCGGATCGACTTGGAAAATGGAAAGATTTGTACAAGTTATACCTTTTCGTCACCACTTTGTGGAAAATCATTAGGTATGAATATGTTAGATACACTGTGAATAATTATGACCTGGAAGTTAATCCAGGGTAAGTGTTCGGATCTATTATGACATATCAATGAGGTGCTCAACGGACCTTTGAATCTTATAAAACCATTTTTATACTTTGGATTGATGTAAAAACTTCCTTCTGATTCTTCTCAGTGTTACTTGACCATCCTCCCGGAGGATGGGCTGACACTTGTTCTGCAATCTATCCCAATTGGTTCGACAAATTCTGCATTAAGGCTTCTTGATTGGTCAGTCTTGTATCATTCTTCTTACAATAAGTGGTGAATTTTGTATTGTGTTCAGTCATGGATTTCATAAGTTGATTGACCGTGTCGGTCCTGATTGAAGCTCATTTTATCCACGGCTGCTTCCCAACCACCGGACTTGTTGAATTGAGGTATGAATCAACCAGTTTGTCTCAGTCTCCCTTCACCGTTAGAATCACTTTTTCGAAAACCCCCATTAGGGTCACTCAGTCTAAAACCAGGGTAGTCATCAAAACCTGGACGATATCCACTCCTATAAGGATTTCCTTGCCTCCCTATATAGTTCACGTCCTCAGTGTTGGTTGCTTCTATATCTTGAACTTTCACGACCTTGGCTATGCGATCTTGCATGCCATCTATCTTTTCATTCATTGCCATTATTTGGTATAAGATCTTTTGAGAAGTATAATCTTCAAATCGCCCCACTACATTGGCGGTTTCCACTTGATGTGTCCCCCATTGACTTTTCAGTGTGATTTGATTCAATTTCTCTTCGGCTTCTTCAGGTGACAGCAACGCAAAACATCCGTTGCTTGAGGCATCAACTCTCATTTTTCACTTGGTCATAATCCATGATAAAAACTATGCATTCTTACGGGCAAAGTGATATCATGGTGAGGGCATCACCTCTGTGCTTCCTTAAATCTTTCCCATGCTTCTTCAAATGTTTCAGTGGGTTTTTGTTTGAAGTTCGTAATGTCTTGTCTCATCTGTAATGACTTCCTAGGCGGGCAGTACTTATTCATAAACTTCTGCAACAGATCGGTCCAAGTTTGGATCAATCCCGGCGCTAGAGACAATAACCATATCTTTTCTTTGTCCTTCAGAGTAAATGGAAACAACTTCAACTTGATATTAACTTCAGGAACTCCTGCTGGCTTGACCGTGCTAACTATTTCCAGAAAGTTGGTGATGTGTACACTAGGAACTTCATTCATTACTCCATGAAAAGTAGTGTAGTTAGTCACCATTTGTATCACATTTTGTTTCGGGTTAAATACCTTAGCTGCATCCTCAGGCTGAACAATTGCTGGCACGAATTACTCAATCGTAGGCATTACATAACTCTGTAGAGTTCTACTATCTGCTTGTACCACCACTCCTACTCCATTCTGTCCATTTTGTCCGTTTTATGCCATGTCGATTTATGTATCCTCCAAAGGTGGAATTTCTTCTTCCCTCTCACTGTGATCTCCTTCATGCAAAATCACATCGTCCGCCAGCCTAACAGATCTCTCTTGAGTTTCCTTTCTCTTTTTCCTAGCAAACTTTTCAATCTCAGGTATGAATCTCTCGAGTTTGGCTGCTGAACATCGTGTAGCGTACTACAAGACACAAAAAGAAAATAAAATGGTTAGTGATATGCCTCGGTGTTACATTACATACGCTGGAAGACTCAAATATACAGACTTTGACTACAGGCTTGACTCTTAACTGACAGAAACAATTATGCCAAAATTTAGACCGTCGGTTTACCGCGATAGACCCTCGGTAAACCGGCTGCTATTTTTTTCCAGATTTTAACTGAACTGACTCTGTATGACTCTAGTATAAACAGACTATAAAACAGACTCAATTAAGCGGACTCAAATATCTACGAAAACTCAATCTTAAATAAAAAGTATTCTTGACACGAGTCCCGACAAGCGGTGCCAAAAATCTGGATCGCGTGCAAAGCACTTACTAGCAATAGGACTAGGTCTATCATAGTAGAGTACTGGAAAATCAAGGTCGATCCCATAGAGACTCATAAGAATTTCTAATTATCAAGATTGAGCTTGTCACGATAACGGTCTACGACCAAACTATAATATAGAGAGTAGTAAATTGGGTAACAATCAACTAGCAAGATTATGCAAGTTCGCACTAAGCGAACTAGAGTTCTAAGGTATTAGTTCAATTATGAATAATTATTTATTCCCACCACACATTCAACAGTCCTCCCCATTGGTGAATTTATTCATTGTTGACTCACTGGGTTCAACTCTAACCTATCTACTCCAACATTGGTAGTAGACAATCTATACATAAGCACCCTCCTTAAGCGGTCGTAATAGCCCATATGTATAAAGAATAAGAGCTATCGATATTGAGCGCTAACTCATACCGCATACAAACTGCCTAGATAGCGGTAGACATTGACCCGACACGTTCTAGGGTCCATCAAAATATTGTCCTAATTAACAGTTCAATAACAGCCCTTCGTGTTAATTTACGATAACGTGTAAATAGTTGATCAGGCCAAAAACATGTAAATTACATATATCGATCAACATAGCTGGCGCCGATTATCATGAATTAGTAATTTACTAGGTATTCAAATCTAGTGATATAGACCGTCACAGATCTGAAGAACGCAACTACTATTTCATGATTTCTTCACCAACGAATCAGATCAATAACACATAGGGTAAAATAAACTAACTACTACATAATTAAACTAAATAAGCAATTAAAACATACTAGTCGAATAGAACAACGATAGATCTACATCTTGGAAAAGACAAAAAATCATACCCTTGAAGGCGAGTAGATCTCCGTCGGATCTCTCCCTAGGCGGCGACTCTGCCGTCTCTCCGACCAGAACTCATAAAATAAATAAAATAAAGAACAAAGAATTTTTATTGCAATATACTTGTAAATTGTGTGGTACAATTGTTACATTTAGTTCTGAGGCGAGGCCTCTTATTTATAACTATCTAAACCAACTTAAGAACATCTAGTTTGACCCCTTGTCCCTGAAAACACGTTTCGGAAGGATCTGGATCCTCGGTAAGTCGGCACCGCATCCTGGGTTACCAAAATACTTTTGTCTTTTTTCTCCCACCGACTTAACTTGGATGCTTTTGGAATACCCTAGGCCCGTTCCATTTGTGCAGTCCACTCTAGATTCGTCCATCGTGATCAGCGCAATATTATCGAAACATGGAAAATAAACTCTAAGTGCAGATTTCTTGACTCATGAACCCGACATATGCTAGTCAACATAAATGGTTCATATTTATAGGTCGAAACAACTATTTTTAGCTCATAACGGATAGAATCTTGATGCCGTATGATAGACTATTTTAACAATCATCAATATTCACAAAGCCACTCAGTCGTGAGTTAGGAATGATTGAATTGACTAAGTATTTTGAGCAGCTAACTGGAGTAACCAGCATAGTGACTTCAGCAGCTGACTTAATGTTCTCGGTGAATTTTATGATTTATATCGTAATATTTCATAACAATAATCCCCGTGTTTTAGTAATTTTTATAGAAAATTATGTATTAAATGAACAAATTGAAGAAATGGTTGTAGAGTTATAAAAAGTGTAAAACGCGCCAATTACGTGCTTAAAATGATGATTTTATGTTGGTTTGAGTTGTGTTACACTTTGGTATGTTTTCAATGGCGTCGGTGTTAAATGTGGGTGAGGAAAAGTTGATTTAAAGTGTGTAATCGTGCTTTGAAGATTGGGGGTGAAGAATAAAGAGATAAAGATGAAAGGTCGAATTTGAAGGCATCTTTGAATGAGCGTCGAAGTATTGAAGTGGCGTCGAGAAAGATGAGCGTGCGTTTGATGTCCGCCCCTGGGCGGGCGTCGGAATAGTGGTGGCGTCCTTTGGAAGAATTTGATTCGGGATTTGTGATTTTTAGTGGGTGGCGTCGATTTTGCCCAATTTTGCATAGGGCGTCGTCCAACCCGGCTCGGCCCGACTCAAATAAGTTTTGCACTTTGGGTGGCGTCCACCCCTGCAGACGGGCGTCGGTGCCATTTGACCTAGCCGCCTCAGAATTCTATAAATAGGCGTGTTATTTCAACCACTAATACACACAACATACGACCGCATATTCCACCCTTGGGAGCCGCACGCAAATCCTAAAAATTATGAGTATCTTCCCTTCAATCATGTCTTGGATCATCACAAGGATGGAAGGCTAAGCACATCACGGTAGAATAGCGGGAGGATACCACATCAACATCACCACAACCACGGTTGTTAGGTTATCTTTGTTTATGAATTCGAATATTGAATTTTATTTATCAATTGTTATTTGATTTGATTGTTAAGTGTTTTGTTAGATAGGAATATCAATAAAGCCATATGTTGAGTTGAATTTGTATGGAAATATAATTCATCAATAGAACTTTTTCAATCGATACAATTAACAATATTTTGAGGAATCATGTGTTGTTAATTGGGTTAAATAATTTGGGAACAAATTTATGATCATGTGATGTATGTCTAATTGTTTTACTTGGAAAAGAAACAAAACCTAGGAATTGAGTTAAAGGAATTTAATCGGTTTGAGATTGATCAAACCAATAAAATCATATTCGGATCATAAAGTGGTTGTGTGATTGTTGTGTGGTTGATCTAGTTATTCTCTTTGTTCTTTTAATTATCGATAAACAAATTCGTTCGTATTGATTGTTATTGCTACGTTTAGTTATTTCGAGAATTTTAGTGTGTTTTCTGCATATTTTACTGTTTCCGGCCACGTACTCGGGACGCTCAAATCCGACCCTAGCGGGCGCCCGTCGGTTCTATGTTTTTACATTTTACGTGATTTTACCTTTGTTCTTCATTTTTATTTTATAGATAGTATAAACCCTAGTTTGAGATAATAATTAAGTGACATAGTAAATATAATAAGCGCACCTTAATCCGATTAACATTCGACTCCTTAGGGCGACCGGTAACACCGCTTTACTACGAACCTTATACTTGGGGTGTTCGGTAATTATAAATTTAAAACACGTTTTACCGAACAAGTTTTGGCGCCGTTGCGGGTCGTAACGGTTGTCGGATTCTTCATAGGGCGATTTTACGTGTCAAAAGGATCGTTTTTAGCCTTGATAGTATTTTGGCGTAACTTTCGGCTCAGTGTCCGTTTGGAGCATGACCCATGCGAGCGCCCGTGCGCCCCATCCCATCTGTCTTACGAGCGCCGGTTCGATTGCTGCGAAGCAGCGTTCACTTCTGAATCCTCTACGAACTAGCGTCCACTTGCTGAGCGCTTGATTCGATCCACGAAAATTCCACTTTTCTCTTCTCTTCTCTTCTATCTTTCTAAACTTCTAAATCCTCCAATCTTCTCTAAACTTCGTTCTCATCAACCTACGGTTGATTTCTTCTATTCTACTTCTACGGTTTATGCAAACCGGGAGTAAGAAGGAAATCTTATCTTTAACCCCGAACTGGCGAGACATTGTCAAAGAAGATTCTTTCATGGTTACGACAAGATGGCGAACACGGTTCTAGCGATGCGAACCGGAGAACCAAGGGAATAATAACCAAGATCCCGCTCAATTAAACCAAATTACGATGCAAATATTGCAGAACCAACAACGGCTGACAAGCTGGATAAACCGGCGAGATGCAACAACAACCTCAGAATGTTCAACATCAAGCGACCATGACCCGTGCGGCTGCGGTGTTGTCTGTGACAAGACCACTTATGCGCCATATCTTGATCAAGACTTCTTGGAAGGGCATAGACCAATCCGGCCTCCGGAGATGGGAGGAATGCATTTTGATCTTAATAATGGAGTTGTGGGGATGGTCCAAAATAGTTTATTCCATGCTTCTGCTGCTGAGAAGACCCACATGACTTCTTGTCGACTTTTGTGCAAATATGTGAAGCGAGTCACTACCCTGGCGTTCCTTGAAGTTCTTAAATTGAAACTTTTCCCGTTTGCTTTGAAGGGTGAAGCAAATCGTTGGTTTAAGTCCTTACCCATCACTCTCTTCATAAGCGGGGTGATGTTAAAAGAGCCTTTGCTCTGAAAGTCGTTTCACTGGAGCGATAATGGAGCGAAAAGAGATATAGCCACTTTCGAGAGCAACTAGAAGGGAGAGTGTGGGAAAGGCTTGGGAGAGGTTGAATACATTAATGAGAAAATGCCTAACCATGGATATACTCGAGCATGAGCTTAGAATTATTCTATTAGGGTGTTACGCAACCCAATAGAGATTACTTGGATTCCACGGCTCATGGATCATTTTTAGGAGGAGGAGATGATGCGCCTATAGGGTAGCGAAGCGATAGCTAAGAATAACATGTGGGCAACTCAAAGAAGACCCGTGTTAGCGGAAGCAAAAAGGAGGCTGCTTCAAGTGACTCGAGAGACAAAGCGCTTGTTGCTCAAATGGAAATGATGAACAAGCAACTTCGCCAACATGCAAATGAAGCGACAAGAGGGCCGCGGATGTGAATCACTCGGGCATACAGCCGGGAATACGATGAATGAGGAAGTTCAAGCCATGGAGCGAGAATCAACCCTTCATAGGTTTGGTCAAAATTACGGTCAATCGAGTCAAACTCAAAACCGCAACACCGGAAATCCGCGGAATAGTTATTATACACACTGGTGCATCCAATAACCCAAGACCCCAAGGTAAGCGGGCCCAAACACAAAATCAACAGCCCACCTCGTCTCTCCGGAAGAAATTCGATGAGCTAGTTGACATGGTGAAAACACTAGCCACCGGTCAAAAGGCGATGGAGAGGCAGTTGGTCGGATGGTGATCAACAATCAAGCGAGACCTCAAGGAAATTTGCCGAGTTATCTGAGATAAAAACCTAAAGCGAGATATCAATGCTTGCCTTTGCCATCACACCTCAATGGGAGTATGGAGATGAGGAGTTAAATCGAGTCACCCTCGAAGCGGTAAGGCATTGGACCGAAAGATGTCGGAAGCAGTAGCCCCTCTGGCGCCATAAGTTAGGAGGGGCAATCAGTTAAATGCCAAAGAAGGCAGTGAGGAAGAAGCGAGTGGTGATGATTCTTGGGGATAGTGATGAGGATGTTGAGAGAGAAGTCAGTATCTGAACCCACGACTAAAAAAGAAAGCGAGAAGTTAAGTCAGGATGGAAGGATAAGGAGGATGAAGCCATTAAAATTCAACCTATGATTAATCATTGAAAACCCTTCCCTATCCGGCAAAGAAAAAGAAAATATCCTAAACTCGACAAGCAGTATGGCGGAGTGAGGAAGATGCTTAGAATACTATGGTGACTATGCCACTGCTTTGAGGTATTAAGCGAGATGCCTAAGTCTTTGTAAGTATCTTAAGGATGCTGTGGAAGCAAAAGAAGCTCAAGGAAATGGCGGAGGAAGTGCTAAGAGAAAAGTGTTCAAGCGGTTTCACAGGCGTTGCAATCAAGCGAGAGTGACCCGGGCGACCTTCAATCTCACATGCGATTGAAGGCCACACGTTCCACAATGTCTTATGCAATTCGAGGGCCTCTGTTAATGTAATGCCATTGAACATCTGCAAGAGTCTCGGGCTGGACAAAAGGCTAAAAGGCGTCCGTCTCTCTTGATTAGTGGACCGAACTAGCCGTTTAGCGGTGGTTGTGTTAACAAGCGTCCTTATTCACGTTAAACATCTAGTTTTCCAAGCCTGAATGGGTCATCTTTGGATTACCGATCGACAAGGAGATACCCACGATTACGGGCGGCCTTTCTTAAACATACGCCTCCACCATTGACTTGGCGGCCAAATCACTCACGAAAGTAGGGGACACTTCCATTACCCTCGAGCAAGGAAAAATTTTGCGGAAGCTTGAGCAGGAGATCTCATTCATTGAAGCAATCTGTGGGGATGAAATCGACCACGATGAAGAGCTCACGGAGATAGGAGCCCTGGATGTTATAATTCACGAGCAGGCAAGAATCCTTTGTAGAGTTGTCTCAACAACTTGCGCATCTTGAGCCTATGAGTGAGCGGAAAATGCAGGATATTCGAGGGGATGGCGATAATGATTTGAAGGAGCTCAACCGAGGCGGACTTTAACCTCGTAGAGAGGAAGTTTTAATGGGTAGTTAGTGCGAAATAAGTGCGGAAAGAAACTACTCATTGGGAGTTGGATGATTGGGAGCGGCTTGCGGAAGAGCTTGAAGAAGAAGAACTTTAGAAGATGGTTAAGCATAAGAAAGAACAAATGGAAGGCGATAGGAGGATTCCTACAGATGATGTCATTCAATACCTTTACAGGGTAACACCTCAAGAAGATGAGGTGTTTTTGATCAAGCTGGTCCAAGCTCACAAGGAAAAATGTGGTCCCTTAAAATCTAGTATCGAGCAACCACCTGTGACTTAGAGTTGAAACCACTTCGCGACACCTAAAATACATCTTCCTTAAAAGCGGTGATAAGTTGCCCCTTGATCATCTCATCTAAGCTCGAGCGGAGCAAGCGAGAATTAATCAAAGTGCTTGAGAAACATATCCCGCGTTCGGATGGCGGTGGGCGATATCGGAGAATCGGCCAGGCGTGTGCATGCATAAGATCGAGCGGAGGAAGGAAGCGAAAAAGGTCGAGACAACCTCAAAGGAGGCTGAATCCGCACATCACGAGGAGGTTGTCAAAAGGAGATCATAAAATGGCTCGATATGGGTATTATCTATGCCATCGCCCGATAGTGAGTGGGTCAGCCCTACTCAAGTTGTGCCAACGAAGGAGGCATTACCGTGGAAAAAGAATGAAAAAAGGGAAGAAGTTGCCTTACGCCTTGTGGTGGCTATAGAGTTTGCATTGATTATCGCAGATTAAATGAAGTCACCGCTAAGGATCATTTCCCACGCCGCTTCATTGACCAACTTCTAGAAAGGCGAGTGGTCATAAGTATTATTGTTTTCGATGGATATTACGGTTATTTCGGATAGCCATCGACCACTAATGACCAAGAGAAGACAACTTTTACTGTCCATCGGGCACTTTTGCGTTCGTGAGAATGCCTTTCGGTTTATGTAATGCACGGCTACGTTTCAACGATGCATGTTGGCCATTTTGATGGACTTGTGGAGGCGGTGCATGGAGGTCTTCATGGATGACTTTTCGATCTATGGCGGCGGCTTTGATGAAATCTAAAGAATCTAGATATGGTACTCCAGCGTTGTGTTGAGAAAAATCGGTGCTTAAGCGGGAAAAGTGCCATTTTCTAGTCGAAGAAGGATTGTTTTGGGACACAAGGTGTCGGTGATAGTATTCAGGTGGATAAAGCTAAAGTAGAAGCCATTGAGAGAATGTCGTGGCGAAGGCAGTGAAGGAAGTGCGAGGATTTCTAGGACATGTGGGCTTCTATCGGCGTTTCATTAAAGATTTTCGGCGATAGCAAAGCCGTTATCAACTTTCTTTGAAAGAGGAAGTGGAGTTCTTGTTTGATGATGGGTGTAAGAAAGCTTTTAATAGCTTAAAGGATAAGCTAACCGGTGCCCCCATTTTAATCGCGCCCATTGGACTAAACCTTTTGAACTAATGTGCGATGCCTCTAACTCTGCAGTGGAGTGCGATTCTAGGCGGAGAATTGATAAAAAGTTCGAGGCCGATTTACTATGCGAGCCGAACTTTGAACCCGACTCAATGCAATTACGCCACTACCGAGAAAGAATTCTTGGCGATCGTTTTGCTATTGACAAATTCGAGAGTTATCTTTTAGGGTCCAAAGTGATGGTATGGGCCAGATCACGCGACCACTACGCTACCTTATGGGCAAAGCGAGGCGCTAAACCAAGGTTACTCGGATGGATTACGATACTATAGGAATTTGACCTTGAAATTAAGGACAAGAAAGGTAGAGATAATGTTGTGGTGACCACTTATCTCGCCTAGTGAGCGAGGTGCGAAAATCCTAAGGAAATAGGCATTGACTTTCCGGTGAGCAATTAATGAGACTAGAGAATGTGAGGCCGTGGTATCTTTGATTCGTCAATTACTTAGCATTGGGCATTTAGAAGAGATGACGTGTCGAGGGAAAGAAGAAGTTTTCGGTGACTTGAAGTATCTCGTATGGGAGGATCCACATTTGTTTAAAGTCTACAAAGGCGGGTTGCTCGGAAGGTGTGTTCGGAACATGAACAATTGGATATCTTAGAGCAATGTCATAGTGGTCCTTTGGTGGACACTACAGGGCACCAAAAGGCATTGCGAAAATCCTTCAATTTGGATTTTCTTGGCCTACTCTGTTCAAAGGCATTTGAAGCCTTTTGCAAAAATTTGTGATAGATGTCAAAAAGTAGGAGGCTCGATAATAGGATGGAGATGCCTTTGAGGCCTATCTTGGAATGTGAAGTCTTCGACGTGTGGGGCATCGATTTCATGGGACCTTTCCCATCATCGTGCGGTAATAAATATATCTAGTCTGCGTTGACTATGTTTCCAAGTGGGTAGAGGCTATAGCCACCCAAACCAATGATCACAAAGTTGTAAAGAAATTCTTGCAAAAGAATATCTTTACTAGATTTATTTGTCTAGAGCCCCTTATCGTGATGAAGGTTCGCATTTACATGCGCACCTTTACTTGGATAAAATTCTTGAGAAATATGGTGTCAAGCATAGAATTGGTACACCATACCACCCCAAACCAGTGGCCAAGTCGAGGTAAGCAGCGAGAAGTCTAAAGCGGATTTTGGAGAAAGCGGTGAATTCTAATAGATCCAGCGGAGATGCGAAGTTGGGCGATGCACTCTGGGCTTATCGCCATGCTGCGTTCAAGACCCTATGGAGTGCGTCGCCCTTTCAAATGGTTTCTGACAAGGCATGCCATCTACCGGTCAGTGGAGCCACCAGAGCTTATTGGGCTATTAAATACTTGAACCCGATAGCCCGACTCTGCGGGAGAAAAGATTCTTTGCAACTACATGAGCTCGGCGAATTCGGACTCGGGGCCTACGAGAATGCCAAGGTGAGCAAGGAGAGAACAAAGGCGCTCCACGATGCCAAGATAAAGATAGAGATTTCAAGGTAGGAGAGATGGCTTTGCTTTACAACACGGATTACATACGTTTCTTTGGCAAGCTTAAGTCGAGATGGTCGGACCCTTTGAAATTGTCGAAGTTCATCCGGGTGGAGTGATCTCCTTAAAAAAGTACAGCGGTCAACCTTTTAAAGTAAATGGTCATAGATTGAAAAAGTATTTGGACTGACCTTATGAAGCACACGAAGTCTATACTTTTAGAAGGTGGTTGACATGGTGATGTCTTTGATTTGTGATGAGATCCCATCCGACTTCTTTAATTCGGATGATGACATTATTGCCTACATCTTAAAGATGCTTCTACCACGACTCACTGCACCCGTTAGTATGCGGTGCCAAAATTAAGCAACAACATAAAGAAGAGAATCGAGTCTTTATCTGGATGGCTAAAGTACAAGACTTAGTCGCGCACTTGACTTGTTATTCTTTGTGACCACACCGATGCTCTCCACTCGACTACGATAAAAGTAGCCCTGATCAAACCAAAGTGGCCCGATCCGGGTTGATTTTGAATCTTTGTCAAGCTAATGACAATAAAAAGCGCTCTAGGAAGCGACCTAGTCTTTTAAGTTCATTTTTAGTTAAGTTTTAGGGCATTAGGAATAAAACCTTGGTGATTTGTGTGTTGGGTATCCTGTCCTATTTGTGAATGCTTTATTTGCCCGTTTCCGTGTGTATACATGTTTACTCATATGCCCTTGTACCCGAGATTATATGCTATGTCGAGTGTTGCAGAATCTTGTTGGCGGTTTTGCAGTTATCACTTTTAGTGTTGTATGTTCGTGATATGAGCTGCGGTGGTACATTCATGTTATGCACGACCACTTTGTCAACCTCTGACCCGACAACCACTTTGAAACCGGCTAAGTATTCTTTTCTTTTATTTGCACATTACGAGGACATAATGTGATTTAAGTGTGGGGGGGTAACTTGGGTATGTTTTCATTCTATATCCTTTGAGATATGAGTGAATGTTGAATTTTGAGCAAATGAATCTCGAGCATGTGATTGAAACTAAATGCTTGCTAGTTGTAGTTTTCTAATGATGATAGTATGTGACTTAGTGAGATAATTATAGCATGTCTTTACTTTCATGGAGCTAGTATTCATTTTCACTCACGAAAGCCTTTGAGATTGAAGCAAGATTTTTGAACTATATCCTTTCATTGTTTTAGTGATTTATCTTAGTAAGATCAGTATAGTAACACCTTAGTTAGACCGTGTCTTTGTGAATATCATAAAGTTCGAATGTGATGAGTGAGATGTAACTTATGTCTTGAAAAAGTGAATGAATAAGCAATCATAATAAATCGTTTGTCGGAAGGTGGTCGATGATTTGAGTGAGGTAGGGTATACCACGTATGTCTATTCCACTATGATGACCAATAGCTCATGGCGATCGAGGAAAAGCTACCTTATGATTTGAGTAGGTAGGGGATTATCACGAAATGTCCTACTCTACTATGACGGGTAGAGCTCATTCGATATCGTCAAATTTGAAAATTTTGAAAATGATGAATAAAAATAAAGTGAAGTTTTGTTATCATGGATCTTATACCCAGTAGAACCGCATGATATGATGTAGGGATTATCCTCTTTGAGTGCGTGGGAAGGCTTTGAGTGGAGCTATTCTTTGCTATATCTAGGATAGTCATTGGATTCTTGAGAGGATATTTCTTTGAAAGGCTTGTTAAATTTGAAAAGGGCTTGTCACACATACTTTGAATCTATCTACATGATGGTATTACTTGCTATAGTTGTTGTATCTTACATTACGTGAATTAGAGATCTATTTGGATTACATTTAACGTGAGCTAGTTTTGATTGTTTTGTTGGGACGAACAAAAAGCTAAGTGTGGGGAGTTGTTCTCGGTGAATTTTATGATTTATATCGTAATATTTCATAACAATAATCCCGTGTTTTAGTAATTTTATAGAAAATTATGTATTAAATGAACAAATTGAAGAAATGGTTGTAGAGTTATAAAAAGTGTAAAAGCAGCGCCAATTCGTGCTTAAAATGATGATTTTATGTTGGTTTGAGTTGTGTTACACTTTGGTATGTTTTCAATGGCGTGCGGTGTTAAATGTGGTGAGAAAAGTTGATTTAAAGTGTATAATCGTGCTTTGAAGATTGGGGTGAAGAATAAAGAGATAAAGATGAAAGGTCGAATTTGAAGGCATGCGGGGCGAGCGTCGAAGTATTGGTGGCGTCGGAAAGATGAGCGTCGTTTGATGTCCCGCCCCCTGGACGGGCATCCGGAATAGTGGACTGGCATCCACTGGAAGAATTTTGATTCGGGATTGTGATTTTTAGTGGGTGGCGTATGATTTTGCCCAATTTTGCATAGGGCGTCGTCAACCCGGCTCGGCTTTGACTCAAATAAGTTTTGCACTTTGGGTGGCGTCCACCCCTGCAGGCGGGCGTCGGTGCTTTGTTTGACCTAGCCGCCTCGAGAATTCTATAAATAGGCGTGTTATTTCAACACTAATACACACAACATACTGACCGCATATTCCACCCTTGGAGGAGCCGCACCAAATCCTAAAATTATGAGTATCTTTCCTTCAATCATGTCTTGGATCATCACAAGGATGGAAGGCTAAGCACATCACGGTAGAATAGCGGGAGGATACCACATCAACATCACCACAACCACGGTTGTTAGGTTATCTTTGTTTATGAATTCGAATATTGAATTTTATTTATCAATTGTTATTTGATTTGATTGTTAAGTGTTTTGTTAGATAGGAATATCAATAAAGCCATATGTTGAGTTGAATTTGTATGGAAATATAATTCATCAATAGAACTTTTTCAATCGATACAATTAACAATATTTTGAGGAATCATGTGTTGTTAATTGGGTTAAATAATTTGGGAACAAATTTATGATCATGTGATGTATGTCTAATTGTTTTACTTGGAAAAGGAAACAAAACCTAGGAATTGAGTTAAAGGAATTTAATCGGTTTGAGATTGATCAAACCAATAAAATCATATTCGGATCATAAAGTGGTTGTGTGATTGTTGTGTGGTTGATCTAGTTATTCTCTTGTTCTTTTAATTATCGATAAACAAATTCGTTCGTATTGATTGTTATTTACTCGTTTAGTTATTTCGAGAATTTTAGTGTGTTTTACTGCATATTTTACATTTCCGGCCGCGTGCTCGGGCCTTTCGTCCACCTAGCGGGCGCCCGTCGATTCTAAGTTTTCTACATTTTACGTGATTTTACCCCTTTGTTCTTCGTTTTATTTTATAGATAGTATAAACCCTAGTTTGAGATAATAATTAAGTGACATAGTAAATATAATACTTGCACCTTAATCCGATTAACATTCGACTCCCTTAGGGCGACCGGTAACACCTTTACTACGAACCTTATACTTGGGGTGTTCGGTAATTATAAATTTAAAACACGTTTTTACGAACACTTAACCTTAGCCATTTTGAGTGCGCTCACTTGGTAGGTAAAACCTTTGGTACGAGTGAAGTTCACTCCACTAGTTGTTAGAGCAGTTTTGATGAAGCAACTCAGTGAAAGATCGGCTGAGTAATCAACATACTCAGCTCGTCACTCCACCAGTGAAGTATAATTATCAAAGAAGTGTGAAATGAATAAATCATTTACACATATGGAAAAATCAGAGTATTTATTTATTAATTTTGTAAGATTACACATGTGTATTTTATTTTACAAAATCATGGGGATACATTTTCAATTGATAGTATGGCGGCAATGCCTCGATTCCCGAGATTCATCATTACTTGCCTCAATCCACTCTCGCTTCACTCAAAAACCGTGATTTCTCTTACACAAAATCACACCATTACTCCACTAAATCCTTCCATATTCAAAACCCTTTCACACTGAAAGTGTTTGGCTATATAAACCACACTTGTACATTTTCACAAATTCTGTACTCCCTATTTGCATCTCAGAAACCATTTTCTAGAAAATTCAAACCTTTTTACTCTCAAACTCTTAAGAAATGGCTTCATCTTCCTAAAAAAATCTGCACAGAACTATTAGAAATCAATTGTCACCGGGTCATTCTTCAGACCCGAACACTAACTTGCTGTGTACAATGATGACCCTCAGGCACAGCGTTTGGCAGATGGATGTATGAATTTAGGGTTAATGACTTTTCTTAACCTTCCAATCAAAGGACTTTGTTATGAAAAACTGGTTGCCTTCTAGAAAAATGCAAGATTTTGGTATCCACACTTGAGACGATGGTGATTCCACCCGTGATAAAATCCTCACCACCGTCAAAGAAAAGGAGTTGACCACTACAACGACAATGATCAATCACTTTCTTGAAATTTGTCATCAGCAGTCTCTGCGAATGTGGAAGACATAGATATGAAGCCCGATGCTTTACGGCTAAAACTTGGGAAATGTTCCACATCGAAGAATAAAAGATACAAATGCATGAGATCTAACATAAGGATCTGTTGAGAATTTAGTCAATTAATCATCAAGTGCATACTAGGGAAGCTTGGGCCACTACATGGGATGACCGAGGTTAGAATGAAATTGATGGACATTGTTTACCAATGTGCGGAATTCAATTGAGCAACTTAAATCTTCAATAGAATCAAGGAGCAAATTTAGGAGCGAAATTTATGCGCTGATACTAGGTGAGAAAAGGGATCTGCAAAGCACAGTATTTTCTTGTAGAAAAGTCTATGGAATTCCTCTTCAATATCTACTAGATTGAATGAAGGTCGAACCTATGTAAGCTGCTCAAACCACACGGCTCAAAGGTGATTTTCACTTAGATCCATGAGTAAAGGAAGTTGTGGACACGGTAGGGTAGAAAAGAATGCGACTGAGAGCTGCAGTTCTTGGTTCAAAGAAGAACCGGATCTCAAACTAAAGGAGCTCCACTTAGGATTTTGACAAGTAATGAGTAAGCACAATTGGTGATAAGTGAGGATGAATAAGATGAAGAGAATGATGAAGAAGTTCCTCCAACACCTGAAGAGGAAGAAAAGGATGATGATGACCATTAATCTTATGGTCATGAAGAAAAAAAACAATCTGATAACAATCTGTCAATGCCGGTCAAAGGAGTGAAACAATAGAAGAGCAACAACTGAGTGGATAAACTGAAGGAACTCCACCAGCTGACACATGTGTTGTAGGCACATCAAGAAGAAGCCAAGACCTGAGCAAAGGGAATGGCCCTTTGAAGAATTTGAAGAAGTGGCAAAGAAGGTGATGAAAAATCCACAAAGGATTTCAAGAACATGAAGATCAATCTCGAC
The DNA here is from genome assembly GCA_026214975.1 of Gentiana macrophylla. NCBI lineage: Eukaryota > Viridiplantae > Streptophyta > Magnoliopsida > Gentianales > Gentianaceae > Gentiana > Gentiana macrophylla. The sequence continues at coordinate 56,853,055 of CM047808.1, read as the reverse complement.
ATGGAGATTAAAATAGAATAAGAAGAAGCTGAGGAAGATCTTGCTAATGCATCTGCACTTGCACATGAAATGCTACATTGATCTTCCAGACAGAACCTTTCGTTTGGACATCGGTCCACGATTGTTGACATGGAGAGAAGAGCTCCAAGCACTGGAAAATCTCAAAGAAACTATGAGAAATGCAAGCTCTTCCTTTGAATCGGAAGATTGAGGCTCTATTGAGCCACATTGAAGTACAAAATGAAATAAGCGAGGAGCGCGAAGTGCTATCTCAATTGAACTCAAAAATTACCTAGCATGTTCATACAGTGACTTATACAGGAAATGCATTTGATGACATGATGAATCCCATTGTTGAGATCTTAGACACTCATTATCAACAAATTCGGACAATTGACAACACTACGAATCATGATATGAAGCAACTAGACACCATAATTACGATTAATAGAGGCCATAAACAAGATGCAGCGAGAAAAACATGATGCTACCAAAAGGAGGAAGGTATTGGTAAGCTGAAATCTCAGGCCTTAAAAGTAGACTATAATATGTTTATTCTTTTGAACAACGCTTTGCCTTTATGGATGAATAAAATTTACGAGTTTCTTTTTATCATATGAAAATATTTACTTATGTTCGGGATTACGAGGTTTAGGCATCATCAAAGAGAAATTGTTAGGAACATTTTATTTGATTTGATTATGGCCATACTACTATTTATTCTGAAAGCCAAAAGTTATAAATATATGTATAAGACTTTACTTAGAGTATGCATGTTGTATAAGTTCGATCAGTCAAGCATTGTATTAGTGGTAGGATGGCTCGATGAATTGAAGGATTGAAGATCGGCTAAGTGAAGGCAGTCAAGTACCAGTATAAAGTGAAGACTTATGGGTGACTTATAACCGAGGAAATGCGAGATGACCTTGGATAAGTCTAAGATACATTCTACAAGTGATGAAATCTATTTTTCAAATATGGTGTACCTGATCTCACACAAAATGAGGATCGGTGATATCATTTGCATCTATATCGGTGGATCGATTTAAGCGAGAAATGAAGCGGCGGAAAGTAGCCTATAGTAGCCAGTGACCATCACGTAAGTAAATGAGTCCACTGGGTGGCTAAGCAACGACCAAGTCAAGTATACTCTCATAATTGATTGAGCGTGGAAAATAAGGAAATCAAGCAATTAATGCAAAATAAATAAAGGAAGGATTTTATGAGAGCGTTGGAATAAAAATCCGGATCACTAAAATCGAGTGAAATCAAGGAAGAATAAAAATTATTCTCTGAATTTATCAATGGACCAAATTTCAAATCAATGAAATCAAGGCTATAAATAGAAGGCATTGACAGAAAGACAAAAATAATAGAATTTCAATCAACAAAACAATCAAGAACTCTGTCAATTTCAGAAGCCTTCTTTCTGAACTTATAAAGACATATCCAGAAGATTAGACTCAGAAAAGAGAGCATCCAATCTATATCAAGAAATGATTTTAATCAATCCATTGTGAATCAATTCACATCCAACTGAAGCAATTGAATCGGATCGTTTAAGAAGTAATTGCAACCTTTTGTGATAGGCTCTTTGAAGGATTTGTTCTCAGCGGCGATGTTGAAAGGCGAGTCACTGAAGCTTTAGTAGGCAGGAGTGATAGTAATGTGATTGTGAAGCTTGTGTAGCCAAGGACAATCATACTATTGTATTGGTGAAAAACAATAGTGAATTCCTCAATCATAACAAGAGAAGAGTGTACTAAGGGATTACACCACCTGAACCACTATAAACCTTGTGTTATTTTCTTACAGCATTTACCTTATGCATATACTTTCAATACTTTATTTATATGTCTATGATTGCTTAAATAGTTTTAAAATACATTTAAGAACGGTTTTAATATTCCGTTGCACAAAATCTATTCATCGAGGAAAAAAATTAGCAACCACGAGGTTTAATGTTATTAAACTCACAATATAGTCATTCACCCCTCTCGACTATATTTCACCCTTCTCTGGAACCAACAATGGTTATTGGGTGGAGTTATTTGTATCGAGAACCTATTGGATCGATTTACGGTAACAAGGAGATCATTATTTTCAAAAGTATTTTCAAAAGTTTTAAGTATCTCTTATACAATTTCATTATGGAGTCTTCAAACTTTATGTCTAAAATTCATGTTTTCAATTTTAACAATTTTATTATTACAAAATAAGAATGTTATCTCATGTTACTGACAACTCATGAGGAGATGTTGGATGTTATTAATGATGGACCTATCAAGATCATGATTGTGGAGACCCATTGCCCATATAATGGTAAAACTATTGAAAAGCCAAGAAGAATTTGGACCAAAGATGATAGGGGATAGCAAATCTAGATTTTGTTGCCAAAGATATGATCATGAAAATTCTTGACAGCAATATGTTCATGAGGATCAAAGACTACAAAACATCAAAAGAAATGTGGGACGAATTGGCACTTGTCAATGAAGAATCAGAGGCAATCAAAGAAAATATTAAGCGAAGTTTGAAAATTTCAAAATGAACCTTTGGTGAATCCATTGATCAAATGGGTAATAGAATTCGAGTATCATCGATCTACAACAACTTGGGCACACATATCCACAAAAGATGTTTGCCAGAATATTCTGAGAGGTCTACTAGAAAGATGGAAGATCATAACATCAGCACTCAAAGGCATATTAGATCTTGCCAAAGTGACACCATAATGAATTTGAGTTAAATAGTAAAGATGGTGCACCAATGAGCCACACAAGGCTAGTGCACTAGTTGCACCCTGATGAAAGTAAAGCGGTGGCTCATCCAGCAAAGAGACTCAAGAACTAAAGGAGCAAATTGCTTTACTAATTAAAATATTTGACAAATTCAATAAAAGGAAATACAAGGGAAGTTCTTCATCCAAAGACAAGACTTCTTCTAGCAAAGACTTCAAGAAGAAAGATGATGAACTAAGATGCTTGAACTGCAAAAAGAATGGACACTTCAAGGCTGATTGTCTAGAAGAAAGAGACAAAGATGAAAAAAGAAAATATACAAGTCGTCAACAAAAGGAAGAGAATGAAAGCATTAAGCGAGAAACCCGGTGAAAGAGAAGTGGCGAGTCATCGATAATTACTCGAGATGACGGTGAAGGCACCGGCTCAGACAATGACAAAGCTTGTTTATGTACAATGGAAAAGGAAAATGAAGAAATAGAGGTACTATCTAGTGCATACTCAACTAATACATCCACATCGACCTTTGCACAATCTCTATTTTCCCCTTTAGACTCTGCAAATCTAATCCAAAATCTCATGAGAAGATTTGGAGAAATTGAAACAACTCATGAAAGTGCGGAACAAGAATGCAAGAATATGAGAAAGGAAAATGAATGATTAAAGAAAAAGCTGGATAAATCTAAAAATTTGAATCAACTAGAAAGGAAGAACACTAAAGCGATCAGAAGCAACAAATGATCACTCATACGGTGCTAAAAGACAAACTAAGTAAACTTCCCTACTATTTGAAGCCACCACTGCACCGATTAATGCACCCGACTTACAAACCGCCAAAAGGATAGGATCGGATCTGGTCTTGGCAACAATAGTCATGATGAGAAAAGAATCAATGGTCAACCACAGATCAAACTAAGGACCAAAAGCTGGACAAAAATTCGAGAAAGGATAGACCATAATTTCAACTACTCATCCTGCACCAGTGAAGTCAAAAACCAGTGTAGTGAAACAGAAGAGTAAATCATCTTACCAGCCTACTAAACGCAAAGGCATAATGAGAGGTAAGGGCATACTTTACCCCTCAGAAGATGCTTGGAATGTACCACCCCATAATAGAAGATAAAACCATTCCATACAAAGCCAAATGTATTTGGGAAAAGCGAGAATAGGCATGGTCACGGATACAAAAGGCAACATGAATCTGAGGCCATCTCTTTGTGTTTTGGAAGCGAAGCGAGGATCTTTGAGACACCAAAAAGAAGAGAAATGTATCATAGTACCTTTAGTAAGCATATTAGAAGTTATTCTACCATGCCTTTCACGAACAAGACAAGGGAAACTCTCAAGAAACTACAAGATTTATTAAGAAGAATTTCAGAATGAAAAGGAACCGAAGATTATCAAGATAACGTCGGATAGAGGCACATAATTCCTAAATGAATCAATTGGAACCTCTTTGTGAAAGCGATTGGAGTACTACCTCAACAATCGGCGTGGGAACTCCACAACATAATGGATTAGTAGAAAGAAATAACGAGAACACTTAAAGAAGCTATTAGAACAATGATAGCGAAGCAAACTTACCAAAGAGATTTTGGTGAAGCAACAAACACGACATGTTACACTTAGAAACGGATCGATCATCAATAAACATCATTGGAAAACACCACTATGATATATGGAATGGAAGAAAACCTAACATATCACACTTGCATATGTTTGGATCTAAGTGTTTTATTTTGAGCGAGAATAAGTTACATACGCTTTGATGAAAAAGCTTATGAAGCAATATTCATGGGATATTGATTCTAGCAAAGCTTTTGGGGTACTAAACAAAAGAACCACAGTGATTGAAAAATCAATTTATTTATCGTTCGATGAGCCAAATACTAGTAGTGAAGACTTACATACACTTGAAGAACAAGCTACACAAAGACAAGTCTATATGGACCCAACAGTACCAGCCACTATAGTAAACCACTCTGTTGAAAATCAAAATGTTGTACATGTTATCACTCCAGTGAGTCACCAACTCAAACTCAAATAATTATGTATAAGCAGGACATAGAAGAATCATAAAATCAAGCACAACTTCAACATGATCTGAATTGACTTAGAGATCATCTAGAAGAACTAGTCATTGGACATGTTCATCTTTGGTGTAAGAACAAGAAGACAAGCTGGAAAGCATGCTAACTTGTTTTTGGTCACAAGTGGAACCAAAGACAATAGATGATGCAATCAAGATCTTTGATTGGATTCTGACCATGCAAGAATAATTCAATGAATTTGAGAGAAATTAAGTGCGGGGACTTGTTGATATACAGTCATGGCCAACATCATTGGGACAAAGTGGGTGTTCAAGAACAAGATGGATGAACAAGGAGAAATTGTCAAAAACAAGCCTAGGCAGGTAGCAAAACGATATTCACAAGCAGAAGGCATAGATTATGATGAATCATTTGCACCAGTAGCAAGATTGGAAGCAATCAGACTTTTCCTTGCTTTTGCAGCTCACAATTATTTCAAAGTCTATCAAATGGATGTAAAGACTGTATTTCTAAATGGGCTATTGGAATAAGAAGTGTATGTTGAACAACCACCCGGTTTTCAATTCAAGGGAAAAGAAGATAAGGCGTACAAGTTAAAAAATGCACTATATGGACTCAAGCAGGCACTAGATCTTGGTATGAGACATTATCATAATACACGATCAAAAATGGATTGACAAAGGAACCATTGACATGACACTATTCAAGCTATAAGATGGACCAAGACCTTGCTAGTTCAAATCTATGTGGATGATATCATAATTGGATTAGAAGGCGAGAAGCTATGTTAAAAATTTAAAATCTAATAAAAGAAAATTCCAATTGAGCATGATGGGAGAACTCAATTGCATCCTAGGATTACATGTGAAACCGATGGAATATGCCATCTTTATCAATGCAGTATAAAAGACTTAATCAACAAGTATGGTATGTATTCGGTGGAACTCTTTGAAGCACCTATGTGTGAAAGAACTACACTTAGGAAGGATGAAAAAAGGAAAGATGTTGATCAAAAGTTATCTGAGAGGATTATTGGATACTTACTCTACCTAACGACAAGCGGACTGATATAGCATTTGCGATGCAGTATGTGCAAGATTTCAAACCCAACCAAAGGAATCTCGTTTATTAGCGACAAAGAGAATTATCAAATGCACGAAACACACAATAAATGTGGAATTCGGTATCCAAAGATGGTGGATTCAAGTTGATATCTTACTCAGATTCATATTATCTTTGGATGTAAAATTGACAATAAAAAAGCACTTGAGGACTTGTTAGATGCTAAGCGTGAGACTAGTATCTTGGTTTGATAAAAGCGAGAATTCAATATCTATTTAAACAACGGAGGAAGAATATATAGCAACAAGTATTTGTTGTGCACAAGTACTATGTAATAACGTCGAAATTATCATGGATGTTCGGTGGTTGTTTGGTGGCGGATATCTATTTGTAACGATGTAAATAGCGTGGTGGTGAGTGGTGGTTACGTGTGCTAAGTGATGAGGAAGGTGGTGGTGCAATGCAGTGATAAGAAGGTGGAGAATTTGGCGAGTTTGCCTTCTTTAATAAATTAGCGCTTCTCGCCCAGATTACATTTGGAGCCACTAATTATAGGGTTGGAACCGACTAAGTTCAACATATTTACAACTAATAACATAGTACAACTAAATATGGGGTGATTGTTGGGCGACGAGGTGATGGCGGTGTGACCCGTGAGCTTGCGTTGTATGCCCTCGGTCGGATGGCTCTCATTCGATCCTCCCTCAAAGATGTCGAGGGTGCTCCTTAGTAGGTCCCTCGGTCTTATGATTTATTGTGCCTAGCATCGGCTCGATCATTACAGGTTGTGGATTGCCGGTTTGGGCCTGCATTGTGGTCGTCTTAGCCTTCCATCGGATCATTGACTTGTCCGTGTATGACATCTCGGACCACCACCACGCTCTCATCCCAGGCTTCACGACCCGGATAAGTGTCTTTGGGTCGGCGCGGTTCGATCTATCAATGGCCCCGCCTCTCCGTACTGCGACACCTTGAGGTGTCATGTAGGAAATGTCGACACTAAACATCTTGCTTGATTTGCTCTATGTGTCAACCAGGGTGGCTGGTGGATCGGATAGCCTTCATGCCATTCGACTTATTTGGGTGATGCGCCTTGATCGATCTAAAGTTATGTCTGGCGGAACGTCAATTTTATAGGATTTGGCATTACGGGACCTTCGGTCCTGGCGATTGAATCATAATTTAGCGTATATCCTTGACTTCATATGATTTGGCTCATTTGGGGTCTTTTGGTCCACTAGCCGATTTGAATTCATAATTTGGCGGATAGCCTTGACTTTGTATGATTTGGCTCATTTGGGATCTTTTGGTCCACTAGACTATTTGAAGTCATAGTTTGGCGGATAGCCTCGACTTCTAATGATTTGGCTCATTTGGGATCTTTTGGTCACTAGTCGATTTGAAGTCTCATTTGGGATCTTTTGGTCCCTAGCTGATTTGAAGTCATAGTTTGGCAGATAGCCTCGACTTTTTAAGATTTAGCTCATTAGGGATCTTTGACCCCTAGCCGATTTGAAGTCATAGTTTGGCGCATAGCCTCGACTTCATTTGATTTGGATCATTTAGGATCTTTTGGTCCTAGCCGATTTGAAGTGGCGGACTCGAATCGGCCCCCTTGTCAATATGTCGGTCACGTGTCTGTTTCAGGCAGTCTTGTCTATCCGTAATTGATGTGATAGCTATTTTGATCCGCCGTATGTTCTGATTGGTTGTGGTCCCTTCGTCATTCGTGTCGCAATGATGGTAATTTTGAAATTCGAAACTCGGAGTTCCCGGCTTTGATCTTATCTGTTAGATCGTCACCATTGCGGCCTTTGGATCCGTATCTCCATGCCTATATAAGAGGACAGGTTCTGACCTAAATACTTCTGAATTTTCCACTACTTTGGAAATTGGGTATTATCGGTTTATCGGTGGAAACTCTCCGGTGATTTCGGTGAAGTTCGAGGACATGGTCAATTATTTTCCATTTTCTCCATATTTCCCGTTGATTACCAAGTAAAATAGCTGTCCTCTTTTTTATTTTTGTGCTTTGTGTTTATTGTCTTTCGATATTGTGTTGTGTCTTGGATTTTTCCGGTTTGAGTTCATACATATTTCTATCGCCTTCACCCTTGCTTTCAAGATTTTCTAGAATTTAGCCGCCCGACATCGTGGCCTTTGATTTTGCCCTGTATTCTTATTATGCGATTTTGAGCATTTCCTTGGTGCCTTTATCCCTGATTTCTAGGGCTTTATGGGTCTTAACGTGAAGCGAAAGAAGAGTGTCAAGATGAGATGGCTCATCATGGCTGACTTCAATTGTCTTGGTGGCGGCTTATCCGCCTAGTCCTTTTGTTTTGCGAGGATGTCTCAAAGTGGCGAAGATGAAAATAATGGCGTCCGCGGCTATACCTCGGGGATGATAAGGAGGAGAGTTTTAGCCAGGACGGCTAGTGTCCGTGAAGAGATGATTAGTGCGGCTGAACCATCGCGGGCGGATGCCGCAAAGCTACTATTCATAGAGTAGTCGCGGGTGAACAAAATCCTGAAAGGACCACACTTAGGGGTCTCAAAAATACAGCCAGGCTCGGGGCTCCACGTTAAGATCTGCGGCCCGCAAAGGTGTCGACGACGAGGCGTGAAAAGAATAAGACTCGGACCCAATAACCCGAAGCGCGGAGGAGAGAAATTGGTGGCCGCCATGGATAGAAATCGAATGCCAATGGCCCGATATCGGAAGGGTCTTGCCACTAGGAGTCTTTATCGATTATAGCAATTCCCGGATTATCTTTTACTAGTTTTCCCGATAGCATGGCATTTGGTCCGACTAAGTGAGAGGCACCACAGTCGGGTGATTACGCGCGTGGATATCGATCAGACTGTCAATGCCTGAGATGGATGGCCTCAATTTATTTTATGACCACTTCATGTCCAAATTTGCATCCGCCTTTCGATCCTTTCTAAGTGGAAGTAATGGGTGGTGGCATACTACTGCTGTGACTTTGTCTCGAGCTATGAAATTAATTCGGCTTTCATTGTTGTATGTCGGATCTTTGAAATATGAGCACTGCCCTTCCCATTTTGAAGTTTTATACTTATGGGAAGGCCACAATGAATGATCCCCACGAAAACACGCAATCTATTGTGGAGTCCGGGCCAAAGTCAACACATGTAATTACATTTCTTGGCTCGCCGGAAAAGTGAAGGGCCTGGGAACAGCGATGCAGTCGTTGAATCTGCCGTGGGTTGGCCCTTTCCCAAGTTTGAAGTCACGGCCAATGAAGAGATTGAATTCGATCACTTTGTCTCTAAGATCACGGGAACATGTGGCGGGGAGCTAATCGACCAAATTTATAATCTCCTTTGATAGGCGCTACGAATTAAGAAAGGGTGTTTAGTTGGAGATCCTTGATCGATATTCGCCCGATACTCTGATGCTTTGGCTGCATTCTGGCTCGGTCTCAGTGAGCCCATCTTATTGAACCTTAACATTGTTGTCCATCAAGGATTGGTATGCGGGCGCCATCACTCAAGACCTATCCGTCCGGATGTCAGTGCATTCGGAAGACTGAGAGACACGGAATAAAGATCACCATGCGCTTTTCGTTTCTCTTACTTGTTTATAGTCTTTTCAGCATTTTGGCTATCATTTATTAGTAGCTTCATTTATTATCTTGTGATCTATTGCGACCACTTGTTCTTTTGGGCAAGATGCTTGATGCCGTTGAAGATAGAGTCTCTCGGCTTGCCAAGATCGAGAGAGAGGAAGAAGGTGAATGAGGCCTTGTTGGCTAAAAATACGGAGGTAGAGCTCAAGACCATGAGTTTATGCATTATCCACTCATGCGGCCCGCTTTCGTAAACCCTCGAATGTGGCGTTGGGGGTTCAGCGAACGCTGCGATACAAGTCGAAAAGAAAAAGAAGTCTTTGCAAGGGTGAATTTCTCTGTTGGAGCGGCGACAAAGAGGAGGTCGATGTTGAAGGCGTGTTCGCCACCAAGAAAAGCCAAAAAGCATGAGACAAGGCGGCATTTTATGCGTGGAGCGTAGCGAGGTTTCTAATGCCATTCTGTAGGCCCAAACCTTGAGTCGGTTCCCTTCCGTCTACTATGGTCGAGAAAGTGGTGGTGATAGCCGAGTAAATCGACCGATGCGGGTAGAAGAGTCCACTTTGTTTTTCATCGACCCGTACGCACCCTGATCCATAAGGGGCGGTTGGCACTCGAGGCCGCCTGCTATATGGATGGATAAAGGGTTCCTTTGAAGCCTTTAGATTTGAGGATGCCAGGAAGGTGGCTACCGCCATTCTTTGATGTGTTTCCTCTAAGAAACTTGAAGCTTACTACGCCCGATGAAGGCGGCGAGTTATGGTTTGAGTCTTATTTCTCCTTTGTGTGTAGGAGGATGTAGTGGCCCGACCACCCTTTGTGGGCTTGTCGGTCGATCGAGGTGTGTGCCGGCACCCTCGAGGTTACTTGGAGTTTTTGAAAGTCGGTATATATGTTAGATATTTTAGTTTGAATGATGAGTGTCAGATTAGCTGTTATAGAGCAAAGGCAAAAAGATGTCTAGAATAAATGTATAGGTTTTACTAGAGTTTTATATTTGTATAGGTTTGATCAAACAAGCTACTGTAAAGAGGTGGTGACTTGATCGATGAGACCTATCTAGAGTCGATGAGAGTGTCACAGGGCGGTAGAGTGCAGGAACATCTTTGATGGTTGAAGTTTGAGGTTCAAACTTCGAGTTATGAAGGCTAAGGGATCAAACTTAGTACTTAAAGTCAAGGATATGGGATCGAGAATTTAGGGAAGTCTTTGATGACCTAAGCGATCACATATATACTATTAATAGAAGATCTAAGTTCCATATAAGTTAAATGGTGATTGGAACTTGGTTATGTTTAAAATGGTGTACTACAACTTAGAAATAAAAAGTTAGATGAGAAGCGATCCGGTGAGGTGTATATCAAAACACAATGAGACTATATGTCGGTGACAATCAAGGACATCAGTAGACTAATACAATAGATGTACATTGAATGTTTAATTCAAATTAATCAAGTTTTTCTAGAAGATTAAATGGATAATGTTTGACTACAAGCCTTGTATTCATTAGTCAATCAATGGACAAGATGATATGGGCGTTGTAAGGAATTGAGCCTTATTAATTGGAATTATATCATTGTTTGTGATTAATTTGTCGGAAGGACAATGTCGATTGTCGATCGAAGTATGACGAGTATTTTCATGAATATTGAGATAATCTGTAGCGGCCATCATTCAAATCCAAATTCAAATCACAGGATCTACACCTATAAATAAAGGACTCTGATTGGATAGTAATACACATAAGACCAAGAATTTACACTAAGCAATCAAGTTTTTAGCAAGAAATTGATTAAGTGCAATCGACCACTATTGATACATTACGAACTTGAATCTCTTTGATCAAGTTTTTCTTCAAGTGTTTCACTGCAAACCAAGATAGAGCTCTTTGATTTATTCATCTGATCGAAGTCTCTGCAGCAGCGAATCATTTTCTTCGTTCAACCATTCTCTTTCAAGAAGTTTACTAAAGGCAGAGAAGCAATTAGGTGTCAGGGTGGTGTTTGTGTGGTGGGGTGGTGAAGAGGCAATCCTACCCTTCAAGGACGAGTGGAAGACCTTGAAGCGACAATACTACCTATTTCTAGTTTTTAGTTTTGAAGCCATAGTCATTGGTCATGGACAAGCAGTTTAGAGATTTTTGTATATGGCTACAACAAGCGTCTACAGTAAATTTCCTCAACACCACAAGGAGAAGAGTGGGTGATAGGATTACACCAAGCTGGAACCACTATAAATCTTGCCTACTTTACTTCTGCAATTTATGTTATATGCATGCCTATCATATCAAAACAATTGAACTAGCTACTAAATCACACCACTTGCACTCTACTTGAGTATTTAATACTTAGTTTTATATTTAATCAACAAGTAACAAGGCTTAATCCATTATATTCCGCTTCAACAAACTACAGAACCTCGTTAAGTCGTGGACTACTAATAGTCAATGAGACTCACTGACCTTCTTTGAGTTTGTCAAATCAAAAGTTTTAAGTAAGTTTAATCACCTCTCTAAAGCTTAACCAAAGACTTTTCAAGGACCAACAATTGGTATCAGAGCGGACCATACATTACTAAAGTAATCCTACTTATTTGTGCTTGGGAAAAATCTTTGAAATATTTTTAAGTTTACATTATTCAAAGTTTTACATCATGGATAACAATCGGTATGCTAGGACAATGTTGATGTGTTATGTTGATCGTTTGGATGAGTATAAGCATCGTGCGAGCTTATCTGCAGTGCAACACATGATGAAATGATGGATGTCTTGTGGATGGACCACTTGAGATCACTAAAGTTATAACTATTGATGGCCTAAATTAGAAGCAGGTCCCAAAGCCAAAGAATGAATGAGGTTTGAAGATAGAAAGATGGCAATGAAATTAATTTTCTTTCAATGATGGATGCGGCGGAGAGAGAAGGCTGCTGAGGATGAGAGATGGATGATGAAGAAGAAGGCGATGGTGGAGAGCTCAAGGATGTGGCGCTAACAAATGGAAAGTCGGTGAAGTTTGGCACTCCTCAATTCGGCGTTGATTTTATGAACATGACTTAAGATCATACTCGACACCAGTTTATGATTAGTGAATTCAGCCCGTTTCATTGTAATTTTATAAACTTTGTAGGCTTGACCTTCAAATTCAGCCCGTTTGTAACAACTTATGTTGAATTTTTGAGTGCTTGATTTGGCCTCTTTATTTTACCTTGTGTTTTGTTTGAAATGTTTTGCTCGAAATGTTCCATTTCCAAGCTTTTTACACATTGGTGCTCGTATGAGTGTGGCCCCCTTGTTTTGGTGATTGTGAATTCTATACACACGAGGTCACCAAAATGACTTCTTTCGATCAAAACCGTGTTTTGTTGAATTAAAATCTTGGCATGTGGCCCCTTTTTTTGAATGAGGTCACGTCTGAGCTTGATCGAAATAATAATAATAAGTAATTTTTCTTCAACATCTCGATTGCGGACTTTCAATCTGAATCAAAAAAATCGGATGTGCCCCACTTGTTTTGAGTGAGATCGAGGCTGCGGCGTGTGGATTGCAGGTTGAAACAATAGTCTTTCATAAGCCATTTGGTTTGGAAACCTTATATCTGTTTGCTTGCTTTAAAAATTTCGATGAGGCCCCTACTTTGTGTGTGACCATATTCTTGGGTGAGCACGTTCAAAGCAATTTTAAGATTCTCCGGTGTAAAATCTGGCGGTTGCCGAGTTTTCGACGCGTTACGAGGCAAGGTACGCCACATCGGCTAGAATTCTTGTTCCACGCCCGTTGAGATGTTTTGGAGATCGTACTCGTAATGGTGGCGTTTCGATGCTGTTCCAACATAAATTTGAGCAGGCCCTTAATGTCGGCCATCCGATTCATTCACTCCTCTGTCGGATCATTTGTTTTGCCTTTGTAAAAGGAGGAGCATTGCACTCTTCTCAAACACATCTTCTGTAATCTTTGCTCTATCGAATTATGGCCAATTTTGGTGATTCTCCTTCTTCACACAACATCTCCGTTAGCCATAGACAATTTCTTTTCACGTTTCAATCGGCTTCCCCTCTCTTTGGCGAGAGAAGGGGTTTAAACTTTGGAAAAATCTATTTACTTGAATATGCCCGTGTCGTCAAGCTAGGGTGATGCGGATTTCTAAAGGCACCTCAGGGGGGATATACAATGCTACCGTTGTCGGGAATTCTATTCCGTCTTGTTGATATTATTCTTGTGAGATGATCTTTGTTATTATCGTTCCCCCTCGGAGGAGTTAACATCGTCTTTAGTCTGCCATTAACAATGAATTCTTCAATTTGCTGTTCACCTCCCTAAATCCATTATAAAATGTCTTGAGTTTTGGCGGTGAGGTGAGGCGTATTTATAAAGCCGCGTCCTCAGCGCTTGATGCCCGGCGATAAGACCTTTGCCAAAAAGCTATGCGCCGGAGATGTGTCGAGGCCAATCGAGAGTGGAAAAGGTTGATAAACTCTCGTGTTTTTCCTTTGTATGATTCTAGAAGATCTCGGAGGCGGTGCATCTCCTATATGCAATCATGGTGGCGATGAGGATGTCGAGAGAGATCTATTATTCATTGCTCAGACCAGACCTTCATTGCTTCATCCTTTTTCTCGATTGATCTCTGCTTTGTGTACCGGTGTTCTTGGGATGCCCGTGTCTCGGGAGAGCGTCTTGAGTGCCGCGGCATGCAAATATTGAGATCGAGCGTATCGGCGGACTCGACTGGTGACTACGATTATGATTAGCCTTAGATCTAATTTTTTTTCTGTTTATTCTTGTAAGAATCGGCCTTCACGGCCCCCAATTTTGTATAATGAAATCATTTCCATTTCTGCTTTGACTCGCCTCAATTTTGCTTATGAGTTTATGATTTGATTTGCGGCCCTGTCTTCGGT